>JAQPPZ010016895.1:16410000-17032500 GCA_028583015.1 Wollemia nobilis
AGAAAATTGTGGATGCCTTTATATTTATGAAAATCAAAGGTTAATAATAGATTTTATACATTGTGTCTATGAGTATATTTAGAAAAAAAAGGTTATGTACCTATATGATTGTTACTTCATTAGGAACCCAATTTTTAGAAACCTAAGTAAAGATTATTAAACTAGTTTAAAATAATAAAAGGGTACTAAACATAAGTATAACTAATTTCTTACACCTCTAAACTTGCAATCCATTGGCAATCCAATGTTAATAATTTGAAAGACCTTTTAACTTGTTGTCCATTGGCAATCGAATGTAATGAAATTAATCTAAGGTTTGACAACATGATTTCATTGACAATTTAATACTATTGAGATAAAATGGACGTTTTACAACATGACGTCATTGGAAATCTAATTAAGAGTGAGGGTTGGAAACACAATGTGAATAGGATAACTTGAGTAGGATATTGTATTTTCTCGCAACTAAGGTCTTGTCAAGAGGATAATTTAGTAGGATATTGTATATACATGCAACTAAGGTCTTGTACCTCTAAGCTTATGAATCTATATAAAATAATTGTCACCAATGTAAAAGTAAGGATTATCATCTCAACGTTAATAGAATAATTGTGGATTGATAATTTGTTGACACATAAGTATGACAATAAACAACCCTATCTAAATAAGATATTAATAAGGATTGACAACACAATGTCCATAATAGAAGATTTATAATCTAATGTTAACAAGATATAAGTAAGATGTTGCAAGTAAGTATAACCAGAGATTTAGACCTCTTAAATTTGATATATGGATGACTACCCACTCTTAGAAGAAGATTTGATAATACAAGAGAAATGAAAATTGGTAACCCAATTTTAACCATAAAAATAAGTATTAATAACTTATTCTTATGCAAATGCAATTATGCTTATTGCTATAAGTTTTTTTTTTTAATTAAGACAATTATTGAAAGGCAAGTAATACATAAATACAATTTTTAATAAGTTATACGGGATTGAAAAGATACCACCTTTTCAATAGATTATATGAGATTGAAAAGGACACATGCATGCTAATTTTATTTGGAAGTATTTGAAAAAATTAAACCCAAAGTGCTTAAATAATGTTAAACCCAATAAACTTATGTAATTATCTATTAAATTATTATTATATCAAAAAATATTTGAAAAAACAATTAATAATTATTTAATAATTAAAATCAACCTAACCATATTATTCTAGCAATAACAAAATATATTTAAAATCTATAAATTGAAACTTAACTGCAAAACTAACCTTTTCTATTAAAATTATTAAATAATCTATAATTTAAATCTTAGTTATACATCCTTACAAGTGCAATACATCTTTATATGATAAAAGATCTCTAATTTTTACTTTTAAAAATAATTAACTATATAAACAATAAATAACTAATTTAAATACTAAACAATAGTTAACTAATTTTATTTAAATTTGTTAAATTTTATTTTAAAAAAACAGGAGCTTCTATTTTTTTTAATTGGTTATATAGGTTTCATTTGTATTTAGATATTTACTCATGTATGGTTTATTAAGTTTAAGAGTGAGTCTCTCCTTAAATGTCAAGAATTTAATTAATTAAACTAACATTATATAATATATAATGTCAAAAATTTAATTAATTAAACTAATGTTATATAATATATAATGTTATTTAATATATGCTAACCTCTATTCCCATTTGCCCTTCAATTTCGAGAGCTAAGATCCCTTTCTTGCTTTTATCCAAAACGCCACCTTGTGGCTGGTGATATTATTGCTCATCTTTGAGAGTGTGAGCAATTTTAATGTTTTCATGTTTAGATCGTCTTACCACCTCTAAGATGCTATGCCTATGCCTGACACCCTACCTCTCTAGTTATTAAATATTGCCCTGTTGTGTTCTTTATCTGGCGTACTTTTTATGTTTCATTTCAATGAATTCAGTTTAAATCGCCGATAACTATAAAGAGTGTGGTCCCAACAAATCTTTAATTGTATCAAGAATCACACTTCACATTTAGGGAAAAACAGGGGTCCACATTAAGCACAAGCGCCGCATACTCGGCACAAATTAGGGATTCGAATCGCACGGCAACACGTGTGCCACCCAAATCTACTGCTTCGCCGCATTCCACACCATGCTATAATCCATCCTGTTACTGTCGCACATCGTCATGTGCAGTGTGCATAACAAGGCGTGCCTGCCATACTGGGCTCCCCCACACGTTCATAGGCGGAACCTCACAAATTCGCACGTGTGGTTATACGTTATTACCTGTGGCCTATCGACCACTTCCTCAAATCCCACTACATGAACTTTACTCGCCCCTCTGTATATTCTGTAAGTCAAAATCGTCGTTAGAGACCATTGAAGCCTACACAAAATTAAAATCATGTGAAGACAGACAGTCCATTTTACTTCTACAACTGATCCTTCAAAACGAACAAAAAAAAACTGGAGATTCCAAAGTACATTTGGATCTGCAACGAAAATTTTTAGGCGTTTCAGAATTTCTAGCTGGGCAAACGATGGGATTCGAAGCAGAAAAAAGTTCATTTTCTTTGAAGAGTAATAAAAATTCACGAGTTCCAGAAAAGAGGCGGACATTTATTTATGCCATCCTCTTGTTTTCGTATTGCGATTACCAAATCATAAAGAGGTAAAATACATGATACAAACTAAGGAACATAAACATTCCTTTTCTACAAACCAAAATAGTATCATTTCGCTTTAAAAGAAGAAAGAATAATCCGATGATTCACATACAAACATTCAAAAAACCGCCCTTCATAACTTTACAATTTCTATCAATTTTTCAGGTCTTGCCGGAACAAGATTTCAGGGTAGAAATCCCGAGCGTGAGCTCCAACTCGACTTTTTCAGAAACATTATACAAGTCATTTTTGGATGCATGATCATCATTTTCTCCCATTTGCTCGGGTTTACATGCATGCACAAACCCTGAAAAACCCAGCGGATTCAAAGTGTCAATACTAGAGAAGAATCCAGACTCGCAGTCCACCGGATGGCACCGATTGCTACCTACTGAAAAAGGCCGAGACGACGAAGAAGAAGCAGACGAGATCGCTGTAAAGGCCACCCCATCCCTCTCCGATTTCCCATAAGGTGAGCACGGCGGGGGCGTCATCGGCATGCTACAGCTCCCGCCGGTCATGATCTGCAATGGCCGCAGCGCCCCGGGCGTCACCACCCGATTGTCGCCGCCCAACCCTTTCAACCACGGGATCAGCGACCGGCTCTCGCCGGTTCCTGCCAAAGCAGCCCCCCCGCCCTCCACCTGTTGTGCAACTCTCACACCCTAAAATATACAAAACAGAAAGAGAAAAATCCCACCTTCAGCAACCAAATTATAAATTCCTTAAATTTACACAAATATTTTCATACGAGTATAACTTTACACGAATAAGTATAACTTTACACAAATATTTTCATAAATCGCCATCAACGAGTATAAATTGACACAAATATTTTAGGTATGAGTGAGTATAAATTTACAGGGCGATAGGTGGTGCCGTCGGGTTCGACAATCCACCCGGCTTCCATGCAGAGGGCCTTCAAAACCTCATTATTATCACAGTGCTTCGGAAGCTTATAATTCCCGTATAGCCGAAGCCCCGCAAAAATCTTTGTTGCAGTCGCCCGCCTCCTTCTCTCTCGCCTCTTGTTGTTTTCCCTCTCCTTGGAGGTTGGCAGCCGACCTCCAGCCGTCATTTCACTAGAGCTTACACCCAAAAAAAAAAAAAAAAAACACGATAATCGGATCGAGGTCGAACAAAACACAGACGAGTTGAGTTCAATATTCTAACAATCCAAAGCCGGAGGAGGAAGACAGAACTTTTGGGTTATATGTCAGACGTGACAAGATATGATCTGGGTTGAGAGACGATCTATAAGTTATATATTGATCATGGGGTAGGGGATGGGGTAGGAAAGGTTAGGTTTGGGGCGGGGCGCGTGCCGACAGCTCATTGAGTTAGCGTCTCGACTAGGACGCGTCACACGTATATTGGGAAAGGCCTTCAGGGGCTACCGTGCGGTTCACGTGATGACCGGGATTGCGACTTCGAGCGGCCGCACGTGCGAGTCCTCCACCGCCCCACTCCCCCCGCGTAAGAATTTGCGAGGAACCAGAGTGGGTTTGGTTGTCCCTCGGACATGCCCTTGCCACTGCCTGGGCGTTTTGGTTGCGTTAATAAATAAATATATTTTAAAAAGTATTGCAAATGGGTAGTATCAGAGGCCTCTTTCCTAATCACCGATATAAAATGTTAACATAACAACAAGTAGAACTTTATCACCGTCGTATGAAAGGACTCTGATACCAATGCTCTCTTTGGGCTACGACGTGAATTTGGCATTTACGAGGCCTAATTAAATTGTTAATTCACGAGGCCTAATTAAAGCGATTGTTGGTAGCTTGCATGCTCACCATGTTTGGCGAAATTTTTTGTATTGGTTGATAGGTTTAAATTTGGAGGCCGTCATTTTATTTATTTTTATTGTAAACTTTAGTTCGTTAATAAAAACAAAATCAACAAGAAGTTTTTCATTTTTGAGGTTGGAAAAAAAATTATCATATATATACTAAATAATTTATTTTAATTTAGAAAACATATAAACATATAATATGAAATAAAATAAATAATTGATATTTAAAAAGTTATTTATAAAAAATGAAATTAATTTAAATTTTTTTGTTATACATATTAGAGTTAAAGAAGGATAAGTTTAACCAATTCATCTATGTAAAAAAAAAAAAAGATAAATTTAATGAACGGAAAAGTTACCAAAGAATATTAAGGAATAGAATAATAAGACTTATTCTTGATATAGACAAAGTAGAAAGAAGAAAACCCTCAAATTACCAAGCAAAAGCTAGGGAAGCAAAAAAAACATAGAAAAAAATAACACAAACGAAGTTGGTTGAGCTTCTCTTTACCAAACAGTAAAATGATATTGGTAATTTGCAACTGAGGCCATAACCCCTAATGAGACATGATTATCATCTCATGGATTATAAAGGGTCCTAATGTCCTCTTAAAAAGAGGTGTATCCAGGACTTTTGTTTAAGTAATAAGCTTGATATTCTTTGTATCTAGGAAACTAAAACAACAAAAGAAGACATTTCCAAATCTATAAAAGTAGTATGGGCAAGATGTGAATGGGATAAAACTAGGCATTGGATAACCTTATGGGATAAAACTAGGCATTGGATAACCTTATTAGTCATATGTTACTTTGTAGATATTCATTTCATTCTTATCAATGTTTATGGACCTATAACTTAGTCAAGCAATTAAGAAGTATGGAATTGGATTAAAGCCTTCATGAATTGTAAAGACCAAGAAACTTGATTAATGATTATAGGAGATTTTAAGGCCATAATAAAAGTAGATGAAAAAAATAGGAAAATATCCCAATATATGAGGGATTTCTTAGCTTTTATTCAAAACAATCATCTATGAGAGGTTGAGTTTGAAGAGAAAAATTATACATGGACCAAAAACAGGAGAGCCCAAATCCTAATAGCAAAAAAATAGACAAATGTATACTCTTATATTATTGGCTAGATGAAGGGACTTGTGCTTAAATCAATACCTTGACAAGGATTGGTTTAGATCACTAGCCAATAAGAGTTATAATTGTGGTAAGTGAATTCAAAAAAATATTATATTTTAAATATGAGCAAATGTGGGAAGACCATCCTCAATTTTTTGATACAATAGTGTAAACATGGAATTCTTTTGGAAATGTTGGGTTGTATACACTTCCAAAACAAATTAAATCAATAACACCTAGATTAAAATAATGGAACAAGAACAATTTTGGAAATATTCTTAAGAAGAAAGAAGAACTAAAAGAGAAACATTCAAAATTTTAAAAAGTTGACCTTAACATTTTGATCAAGGAAGATATTTTGAAAATCAATATCGAGATAAACTTGTTTAAACGAAGATAAAAATATTTTTTTTCATAGGATGACAATAGTACTGAGTTTTTTTTTTTTTTTTTTGTGGAAAACATCCCAAAAGGGATGCCACTTTTGGGTAAGACCCAAGGAGGCAGGGGTATCCATTCTGCCAAAAACGCCTAGGACTAAAATTGATTTATAGTGGAAAACACCCCTTTCCAGGTGCCACTTTCAACAGGTTGGGCATAGGAGGAATGGAGCCTTGTCAGCCTCTACCAACACATAGGACATTCCTAACTATACCATATATCTGCAAGATGGAGACAAGGGAAATAGAACCTGGGTCGGCCTCTACCAGCACCCAAGGCATTTACCACTGCACCACAATAAGCAGATGATAATAGTACTGAGTTTAACACCTAGAATTAGTAGGATTAAATTTGTAGATGGGTTTTGGATTAAAGACCAAAGTGAAATAAAAAATAAAAGGGTTTTTTATCAAAATATTCTAGGATTGAAGGAATTTGAAGTTTTTAATAATAAACTACTACAAGAAGTACCTTCAATTATAATAGATAAAGACAATAGGAAACTAATGGAGCCTATTACTTTGGAAGAAGTTCATTTAGCTCTTTTCTCTTTTGATAAGGATCAATCCCTAGGCCCATATAGCCTCTCTATACTATTCTATCAACATAATTAGGATATAGTAAAGGATTCTTTATTGGTGGTAGTGGAACAATCTAGGGTAAAATAATATAGATCTTATAAAATAAATACAACATATCTTACCTTGATTCCTAAAAGAAGGATGCATAATTATTTGATTCATTTGGGCGTAAGCATATGTAATATGGCATATAATATATTCTCCAATGACAAATCAGTTAAGACCACTATTAGACAAAATTATTTTAGAAGAGCAAGAAGAATTTGTGAAAGGGAGGCTGATTCTAGACAAGATCATAGTAACTTATGAAGTTATGCATTCAACAACTTCAAAAAAAAAAAGAGCAATGATCTTAAAACTTGATATGGTTAAAGCCTATGATAGGGTTAAATGTGATATTTTTTTTATAGTATTATAAAAACTTGGATTTAGGAAGAAATGAGTTAGATTGACTAAAGCTTGTGTCTCTATAGTATCATATTCAATGTTGGTTAATGGGTTAGTGACATAATAATTTAAATCCATGATAGGTCTTAGATAGGGAGATCATTTATCACCATAAATATTTATTATTATGGCATAGGTATTAGGTAGGAACTTGAATAAGGCTAAAAAATATGGACTAATAAGCGGATTTAAGGCTAGTAATAACATTGACAACATCACCCATCAACAATTTTGTGGATAATATAATTGTTTTAGGAAGTGTATGGATAAATGAGGCTAAATTTTGGAATAATTTGTTAAAGAAATATGAAAGAGCATTAGGGAAAAAATTTAATAGGATAAAATCCAAAATTTACTTTATAAAAACTCTAGATCAAAGTAGGGATATATATATTACTTCAAATGGAGGAGGTAAATTTACCAACAACTTATATAGAGATTCCCTTATTTAAGGGGAGAATGAGGATATAATTGTGGAATCCAATTATAAGTAAAGTTTAAAATAAACTACGAACATGGAAAGATAGATGGTTATCATTAGAAAGAAGAGTACAACTAATTAAATCAATATTATAGGCCATTCCAACATGTTATATTTCCTTGTATACTATTTGGCAGAAAGCTTCAAAAAGGTTGTCCCGAGAGCTTAAAGAGCGAAGTTCTACCTGCTCCTGTGGAATAGTATGAGGTGTGGATATCTTCTCTTTCTCTTAATATAAGACGATTTTACAAGGTCTTAAAAGGTAAAGATCGTCTTAAGAGGTAAAGCTTGTATAAATGGGTATGGAGTAGGTAAAAAAAAATCTAGATTATGCGTTCATTGTTATGGTCAATATTACATGATAAAAGGAAATTTCTTTTGGTGAAATGGAGTAAGATGTGTGATGATAAAACTAGAGGAGGTCTTGGTTTAAGAGTTCTTACAAATGCAAACTTAATTCTTAGGAGAAAGTAATTTGGAGATTGTACAAAAATATTCAAAGACAATGGGCAAGATTTCTTCAAGTATGTTCATTGAGCACAATGACCCAGACTTAATATTTACTGCATCCTTGCTACCATATTGTTTTACTCTATGGAATGATTTAAAAAAAGCAATTGATCTAGTGTTGAAAGGCCTAATATGGGTGGTGGGATGTAGAGAAAATATTTCAATTTGGATGGATACTTGGTGTAATAAAAAACCACTCAATATAGATCCAACTTTGAAACCATAGATGATATTACTTCATGATAAATATGGTGATAGGGTTTCAAACATTATATACAAGGATTAAGAAGGAATATATACTTGGAAAGAAGGTTTTTTTACAAGCATAATAGATATTGATTCTAGGAGGCAATTGAAAACAAATATAACAACAATGATTATTCCTTGGGGAGTTGAGGATAAGTTGATTTAGGAGTTGAATAGCATAGGATAATACACAAGGAGAAGCAAATATAATGTAAAGCACCTAAAAATAGAAATACCACAAGAATATGCAGATATATTTGGTATAGACCAAGCATTACTAAAGTTAAAATGTTTTTTTGGCTAGTAGGTCATAGAAGAATTTTATCCTTGGGTAAACCTATGAAAAGGGGTTTTCATGTTAGCTTTCTAGCAATATTAGCTCAAGGAAAGCATCATCTAGGATCATGAATAAATCATATAAATACCACTTCACAAACTAATAATGAATTATAGTAGTGGAATAACACCAATGTATCAAAACATATTAGATATCATAAAATTACAATATCGATAGAAATAAAGATACATTGCTTGAAGCTTTGTATCCAATATGTAATTTTACATGACTTATTAGTACTCTAACTATTTCTCTTCTCATAAATCCAAGAGATGCATCCTTTCATATTTCTCTCATTAAGACAAAACTTTCATCTTGCCACATATCAATATGACTCTTCAATCTCTCTCTTGACACCTTGCACTTTCTCTCATATTGACACATAAAATATAAATCATTCTACCAAACTGTTATTTACAAGGGGGTAAAATAATGTAATACTTCCAACACCTCCTATATTACATTATTTGGTAAGAAGGATTTTTTTCTTCATTATTTGATTCTTTTTTTTTATCTTCATTCTTCAGCTTTGCCTTTGGTATTGTTGAATATATGCAACCTTTATTAGGTCTACCCTTGGATCAATATATCTGAGTCACCTCTGAGTATTTGCCTTTGGGTCACTGCCTCTTGGTCACTACATCTAGGTTACCTCTGGATCATTATCTCTAGGTCATCCACTAGAACAATCATAATACCATCATATTTATATAATTATTATTATAGCTTCTTTCACTGTAGGTCACCTCCCGAGCTATGCTTGAGTCATAACTATTTATTTCACATTGCTTCATGATAAGACCATTATCATTATTTACATTCAATAAACTTTGATATTTAATAGCACATGGTTTCCTTAAGCTTTGATATTAATGACACATGGTTTCCTTTTGTAGAAACCATATAATATTCCTTTCATCTTATTCCATTTATTTATACTTACCCATCCATAATCCATATTTTATTTTATTTTTTTCTCTTTATGTAGAAAATATTTTTAAAAACGATTATGTCCTCCATAAGTTTCAAAACAGTGGATATTCCAAAATTTATGTATCTTATATCCATATCTTTCTCAATGAATACATGTGTTCCTTGTTATAAAATTCCTTTTATTATTTTGGTCTTCAATATTATTGATTTGATTAGACTTTGTTACTAAAAATGACGTCAATATTTTTTCATAAATTTAGTTCTAGGTTTATTACTACTTGTTTGTCTTGTATATCCAAGACCTTTATATTTTGGCCTTATTTTTGGTACCATTGGTTGTTTTCCCAAACTTGTGTTTATGTATCACATTTTTTTTACCAATTCTGAACCAATTCCTTTGGTATACCTTTCAAAATAACTAAAATGATCATCATATTGATCCCTATACATCAACATAACTCTAAGCATCACTATCCCTATCATAATTTGAATCTCTATCATCATCAATTTTGATAGCATAAGTTTTTTCTAACCAATCATGAACTATACTCAAATCATTTGAGTTGCACTCTATATCTTTTCTTTTTGTGTCATAAAATGCATTTATTGTCATAGGTTCTAAGTCTTTATTGGATTTCTCATTACTTGATGATAAACATATGTAATTTTCCATCCAACATACCCTACTTGATTACTTTGGTCTCTCTAATTCTCTTTAGGATATTCTTGGTCTTGATCTTTCCTAGTTAATGCATTATACTTACAATATTTTGTATTATCTTTTTTGACAAATATGACAATACTTCTTTTGTTTTTAGTTTTGTGATGAACTGCAAGATCCTTTTTCTAATACTTGAGCCTTATTGGATGAATTATTTCTCAATTGATTTTCCAGTTCATATTGCTGGAAAATATTTATTAATTCCTCAATGGCACCTTTTTGTTTGATACAAGAATAGATGTGACCAATATAGTGCTCAAAGTATAACTAAAATTAGGAGTTTACCTTCAACCTTTTCTCATAAGGTGTGTAATTTTGATTTTAATTTTGATATCTTTCAAAGAAAATATTTAATGTTTTTTGCATCTTGAACTTTTAGTGCATACAATTGTGATTGTAGATGTAAAATGGTAGCTTTATTATTTCCTGAAAATATGATAAACAAATTTTCCATGTAATTTTTGAATTTTTTGCTTCACTAATATGTTCTTGAATTTCATTAGATATGTCAAATAAAATTAGCATCAAAGTTTTAGCATCATCATCTTTGAATTTTTGAATTCTTGTTTTATCTTCTTAAATGTTTCTTTGTCCATTCACCACATCCTAGAGTTTTTCAACAATAAGTATTGACTTCATCTTAGTTTTACATGGGGTAAAATTAGGCCCTTTCAATAATTGATATTTAGAAAAGAATATTCAATTTGCCATTTTCTTTGAAGTTGTCAACCTTATAACTTCCAAATTTATATATTTTTAATTAATTTTGTTGGAGTAGACTACCTTATTTCTCCAAAATTTAAATATGAAATTTGCAAATTTTAAAATTTCTAGAGTTTTTAATCCTTTTATCACTTTAGCAAATTTTAAAAATATGATTCTTCAAATAGTCTAAAATTCCAAGTTCTAAATAAACTTTAATGACTAAAAGCACACACAATTTAAATCTTAAATCTTAATTAAATGTTTAACTTTAGAATACCATTTGAAATGTATGTAAACTTGAATTACTGACGGATTTTAAATTGTGTTTTCACTCTGATCTCCATGCTTGCTATTGTGAAGAGAATTTTCATAGCACTTTGTGGCTCTTATACCATTTTTGTTTTTCTAACAAGATTAGCTCAAGGAAATAATTATCCAAGATCATACAAAAATCATATAAGTACCACTTCACAAAATAATAATGAATCATAGTAGTGGAATAACAACAATATATTACAAATACATTAAATATCATAGAATTACAATATTGATACAAAGAGAGATACATTGCTTGGAGCTTTATCTCCAATATATAATTTTACATGACTTTTCAATACTTTGACTATTAATCTCCTCAAACATATAGGAGATGCATCCTTTCATATTCCTCTCATTAAGACAAAACTCTCATGTTACCACATATCAATGTGACTCTTCAATCTCTTTCTTGACACCTTGTGTGTTCTCTCATATTGATACAAAATATAAATCATTCAACTAAACTAATTTTTACAAGGGGGGCAAATAATGTAATACTTCCAACATTTCATGACCCCTCACAATATGTTTTTTGTAAAAAGGAGAGTATAGACCATCTCTTGGGACACTACTCAATAGTTTGGAAACTATGACAATGGATTCTTAATATGTTTGGTAAATGCATGGTGATGAATGGTAGAATTGAAGAATGGCTAAATCAATGGCAGAGCACTTTTAAAAGTGATGCTTTACAAATAATTTAGGATATATCAAAAGATATAATACTTTGGACTATATGGTTGGAAAGGAATAAAAGAGTATTTAAAGGAAATAAAGTCAAATTTAGATGTAATGAAAAGAAATATTTGTTTAATCATATAGGATTTTAAACCAACCCTATCAAATAACCCAGTCCTTAATCTTGAAGCAGAAAGCCTTGATAGATGAAGTCAAGTTATCAAATAGAATTATGATGTTGGGTACAGAGAAACAAAAAGAAGATAAAAAGTGGAAAACACAAGAAGTGAAGTTGGTCAAATTGAATTTTGATGGAGCATCTAAAGGAAATTCAATACCAATAATAGAAGGATGAATAATTAGAAATAATTGGGAATAAATTATCTCATTATGCTTTCAATAGTGGATTTAAAACAAATAATGAAGCTGAAGCTTGGATAAATTTGGAAGGGTTAAAAATATGTAAACAAATGAAATGGGATAGGGTATGGATGGAAGGTGAATCATTAATAGTAATAGTTACAATTTTAAGAAAAGAAAAGGCTCCATGGAACATACAAGATATTATTGTGGAAATACAAGACCTTGTTATAGAGTTTGAAGAAATTAAATTTATATATACATTAAGGGAAGGAGGGATTTTTATTAAGGATTGTGAAGTTAAATTCTATTTTGCATGTTTAGAGGAAGTAGTAAGTTTAATTAAGGCTAACAAGAAAATATTGAATGTCTGAATCAAATAATGATTAAGATTTACTTTAACGTTTTTAATTGGTATTTTTTTTGGTTACATAGGGGATTTGGTTACAACCACTATTTTTAGTAACTAGCAAGTGCAGGGTTCAAACCATAAATACTACTCCCAATAGCCTATTCATATTATTGTTATTGACCTAACATCATATGGAGACCACCAATCGCTTGCAGTTTGTACCATCATCATTAGTATGGTACGCACTTAGAAGATTCAACACATATTACTACCTTTTCTAAAGCTAGCAGCGTGGCCCTGAGGTTTGAACCTAGGTCTCTTCTTGGCAATTACTTGGACAATAAAGCATTTACCAATCCACCTAGCCCTTGGGAGATTAATTGGTAATATTTACTTTATTTTATAACATTGATGTGTTTTCATATAAACTGATTATTACAATTCTTGTGGGCTACACTTATGCTTAAAAATAAATTAGCAATTCAAATCTAGTAAGATGGAATATGATAGCATAAAGTGTTAGTCTCACAATGACACTGAGAGGGGGGGTGAATCAGTGTAGCTCTTTAAAACTTAAATATTCAACACTCAAATCCAAAATTGAAAACATAAAACCAAATAAAGCAAGTATAACAAGAGAACATCACACAACACAAGATGTACCGAGGTTCACCAATTTGGCTACATCCTCGAAAATGACTGTTTGGACTCCCATCCAAATCTAGCCTTTGCAAAGCACCAACTTTACAATCAATTTACCAGCACCCACTAGAAGGAGCACCAACCCCTGATTTATCTGCACCAATAGAAAGGAGCACCAACCCTTGATTTATTTGCACCAACAGAAAGGAGCACCAAACCCTCTACCAAGCACCCACTTGATTTTGATATTGATAATAAAATGACATATATGAATGTCTTCACTGAAACCAAAACCCTCTATGGTCTGTAAGCTCAAAATCTAAAACTTTCTATTTCACCTAGTATAACATCCCTCTCTCTGCATTACTCAGAATTTGAATCTTCTCTTCTCACAAAAAACAATTGATTATTCTCTTAGCTCATTTTTCCAATTGCTAAACTCTTTCTAGGTATTATGTAGCACATTGTCTATGAACTCCTCTCAAAATTTTAGCCAAAATGGATATCATATGAGAAAGTTATGTCCAAAATACTAAAGTGATGTTTTTCACCTCTCTCCAAAAATCATGGATTTTCACTCTTTATTTTTCTCCATACACACTTCTCTCTTCAAAAAATGAAGTCCCCACATTTCAATAAAATATCTTGTCACTTAAAAAGCACATACTTACATTATTTTTTTCCTTTTCAATTTTAAAAATATATTTTTTTATGAAGCTTCTTAAAACGATATAACTTCCTTTTTTTATTTTGAGAAGGCATTTCGTCAAACACATCACATGCAAAGAATTGACACCTTACTCATTCTCTTACTTCAGAGCCATATGAAACCTCAAACCAAAACCAAAATATGCTCTATTTGATTCCTTGAAGGTGTAAAAACACTTAAACCGAAACTCTGGTGACTCTACAAGGTCAAAACGGCCAACTGAAGGATTTTGCACAAGTAGAACAAATTGACATAAAAGGGACCATGTTATCGTAGGAGCCATAAATCTTCTTCTTCTTTGATGTGTGATATTGGTGAAGCCATCATTGTTAATTCTCCTTTCATGCCTTGCATTATTGCTTTCTTTTGCATGATTCATTTTTTCTTGATCAACCTGTTTCTTCTCTTCATTCTTTGTGGATTATTCATTTATAGCCTTTGATCCATTTCATGATTCTCCTTCATCAAAACCCAAACCAAATTTGATGCTTGTAGTATTTTGGTTATTTATGATCTTATCTAGCTTCATAGAACTTTCTTCACATTTGTGATAACAACTAATTTTTTGATTCATCTCTTCTAGTTGCATTCTTAAACCAACAATCTCTTCTTCTAGCTTGCTGCAATAATCTATTTTCATGGTTATTTGCACTTCGAGATCTTCGAAGATTTTCTTGGATTCTTCTATCTGTACTTTCAAATTTGTTATGATTTCATATGCATCCTCAAGCTTTCTTGATATTTTCTTATTCTTTTTTCTTTCTATCTTCAATTCATCTAGAGTTGTAATTAGTTCCTCTTCCAAATTAACTTCTGCGTCAATTTCTTCTTCATGACATTCCTGTTATTTTTCTGGTTTTTCTTCTTTGAGTGCCATGAAAAGAGCTTCACCTATTTCCTTTTTAGAATCCTCACCGGAGCTATCTTCTAATGAACTGACATTCTTGGAGATGAAACTTTTCTTCTTGAAGTTGCATTTTCTAAAATTTGTTTTTTTCTTCCAGTCACTTCTTTCTTCGTGAGATCCTTCATCACTTCTGTTCTTCTCATTAAGTGGAAATTTAGCTGCAAAATGCCCAATGCCTCCACAGTTGAAACATTTAAATGGTAAATTTCCTTTGTATTTTCCTTTTCCCCTTTTTAATTTTCTAACAAAGTTTTCTTCCATTTAATATGATGTCTCTTCTTCCTTGGATTCTTGTTTTGCTTTCATATTTTTAGGGGCTTTAAAAGAAGCTTCTCTGTTTGTGGGTTTAGATTTTTATGTTCTCATCTCATATGCAGTCAAAGAACCATGCATCTCATCCATATTAAAATAATTTAGATCTTTAGCTTCTTCCATAGCTGAAACTTTAGAATCAAATCTTTGGGGAAGGGATCTTAATACCTTTTTTCACAATGATAGAATCTTTGATTTCCTCGCAGAATCCTCTAATCGCATTAATGACTTCATTAACTCTCATCATATATGTCTCTATATTCTCATCATCATTCATATTTAATACTTCCAACTAAGCTTGATGTGTTTGTAACTTGACCTCCTTGATCTTAACATCTCCTTCATGAATTCTCTTCAGTTTGTCCCATATTTCCTTTGTTGTTTTACAACCCATAATCTTTACTAGTTTGATGTCCACTAATCCACATATGATAGCATTCTTTGCTTTTGAGTCATTCTCAAATAGTTTCTTACTGGCAGCATCGGTTGGAGAAGTGGTGGGTATTGTGTATCCACTATCTACTAAATCCTAAATATCGTATCCCAAAGCATAAAGATATGTTTGCATCTTGAGTCTCCAAAATGCATAATTAGTTTCATCAAATAATGGTGCTTTGTTTGATGAGAAGCCTTCACCACCTGCCATTGTGTCACTTCTAAGATCACCCTAGCCGGTTAATCTTGTTCAGGAACCTCACTCTGATACCAATTGCTAGTCTCACAATGATACTGAGAGGGGGTGTGAATCAGTGTAGCGCTTTAAAACTTAAATATTCAACACTCAAATCCAAAATAATGAAAACATAAAACCAAATAAAGCAAGTATAACAAGATAACATCACACAACAAAAGATGTACCGAGGTTCATCGATTTGGCTACATCCCCAAAAATGACTATTTGGACTCCCATCCAAATCTAGCCTTTGCAAAGCACCAACTTTACAATCAATTTACCATCACCCACTAGAAGGAGCACCAACCCTTGATTTATCTACACCAATAGAAAGAAGCACCAACCCTTGATTTATTTGCACCAACAGAAAGGAGCACCAACCCCTCTACCAAGCACCCACTTGATTTTGATATTTATAATAAAATGACATATATGAATGTCTTCACTGAAACTAGAACCCTCTATGGTATGTAAACTTAAAATCTAAAACTTTCTATTTCACCCAGTATAACATCCCTCTCTCTGTATTACTCAGAATTTGAATCTTCTCTTCTCACAAAAAATAATTGATTATTCTCTTAGCTCGTTCTGCCAATTGCTAAAAAAATTCTAGGTACTATGTAGCACTTTTTCTACGAACTCCTCTCAAAATTTTAGCCAAAATGGATATCATATGAGAAATTTATGTCCAAAATACTGAAGTGACGTTTTTCACCT
Source organism: Wollemia nobilis (assembly GCA_028583015.1). Lineage (NCBI taxonomy): Eukaryota > Viridiplantae > Streptophyta > Pinopsida > Araucariales > Araucariaceae > Wollemia > Wollemia nobilis. The sequence continues at coordinate 16,426,661 of JAQPPZ010016895.1, forward strand.
CTCTCCAAAAATCACGGATTTTCACTCTTTATTTTTCTCCATACACACTTCTCTCTTCACAAAATAAAGTCCCCACTTTTCAATAAAATCTCTAAAAGCACACACATTCTTTTTTTCCTTTTCAATTTTAATTTTTTTTTATGAAGCTTCTTAAAATGATATAACTTCCTTTTTTATTTTGAGAAGGCATTTCGTCAAACACGTCACATGCAAAGAATTGACACCTTACTCATTCTCTTACTTCAGAGCCACATGACACCTCAAACCAAAAACAAAATATGCTCTATTTGATGCCTTGAAGGTGTAACAACACTTAAACCAAAACTCTAGCGACTCTGCAAGGTCGAAACGACCAACTAAAGGATTTTGCACAAGTAGAACAAATTGACATAAAAGTGACCTGTATCATTTTTGTAACAATCATAACTCTCACCTCGTAACTCTGTTTTCTCTAAAATTTGAAACGTAGAATATTTGCAATGTTGACTACATCCAGTACAAATATCGCTACATAAATCCTTATGGTTCACCTATACCACCTCCATGAAAACTGCTACTAACACACTTTTTCCAAAAAGAGCATTTTTGTGACAGTCTTGCAACGCTTGTAACATTCGCCTCGTTTCTCTATTTTGGTGGAAATTTGGAACACATGTTATTGAAGATAATGACCACCTCTAGTTCAAATTTAGCTATCAAAATTTTCTTGGTTTTCTCATAGTGCTTCTGACAAAACTGCCCTTTTTGGCCTGTACAACCACTTGTCAAATCATCCGCCAAGATATCAAAAACGTCATCGATCAATCCAAAAACTATGCTAACACCTCCAATGTTGTTCTAGAATATTTCCTAACATGTTGGCATGTTCCAAACTAATTTATCCTATCCAACTACGCCCATGATAACTTTTGCAATTTTTTGACAACTTGACGATTTTTTCAACTTTTGCAAATTTGCACGAACAACCTATAACAACTTCACTCGAACATCAAAAACATCCTCATAAGCATTGAACATCACTGTACATACTCCAAAAAACCTCTAAAAAATTGTCCACTACATCAACCTATCCATCTGAGTGTGTTGACAACAATGACAATATTGTCGTTGCACCTTGCTCAATAATCTCTCCCTTTGGAATTGTTGGCAACACACGCACAATTTCCTATAAATCTTCTCCCCCTTTGAAAACAAGACCAAATGGCTGATGCAAACTCCCCCTGAGTCCATGCACAACATTTTCAGGAAAAAAATATTACACTTAGCAAAAACAACAAACATGAGCAAAAAGATAAACAAATACACAAATGCTCCCCTTAAGAATGTGGCCCTAATAGCTAGTCAATTCTTGGGAAGTGTGACCAGTCCCAATTTATTATGAAGGTACTCAAAGACTTCCTTGGGTAATGGTTTGGTGAATATATCTACTACTTTCTCTATTGTTGGAACAAAATCCAACTTAACCTCATCTTCCGCAACTTTCTCCTTCAAAACATGATACCAGATAGCAATATGTTTTGTGCAATAATACATAATCAGATTCTTTGAGATGTTAATGGCACTGGTGTTATCACACTTAACTAAAATCAGCTCACTAAAATTAATGCCAAGATCCTTTAGAGTTTATTTCATCTATAACACCTGCGTACAACACGTTGTCACTACAATGTATTCTGCCTTTGTTGTGGATAAGGAGACTGACTCCTATTTCTTACTGTGTCATGCGACCAACCTATCTACAAGATAAAATGCACCTCCACTGGTACTCTTCCTGTCATATACACATCCTATGCAATAAGGGTGAAGTCCTTACCTTTTGGATACCATAACCCATACTCCATAGTACCCTTGAGGTACTGAAGAATCCTCTTCACTGCTATCACATGAGTCTCCTTGGGACTAGCCTAAAATTGTGCTACCATGCATACTGCCTACAAAATATCTGGTCTAGTAGCTGTCAAGTACAGTAATATCCCAATCATAGATCTATACATAGTTTGATCAACATATGGAGATTTGTCATCCTTGCTCAACTTGCAACCTTCCATCATGGGAATTCTAACTGGCTTACAATCCTCCATTGTGAAATTTTTTAGCATCTCTTTCACATATTTAATTTGGGAAAGAAATATGCCCTTCTCCTTTTGATTAACTTGCAATCCGAGGAAATACGAAATTTCACCAATCATTGACATTTCAAATTCTTTCTACATCTTATTTGCTAAATATTTACACAACTCATCTTTGCTGCTACAAAATATGATATCATCTACGTATACAACAAGAACAATATGATGACCATTTTATGTTTTGACATGCAAATTACTATCCACCATACCTTTCTTGAACCCTTGCTGAGTAAGATAATTGTCTAGCCTTACATACCATGCTTGGGGTGCCTATTTTAAGCCATCTAACGCTTTCTTCAACTTGCAAACCAAGTTGGGATCATCACCAAGCTAGAAAACATCTGGCTGCTCAATATAAACCTCTTCTTCAAGTTTCCCATTCAAAAATGTTGATTTCACATCCATTTGATAAACTTCAAAATTCTTAAACTACTAAAGCTAGAAATATTCTAATTGCCTCTAGTCTGGCAACAGGTGCAAAGGTTTACTCAAAGTCAATACCTTCAACTTGTGCATAGCCTTTGCATACCAATATTGCTTTGTTCCTGACTACCTATCCATCTTCATTCAATTTGTTCCGAAAGACCCATTTAGTATCGATTACATTTTTATTTGCGAGTCTTGGTACTAACTCCCAAGTCTTGTTTTTCTCGATCTGATCTAATTCTTCATTTATTGCATTTACCCAACTTTCATATTTGCTTGCATCAAAAATATTTTTGGGCTCAATGCTAGATAATAAAGAGTAGTTGCTTACTAATATTCTTCTTTTCTGAACACCAACTATGGGGTCTCTAATTATTTTTTCTCTAGGATGATCTTTCTGCCAGCTGCCTATTTTGAATTTCTTGTTTTCTTCCACTTCTGAATCACTGTTTGAATCCTCTGAGTCAATTTTTGGTTTCTTTTTTGTTTCCTTTTCCTCATCTCCTTCAATGACCTCTTCATAAATTGGGTAGTTCTCTTCATAGCTAATTACTCGTTCCCTTCCTTCATCAACTTTAACATCGACACTATCCACAATTTTCCTTAGCCTCTTGTTGTAGCATTTGTAAGCTTTGATTTTTGACAAATAGCCAAGAAAAATACCTTCATCCGCTCTATCTTCAAACTTACCAAGGTTTTCTTCAGTTCTTTTGATGTAACACTTGCTGCCAAAAACTTTAAAGTATCTTAATGTTGCATTTTTACCGAACCACAACTCATAAGGAGTTTTCTTTCATACGTCCTCAACATGCACCTATTTTTGATGTATATCGCAGTATGGATTACCTATTTCCAAAATTTATCTGCTACTTTGCTCTCAGTCAACATAGTCTATGCCATTTCCTGCACTGTCCTGTTCTTTCTTTCTACCACACCATTCTACTGAGGTGTCTTGGCTACTGAAAACTATCTCCTAATGCCATATTTTTCACAATACTCTATGAAATCCTCTGAAATGAACTCTCCTCCTCTATCTGACCTTAAACATTTAATCATTTTTCTTGTTTGATTCTCAACTTGGTTTTTGAAAACCTTGAACATCTCAAAAGCTTCTGATTTATGCTTTAAAAATAGTACCCATGTCATCCTGGAATAGTCATCTATACACAACATGAAATATTTGTCACTATTTATGCTTTGCGTTCTCATCATTCCACATAAATCAGTATGTACTAGTTCCAAAGGTTTGATTGTGTAGTACTCTTTTGTTTTAAATGAGACTCTACTTTGCTTCCCATTTTGACATGAAGCACAAATGCTATTTGATGGTTTGCCAATGGTGGTAATATCTTCACTACTTTCTTTGAGTTGATTTTTACTAGATTGTTAAAACTGATATGACCGAGCCTCTTGTGCCACAACCAATTATCTTCTTCATATCCAATCAAGCAAGCTCCTTTTGAAGTCTCTAAGAGAGTGTACAGGTTTCCATATGTCCTTGATCCAGTTACTATCAACTTCTCATTGTTTGACTTTCTGACTTCACAACCTTGCTTCTTAAAGATCACTTCATGACCTCTATTACAAATCTAACTTACGCTCAACAAGTTGTGCTTAAGACAAACCACAAAAAAGACTTCTTTTGACCTGATTTTTCTGTCACTAATCTTAACTGAACCTCTACCAACTATCTTAGCTCCATCATTGTTTCCAAAATTTACTGAACCACCTTCATATTGCTACAACTTCTCAAATTTTTGTTTGTCACCTATCATATGACTGGAGCATCCACTATCAAGTATCCATGGTGTGGATTTATTTTGCACTTTAAATGTCATCTATACGATAAAGGATTCATTTTCTTCCTTAGGTCACTCTTTTCATTTCCACTCAGGTTTGATTACAATTTTGGGCTCTTGTTTTGGCTTTTCTTTTTCAATATCTTGTGCATTTTTTTCGAGAAATTTTCTATTTTGTCTTATTCCATTTGGTTGAAATTTTCTTCCCTGAAATTGATTTGATGGAGATGTACTTCGACAATTTCTTGCAATATGCTCAAAATTATGATAGTTATAACATTCTACTGCATAATCCATCAAAGGTGAAAAATCATTTCTATTGGTAAAATTCCTTGGTCCTACATTATACTTGCAATATGAGATCTTATGTCCATAACCATTGCATTTAAAATAGTAACCAAAAAATATATGATTGAACCTGGGTGGTGGTCTTTGCCATGTTGTCGTAGGAGCCATAAATCTTCTTCTTATTTGATGTGTGATATTGGTGAAGCTATCATTGTCAATTCTCCTTTCATGCCTTGCATTATTGCTTTCTTTTGCATGATTCAATTTTTCTTGATCAACCCATTTCTTCTCTTCATTCTTTGTGGATTATTCATTTATGGCCTTTGATCCATTTGATGATTCTCCTTCATCAAAACCCAAACCAAATTTGATGCCTATAGTATTTTGGTTATTTATGATCTTATCTAGCTTCATAGAACTTTCTTCACGTTTGTGATAACAACTAATTTTCTGATTCATCTCTTCTAGCTGCATTCTTAAACCAACAATCTCTTCTTCTAGCTTGCTGCAATAATCTATTTTCATGGTTATTTGCACTTCAAGATCTTCGAAGATTTTCTTGGATTCTTCTATCTGTACTTTCAAATTTGTTATGATTTCATTTGCATCCTCAAGCTTTCTTGATATTTTCTTATTCTTTTTTCTTTCTATCTTCAATTCATCTAGAGTTGTAATTAGTTCATCTTCCAAATTAACTTCTACGTCAATTTCTTCTTCATGACATTCCTGTTATTTTTTTGGTTTTTCTTATTTGAGTGCCATGAAAAGAGCTTCACCTATTTCCTTTTTAGAATCCTCACTGGAGCTATCTTCTGATGAAATGACATTCTTGGAGATGAAACTTTTCTTCTTGAAGTTGCCTTTTCTGAAATTTGTTTTTTTCTTCTAGTCACTTCTTTCTTCGTGTGATCCTTCATCACTTCTGTTCTTCTCATTAAGTGGAAATTTAGCTACAAAATGCCCAATGCCTCCACAGTTGAAACATTTAAACGGTAAATTTACTCTGTATTTTCCTTTTCCCCTTTTAAATTGTCTAACAAAGTTTTCTTCCATTTAATCTGATGTCTCTTCTTCTTTGGATTCTTGTTTTGCTTTCATATTTTTAGGGGCTTTAAAGTAGATTCTCTGTTTGTGGGTTTAGATTTTCCTATTCTCATCTCATATGCAGTCAAAGAACCATGCATCTCATCCATACTAAAATAATTTAGATCTTTAGCTTCTTCTATAGCTGAAACTTTAGAATCAAATCTTTGGGGAAGGGATCTTAATACCTTTTTTCACAATGATAGAATCTTTGATTTCCTTGCAGAATCCTCTAATCGCATTAATGACTTCATTAACTCTCATCATATATGTCTCTATATTCTCATCATCATTCATATTTAATACTTCGAACTAAGCTCGATGTGTTTGTAACTTGACCTCCTTGATCTTAACATCTCCTTCATGAATGCTCTTCAGTATGTCTCATATTTCCTTTGTTGTTTTACAACCCATAATCTTTACTAGTTTGATGTCCACTAATCCACACATGATAGCATTCTTTGCTTTTGAGTCATTCTCAAATAGTTTCTTATCGGCAGCATCGGTTGGAGAAGTGGTGGGTATTATGTATCCACTATCTACTAAATCCTAAATATCATATCGTAAATCATAAAAATATGTCTGCATCTTGAGTCTCCAAAATGCATAATTAGTTTCATCAAATAATGGTGCTTTGTTTGATGAGAAGCCTTCACCACCTGCCATTGTGTCACTTCCAAGATCACCCTAGCCGGGTAATCTTTTTTAGGAACCTCACTCTGATACCAATTGCTAGTCTCACAATGACACTAAGAGGGGGTGTGAATCAGTGTAGCTCTTTAAAACTTAAATATTCAACACTCAAATCCAAAATAATAAAAACATAAAACCAAATAAAGCAAGTATAACAAGATAACATTACACAACACAAGATGTACCGAGGTTCACCAATTTGGCTACATCCCAAAAAATGACTATTTGGACTCCCATCCAAATATAGCCTTTGCAAAGCCCCAACTTTACAATCAATTTACCATCACCCACTATAAGGAGCACCAACCCTTGATTTATCTACACCAATAGAAAGGAGCACCAACCCTTGATTTATTTGCACCAACAGAAAGGAGCACCAACCCCTCTACCAAGCACCCACTTGATTTTGATATTGATAATAAAATGACATATATGAATGTCTTCACTGAAACCAAAACCCTCTATGGTCTGTAAGCTCAAAATCTAAAACTTTATATTTCACCTAGTATAACATCCCTCTCTCTGTATTACTCAGAATTTGAATCTTCTTTTCTCACAAAAAATAACTGATTATTCTCTTAGCTCGTTCTGCCAATTGCTAAATTCTTTCTATATATTATGTAGCACTTTGTCTATGAACTCCTCTCAAAATTTTAGCCAAAATGGATATCATATGAGAAAGTTATGTCCAAAATACTAAAGTGACGTTTTTCACCTCTCTCCAAAAATCATGGATTTTCACTCTTTATTTTTCTCCATACACACTTCTCTCTTCACAAAATAAAGTCCCCACCTTTCAATAAAATCTCTTGTCACTTAAGGAGCACACACTTAAATTATTTTTTTCCTTTTCAATTTTAAAAATATATTTTTTTATGAAGCTTCTTAAAACGATATAACTTCCTTTTTTAATTTTGAGAAGGCATTTCGTCAAACACGTCACATGCAAAGAATTGACACCTTACTCGTTCTCTTACTTTAGAGCCATATGACACCTCAAACCAAAACCAAAATATGCTCTATTTGATTCCTTGAAGGTGTAAAAACACTTAAACCAAAACTCTGGCGACTCTACAAGGTCAAAATGGCCAACTGAAGGATTTTGCACAAGTAGAACAAATTGACATAAAAGTGACCTGTATCGTTTTTGCAACAATCATAACTCTCACCTCGTAACTATGTTTTATCTAAAATTTGAAACATAGAATATCTGCAATGCTGACTACATCTAGTACGAATCTCACTACATAACTCCTTATGGTTCATTTGTACCACCTCCATGAAAAATGTTGCTAACACACTTTTTCCAAAAAGAGCATTTTTGTGACAGTCTTGCAACGCTTGTAACATTTGCTTCGTTTCTCCATTTTGGTGTAAATTTGAAAAACATGTTCTTGAAGATAACAACCACCTCTAGTTTGAATTTTTCTATCAAATCCTTCTTGGTTTTCTTGCAGTGCTTCTGACAAAACTGCCCTTTTTCAGCCTATACAACCACTTGCCAAATCATCTGCTAAGATACCGAAAATATCTTCGATCATTCCAAACACTGTGCTGACACTTCAACATTGTTCTTGAATATTTATTGACATTATAGCATATTCCAAACTAATCCATCATGTCCAACTACATCCGTGATGACTTTTGCAATTTTTGACAACTTAACGATTTTTTCAACTTTTGCAAATTCGCACGAACAACCTGTAACAACTTCACCCGAACATAAAAAACATCCTCATAAGCATTGAACATCACTGTACATACTCCGAAAAACCTCCAAAAATTTGTCCACTACATCAACCTGTCCATCTGAGTGTGTTGATAGCAATGACAATATTGTCACTGCACCTTGCTCAACATAAAGTTCTATAAATATTACTCTGCTAAGATGCAATGCATAAACACTAAAGGTGGAGTTTTGATAGTGTGAAGGTTGTTGTAGAAAATATAAAAAAGGATTTTGAATTTTAAAATATTTATATTTGCATAAAATTTGAAAAAGATAAAAAAAATGAAAATCAAGAATTTAAATCATTTATAAAAAAATGATGTAGTTATCTATAGCAACTCATTTAAGATAAAAATTAAATATGTTTGTAAACTTTTAAACTTTAAAGAAGATAGTTGCAATTTATCAATATGAGAGGCTTGAATAGAACCTCTTATTTTTCAAAAAAAAATCTATCATAAGTATACCTATAAATTTATCTAAAACATATATTTTTAAGAGTGATTAGAATTAAGTTTAATACTAAATAAGTTTTATTAATTATCCTATGTGCCTTGCTTATTTAAAGGGTTTATGTATATGTGAAGACAAAACACGATACCAAATAAATGCTAAATAAACAAAATTCAAATAACCATATATTGCACAACAAATGAGATTTATATTAAATAGGGGGAGCCTAAAAACTCTATTGTTACAATAGTGGATGTAGGAATCTCTTTTGATACAATTATTACAAATATTGCTAGGGTTCTACGAAATCCTAGATATAACAAATGGTGGTGTCTTCAGTTGTTTTCTGCTCCCAACAGGGGTGAGTGGGCTTCTGCATATCCGATGTTGAGCCACTCCATCCTAATCAACTATCCAATTCTTGTGTAGCACCTTTAGATCTCCACATAGTGACACAAAATTAAGTTAGTAATACCTATGAGGGCTCCACAATGTGAGGCCCTCTATAAGCAATAATAAACCCTAACTGATCTATTGCTAATAAAGAGAACAAAAATAAAAATGCATGAAATAAAATGATAACAAATAATGATTTACCTTACTCCTTGTTGGTTGTCGTAGATCAGTTGCAGGTTGATGGTGAAGGTGTGCCCTAGCGACACCCAAAGATATCACTTGTTGTTAGAATAAGACTCTAAAACATGGTAGGGATCTCAGGAAGAGTAGCAGGGTGCTTGCGAAGAGTAGCAGGGCACTCAAGGATATGGCGAAGAGCGGTAGAGCACTCGTGAAGAGCGACAGGTGCTTGAGGCTAGGATAGAGAGTGGTAGGGCACTCATGGAGAGTGAAAGGATGCTTGGGAGGTCAGATGAGATCTACATAAAAAAATTTGATGATGATGAAGAATGCGACGATGGTGACGATGAGCGAGGGTATGAGAAATATGATGGATGGAGTGGGGCTAAGGTATAGATGTTGGATAGGACCTCTGAGATGCTTCAAAAACTCAAGAAATTAGGGAACTCAAAAACTTAGGGGTTGAGCCATCAAAATGAATCCTTTTTATAATCCAACCTAGGACCTGTTAGGGTTTCAATGACACTAATCATGTTGCTGAGATTAAAGCACATCTAAGGGTAGATATTAAATTTAGGGTGTGGCATGGATTGATGTGGATGGATGGACATGATTAAATAAAATTGGATGGTTGGGATTGATTTATTTATATAAATATATATTTATTAAATATATAAAATATTATTATTTAATATATATATAATAAATATATAAATATATATAAATAATAGGTAAAAATGATGGGAAATCTAGGATGAAGCGCAAATTATTATGTTTTGATGGTGGAGATGGCGAGAAAGAATGGGTGGAGGACAAGTGGCTAGATTTTGGTGTCTACAGATGCCCCTTTTTGTACCATGTTGTGTGAAACACAATATGGTGTAAAAATACGAGACACCTGATCAAGCTAGGTATAGAAGCAACTTCTCTCTTTTGTTGGAATGTGGAACATGAGCTTGAAGATAAAAGAATGAAAGAATTTGAGTTTTGTGTTGTAGCTTACCCCCGCAATTGCAAAATAAGTTTGAAGATGAATCTCATGAGCGAATTGAAAAATATATACAAATGTATTATGGACAATATGAATGATATGAAATGTGATACCGTTTTTTCCACAATGGTGAGAAGGATATTATTAAAATATGTTATATGATGCATCTATTTATGCCCCAACATATGAAGGGATGTGTGAAAAATGAACGTCTATTTTTGCCCCAACAAATGACAGGATGTTTTACCAAGTGAAGATGCCACAATAATGTAAGATGTATCCCATTGTGGTAAAGTCAAAACCAAATGTGGTTTCCCAAAATTTTGGGGTGATTTGATGCTTTTGAAATATTTTACCTTCTAGTGTCATTGATATGCAAATATCAAGATGCAAAGAAACATAAAAAGAGTCAACCTTGGAGGACTTGCTAGTGACTGTTTGAATAATTTCTACGATTGGAACAAATTATCCTAGCTAGTGCCTATCTTTGTGATGACTGTTAGGGAATTGTGAAATTGTGAAATGTGATTTTTGTCCATGTTTTAAGCCCCACGGACTAGGCCATCAATGACATTGTTTGTGTAAATTGATCTTGGCAAGGTTTCACTCAAAATGTGAAGTATCAAATATGATTGTGATCTCAATTAAGGAGATAAGTGATGATGATTATGGACAAGTGTCCTTATGGTGGGCTATTCATCTTACCAAATTGCATGGATGCAAATCACTACAATCACAAAGTATATAATAAACCACTATATAGAAGATTCACTCAGAATGTGGCACATGTAGAAAGAAATGGATTATGATGTTGGTAAATTTTGAAATATCAAGGAAGAAATGTGATGATTTGTGAAAAATATAACTGATTGGTGAACATTGAATAACATATTGGTTGATTATACATCTTTGGACATAAAATTTTATTTATTGGGCCAAATCAACTTAATGTTTTACATAAATTGGTGGGATGATGAGAATTATGATGCAAATGATGAAGATGGTTGTTTCATGAAAATTTGGACCAGTTTGATATGTTTTGTAATTGGAATTGTGCATTTTATGATTGGTGGTCATAAACAAAAATTATGCATCCAAATTGGTTTATGTTTTCACAAAACTTGATGTTATGATGGAATTGATGTGTGGGTGAAATTTGGTGGAGGTAAGCTATTGTTTTGATCAACTTTACCTTTTGTGGATTTATGCGTCAAACACTCTCCTGTATTTCTGTGATGCAAAAAACACCTGACTGCACATCAAGATGTCTGGAAATGCTCGTGCATACTTATGCATGTTGGAAAGCGCCCAGGCATGCTTGATCCTATCTAAAACACTGCATGGCACTTCAATGTACCTACAAAAGCTATAAATAGCCTGTAGGTTAGAAAATGTAACTCATTTATGTGTTTGCAAGTTTGAGAAGTTGTGTTTTGAGGAGTGGAGTGGAGTGAAGAGTGAAGTGGCATAGTGGGAATTTGGCGCATAATCTATGGTAGCAGAGGGAACGAGTGTTGTGGTTGGAGCAGAGGCAAGGTTTGTCAAGGTAATACCTTTGAGAACGTTTTTTGTTGTGCAAATTTTTTTGTTGTTTTTTTTAACTAATGAATTGTGTTGCTTACTTGCAGTTGTGGATTTTGGAGCCCCAACATCGATTTTCTCCCCTTTTCTAGGGATGAGGAAATTACTATCGGAGGTGGACTGGGGTGTATTGAGAGTGGTGGGGATAGAAGGAGCAACCTGAATGGATGTAGTTATGGTGGATGAGGGGTATCTCTCAAATTTTGTTAAGATATGGAATGTAGATAGGGGGACCTTCTAGCTGCCAATCGGAGAGGTGACCATTACCCTTGAGGATGTGTATCACATTCTCAAGGTGCCAGTGGAGGGGGTGAAGGTGGAGGTAGGCTATGATAAGAAAGCCTAGATGAGTAGGATATTTGAGGATAGATGGTAGGAGGTGAAGGTGGAGAGTGGAGAGATTTACTATTTGACCATGTATGTGGACAAGGCGTTGGATACCCTCCTAGCCTTGGTGATGTTCATGTTGACGAACATTATGGTTTCCAACAGTACTACTTATAGGTTCCCATGGAACCTATTGGGATTGGTGAGTGATTTGATTACCATACCACAACCATATGCATGGGCACCTAATTTTTTTGTGCAAGTGTACCTAGAGTTGTATGAGGTGATGCAGTGAAAGAGGAAGGGCTTAGGGTGTAGCTTTCTTCTTTAGTGTTGGATATGGAAGCACTTCAGGGTGGCATGACTAGAGGATCTACCCTATAGTGAATGGGATGGTGTGCAACCCTTTACTAATATATGGGCGATAGTGAAGGAGGTACAACCAAGTCATTTGGTGTACTCAAGATAGTGGCATCAAGATATGTGGGCTAGACTAACATTCACCTAGGTGATGTGGAGGCCTTGGTGGGGGACTAGGTGGACTGGAGATAGGGAGCAGTTACGATGGATCAAGAAATCAAGGTGGATAGTTTTGAGGTGGTAGGACGAGGTGGAGTGCTTCCAATTTTTATGGGTGCTATGATAGTTTGGCTTACCATAGGGAGTACCAGAGGAGCTGGTGCTTTATAGGATGTATTGAGAGGATGTGGGTCTTCCATGTGCGAAGCCATGGAGGATGGAGGTTGAGGATGACAAGGAGCTAGAGGTCCCTGATGTAGATGATGTTGGGATGACCCTCGAGTATGTAGCATGGTTTGGTGCCCAATCAATATGGGTACCTAAGGTGGCAGTTGATGGTGAGGATGATGGTGAGGAGTCTGATGGGACTTCAAAGTGACCAAGACCCCTATAATCTAGTAGTCAAAGGAAGAAGTTGAGGGGTATGAGGTAGCAGACTCCTATGGTTGGTCAAGGGGAGGATGAGGAGGAGGATGATATGGGGGATATATCAAAGGTGGTGAGGCTACAGGCAGATATAGAGCAATTGCAAGAAAAGTGGGAGGATTTGGTACAATATCATGATGAGACTGTAACACAACTACGGGTAAATCTTAGTGCATGAGATGTGACTAAAGCTCATATGCAATTAGACCGAGTGGTAGGAGGAGATAGTGGGGATGATCAGGAGATGATCATTAGGCTCCAGGCAGAGCTTATAGGCAAGGAACGTTAGCATGGGATGGACTTATGGTGAGTTCGGGTGAATGAGGTATATGTACACTCCTTAGAGGATTTATATATGGTAAACCATATCACGTTGGCATATCCTCCATATTTCTCGATGATGCAGTTGACTAGGCTAGTTGAGTCTAGGTAGAGTTCTAGATCTAATGCTCCTAATAGGTTACAAGGATCTACTCATGGGTATTAGCTAGTGCTAAGATGCACTTTTTGTATATGAGCCTTGATGCTTTATTATATGTAGCCTTTGGGAACTCATTGTACATTTGATATTTATACATATATATACATGGCTTTTACCTTTTGTGTTATATTTTTGTGTGAATGCTTTTTGTGGAATGCTTTGTGTAATGTATGTTTATGTTTATGATTAATGCATATGCTATGTTATGGATGATTAATGCAAGGTGGAATATATGGATGATTAATGCAAGATGTCATGTTCTAATGATCATATATGTAGCAAGTGTGAACACTTAGTGGCTAGGTTAGGTTAGAGTTGTCGGCTAATTGTTTAAGTCGGCATGATATTTGTTTTTAAATTTCTCTTCTATCCTCCTTATCCCTCCATTCTCTCCTATATTCCCTCTTCTCCCTTATCACTCCACCTCCCTTTCCCCTTATTCCTCCAACATTCCTTCATCTTCTCCTCCGACTTCATCCCTTCTTGCTTCTCCCCTAATCTCCTTTCTCCTCTTATAAATTAGTTGATATATTCTTCGTTCATTAGATAATGTAATTTTTACTCTGCAAAATTATGGAATAAATTATTGTTTGTTAGTGCCACCTTGTTCAATTTTTAGATTTGGTATCAGAGCAGGTCGGGCAAGCGTGTTGGGCATGAATCCCGAGGTCGCACGATGATTAACTGGCGAGTGTGATGGGCATGTATCCTGAGGGCGCATCATTTTTGATGAGCTAGCGATCGGATAAAGGAGGTGGCAGAGCTGGGCACAAATTTCAAGGCTACATGAATTCCAAGGTGACACATGGCAGGTAGAGCGGACAGCTGACGTGGACACGTAGCTCGAGGAGCTGAGGTGGACACTGATGTGGTGGTAGCTGACACATGGCAGGCACTGGTAAGCACTGACTGGGTGAACCAAGAGCTGACGTGGCGAGCAGAGGTGGCGAGCTGACATGGCGCTAAGTGTGGTGACGTGGCAGCATTTCATTGGTTTTAGTTTGGCAAAAATTGGTTTGTCCACGTGGCAAAAGTGGATTCTTCTAAAGGAGATACATGGTGGACGCAGATTGGCTAAGAAAGCATAGCGTTGGGGAGTGATTTCCCAAAGGCAATCAAAGGTTAATGCGCCTACGCGCATATTTGAAGACAAGTTTGTCTTCCTCCCACTCAATGTGGGATAAATCCACATTATTTAAAAAAAAAAAAATTGTTGCCATCGATAGTATAAGGAACAGTAAGTTCCTTTGTTCTCCAGCAGAAGCGGGTAGCATAGGCGGTTGAGACTCTTGCTTGCGGGAGAGAGGTCCCGGGGTCGAATCCCACCGGGGTGAAAACAAAACAAATTTTTTATTTTTCATTTTTAATCATCAAAAACAGGGTTTAAGATGGTGGAAGTCGGCATTCTTCTCACCGGAGCCACGTGGTGCAGTGGCTAGTGCTTGCGGGTAGAAAGTGGAGGTGCTTGGATCGAATCCCGTCAGGGATTTTGCAAAAAAATATAATAAGTGCATGCGATGTAATTTTGGGTAGATGATTTGGTCATATGGATGCTATTATGCATTGCTCTCTCTATTGAGAAGAGAGACTTATGATTCCTTTGACAGGAAAGTCCAGTAGAGTGGACTTCATACAATTTTTTGTCAGTTGGAAAACCAAGTGATAGCACATCAGAGAAAACCAGATTCTAGATACGAGGCGGATTCTGAAGATAATATCTTCAGGAAAAGAGTAGTTGAATCTGAGATGGTTGAAACAGTACCAAGTATGGTGTTATCCATTTTTGACATAAGATATTTTTAAGATGTGAAATTGTGTTTGGTTCAAGAATATTTTGGAGTCAATTCCCAAAAATCAATATTTTCTTAGTGTATATGTGCAATGGTCCTAAAAATAACTTGACATGTATTTTGGAGGTTTCTTAAAAGACTAGGAGTGGTTGAGTGACCAAAAACACCTAGGCATTGTGAAATGTGGCT
The DNA here is from genome assembly GCA_028583015.1 of Wollemia nobilis. Classification (NCBI taxonomy): domain Eukaryota; kingdom Viridiplantae; phylum Streptophyta; class Pinopsida; order Araucariales; family Araucariaceae; genus Wollemia; species Wollemia nobilis. The sequence goes on from JAQPPZ010016895.1 coordinate 16,442,141, forward strand.
TGTACTAATGTCAATCTGACTTGGGGGAATTGTGTGGATGACATTGTGAAGGTGCCCTTTATTAAGGCAACATGACTTTTGTTGGACAAATTAAGACTTTGAACTTAATAAATGATCCCTATATGAAATATGGAATGCGGAATGTGAATGTAAATACAATGTATGACATGAAATTTTGTGAAATGCAATATGCAATGTGGGCAAATGCATTGTTTTTGGAGTGTGAAATGCAATGTTATGAATTAAGTGTATGTCAATGTTTTTTGTATTAGCCATGTATATATATACATATATATTAATCAAATTATGTATACTTTCAAGTGTATAACATTAAATGGTTTGAATTCTTCCTCTCCCTCTAGAATAGCAAGCCTATAAGTACCATTACCCACTCTTTGTGTAACAATGTATGGACCTAACCAATTGGCCACAAATTTATCACAAAGATGTGGTAGTACATTGATATTTTGTTGGTTCTCTTTAAGGAAAAGATCTCCTACTTGGAATTCACATAGATAAAATTTGGTGTTGTAAGCACGTTTGAAACGGTCTTGATAAACTCGTAAATGCTCTAGAGCATTGACTCGTCTCTCATAAAGAAGTGTGAGTTGGTCAAGATGTGCTTGTCTAGCAGTATCGTCATCTATGAATTCCTACAAAGAATATTCATAAGGAAGGGATATCGAGCTCAAGAGGTATTATTGCTTTGTATTCATATACCAATGAAAATAGTGTTGCCCCTTTAGGCATGTGGATGCTTGTTCGATAATCCCATAATGCCAAGGGAATTTGTGTATGCCAATCTCTATGATTTTATTTGACAAGTTTCTTGAGAATAGCAATTAAGGTCTTATTAGAAGCTTCAAATTATCCATTTGCTTATGGTTAATAATGTGTCAAGAAATAATGTTGAATGTTATATTTCTTGCAAAGTGCTCTGACACCCTTGTTCTTGAAATACTTGCCATTGTTTGAAATGATTTTTGAGGGGATACCAAAATGAAAAAATATATGATGGAGTATGAACTCCACAATTCGAGGTAATGTTGTACTAGTTAGAGGAATTGCCTCAACCTACTTTGTAAAGTATTCAGTGGTTGTGATGATGAAAGTATGTTATCCCAAGGAAGGAGGTGAGATTTTACCAATTAGATCTAGACCCCATTGTGAAAAGATCCAAAGGTTTTGAATGGGTTGTAAGGCTTGTGATGGTACATGAGTTAAATTAGCATGTTCTTGACACTTCTTGCAATGTTTAACATAAGTGCAAAAATCACGTTCCATTGTGGGCCAATAATAATCCATGCATAAAATACACTTTGCAATGGCCATTCCACTAAAATGACCACCACAAGTACCATCATGGGATTCATCTATGGCTCTTTGAGCCTCACTAGCCTCAAGATAACGAAGGAGGACTCCATCATAACCATGTTTATACAACACGTCCCCAAAAAGAATGAAATGGGCAGCCTTTTGCTTAAAAGTGCATTTAGTAGTTTTAGATATATCAAATGGGAGTGTTCCAGACTTGAGAAAGGTTACTATTTAGCTCGACAAAGGCTCATATGAATCCGACTAGATAAAGCAAATATCCTTTTCATCTTTAGACTTAGCATAAAAAATTATATATTTAGAGATCATTGAAATGATAAGGGATTGTACCTATCCAAAGGAGTCTTTTGAAATCAATGATCCAAGGGAGGCCATCGCATTTGTAAATCTATTAGACGAACGTGGAAAGCTATTTATTTCATACCAATCAAAAATAGAGATAAATTTCATTGCTACCTCATGATAAAGCTTAATAGTTGGTTCTTTGCATTGGTATTCTCTATTGATTTTTTTAATGACAAGTTGAGAATCACCAAATATCCTAATACGCTTAATGCTCATAACTATAGCTTATTAAAGACCAAAGATTAAGGATTCAAAATCTGCAGTATTGTTTATGCATTGGAAGTCAAGTTTGAAGGACAAGGGGATAGGTACCCCCTGTGGTGTGTGAAATATGACTATGGCACCTTGAACTTCCGTGAACTTAGAGCCATCAAAGAATAGTGTAATATCAATGTATTCCTCCAAAATGACATCTTCTTCTTGCTCAATGATAGCAAATACCGAATCATTTGGGAGCTCAATAATCAAAGTATGATCACTAGGTAGTGGAGCTTTTGCAAGTTGATCGGCTATTATTTAACCTTTAATGGACTTTTGGCTATTGAATTCCAAGTCAAATTTAGTGAGAAGCATTATCCATTTAGTGGTGTAGGTGTTTTTGTAAGTGTGGTACATCATGTAATGTAGAGAATTTTTCCTAGCTATGACATATGTTGTGTGGCTAAGCATGTAATATCAAAGTGTCTTAGTGGTAAATGCCATTGCTAAGCACATTTTCTCTATATAAGCATACTTAGTTTGATATCTTACCAATGTTCAACTAATGTAGTAGCTCTCGATTTTGTTCATTCTTTTGTGCAAAAATTATCCTTATGGTAGAACCTTGAAGGTTCTAGATAATATTTAATAAATAAATAAATAAAATAACATTAAAAAGAATCACTTTTAGGGTTGAATCACTGTTGCACTGGAATGGATAATCCCTCCAATGGGGTTAAAAAAATATATTCTTCTTATTGGATGATTTGTGTGAATGGCCAACCTAATATATATATCTACCCTAAAGCTACATTGGTGAAGAGACATGATGGTTCATGTTATGAAGAGACATGATGGTTCATGTTATGAAGATATGTGATGGTTCACTTTATGAGTTAATAATATAATAATTAATTATTAATAATACTAAATAACATGTTAGGATGGAGGATACTAACATGCCACCCTCCTTAAAAATATCTTTTTCCTCAAAGCTCAAAGTGAGAATCTTTGTCCTTTGGTTTCTAAGAAGGATTTGTGTAAGTTCTTGGACTCTTTTAATATCATCCTTTTGTACATAGGGATATCGAGAAGGATGAAGCGTTAGCGAAGGGTTGCAATAAAAATTAGTAAATGTGTGATGGTGAGGGAAGGGCAACCCTTGGGGTTCTTCAAACACCTTATAATTATGCATAAAAAGAGGTGGTAAAACTTCTACATTCTCTTTCTCTTCCCTGGGAGAGGCAATGGAGGAGTTTGCAGTTACCTTTCTACCTTATTTTTGAATAGGTTTGACCTTGTAGCGATAAATCACTATTGGAGAGGAAATTATGTTTAGCCATAATGAGTTACTTCAGGAATCTCTACCTCATCCTTACCTAATGCATTGATCACTTTTGGCATATCAAGCATATTGCCTTCATCATTGTGATCAGGTGCTTTGGGTATTGCTTGCTCATTATCCTAATTTTCCACATCTTCATTATATTTCTCATCCTCCTGAGCTTCCTCGTCTTCCTTATATTCCTCATATTCCTCACGTACAATTTCTCCATTTTCTCATGCTTCCATAAAATATTCAATGCACTTACTAACAGTATTTTCTATAATATTTTTGAAATTTTTCACACTAAAAATATTTTCTAAACATTGCCAGTGTGGTTTCCCCAATTCCTAAAATTTTACCTTCAATTTTTGAACTTCCTGAAATTTTTGGTCCCACATGGATGGATCCATAATGCTTTGATACCAAATGGTAGAACCCTGAAGGTTCTAGATAATATTTAATAAATGAATAAATAAAATAACATTAAAAAGAATCACTTTTAGTGTTGAATCACTGTTGCACTGGAATGGAGAATCCCTCCAATGGGTTTAAATAAATATATTCTTCTTCTTGGATATTTTGTGTGAATGACCAACCTAATATATATATCTACCCTAAAGCTATGTTGGTGAAGAGACATGATGGTTCACATTATGAAAAGATGTGATGGTTCACTTTATGAGTTAATAATATAATAATTAAATGATCAACAATACTAAATAATACTAACTAATAATGTTAGGATGGAGGATCCTAACACCCTAATGCAAAGTTTGTTGCTGAGACATAAATATAAAATGGGACCCTCGAATGAGGAGGAGCTAAGAATAGCATAGAATCTAGGTATTGCTTAATGTCATCGAAGACTTTTTGACATTCATTTATCCAAGATAATGGCACCCCCTTTTGTAGTAGGTGATTGAATGGCCTACTTTTGTCAAAAAATTGCGCAATGAAATGATAGATTTATTGAATATTTCCTTGTAAACTATGCAATTCCTTTAAATTATTTAGGGGAGGCATATCCATGATGGCCTTGACCTTGTTAGGGTCTACCTCAATACCTCTTTTGGATACAATGAATCCTAGAAGCTTGCTCGAGGTAACACCAAAGACACATTTCTTGGGATTCAACCTTACATTATGCTCTAGGAGTCGGTCAAAAACTTTCTCCAATACACCAATATGTTCTTGTCAAGTTTTGAATTTATCCAAGAGATCATCCACATAGTCTTCGATAATCTTATGCACGTAGCAATTAAAAATGTATGTCGTGGCACGTTGATGAGTGGCACCTACATTTTTGAGGCCAATTGGCATCACCTTGTAATAAAAAGTTCCCTAAGGTGTAGTGAATGTTGTTTTGTTTTGGTCATCAGGATTTATTTGAATTTGGTTGTATCTTGAAAAACCATCCATGAGTGAAAGCATTTCATGGCCACTGTAGATATCGAAAAAAGTATCAATGTTTAGGAGAGGAAAATCATCCTTAGGACACACTTTGTTAAGATCTCGAAAGTTAGTGCATATGTGTATCACCCCGTTAGTCTTACAAACGAGTACCATGTTTGAGATCCACTCAGGATAATCAAAAAGGAACAAATAAGTTCACATCTAAGAGTTTTTGAAGCTCTATCTTTACCAAGAGGGCCACATTAGGATGCATTCTCCTAAGTTTTTGTTTGACCAGCTTGGCATCAGGATGTGAGGTGATATTGTGGACAACCAAACTAGGGTCAAGGCTAGGCATATCTTTAAAATACCATGCAAATATACCCTTCTTCCTCTTGAGAGCAATAAATTTATCTTGTTCATCAAGTGATAAAATTTTACCAAGCTTAACAATTTGGGGATTGTCTTTGTTTGAACTAAGATCCACATTGATAGTATTTTTAATAGACATGTGGGAACCTTCCTCAAGCTGATGGGGCATAGGTATTAGATGAATATCATCTAAGATGTCATTGAACTCTTCTAGATTATCCTCATCTATTTCTCTAGAAAACCTTAGGATCCAAAGGTGAAGGCGAAGGCAAAGGTGGAGGGGATGGAGAAATGTAGTTGGAAAAATACCTTAAAAATTCCTTTAATAAGACAAATTTAGCAAAGAATGGGGGCAAGGAAATCTATTCCATATCAATAAGGTTTATGTCAATTGTAATTGGTTTAGCCAGATCATATGGATTACGAAGCGGGGTGAATAAATCAACAGGATTCATGTTGACTTATGGGCAAGGTGGACAAGGTTGGATGGAATGGAAGGATCTTAGGAATTGGTTCTAGGAGTTTGGTTAACTTGAATAGCAACAAGCAACACAAAATACATTTTACTAACTGATATATACATATGCAATGTAAAGAAATAACATGTTTTTAATTTTTTGATTGATTTTTTATTTTTTTGGCAGTGGTAAAAACCATTATTTTTGTTTTATATACATATGTTACAATTTTGCTTATGGTATGGCTTAATATAATGGAGGTGGTGGCTCACCAGTAGGGGCAGATCGATATTGTGGAAGAAGTAAGTGAAATACAAGCTCGTGGATGGGGAACATGTTGAGATAAAACTCATATTGTTTGGAATGAGGAATGATGGGCTTCGATTCTTCTTCAGATTCATCTAAAATTATCAACATAAGTTCAAATTCTTCATAGATTTCATCATCAGAATTATCAGGATTGAGGGCTTCTTCTCTTGAATTGAGGTTAAGTCTTTGGAAGGCTTATTCAAAATAAGAGGTGGTAGGAAGCGGGTGGTATCCTAGACCTGAATGGTCATGCACCTCTTAATATAGGATATCGATAGGTTGATGCACTCCTTACTCATGCAATCCTAGGCCATAGCCTTACCAATTACCTATGTGGAAATATCGATATGGAAATCCCATCATGTTTGAAATATTTACAATTTTTGGTTCTTTGGGTTCCTCTATGGGAGCTAGAATTGATGAAGATTCAATTACCTCATATACAAAATTTATGCTATTTGGAGCTAAACACATGTTATAGACTACTCCTATTGCTAAAGGTGGAGCACATGGGAAATCAAAATCCTTAGCACTAGGGATAGTGAGAGGTGTGATGGTGATGTCGTCAACCACATTTTCACAAATACCAGGATTGGTGAGGTGGACCTTGAATTGGGATGACAAGGAATGATTATGGTCAAGTGATAGCTCAAGGAATGATGAAGATGAAGGTATATCACAATTCATTAATTCAAATTGTGAAACATTAGGTGATGGCAATGGATTGGATTTGGAAGATTACAAAATGGATGATGATGATGATATGGATGGCAATGATTTTGATGATGGGGGTATGGAAGCTTGATGAGGGTTGATGATAGGGATATCTTCAGTAATGGAATCCTTTGATGAAGAGATTGGTGAAGTGGTGGATGTATTGGATGATGGTGAAATAAAAAGGTGAGTGGAAGGGAGCATGGAGTCATATGGATTTGAGATAAAATTACAATACTTAAATGGATTGACATCCATCGGTATGCAATGTACTTGTCCCTCATGAACGTATTTCAAAAATTGATGTAGTATTGAAGGAACACATCTCATTTCCCTCATTCAAGGTCTTCCAAGGAGTACATTGTATGCCATGGAACCTTCCGAGATGTGGAACATTGTGTGTAATTTTTTAAACCCTACTTCGATGGGCAAAACAACAGTGCTAACTATGGAACACAAAGCATCGTTGAATGCTTTGAGGGTGAAGGATGACTTGGTAATGTGAGAAAAAGAAAGTTTCAAATGATGAAGAGCGGATGTGGTGATGATGTTGATAGAGGAACCGATATCAATTAGGAATATTTTAAAAAGCTTCTTGTCAATTAGAGCCATAATATGGAATGTAGGGTCTAGTGATTATGATGATATTGGCATAATATAAAAGTCATAGAATATGATGTAGGGATCCATGCATGGTTGGATGCTCCCTATAAATTTTTTGAAGGCATTAGGATCTTTTTTTTTGTATTTACATGGTGGAATCGGTAGCCACCACGAATCCAGGTAGGTTGTCTAGTTTTTATGGCCGCCATAGTATTTTGCGTTGTACGCCCTGGAAGTCGTCACACAGATCTTCATGCAATCCGCCCCTATAATCACCATGCCACAATAATTTTAAACCTTTTACGTCGCTAAAAGCACCAGGAAAGGGACAAGCGTTCAGTCCGATGAGGCCTGATATTTGAACCTTGGAACTCCGCCCCCCATATGGATGAACCAATTAGTCTACACCTTGGAACCTCGGATCTAGGCATTAGGATCTTACAATTGCAATTAAATGGATTTTAGAATATCCATTAATGCCTCATAATGTGGGGAACATTGTTGGATTAGCTCATAAATCAATAATTTTGTAGAAGCTATTTTCAAACTTGTAGTTAGCCTACTACTCAAGGAGATGATTGGTCAAGGTGGATGACTGAAGGGTGGATTTTGTGGATTCAATTGACTTTGGATATGGATAGGTGATGAAGGATTAGGGGCAACTTGGATGGGTGGTGATGTAGAAGGTTATGACACACTTACTTGAGGTGGTTGCCTTTGTTGGTTATTTTTTTTACCTCTAGTGACCACATGAATGGACCCTACAAACCCTTGGTATTATTGTACATGATTAACTTAGTTAGGAGTTTTAGTGTTAGCTCCCCCTTCATTTGGTTGCACCTCCTTATGATGAGGAAGTGGTGTTTGAAATATACCAAGGTCTTGGTTTTGTTGAGCGATGGGACTATTAATTTTGATTTCCCCCAAGTCAATAAGGTCTTGGACTACATTTTTAAACACATGGTAATTGTTTATGTCATGCCTATTTTACCGATGATGAGGACAAAATAGGTGTTCTCAATCATTTTTACCATGTTTGGTGGGATCATCTGGTCTAATTTTGGGCAAATCAAGTGTATTTGTCTCATACAACCTTCTAAAAAATAAGCATATGACTCAGCTAAAGTTGTATATTGATGATTTTATCAAACAGACTATCATCAAGGATGATTTTCCATAGCTGGCACTATGTTTTGCACTGTTGGAGCTTGTGTTGTTGAGGGGACCACATGATATGAAATTTGTTGTAGTGTATTTTGCACAGGTTGTTGTTGTTGATCCATTACTGGTTGGCTCATGACCACTTGATTGACTTGATTGTATCAGGTGGCTGGGGTAGCCTGTTTTAATGTTTGTTGGTCAAAATAGTTACTTTTGTATTACCCCTTATTTTGCCATTCTTTCTTTTTAGGCTTTAATATGGATTCTTAGATTTTGATATCCTTAATGGCACTAGCCTGAGCTAAATCCTCTTCAAATGATTGATAAGTTTGTAGTTGGAGCATCCAATAGATAGGTTTTAAGCAACTCTTGGTGAATAGCTTAATTAGCTCATCCATTGGTAGGGTGAATGGCATTTTAGTGATGATAACCCTCCACTAGTTTTCAAAATCATAGATAGATTCATCATCATGTTGTCTTAAAGAATAGATATCAGACAATGAGATCTTCTTTTTAACATTAGGATGAAACAATCAAAGAATTGATAAACCAATTGCTCAAAAGTATAGATACTATGGCTTGGAAATTAATTGTACCATTCTATGGCATACCCTCCTAATGTTTGAGGAAAAGTTCGAAGCATGGGAGAATTAGCATCTTGAATTCTAAAGCATACATGAAAAAAGGTGCTCACATGTTATTTGGGATCCTCAGTTCCCTAAAATTTTTCAAACTTGGGTGTCATAAAGTCTTCCAAATATTGTGGTGATGCCATTGAAGGATGAATTGGTTGATTAATCAATTTGTGTAAGTTTGGTTTTTGGTTTGAAAAACCAGGAGTAAATTTCATCAATTGATCTATTTGTTTATACATGGACTCAATTCGAGGATATTTCTTAGTAATATGGAAGTCTTGAATTACCATATGGGTTTGTGGTGGAGTGGATAAATATTGTGGAGTTACTAAATTATTAGGAGATTGGTACTGATGACTAGGTGAATTGGATGGAATTTGATGAATGGAATATTGTTGATGAAAAGATGAGTCATGGAATGATGTTGGTGGATGGGAGTTATGGCTAGGTTGGCCAGTGGGAATAGGATGGGTGATGGTATGGCTTGGTGGGGAAACAAGGATAGAAACCACAGAAGACTATGGTACCCATGATAGACCCTGGTTGATAAGGACAATCTGAGTAGAGTTATGTAAAGGCTTAGGATTCACCTATACTTGTTGTTGAGAATTTTGATGCTATCTAAGAAATTTTTTTAGGTGTTCCCATGCCTCACTAATATCTCTATCATATGCTAAGGTTATGAAGGTATATGGTATGGAAGAAGTGGTTGGGGTACAAGTTACACTAGGTATAGCAACTTGTGAGGCTAGAACTTGTGAAGCAGCATTGACATGTACTTCATACAAGGGGTTGGTTTAAGTGGAGGTATATGAGATGCTAGGAGCACATAAAGGTTGTGTAATGGAAACATGGGAGGAAGGTGCAATTGATGTCTCAAAAATAGGGTTAGTATACATCTAGCTAAAGGTAGATGGGGGCTGGAAATAAATAGGTTCTTGTTGTAAAGTAGAATCTTGTCTAGGCGAATTGGGAATAGACTCTAAGACATAATTAGAATATTTCATGAAATATTTTACTCTTACCATGTCTATATGGGTAATGTGGTTGTCAATGGTAGGGGAGTTTGACTTCTCTTGGGGCATGACCATATGATAGGCTATGGATGGTAAGGAACGTGATGGATCTATAGATAAATATGCTTGTGTCATATTCAGGTAATCTACCACATAAGTGGTGGGGAAGGTGGATGAAGGTTCCATTAAGTTATATTGAATTATAGCTTTTTGTTTATTTCTAGTTAATACAATAAGAAAAATAAATAAAGATACAAATTAAAATACTGAATATGACACAAATTTTGAAATTTTCTAGGAAACAAACAACCAATTCTAAGTTTCAACCAGTTTGGCTTACCTTGTTCATTGATTATTTCATTTTTAATATGTATTCATTTTAGCTGTCAGTCTTGTGTGTTTTGATGTTCTAATCTTTCTTAATGAAACACGGGTAAAAACTATGGCGAAGATAGGGCAACGAGATTCTTGCTGGTGATGAAATCCAACAAGTTTGCTTAGGGGTATCCTATAGTTTCTATGGGTAGATATTGATGGATGGAGATGAATACCACTGTCACCAAATCTCAAGCAATGGTTGATGATGAAATCCAACCACTATTGTTTTGAGTGAAACATGTTGTGTGTAAATTCCTTTTAAAGTTTATGTTTATTAATGTGTATAAAAAATGTTAGAAATAAGTAATTTTGTTAAATATAAATTATAATCCAACAAGAGAGTGCCAATTTATCCAAAGAGCATGAAGTACACCGCTTAAGATGCCTTGTCTAAATAACAATCGAAGGTTTCATCCACCCCTCTTCTTGGAATCACCCAACTGGCAGGAATACTCTTGGCATCCTAATGATGTTCCTACTTAGATAAACAAAAGAAGGTGTTTCTAACCCTAAAATGCAATACTATGTTATACAATTTCTCAATTTAGATGTAAACAAAATGCAATATTTTATATTTGTGAATACATTAAAAATAGAAACCCTAATTAGAATGTGTGAATGGATGCAAACCTAAAATGCAAACTAGAATGAATTATTTTCTAGATTACTTAATGATTGTTCATTTTATGTTTAGAATCTAAAAAATACAACAAAGAACCCAAAATACATAAAATAAAAAAACTAGGGTTTTAGATAGTAGACTTATTGGACAGCCTACGTATCTGCTCCAAATTATTGTAAAATATAGCTAGGTGCTTTTGGAAGTAGATGAGAATATTTGAAATGTAGTTGTGTATTTTTGGATGATCCCCAAGTACCGTAGAGTGTTTGCACACTTCCTGCAACCTTATGTGAACTTTCAGAAACCCTAGATCTAGTGAATGATGTGTGATTCATACTTCTAAAAATCTATAAAATAAGACAACAAATAGCAAGTTAGAATTCAAGATAGATCATAAAATGAAACCCTTAGGGGGTCCCACCATGATCACCATTTAGAATTGCTTGGTGTGAATTCCTTTTAAATTTTATGTTTATTAATGTGTACAAACAATTTTAGAAACAACTAGTTTCATAAATATAAATTAGAAGCCAACAAGAGAGTGCCAATTTCTCCAAAGGGTGTGAAGTACACTGCTTAAGACCCCCAATATAAATAACAACCAAAGGTTTCGTACACCCTTCTTCCTGGAATCACCCAACTAGCAGGAATAATCTTAGCACAATAATGATGTTCCTACTTAGATAAATGAAAAGAGATGCTTCTAACCCTAAAATGCAATACTATGTTATGCAATTTCTCAATTCAGATGCAAACAAAATGCAACATTTTGTATTTGTGAATACATTAAAAATAGAAACCCTAATTAGAATGTGTGAATGGATGCAAACCTAAAATGTAAACTAGAATGAATTATATTTCAGATTACTTAATGATTGTTCATGTTATGTTTAGAATCTGAAAAATACAACAAAGAGCCCAAAATACGTAAAAAGGAAAACTAGTGTTTTAGACAACATGCTTACTAGAAAACCTACATATATCTCCAAATTATCGTAAAACACAACTGGGCACTTTTGGAATGCAACTGAGCATTTCTAGAACACAATCGGGTATTTATGGATGATCCCTGAGTGTCGTAGAGTGTTTGTGCACTTCCTACAACCTTTTGCAAACTTTTAGAAATCCTAGATCCAATGAAAGATGTGTGATTCACACTTATAAAAATCTATAAAATAGGACAACAAATAGAAAGTTATAATTCAATATAAATAAAAAAATGAAACCCTTAGGGGGTCCCACCGTGATCATCATTTGTGAAGACAAAACATGACACCAAATAAATGCTAAATAACAAAATTTAAATAACCATATATTGCACAACAAATGAGATTTATATTAAACAGGGGAAGTCCAAAAACTTCATTGTTACAATAGTGTATGTAGGAATCTCTTTTGATATAATTATTACAAAGATTGTTAGGGTTATCTGAAATCCTAGCTATAACAAATGGTGGTATCTTCAATTGTGTTTTGCTCCCAATAGGGGTAAGTGGGCTTCTATGTATCTGATGCTGAGCCATTTCAGCTTAATCAACTTTCCAATGCTTGTATAGAACCTTTAGATTTGTACATAGTGACACAACAAATAAGTTAGTAATACCTGTGAGGGCTCCACAGTGTGAGGCCCTCTATAAGAAATAATAAACCCTAACTGATCTGTTGCTAATGAAGTGAACAAAAATGAAAATGCATGAAATGAAATGATAACAAATAATGATTTACCTTACTCCTTGATGTTTGTCATAGATCGGTTGCAGGTCGATGGCGAAGGTGTGCCCTAGAAACACTTGAAGAGTTTGTTTGTTAGAATAAGACTCTAAAATATGGTAGGTATCTTAGGAAGAGAAGTAGGGCACTCATGGATAGCAACATGGCACTCAGGGCTATGGTAGAGCACAATAGGACACTTGTGGAGAGCAGTAGGGCACTTGAGGCTAGGATGGAGAGCAGTAGGGCACTTGAGAGGTCAAATCATATCTATAGAAATAAATATGATGATGATGAAGGATTCGACGATGGTGGTGATGAGCGAGGGGATGGGGATGGATGGAATGGGGCTAAGTTATAGATTTTGGATAGGACCTCTGATATGCTTCAAAAAATCAAAAAATTAGGAAACTCAAAAACTTAGGGGTTAAGCCATCAAAATGGCTCCTATTTATAATCCAACCTAGGGTGTGCTAGGGTTTCAACGACACTAATCGTGTGGCTGAGATTAAAGCACATCTAAGGGTAGATATTAAATTTGGGGTGTGGCATGAATTGATTTGGATGAATGGACATGATTAAATGAAATCGGATGGTTGGGATTGATATTTATTTAATATATATTTATATAAATATATATTAAATATATATATAATATTATTATTTAAATATATGTAATAAATATATATATATATATATATATATATATATATATATATATATATATATATATATATATATATATATATATATATATATATATATATAATAGGTAAAAATGGCGAGAAAGCTAGGATGGAGGGCAAATGACTATGTTTTGATGGTGGAGATGGTGGGAAAGCATGGGTGGATGACAAGTGGCTAGATTTTGGTGTCTACCGTATACATTCTTTAAATAATTATTTATATTTAATATGAAGGTTAGTTAATTAAGTTTGGTTATTTTTGCTAAAATAAAATGATATTTAAGAATTGCAACTTTAGAATTAGCATATTTCTTTTTAATATAGAAAATAGTTGAATAAGAGTAATAATTTTAAATATAACAAATTGATTTAATTTTTTCTCGATACAATAAAATAAGTAATAATTTCCAATATGGTATAAGACAAGTCATTTCAATTATTTCTAAAAAGGTAAGTCATTTCAATTATTTCTAAAAATTCAATAAAATAATTGACTCATGTTATTATAATATTTCTAGTTGCCACAAAGTTGGTACAAGATATATATTAGTTAAATAATTTGTTTTGATAATTGTTTTTTGAGGTTAGTGTAAGACACCCTTACCGATGCTTAAGGTTGGGTATCCTCATCCCAACCATGACCTCTAATAAGGGTAAGAGTTGAGCTTATCAATAGGGCACAAAACATAACCATACACACCCCCACCCCCTCACACACTCGCCCATACCGCGATTTGAACATTGGACCACCCAAAGAAGAACCAAAGCTCTAACCGTTGCACTTTCCTAATAATTTTCAATGTGATGAAAAATTAAACCATTGCTTTTTATAAGGGTAAATAAATAGTTTAATTTATCTAAAAGGATAGGGAGGTTGGTAGGGTTAAATGTTTATGGGAAAGTTATGATGGTTGAGATTCTATTGACTTTATGTTTACTCAATATGTTACATGTTGAGGTTTATAAAGGTTTTTGTATGAAAATAATTAGCTTAATTTGATTATAGGTTGATCGGGATATTTTTAATATAATGGAAAGATCAAATTATTGTTTTAAAATGAATTTTTTATATATAGGGAGACATCGTAATGGTTTGGGCTTTGGCTCTTCTTTAGGAGGTCCAAGGTTCAAACTACGACATGGGTGAATGTGTGAGGGGATGGGTGTGTGTTAAATTCCCTATTGATAAGCATAGCTCTCAACCTTACAAGGGTCATGGTTGGAAGGAAAATGCTCACCCCTGTGCCTTGGTCATAGGGTTTTTTTACACTAATAAAATATTATAATAATAATAATAATAATAATAATAATATAATATATTAAATTATATAAATTAATTTATTAATTTTTTTTGAAGAGGTTGAAAAGCGGGGCATATCAAGGGTCATCCTTCCCGTGAATTGAACTTGTGTCTTTGTCAAGAGAATCCACTAAGTTTTGTCATTGTGGCATCCTACCAAAACATTAATTTAATCGATCTAATTAATTTTAAATCATATAAAATTTAAATCTTATTTTTAATATATTATTTTAAGAAATATAATTTAATACAAAAATAACTGTTAAATTATAATATAAATTATAAAAAATAGAGATTGAATATGCAATACTATATATATATATATAATATTATTATTAGCAGCGTATGATGGGACTCTATTATCAATTCTCTCCTTGATATGGATGTGAATTGGGCATTTACGAGGCCTAATTAAAGAGATTGTTGGTGGCTTGCATGCCCACAATATTTGGTTATGCACGATGCATGTTGGTCTTCTCTTTTTCGAGTTCTAGAAGTTCTTTTTTTATTGGGTGAATAGGGGATGGGTAATATATTTTACCTCAAGCATGTTTCTAGATAGAACTTAGGTGTTGGAACCACCAATTATATTTAATAAAAATAAGAGAGGTTACAATAAAAAGGAGTAATAAAAATCATAGGTCAAGGCGTAAGGTCACCCAAACGATCAACATTGTAAAGATGAGGCCTGTGGGCAAAAAAAAACAACCCCTAAAAGGGTGAATAAATAGCATAAGTAGGCAAAGGGAGCTGATCCTGGAGGATACCGAGCCTTGTTGTGGGCACTAATAGAATGAACTAAGGTTGGATAATATCACCCCCTCGACCTTCTACAATGAGGCCTCAAAGAAATAGAGGGACATTAAGGTAGAGGGAGGCTAGGTTAAAGCTTAATAAGAGTTCATAGAGCCTCACACTAGTAGCTGATGAGATTTATCAAAGTTCACCAACTCATGAGTCAACTTGGAAGCCTACGAATGGATCTGAATAGTAATAATAGAAAATACATTAATAATTTGATGCATAGAAAATTGATTGGAAATTGAATCTCTATAATAAAAAACAACATTTATAGCTATCCAAAGTTGAAATAATAATAGCATGAAATAAATTCCACAAAGTAGCAATATAAACAGACCAAAACCTATTATATCTAAAAATATCATCTTCCATTTGAAGAATATAGGATGAAAGAGATTGAACAATGAGTGAATACAAGACCAGACAAACTAAGCATGAGGGTAGAACTAAAATAGATTTTTAAAAATCTCAAAACAACCATAAGATGGATACTTAGGATTAGGAATACCAACCGTACTAAGTCTCTCTCCCATAGGAATCCCTTGATAAATAAGAGACCAAAGAAAAAATGTAATCTTGGGTTCAAGGTTAGACTACCAAATATGGTTCAGATGAGCAATCCAAGTATATGAGGTAGAATGAGTCTACCATCTCTCATTAATTTTATCAACACCAAGGGAAATGGGACTAATAAGATGAAAATCAAGGAAGAAGAGTAGTTTGTGAAAGAAGTATCCACATTCCAATGCCAATCCCTCCACGAGACATCAGGTATAAGCTCTTGAATCTTAAGAATAGAAGGAAGATCTAAATTCTAAATATTGAATTTATATTTGAGATCATGTCAAGAAATCCAATCTCAAGAGTGCACCAAATATTTAATAAAACAAATGCTCTTATGAAACAACCTCAAAGCTTTAATCCATGGCATATTAGCAATAAGAACTAAAGAGTTAGAAAAAATAGGAGACCACTAGATATTATAAGAATTGAATAAAATACTATTACAAAAACCATCACCAATCTAGTGAATATGAGATCTCACCACCTCAAAATTATGCAAAATACTTTTAACAACAAAGGAACCATGAATCTTAAATAGAATAGAAGTAATGATAAGAGTATGAATGCCAATATTAGCCCAAGATTTGCACCCATAAGGTAGCCCTAAATAAATACAATGGTGAATCAAAATATTACAGGCTTCAGAGCCTTCAATAACTTTAACCATCCACTTAGCACACAAAGAAATGCTTTACCTCTAAATTTCAATGATGCCCATCCCACCCTTATTAGTAGATGTGCAACAGATATACCAAAAAACTTGATGACATGAATTCTTTCCCTTGGCACAAATAAAATCTCTAAGGAGATTGGCCAACTTATTAAAATAATTCTTAGAAGAGACCCAACAGGAGGAGTAATAAACATGGGTGGTAGCAAGAATATTTGTGCAAACTTGAAACTTGTCGATAACAGAAAGATGATGTGAGGCTCAATAGAAAATATTCTTTTCAATTTTATCAATGAAATACTACCAAAATTTTGAGGGTGAGCTATAAAAATCAAATGGGATTCCTAATAACTTAAAATGCTCACCCCTTTGAAGCCATTGCCATGAAAAATGTGTAAGCCAAGTAGGTATAGAAGAAGAAACAAGGTGAAAATGAAGAGACTTAGACCATTGGATGTTGGATCTTGAGGCCTTACAAAAATTATCTAAACAAACCAAAGTAGTTGAAACTAAAACCTCATCCTCATTGATAGTGAGAAAAGAACCATCTAAAAAGTGCCTATTAATAATTTGGGTGGATATTTCAAGCAAAAGAATACCTTAGATCAACCCCTTAGATTCTTGAATGGTAAGAAGATAACCAAAAGCTTCAGTAGCAAGGATGTAAAGCGAGGGGACAAAAGGATAGCCCTGGTGAATAGAATGAAGTAAACCAAAATCCTTTGACCTATGTTGATTAATAGTAAGACAATATGAAGCATAAATAAATAACATACTAAAAGCCTTGATAAAAAAAGGGGCCAAATCCAAGAGCTTGGAACATGGAAATAATGAAAGGCCACTCAATACAATCATAAGCTTTCTCAAAGTCTAGTTTAAGAAAAAGGGACTTTTTGCTAGAGAGATGATGAGCCCATTCTAAACCTTCCCAAATAGCAAAAAAATTATCCAAGATGTAATGCTATTTAATGAAACCCATATTCTCTGATCTGATAATCATAGGGAGAATGTTGTGAATACGGAGAGCTAAAGCTTTAGCCAAAATATTGTAATAAACATTAAGTAGATTAATAGGTCTCCAACTAGTGATAAGCTTAGGATTGCCTTCTTTAGGAAAAAAAATGTTTCCACAATTTACAATTGTAGCAATGAAAAAATTGCATACCTTAACCTAAGAAACAAAATGTACGTGTGTTATAAGTTCTATGAAAGCATAAACTAGAGCATTCAAGAAAGAGGTAATGTGTAACAAGAAATAAATAAAATGGGACATTATCCTTATTGAGTAACTTAAAATAAGATTAAAATGCCTCCACTTTAGGGTTTAAATTAGCTTGATACAATCTATTACAACAAAGGGGTGCCAAGAGATATCAATATCTCAAAGAACATGGTGCACATCCACTATTCTTCCGCATGCCCACAATCAAAGTGGGCTGGTCAAATGTTGTCGCAACTTACGTAAATGTGATCCTCATCCTTTGATGTTTCCTACCGTGTTTTTGCACCAGATTCTGCACACAGGAAAGCAAAAGAGAGTCAAGAGCATATGTGTATGATATTAAAACATGCAATCCCCACATCCTGAACGGGCACATGTAGGGTGTATATAGAAAATAGATTCCAAATGAGACAAAACTCGAGAGAGATGTAAAGGATATGGTTTTAGGATGATACCACCTAGTTTTGTAAAATAATTGTGCCTGATTGCTATGTTAGATCTTGCCACCTGTGGTGAACCTACAAAAGGTAAATGAGTGTTTCTCCTACCTAGACATGTCAAAAACCTACAAAATTTGGTGAGTAAGCATAAAATGATATTTGGAGAGGACCCATATGGTCATATTCCACATATCCTATCCAAATCCTCTTGTAATCAAAAGTGGGACCCACATGTATACAAAATCATAAAATTTCTATATCTCAGTCAATACATGTTAGAAAGCTATGAAATTTGAACTGAAGCATATTATGGACATGTATAAAATAGCTAATTGAAAATAGTCAAAAAATAGTGTATGAATTTCTATTCATCCGGGGTGGGATGAATTCAACTGTCACATATTAGGGGGCATCCGGGGTGGGACGCCCGCCAATATCTCCTAAATTTTCACACCAATCCAATGAGGATTGATGCAAAACTATAGGGGAAGTGTTTTAGACAAATTTGGTGTGGGTATTCAAACTATATATTCAATTTTTGGGTCAGATTGTGCCTCCTTACGCCACCCAATAACCTCTCTTGCTAAGAAGAAATTATGGATGAAAAGGAAACAATAAGGGTGAGGTAATAATTTAGTAGCACTTCACTGCAAATCCTAGCAAACCTGTGTCTCCTTTTGTATGAGAATGTCATAAAATTTATAGATCTAGGAGTTCAAATGTGCAAAGAGAATGCAAGATCATGCAAGGCCAAAGGGTCCACTTTTCTATCAAGGTGGCATGCACAGGAGGGGGAAGAGAATCTACCCAAAATGGCCTCATTGATGAGGGTTGTCATAGGCATGCCCTAGGTTATGACATGCATGCGTCGAAGAGAAGAGCAAGTGGTATTTTTTGGTGGCCACTTGTCCAGATTTGACTTTTTCCAGTCAAACCTGCTATTCACTCCTCCCCAGGACGAATGTTGCTATTCACCCTAGGATGGGATGAATAGGAACTACTATTCGTCCCAGGGTGGGATGAATAGGAACTAGGCCTCAAAAAGTTCCCAACTAACCTGGGAACCTTCAAAAACTACTTTGGGAGTGGTTAGAACCATTGTTTGGCCTTTGAGGGCTTCCCTAAGGGCTTTGTGCATCAATTTAGTCAATGCCTTTGGTAGCATAATCGGATTGGTGTTGTTTTGGTGTCTATAGATACCCCTTTTTGAGAAGTATTATGTGTAGCACAACACTGAGCAAAAATAGATGACCAAAGTGCTCAATAATTAAGGTTATTCAGTAACCTAACCAAATTTGAATACCCCAATCATGAAAAGAGCATGTGTTTTTGAATCTTTGCTTTTAACTCAGTAAAGAATTTGATCTTGGTTTCTATTCAGCTTCCAGGTATGCTCAGGGGACTTATAACCCTAGATGTTAGAGAATACCAAGTATTTTGGTAAATTTTTAGGTATACCAAACAGACAGGACCATCTACTTTGTTGTGTTCTTAATTGAGATTTTTGCTTGTTTACTACCCCAAGCAGGAGTGGTATTGTCTTTGTCAATGACTCATTGAACAAACACCCTTTGCCTAATTGAGTGTGTGTTTGTTGAATATGATTATGAGTAGGACTACCCCCTTAAGTGATGAGTCGATGAGGGAATAACCTAGTGAGAAAAGTGATGAGTCACTTGACTTAGATGACTTTTTTTGGGTTTCCTACAGGTGTACTCATGAAGATTATGACAATTTTGAAAGGATATTATCGATCCGATGGGTGCTGCATGGAGGAGGGAGAGTCAAAAACTTCATTCCTATGGAGTGGTCTAGCCATCAAGGCTTTCTTAGGGACTAAAGGAGTAATTATATGGTACCTCTATGGCAATTTTAAATTCTATCTAGAGTTCGAATGAATTCCAGCAAATTTGACTTGTTTTTGGTGGGTTTTAAACCATTTATGGCACCTTTTGGAGTGGGAGAGACAAAAACCCCATTCTTGTGGAGTGGTACAGATAAACTAGCCTTCTTAGGGAGTGAAGGAGAGTCTCTCTATGACCTCAAAAATGGTTTATTATGTCATTAATCTTGGGCACAAAATCAACCAAGTTTAGGCATTTATGCTATTTTTGGAGCCCATTTGGAGTTATTTTTGGCTGTTTTGAAAATTATGAGTTGTATTTGTCCCAAGGTGGGGAAAATACAAATTTTGTATTCATACTAGGGTGGGACTTGCAAAATAATGTTCTCATCCCACCCTGGGACGAGTATAACCCAAAATAGCCTATATAGCACCGAAAATCTCGGTTTGGGGTCATTATCGCATTTTTTCCTTGGAAATTCAAGTGGTGAGGAGGAGGAGAGTGATTTTGTGTAATGAAGCACTATAAAAATCAGTCTAGGACACCATGAACCAAAAAATCAGAGCATCCAACAAAGGATCCGGTGTGACGCGGATATGTAGTGACTCCTTGATCATGCTTAGTGTTGTTTTTAATTTTGTTTTTTTGTTTGATTTTTTTTGTTTTTGCTTGGTATATCTCATTACGTAAATGGATAATTAAACCCATTAAAATCATCTAGACCATATAAAATATTTATTTTGTATTTTTATGTGCAATTATAAGTTGCTTTTTGTTGTTTTAGTGCTTTTGAGGTCTTTAAAAGGTCGTTTGTGAAGCATGGAAATGCTTACTTATCATTGTTTTTTATTATTATATGGTGAGGGGTTAGTATCATAAATTGAAGCTTTTCGAGACCATGAGGGGTGCCTTGAGTGAGGCATATTGGGAGTGGTTGGATGCCTTGGGCCTCAAGAAAGTGACACAATTGGATCCCGTGATAGGTGACCATGCCTAATTGACTGCCTTGATTAATCTATGGGACCCCCATACCAATACCTTTCACCTCCCAACAGGGGAGATGACGGTGAATTTAGAGGATTTCCATCGAATTCTGAGGATTCTGATAGAGGGGCGACCCATCAAGACTACACACCATGATCTGAGAGGTACAGTGTTGACTCAGTATTTTGGTGGTCGAGTAGAGGATGCAAAGGATGACTGTATGAAGGGAGGAATATTGGTTAGCTATTGGTATGGGGAGAAGGTATTGAAGGTGAGGCATGCATTACTCATGACCCTCATCTCCAATATGCTTCTACATAACTCCTAAGGAGCGAGGTTCCCATGGTTACTATTGGAGCTAGTGTTTGCCTTGGCAACAAGCACTAAGGAGGACCCATTAGTTATGGAATGGAGGATGACACTACTGGCACAACTCTATGACAAGTTGTATGAGATCCAATGTCATATGTAGAAAGGGATAGGGTGCAGTTATCTATTACAGTGTTGGGCATCGGAGCACATAGCTATGGAGTGGCCACAAGGACTATCATGGATGACCTGGGGTCAATTTGTAGATCAAGAGATAGGGTATGCTATCCTCTAGTAGAGATCACAAGAGGTTGGATAGAGTAGGCACTAGGCGGGTGAGGTGAGTCACTATGCTAAGGCATTTTCTAGACTGGCATTAGGTGATGTGAGATGGCAGCCTTACAGAGACTGCTTGACATAGCCTGAGTCTATAGAGTGGCTGTGAAGGAGCAGG
Source organism: Wollemia nobilis (assembly GCA_028583015.1). Classification (NCBI taxonomy): domain Eukaryota; kingdom Viridiplantae; phylum Streptophyta; class Pinopsida; order Araucariales; family Araucariaceae; genus Wollemia; species Wollemia nobilis. The sequence continues at coordinate 16,463,990 of JAQPPZ010016895.1, forward strand.
CATGAGAGGTGGCTGATAGGGAGGCATGGAAAAAATAAGGAGTTCTTCCCATATGAGCAGGTGGCATGGTAGTTTGGGATATGGTAGGGGCTACTTGGGGAGTGATGCAACATTGGTAGATAAGGACATACCTCAATATGCACCTATAGAGGATTAGGTGGAGTCGCCTTACCGAATAGATGAGCAGGTGGACCTCCTGATTATGTATGGTCAAGGTTATGATGGATATGGGGATGTGGAGGATCAGGGGTTTCCTTATCAATAGGATGCACCAGTGGATCGGTATGTAGAGCTGCAGGCAGAGTTGGCCATGGTTAGATAGGAGAGGAATCTCCTGTGGGCATAGGCACATGTACAAGGTGACTCAACATAGGTTAGGACTCTACGAGAATGAGTGTAAGAGTTTGAGGATGAGGTGGGGTTACTATGAGCTTAGGTGCTACAAGTGGCAGATATGTACCAGTAATTGGAGGCTTAGGCTCAACTCTATAGGATTGAGGTAGAGAGGGAGGTGATCTGACTTGGAGGGCAGCTACTAGAGTTTGACTAGGGCAGTACCTTGTACCAAACTTGAGGGAGCGATATGGGGCAGTATGCTTTTTATAGGTGGAGGATTGAGGTGGCTAGGGGGAACGAGCAAGAGGCTAGGGTGGGGAGCAGCCTACCAGAGAGATCTCAGCAGATGCACATCATGGGGGGTAGCACTAGCTGCAGCACTGATCCTGTGTGATAATGGTGGTTGACATGAGTTGAGATTTTTGGTATTGGTGGGGTCGAAGGACCCAATTTATCGTATCCTACAAGAATTTTGGAAACTCTGATGTATATTTTTACCCCATATATATATACATATGAGATTTTGTTATTGTCATCATGTGTTTCATTTATTATTTTATGGCATGGATGCAATGAAATGGTGATAAATATATATATCATGTATGCATGTGTATTTGCTTTGATTGAATTGTAGCTATCTATATGCATGGATGCATAGTGAGATGAACTATTTGAATGAAATATGGCTAATGATTTGACATACTATGTGGACACTATAGACTGTACAAAACACATTAACATTCTTTTGTTTTGTTTCTTTCTTTGCTTTGTTTTTGTGAATGAAAATGTGAAACCATTATTGTGATGTGGTGAAATGGAGTAAATGAAATGAGATGTTAAAATAATGTAGGTGAGGTTTTTATGGGACTCAAACACTCTAGCTGGTGTGATCAAAGGTTGTATACTAACTATGCAAGACTTTATGACAAGGTATGAATCTACTAGGATGACCAAGGTACTTCATATCCCTGTGTGTGCAAGTGAGTTCATTCCTATGAAAAACATAAAGATATCACCATTTCTAGATAGGCTATCCACCAAACCTGGAATGAGGATCACCCTATGAATGTCATGATCCTGGAAAATATACTTAGTAGGACTAGACCACTAGGAAATCTAGGTTACAAAAAGCTAGATCATACACATGCAAACATTGGTCTGCACACACGCAAAATATAATGTGACAGACATATCGTCATGCGGGAGGCTACCGCCATTGATAGATAGGCTATCCAAAAAACTTGTAATGAGGATCACTTGATGGATTTTCGAATGTTGAGAGTTCTAGGGATTCAAGTTTGACTCCCTTATTTTCTTCAATGTTATTGGGATACTTGCTCTCACATATAGTGATAAAAATAATTGTTTATTTTTCTCTTTTTAGTGACAATAATCACTATTTATTTTGAGTTTTTCCTTTTTATCTTGAGCAAGGGATTTAAATTTTGAGTTATGGGGCTCACTTTTTCTTGTGATGTTTGATGTGTGCACTTTGAGGGTTTTGATGTTAAAATTTAGAGTGTGTACTTTGACTTTTACAATTTTTGATGTTTGCAACTTTTGAGAATTTGGGATTTCTGATAGTGGTGAAAACCACTATTTATTTTGGGGAATTGGGTAGGAATATGCTTGTCATTTTTTCAAATCTCAGCATGCTTGAACCATTCTCACATGGGATGAGCAAGATGACCTGTTCACGTAAGGTAACCTAGACCACTTCATGGATTTCATTTGTCTTTGTGCAAAAATTGGATTGTTAATGTTTAAATGTGTTGGGGATATGATGTACACAAGGCATAATCTAGGCACGAATCTACCTTCTAAAAATCAAGATAGCTTTATACCAAACCTAAAGAAAAGCTAGAAATGGTTTAGTGACCAAAACCCCTAATGAAATTCTAAAACAAATGATTAGGTCCAGTGGTGGACACAAATATGGAATGTAAAAAAATGTGTGGATGAAGATGATAAGTATAACATTGAACTATGATTACTTTCACAACATGGATTTTGAACGATAAGTGTACAGTCTTGATGCTAGGCATGTATGATCAACTCTAAAATGCATCGTGCTAATGATAAGTATGCAAGCAATGGTAGAATGCAATGGGATGCAGTGTGATGCGATGTAATATTTTTGTTCTTTTTGATATTTTGATGATGTTTGAAATGCAATGAGATGCAATGTTTTTGTATTTTGATATTTTGATGATTTTTGAAATGCAATGCGATGCAATGTTTTTGTATATTATTTTATTTTATTTTATTTTTGATATATATGCATGTATATGTGACCAACAGGCTTATTGGGGGCCATTGGGGCATTTGGTGGACCAAAGGACTTATGGGTGCCTTTGGGGCTTTTCGGTTGACCTAGACAGTTCTAGATCGCCTAGGAGAATTTAGGTTGACCAAGCGGGATGTAGGCACTCTTGGAGCATTTTGGGGTGACCTAGACGGTTCTAGACTACCTAGGAGAATTTTAGGTTGACCAAGCGAGATATATGCACCCTTGGAGCTTTTTAGGTTGACCAAGCGGGATGTAGGCATCCTTGGAGAATTTTGGGGTGACCTAGACAGTTCTAGACTGCCTAGGAGAATTTTAGGTTGACCAAGAGAGATATAGGTACCCTTGGAGCATTTTGGGGTGACCTAGATGGTTTTATATCGCCTGGGAGCATTTTAGGTTGACCAAGAAAGATATAGGAACCCTTGGAGCATTTTGGGGTGACCTAGATGGTTCTATATTGCCTAGGAGTGTTTTAGGTTGATCAAGCGGGATATAGGCACCCTTAGAGCATTTCGGGGTGACCTACATGGTTATAGACCACCTATGAGTGTTTTAGATTGACCAAGCAAGATATAGGCACCCTTGGAGAATTTTGGGGTGACCTAGACGGTTCTAGACCACCTAGGAGCATTTTAGGTTGACCAAGCGAGATATAGGCACCCTTGGAGAATTTTGGGGCACTATGGTGCTCTAAGCATGGAAAAGCCTCAAGTGAATAATTTTCAAGGGCTCAAGTTCTTCGAATCCTTCAAGAGAGGCCAACCAATATGTTTCGGGTCCTATCTGACTAGTGATGACAAAAGGACCTAACCAGTTTGCTGCAAACTTATCCCTTAAGTGGGATGGCAAATTAGAATTTTTTTGGCTCTCTTTCATAATGAGGTCACCAACCTGAAAGTACCTGAGATGGACTTTATTATTGTAGGATATCTTTAGTCACTCCTGATAAACACGTAAATACTCCAGGGCATGAACGCGTCGCTCATCAAGCAATGTAAGTTGGTATAGTCGAGCCTATCGTGTGGTATCATCATCAATGAACTCTTGCATGGATATGCGTAGTGAGGGGATCTCTAGCTCTAGAGGTATGATTGCCTCTGCACCATATACTAGTGATAATGGGGTTTCCCCAGTGGGCGTTTGAATACTAGTGCGGTAAGCCCATAAGGCAAGAGGGATTTGTGTGTGCCAATCCTTATGATTATCATTGACTATATTTTTAAGGATGGCAATTAACATCTTGTTTGAGGTATTTGCTTGCCCATTTTCTTACGGATAATATGGTGTCAAAAAGCTATGTTTGATATTATACTTATTCATTAAAGCACGCACAGCTTTGTTTTTGAATGACATTCCATTATTCGAAATGATTTTGGATGGAATACCAAAACGACAAATGATATGATTTGTTATGAACTCCACTATGTGGGGTCTTGTCGTTGAGGTAAGTGGAACTGCTTCCACCCACTTGGTGAAGTGCTCGGTTACCGTGATGATAAATGTGTGATAACTTGAGGATGTAGGGGAGATCTTCCTTATCAAATTGAGTCCCCACTATGAAAATGGCCAAACCAATTGAATCGGTTGTAAGGCCTAGGAAGGTACGTGTGTCAAATTAGCATGGTGTTGACACTTCATGCACTTAATAACATATGTGTAACAATCTCACTCTAAAAATGGCCAACAATAGCCCATGCGATGAATGTGCTTTATGATGGTCATGCTACTAAAGTGGCCACATGTACCATTATGTGCTTGGGAAATGGCCCAAGTAGCTTCCTACTATTCTAAACAATGAAGGAGAATTCCTTCATAGCTCCAACAATACAAAATGTCTCCTAATAGGTAGTCTTGAATGAGAGTATACCAGTCCTGCTGTGCAGAAGCTTCGATGGCATGAACGACCTGTCCCTTTAAAGGTTCATCCATAGAAAATGTTGATTGTGGGAGAACTTGTAAAAATAGCATGGTGCTTCTATCAAAAGAGGTTTGGGAGAATAAATACCCCCAATCGACATGATTTGGGTGATCATGAATTTGCGAGAACCTATCATGAGATGGTTCAATTTGAATCATGTGGATGCCTGAAGTGGCCTCAAAGCTCTTGTGATTCATCGTAGGTTGTGATAGCATTTTAACATGAATTATGGTTATGTCATCTGAAGGGTTTTTTAGGATGAGCGACCCCAACGAGTCCATAGTATTCGCAAAACAATTTGATGATCGAGGGATTCCCTTGATATCGTACCACTCAAACTTTGCCTCGATATCAATGGAGATCATGTTGATGGAATGGATTTTCTCTCTAGGACCATGGGAAAAAGACTTCTCATCAGTATCACTTCCTACCCCAAGTGTGGAGGTGGGGGAATAGGGATCATCGAATCCTATCTAGGAATAGACTATAGGATGGGATCGTTGGGCTCAAGGAGCTCCATATATGTCGATGGGTCAGCGAAGACTGCGTGATGGATCTAGACTAGATTGATTGGTCTTGCCCTTAAGCATGGGCTAACATGTAGCTAACAATACATCTTATCTATGTCGATGGGCTCGTGATGATGATGCAAATAAGGAGGACCAATATAAGCCTTCTCCATCTCATATTCATCATCACTATAATATATGAATCCCTTGCTTCTACCCATGGGAATTGGGTGATTAGGCTGATGAGATCTCATATATGCTCATTCATCATAATAATCATCATGGATGAGGACTTCTTCACTCTCATATTATGGTGCCATTGGCATGTGAGGATCAAGTAGTTCAATAAAATGGATTGAGCCCTCACCAAGTGGTCTAAATTCTTGAGGGCAGACCAACTCTTTAGGAGGCAAGAGCTACTACCAGATAGGATCATATATGGAGAACATGCGCATGAATTCGTCCTTCTGGTCATAAATTGGGACAACCTATGAATGATCACTGTTTGAATTAAAGGGATCATAGGGTGCCACCTCATAATCAAACTCATTGTCTAAGGTCCATTAATAGGAGAGGCCATCATCACAAACATGAGGACACACTTGCGAGCTCTTGCCTCTTTCAAAATATGGGAGAATATCACTAAATACCACAGGGTTCCTATTTGATATCGAGAAATAGTCTCCTAATGAATAGATGGTATGTGGGTTGGCGTACGAGTCTCGAGCCAACTCATCTTTCTGACCTATGCATAGGCGATTGAGGCCATCCAAGAGGACATCTAGGGGAAAGGGGTTGTTATGCCCTAATCCTAACTTGTCATATAACAACTAATATTGTGGCTAAAAAGGGGTATGTATGCCTTTCTCATATCAACCTAACCCATAACCATAGCAATTGCATAGGTCAAAATACTTTAGTGCAAAGTATGGGTTAGACAAATAATCGACTTTTTCCCCGAAAGTTTCCTCATACTCCTCTTCCTACTCTATGCCATAATCAAGGCCTCTATATACAAAATTTATCTAATTAGGATGGAGGCCTAAAGGCATGATGGTACCCTTAGGAAGGAGAGGTCTACCCATGTACTGTACTGAGTTAAAAAGGGTGTAGCCATGACATTCTAGACTATGTAATCCCCTAGACCTGTGTTAGCCATCTCAAATGTGATTGATGACCGTGATGAAGGGGAAAACAAAAGTGCCTCTTGGGCCCATTCCATGTCAAGCTTGTCAGGTGACTCTTTCGCCATCATACTAGGTATCTCTTCAGAGGAGATGGTGGAGACTGTTAGGGGGATTTCTTCAATGAGTCTTTTCCCTATGTCCTTCGACAAAGGGACCATGGATGATGATGGTGCCTGCAAAGGAGTTGACTATGAAGATGGAATGGACTATGATGAACATAGATCTATGGATGGGGATGATTCTAGAATCAGACCCAAATGGGACTTATTCAACTGAAAGTCTAGATGAGGCGATGGTAGGATTGATTCAGGCAACTGCTACACTAGGTTACAATATTTGAAGGGTTCTAGGTCCATCGAGATGATGTGCACCTATTCTTCATACGTGTATTTTAGGTACTAGTGCACGATTGAAGGGACACACTTCATGTCCCTAATCTAGGGTTTGCCTAGTAGGATGTTGTACACCATATCACCCTCTAATATGTGAAATAATGTCAAAATTATCTTTTTCTCTAATTGTAGGACAATTGTACCAATCGTCAAGCATATAGCATCATTGATTGATCAGAGGGTGTACGTAGATGCAATAATGTGTGATGCTGGTAGTTTAAGATGCTTTAATGCCATTATGGTAATGATATTACTGGACGAACCCATGTCTATCAGAACTCTCTTAAATGGAGTCCCATTCACACATGCGATGATGTGCAAATGTGGGTCCACTATGTCAGTGGGAACAGGTCTTAATTCATCTTCTCTAAACGTAATTACCAGCTCAGTGCATTGGCATACATGCCCACGAAGTTGTTGAAATAATTTGCTTCTTGGGGTTGTAGCTCAATGGGTTTTAGAATCTCCATAAAGGCCTCCGTGTGAGGCTGCGATTACTAGATTAGTTCATAAATGGAGAGCCTATCCGATGTGGTCCTAAAAATATGAGTGAGTTTGGTCTGGATCGTGGCCATAGGTCTAGGTGGGGGAGTCTATATTAAACGTGGTGTATCTCATGAAGTCGATGGAACGTCACTTGGATCCATAGGGGCTATGGCTAGACTTGGGTATCTCTTATTTCGTGTCATGATGCTCACCATACCCACAAATCCCTACTTGGGATAGGCCTTATGGACCTCATTTACTTGTGGTGTGGGCTTGGCCTGCTCTCCATGGGTTTGCAAGGGGTCTTTGTAGACCTCCATCTATTGGTTGTTTGGTGCCATGGGGTTTTCTACCATGAGAGATTTGATGTCGATTAGGTCCTGCACCAAGTTCTTGAACTTGTAACATCTGGAGATATCATGACCCTTTTGCTAGTGGTTCTTGTAATACAAGTCTTCCCAATATTCTTTAGGCTTTGGTACACTAGGATCTACAGGTCTGCTCTTAGGTAGGTGGACCAAACTGGCCACATAGAGGCGATCAAACAAGAAATTCATGGATTTCATTATGGTCATATATTGTCGCTTGGGATGGCATTGTTGATTTTTACCTTGTATTTAATTTTCCTTTTCATATTTCCCAGGGTGTGTGGCATGATATTATACCTTTTGAGGCTATTGTGTTTGTGCCGGCCCTGGGACATTAATTGCAACTTGATTGACCATGGTGGGTTTTGGTTGCGATGCATTAGTATTAGTGGTCTTAGTCCACTCCTTGCGAGATTTCACAATATCACCCTCTTGGATATTGATTTCTTCGATGGTCTTGTCCAGTGCCAGGGCATCCTCAAGAGTCTCATATTGTTGGACTTGTAGTAGCAATGATATGGGTCTTAGGTAGCTCTTAGTAAACATCTAGGTCAACTCCAATTTGGGGAGTAGATAGGGCACCTTTGAAAGCATAGCCCTCCATCTATTTCCATAATTATTGATTGACTCATTTTCATACTGCTTGAGACTAGCTAAGTCAGCAAGAGTCGCCTTCCTCTTGGTATTAAAGGAAAAATGTTCTAGGAATGTGTTCACAAGTTGATCTACATTATGAATATTTTGCTTCGGTAGTTGTGTGAACCAATCAGAGGTATGGCTCACTAGGGTGGTCATAAAAGTCCTTAAAAGCAAGGCATCATTGTCCTGGATACCAAAACATTGGCTCAAGAAATGGGTGACATGCTCCTACGCATTCTATTCCTCCTTAAATGTGGCCAACTAAGGCATATTGAATTGTTAGGGGTAGGGAGGCATAGGGATCGATGGATGCATAGGGTGATTGTGGAAATGGTGTAATATAGGCTTTTGGGTCCCAGAGGTGTTGTTTTCGACTGACTCAAGATGCTCTAACAGTGCCTTGTAAGCATCAGAGGACTTAATCTCCTCTTCTTTAGCCTGTTCCTACAATGGGTTACGAGGTATGTGAGGCCTATTATGGGATGGCTGTGGGATAACCCCTTGCCTTGATATGGTGTTTCCAAGTGCTCTTATTCCATCTCATACCCATCACATGCCTCGTAAGGCATCCCTGGAGCTGGTCTATAAACTTGTACGACAACTTATGGAGGACGCCCTGCATTAGTCCTAGGAGTCATAACTCGATCAGAACTAGGAGTTCTAGGAGGTAATCCTCTATAAGGTCTAGGTGATATTTCCTATACTGGGGGATGTTGCCTCCGATAGGTCTCTGCCCTATGAGTGCTCGAGGTTGGAACCCACTCATGTAGGATCTTTTGGAATAGCTCATTGGTTTGACGTTGAATACATTATTTTTTGAGCTGATGCAGGTGGTCTAGCTGATCCTTGTCATGCCCAAGCTATTTAAATTGAGTTTGGTGTTCCACGTACTTAGCAACCACTTATTTAATTTGTTCCACCATTAGGTGTCTAGGTGGCCTAGATGGTTCCCCTTGATCTCTATCTTAGTCATGATGATCTGAGACTTCTATAATGCGCTTCCCTCTATCGAGGTTGACTGCATTCACCTGTGGCTCTAATCAAGGTAGGTGTTCCCTATACTCAGTGGGTGCAGAGGTGCAATGCCCCTATGTAGTGAATTGCTCTTAAGGAATATCATGGACTTCCTCATACCTTCCCTCGTGAATGAGGAAAGGTAGGGCTGAATTAGCTCACTCTGCATGATGAGCCTCATACTCATCCTAAAATTTGGGCTCCCTAGTCTTAATTGGATGATGTAGAGGTAAGATGTGATCATCATGCCCCACCTAATATTCATTGTGAGGATCTAGGTCTTGAGTGGGTTCTTCTGCTCTGACAGGCAGGTGAATGTGTGGCATTGCCCTATCTCCATGTGTAACTTTGTGCACTAGCCAATCATCATCAAAATGAGTGTTTTACGTGTCCATATAATGGGAGCATCCTCCCTGAGTTGGCTCTTGGTGCACGGGGGTATCCCGCATGGGGGTATCTTGTAGATCCTGCTCTGTCCTAGCTGTCCTAGTAGTTCATAGACTGGGATGAGTGTCAGCTCTCCAAGGTGGTATAACCAAATCTCGAGGGCTTTAACGAAGGTGCCTCATGCCTCCATGTACACTCTCCACAACTTTTGCCCTTGATTGGGCTTGGCTATGGGTGAAAACCATTGCAATGAGATTCTATCAAATGCCTAATGCTTATCTTCTTTACAAGTTTTATGAAATAATACACCAGAATGGAAAACCCACAATCATACAAATGTTTATCTTGTTAATGTATTAGATGTGTATCCTAAAACTGGTTTCAGTGTCGTTTCAAATTTTTTATAAAGAGACCTCGTGTCACATGTTTGATAATTGTTGGATGGTATTCTTGAGTTTAATGTTGGCAATTTTGGGTACTTTGGGTACATTGCCTTTGCTCAAGTGTATAAGTTGTCATTGATGTCAAGAATCTCTTGAAGGAATTTGATTTGATGTCAAATAATTTGTTTTGATGAAGGTTACGACATGACAGTTTCAAAGGTTTTTTGCAAACCCCAAGTTGGCAGGTTTAAAGATTACAGGTGGATGCATTGGTTTAATGCATTTGGGTCCAGAGGAAGTATTTATTTAAATAATTAAAAACCTTGTTAAGGTTCCATTTAATTATTTTTAAATAAATAAATTATTATTTGCAATGGGTTCTCCTAATCCATGGCGCAAATGTTTTAACATTGTGGGCGCTAGCCAAGACCTCCACCGACGTGTTAAACTCCTCGTCGACGTCAAAGATATTATGGTAAATTGCATATAAATCTCCCTTGATGAAAACTAAGATCGATCCCATCCGAATTTTGAAATGTGTTGCTCACTGTAAATTCAACTGTGTCTTCACTGATTTTCATGGATCCGCTGTTCGTTTGTATACACTTGCCATTTGTCGAATCCGTCATAAAATTTATTATCGTCGTGTCACGACAGAGGAAAGGAAGGGACTGTGGTTTCATTTTATCCCTGGTGTAGAAGGATCAAGGTTAACAGTGTGAGGTTTAAACCTCATCGGGTGCCTTTGGTGCACCGGTAGCGGCTAGGCTATTGGCGCGCTACCCGAACGGGAGGTTTCGCGTTCGAATATCGTGAAAGGGTTTTTTGTCGTGAAGTGGACGCAACAGGTGGTGTTAGAATTCATGTGCAAATTTCTCCATAGCGATTTTTAATGTTGGCTAAGGTATTTTCGAAATTAATTTTTGCTAAGTGTTTTTGTGGATGGAGGAAGTTTGTTAGAGGGAAAAACAACTTAGGAGTTATAAGGAGTGTAAAGCTTGTTTGTATTTTGATAAAAGATTCTTTTTGAAGATGTTGAAATTTCTTATTGCATTCTTATGAGAGATAAATTTTATTTTTGATAAGACTATAAGGGAGAAATAAGGTGTATAAGGGTTAAATATTTCTTGTAATGTTGAGAGTGCTTTTGGTTGTTTATGGAAATGAAAGCATGATGTTTTAAAGTTAATTGCTTCTTGTGTGAAGTTGTGAAACCTTAAGTGGGCAACTTTGAGATTGACATTTGCTTTCATTAATTTGGTAATAATCAAGCTATTATTTACTTGGTTAAAGTGTTGAGCTTACTCCTTTGTTGATGATTTGAAAAGTTGTGTGTGCTATTGCGAGTTGATTTGGTGGATGCTTTTGTTCAAAAAATATTGGAGAGAAAAGGAGTTCTACTTGTTTCCTTTTCTAATGTTGATTGTGAAATGCTTCAAGGTTGTGTTTTGAGCTGAATGGTGTTGATTGAACCTTGTTTGATGAGCATTGTTGTTGAAGCCCTAATTGATGGTGAAAAGAACATGAGTATCATTGTTATGTGATTCTTTGCATAGTTGGCAATTGTTGGAGTTTCATGTTATTGAAAGAAAGCATTCTATCCTATCCATTTCAGATATTGAGTTGAGTTTTCATATTTGAGATTGAGTTTGAGTTGAGTTTTCAGATTTGAGATTGAGTTTGAGCTGAGTTGATTTGAGTTGAGTTTTGATATTGGGAGTTGAGTATAGAACATATTGAGTCTCTAAAAATTCTCTTTATGCTTCTATGAGTTTGACAAATCACATTGGGTCTCTAACAATTCACCTTGTGATTTCCTACTAAGAAAGTTTTTCTTGGTGATCTTGCTGACGTTTTGGACAGGTTCCGGTGGGGACTTGTGAGCAGGTTTTGGACAGGTTCCGGTGGGGACTTGTGAGCAGTTTTGGATAGGTTTCGGTGGGGACTTGTGAGCAAGTTTTGGACAGGTTCCGGTGGGGACTTGTGAGTAGTTTTTGATAGGTTTCGATGGGGACTTGTGAGCAGATTTGGACAGGTCCTAGCAGAGGACTTGTGAGTTGAGTTTTGATAGTTCTATCAGAGAACTTGAGGACAGAGGAGCATTGGTTCTTTGAAAAGAACCTAAGGACATATTTGGCAAGTCTTTGAGAAGGATTGTGTGCAGAGGATTGATTTTTTCAAGTGTTGGATAGATCTGACAGACAGAGGAAGACTTGTACTAGACTGACTAACTGTGTTTGGTACAAGTTGTTGAGCTGTTGTGGACATGATCATAGAAGGCAGAGGTCTCTTAGGCTAAGAATTGAGGACAGGAGGTCTTCAGTGGAAAGGAGTTCCACATGCTGGCAAGAGGTAGAGGCAGTTGATCTTCTGAGGGATCATTTCCGAGAGCGAGGGGAAGGTATCTCCTTTGATCAGAGGCTCATAAATTTAGATTGAGGGGAAGGTATCTCCTTTGAGCAGAGGCTCATAAATTCAGATAGAGGGGAAGGTATCTCCTTTGAGCAAAGGCTCATAAATTCAGATTGGTGGAAGGTATATCCTTTGAGCAGAGGCTCATAAATTATTATTGGGGGAAGGTATCTCCTTTGGGCCGAGGCTCATAAACATTGTAATTGGGAAGGATTCCCAAAGAACTTTGAGATAACTTTTAGAGAAAAGTTTTGTGGACGTAGCCTAGCCATTATGGGTGAACCATGTTAAAATTGGTGTCACTTTGTGGATGATATTGTGCATTGCTTTGATATTGCTTTAGGTATATTTCTTTACTATTTTGAAGTATAAAGGAAAAAGTAAAAAGAGGTCTTATAATATTCACCCCCCTCTTAGTATAAGCTTGTGTTCTTCATTTAATGGCTTTCACCTGTATAATCATAGCTCAACAACCTGGCGATGAACTCTAGGTTGTGTTATCCCACCTATAATGTGTGGTAATGAAATCCACACATGGCCAGGGAGAACAGGTCCTACCAGTTCCTCACCCAATTCACCCGTAATATATGATACACCTCCCCGAAGGGTGATGCGTGCTATAACCCATAGGCTATGATGGATCTTGGAACTGGCCTTGGCAAGATGGATTAGGTTCATGGGATTTGATCCAAGTATATGGATATGATACCCACTGTAACTTGCGCTCTACCAATGATTGGAGATGAAGTCCAACTCATTAGCGTTTAAGTGGATCGTGGTGTGTGTGATTCTTTTTAAGATTTGAATAAAGTAAAAGTAAAAGAGCACTAAAATTATTTCATTCACTAAATGCAATATTTAAAGAAATTTTTTACTTTCAAAAGACTTAAATATGAAATATGGAAGTCACCACACTAAGCTAGGAAAAAAACCCTACATGAAAGCTCGTCGGTGGGTAAGCAACATGCAAGCAAGCCAAGGAAGATGCAATCCTATTTAATATTTTCTACTTTATGTATGTTTTTTATGTTTTTGTATTTTTAGAAAAGTAAATGTGATAGTTTAAATTTCCCACTTAAGCACATAAAGTGAAAATCGACAGAAAACAAAGTTTTGCAAATTAGAAATAGAAAAGAAATGGTTCAGACCCTACCTCTTCTCTGCCATTGTCTGTTCGTTCTGAAATCTAGATAAAAAACCTACTATTTTCTATTCATTCTAGGGTGGGATGAATTTTAGGTCTACATTAATCCCATGGAGGGATGTATTTGCATCCATCCCAGGGTGGCACGAATAGCAGTCTTGAGTTCGCCTAGGTCTGGAGCAACTAGAACCTACAATTAGAAAAAGTTGAAAAATCAAGTTAGAATTTCACCTAGACAAATGGGGACTAGGTCCCACCATTATCACCACTATAGAAATGAAAAATGGTGCACCTTAACCGAAGCAAAAAAATGTGTGTTATAAGTCCTATGAAAGCATAAACTAGAGCATGCAAGCAAGAGGTAACATGTAACAAGAAATAAAGAAAATGGGGCATTATCCTTATTTAGTAACTTAAAATAAGATTACAATGTCTCCCCTTGAGGGCTTAAATTAGCTTGATATAATCTGTTACAACAAAGGTGTTCCAAGACATATCAATCTCTCAAAGAACATGGTGCACACCCACTATTCTTCTGCATGCCCACACTCGAAGTGGGCAGACCAAATGTCATCACCACTTATTTCAATGTGATATTCATCCTCAGATGTTTCCTACTATTATTCAACATCGAATTCTGCCCACAGGAAAGCAAAAGTGAGTCAAGAGCATATGTGTATGGTATTAAAACATGTGATCCCCACAACCTGAATGGATGCATGTAGGGTGTATATAGCAAATGGATTCCAAATGAGATGAAAATTGATAGAGATACAAAATAAAATGTTTTTAGGATGATATCACCTAGTTTTGTAAAATAATTACACCCTATTGCTATGTTAGATCCCGCCACCCGTGGTGAACCTACAAAAGTCAAACAAGCGTTTATCCTACCTAGACATGTCAAAAACTTGTAAAATTTGGTGATTAAGTATAAAATGATATTTTGAGAGGACCCATATGGTCATATTACACATATACTATCCAAATACTCCTACAAGAAAAAGTGGGACCCGCATGTATACAAAATCGTAAAACGGCTATATCTCAGTCAATACATGTTAGAAAGCTATGAAATTTGAACTGAAGCATATTATGGACATGTATAAAATAGCTAATTGAAAATAGTCAAAAAATAGTGCATGAATTTCTATTCGTACGGGGGTGGGACGAATTTGACTATCACGGATTAGGGGCATCCGGGGGTGGGACGCCCGCCAATATATCCTAAATTTACACACCAATCTAATGAGGATTGATGCAAAAATATAGGGAAAGTGTTTTAGGTAAATTTAGTGTGGGTATTTGAATTATAGATTCAATTTTTGGGTTAGATTGCACCTCCCTATGCCACCCAATAACCTCTCTTGCTAAGGAGAAATTATGGATGAAAAGGAAACAAAAAGGGTGAGGTAATAATTTGGTAGCACTTCGTTGCAAATCCTAGAAAACCTGTGTCTTATTTTGGATGAGAATGTCATCCAATTTATAGATCTAGGAGGTCAAATGTGCAAAGATCATGCAAGGGCATGCAAGGCCAAAGGGACCACTTGTATATCAGGGTGGCATGCACAGGAGGGGGAAGAGAATCTCCCCAAAATGGCCTCATTGATGAGGGTTGTCATAGGCATGCCCTAGGTTATGACATGCATGCTTCGAAGATCAGGGCAAGTGGTATTTTAAGGTGGCCACTTGTCCAAATTTTACTTTTACTAGTCAAACCTACTATTCGCTCCTCCTCGGGATGAATGCTACTATTCATCCTGAGATGAGACAAATAGAAATTGCTATTCATCCCAGGATGGGATGAATAGGAACTGGGCCTCAAAAAGTCCTCAAATAACTTGGGAACCTTCCAAAACTACTTTGGGATTGGTTATAACCACTGCTTGACCTATGAGGGCTGCCCTAAGGGCTTTGTGCATCAATTTAGTCAATGCCTTGGTAGCATAATCAGATTGGCACTTTTTTGGTGTCTATAATAATATTTCCCAGAGAACTGTTGGCTAATGCTTCATTATAGACATTGAGTAAATCAAACCTAGTAAAATTTCAAGTGGCTTTCTAATATTCATAGTAAAAACCATCAAGACCAGGGTACTTGTCATCCAATATACTCATAAGAGCATTATGAATCTTAATAAGTGAAAGAGGAGCCTCACAAATAAGTCTAGTATAAGTAGATAACTTAGCAGGAACAACATCAAGATACTACTGGAACCTAATCTAACATTCTATAGAATCCTATTGCACTTGAAATATAAGCTTATAATGATCCATAAGGGGCGATGCAATATCAGGAAGAGAATTTGACCTACCATAAGAGACTTGAATAGCCTTGATCTAGATCATGACCTTCCTATAATGAAGTGATTTGAAAAATACTTTGGATGGACGATCACCAACCCTCAGCCAATGTAGACGAGCCTAAATTTGAGCTCCCCTAGCTTCATGTCATTCATGGACTATAAGCTAGTGGTGAAAACCAACAACCCTAGTTTACAACTGTTGATCTTACAAATCATTTTCTAACAATAGTAAATTTTGTTGATACTCCTTCATAACAATCAAATGAGCATACTTTCTGATAAGTGGCACCTATTTGCCAAAATATCGCATGAAAGAGGTAGTATAAACATTCACCTCATTCCACCAATATGCCATCGATAAATTATCAGCCAAGTACCACCAAAGGGTAGAGAAACTAGGTCCATTATTAGGTGCATAAATATTGGAAATGCCCAAGGTGTTTCCATTAATATTCAATAAAATCTTGACCACATGATGAGAAGGATCCTTTCCAGACCCAAGCATACAATCCTCAAGTTTGGAGGAGATAGAAATAGAAGCACCACCCCGACCATCTTCATGGTGAGTAGTGAAATGCATAAAAGAACCTACAATACATTTGAGAGAAATATCTAACAAAAAACTAGAGATCTTAACTTCTTGTAAAAAAATAACATCAACATGGCCAATACTTTGCAGAGCAGATCGAACAATTTTTTTTCTTGAGGACTCTATAAGTCCCCAAAAATTCCATGAAAGGAAATTCATGGAGGAATATCTATGGAGCTATCTCCCATAGGTTTTCCCCCATTGTTAACCAACGCTAAAGAATTATTAAATGTAGAGGTCTAAGAAGGTTGAAATAATTCAGCAATAATTGAGGGACTACCCACACTATTGGCCAACACCAAAAACCTATTAAATAAAGACGTCTAAGAATGTTGAAATAAGTCACCAACAATCGAAGGATGATGCTTAGACTCCTGGATTTCCCTTGATGATGGTAAGCTATCTTGAGATGGACTACACAAATGCCTAGAGGGTGGAGGTGCTGGCAGTGAATTTCGTTCTTCTAAGATTGATTTATGCTCAGGATATTTCTTAGTAGGTAGAGCTTGAGGAGCCAAAACAGGATGAATAGGAGGTTGAAATGATGACTTCACAAATTTATCTCCATTAGAAAGCATTGACTTAGGGTTGGTTGCCCCATTATTATTTGAAACTATGATCCAATCACCTTTGACTGAGGCTTTGGAAGATGCAGACATGGTATGAGGAGTAGGGATAGCCACTAGAGGTTTTAGAGCAACCAACGAACAATCCTTGATATGATGCATGGTGGATTGGCACTGAAAAAAAGTAGTAGATAATTTTTTTTAATACTATTAAGAAAAATAGGGTTTTGAAAGGAACCCCATAATATTTTACAAGAGATAAGCCCTAGGGACACCACAAAAAAACATAAAAAAACACCCCAAGGGTGAACCAATGAAACAACTAAAGAGACAAGAGCAGACAAGAGGAATGAACAAAAGGGTCGAAGAGAATCGAGGAAGTTCTACTCCAAATCATGAAGGGATCAATACCACATCCACTGCATCACTTCAAGATAAAGGATTCAAAATTTAAAAATTGCCAACGACTCCACAAGGCACATATCATGAGGAGAACCACGTAACCAATGGTAGGGCTAACGTACAACAATTATTACCATCTCCAAAGGCACATGCCATAAGGAGATCCACATACCTAATGGGAGGGAAAAGGTACAACAAATAAGAGTGAAGCTAGTCACACACAAATGACACCATAAATTCCATGTACCTACAACACACTAAAAAATATTTATGGAAGTATCGAATGGTCCACCATGAATGCAACCCACGAATAAACCTATGACAATATTTAAGGAACTACATCTCTGATGCGACTAACGATATCCATAGGAAAATCCTCCTGCTAAATAAAAAATCCCTAGGATAAAACACCCAGATTCACCAATAAATCAACCATCGCATTGTCCTCTCTGAGTACATGCTCAATTTCCACATTATTAAAGGAGAGAGAGTTCCAAATCATTTCATTAATAATATTAGACACCTTCCAACCAAGTTGACAGACCCCTTTAATAATATTAATTACTAACAAAGAGTCACCTTTTATTATTGCATTACGAATACCAATATTTTTTAAATGCATCACACCAACAAATGCAGCCCATGCCTTTGCAAAAATACAATATAGAGTACGGAGACAATCCGTAAAGGCTAGAATACAATCACCATTACTATCCTATATTACTCCTCCCACCCTAGCAAGGCCGAGATTCCCTTTAGAATCTCCATAAAAGTTTAATTTAAACCAGTCTACAAGAGGTAGGGACCAATGAACATGCCTTCTCGGGTCAAGGGTAGGTGGAGGCCAAGCCAACAACATGAAACCTAACCATTCCTCGAGCCTAGCTTCACTCGAAGAGCAAGCTTGAGGAGAATTCAAATTTTTGAATGTTGACAAAATATTCTCCATTGCATTCCAAAGAATTCTAATACTAACATGCTCTAGATTACTCTCCATGTCTTTGAATGCTCTAGCATTAAGGTTTTTCTAAAACTCCCAAAGCACATGAGTAAGAAGGAACTTTGAGAAGTATTTAAGCCTCGAGGAGGCAAACAAAGATCTCCACTGAGAAACACAATAAAAATTTAAATTTGATAGCACCCATGCAACACCCAACCACGAAAGAATAAATGAGAGCACCTCCTAAAAGCCTTGGTATTTGAGTAACAAATGAGAATATTATTCCCAATCCTTCTTACACAAAAAACATATGTTGACCAAGATTAAACCTCTTTTAAGGAGATTTTCCAACATGAGGATTTTTTTCTGCAATGCCAACCAATAGAACATGTTGATATTCAACCTTAAGTTCTTAAGACAAATTAAATTCACTGGGAAATGACCAACCGGATCATGACACAATAGCTCATACACTGACTTGACTATGTAGAAACCCTCATTTTTGCCACCCCAAACCAGCTGTTCATCTACATCTTCTTGATGCACCACAATCACCCTCAACTACTCCAATAGAGATATCCATATATGTATGTTCAAATCATACCTTAATCCCGAGAGGGGATTGGACCAATATTTTCTACCATTATGAATTACCAAAAAATTTGCCACCTTTTTAAGGCCATCAATTCAAGAATGCTGAATTAAATCCCCAAACCTCTGATCTTCAATAAGCGACCGATCCCTAATCCATTGGTCCTCCCAAAAATTTATTGTATTACCATCACCAATGACCCATCTACAATTGGAATTAATAAAATCATGGGACTTAATCAGACTATTCCAAAATTTTGACCCTCCACTTGGGAGAAATTTTGATAAAAATAAATAAAATTATATTTGACGTTCAAAATACTGCACCACAAGTGGTTGGTGTTAGAAGCCAACTTCCAGCCAAGATTAGCTACCAATGCCTTATTCATCATAGTAGTATTCTAAAATGTACAAAATAATACATTTGATCTAATAACTTGCTAAAACATAGATTATTCAGAAATTTTGATTTTATTCATGATAGAAGTGCCTTTGTCTTACAAATGGGGAGAATTCCCCTTCTTTATTTTATAAATGTACAATAAATCTGATGCTTTCTTTTGGTATCCTCAATGTAGATGGGATTCATGCGTAATGTGTGCCACTAGTAGTTGTATTTTCTATTTTTTTTCTCTTTGCATCTATGCTAGACCTACAAAATGGAGTTAGTATGTTTGGGGGCTTGTCTTAGTCAGGCCCCATGGTAAAGAAGATAAATGGATAGAAAATATGTAATGAAATTGAAATAAACCACATAGAACATCATAAAAACATGAAATGAATCATACCTGAGTGATTTGGAGTGAAAAACTTCTCTAGGTCCAAGTTGCAGGTCGAGGGGTAAATTGGAAGCCAGATTCATAGGCTGGGGGGAAAAGTGAGCTATGAGTACTTTCTATTGAATATCCTTGATTGGATGGGCTCCTTAGGTGCTGCTATGTTGGTTGTATGGTTCATATTTCTGAGATTGCATTTCTATAAAGTTTCTATAGAATAAATAAAAGGGGAGAGAGATATAATGAGGAATTAGGTCCATTATTTATAGAAAAACCTAAGGTTTAGGGGGTGTGGTTAAGAGCACTAAACCCTAAGGTAAAGTCCTAAGGTGGTTAGGTTAGGGTTTATGAGGTGTCATTCCTACATTCCCTAAAAAATATCTCATCCTCACACATATGTGAGGAGAGATTAGGGTTTACTAGGGTTAGGTGGTCCCTAGTTTAGATGAGGGTTAGGTTAGGGTTAGGGTTTCCTAGGAAATATCCTAACTAACTTGGTGCACACACATATGGGAGGGAATAATTAGGACTAATTAGGATTTAGGAATCTAATTAATATTTTTAATCCAAAAAGTGCACTTAAGTGAAGTGACTTTAAAATTAGAATTGGAATTAACTTTAATTAAGACTTTTTAGGAACTAATAGTCCCGTGGGGTCCTAATTAGGTCTAGGAAGGGCTTAGGCTGCCTTAGGTGATTGATAAATGGTATTTTAATGGATGAAATGTGGTTATGATGTGGATTGTGTATTTTAGTAGGGTTTTGTGCCTATCGATCGATGAAATGGTCTACATAAGTCTACGAAAGTATAATATGACCTACATCGATCTAGAGTGGTCTACGTTGGTCTAGAGTGGTCTATGCTGATCTAGGATAGCCTACACAAATCTACAATAGTATACGCTAGTCCACAATATCCTATATATATCTAATATGGTCTATGTAAGCCTACAAATATTTAGATGGATCTTCAAGTACGTAGAGGTAGACATGTGTGACTTTTGGGTGTCTACATTTACCCATTTTTGTACTATACTATGTAGAACATAGTTTAATAAAAAAAGTTAATGGGAGAAAGTAGAAGATGAAGAAGGGAGAAGAATTGGATCTAATAAAAGGTATATAGTCATTCGAAGCGTGACCATACAACATTGATCGATAGCCAAGAGAATAAGGGAAAAGAATGGGATCCAACCAAAGGTGTGTAGCCGTTCAAAGCGTAACCATACAATATTGACCGATAGCCAAGAGAATAAGGGGAAAATAAAGGAAGAAGAAGAGGGGAAAGAAGAGAGAAGGAGAAGAAAGGAAAGAAAAGGAGGGAAAGAAGAAAGAAGGATATTGCAAAATTATTATGAATGCAAATTGGTGATTGTAGATGCAATGCTATGATTTTGCTGATTATGTATGACGTTTTAAATGTCATATTGGTTGCTTGTGGAGGTAAATTATGACTGCTTTGCTTTTATGACCAATGTAGGATGGTCCAAAGTAAAAATAAAAATAAATGCCTATTCAAATTTTTGCTATTGATTGATTGATGAGTGCAAGGTGACATGTGTCAAACCATTTTAGTTAAGGGACATTGGATTTAGTCATACATGTCATTCAGTATATGGTAAGGACCGCTTTACTTGAATGCCAAAAATGACATGCTTGAATGTTATGATAGGATTTAGTCAAATGTACCATTCAGTATATGGTAAGGACCATTTTATCTGAATATCATATTGAAATACCCATGGAAACACATAACTCTTGTGATCTAATAAATATCTAGTTGGAATTGATATTATTATCATAAGATAATCTTCAACAAATTTTTTTGTATACATATGTGATATCCATGATTTGAACATTTGGTTGTTTGGTTGCATGTGAAGTCAACTTTTGGATATGAATACCCCCTCAAATGAAGAATCAGTAATGAGGTGAATGAAACGTGGTGATATGATGATGTATCAATTGATAGAAGAAAAATGCATGATAGGAGTGATGAAAAATCGTATGGGGATGAAGATGGATAGATTTTCTAGGTTTTTGGGATGAAATTTGGGTGATTTTGAGGCTTCTAGGCTCAATTCATAGGACAGGGGGCAAATTGGATTTGGATTCACAAGCTAGGGGGCAAATTGGTCTAATTCACAAGTCGAGGGTGAATTGGGTGAATTCATAGGGCAGGGGGTGAATTACACCTAATTAGAGTTTTAGGTATATTAAACCTTTTTGGAAGCATGGGAGGTCATTTTGACAACAATAATCTTGGAGAATGAGGAGTGAGCGATGATTGATGACATAGAGCTCATATAGTTGATCGATTTGAGTGATAGAATGGCGAGGGGATGCACTAGAGCTGGCACCCAATGTGGAGACCCACCGATAAGTGCTCTTTATTTTATTTATCTTCAAAAATTATTTTTTGAAAAGTGTGAAATAGGGGGGTGAGGTTTTCGTATTATTTTTAAAATTTTGGTAAATTTTAATTGAAATTGGAATACAAAGTGTTAAACGAGCCAAATGGATACCCAAAAGTATGATCAGTTTTTAGGTTTGACATTTTTTCACTGTAGTTTGATTGGGTAATGGGTAAGGTAGTTGCATAGTTTGACTTTACATTTTTGGAATGATGGTGTACTTTTTTTGAGATGTGATTGGATTTCTTTTGTAAAATTAGGAAATGGGTATCCAAATGTGTGACTGTATTTTTTTTTATCTTTGTTTGACATGTTATCTGAGTGTGAGTCGTTAGGATGTAAATTAAGAAACTTTGACTATTAAATTTTCCACTACGGGTATATCATTTTTGAAAACCGTTGACATTTTCATCAAAAAGGGCAAAATGGGTATCCAAAAATGTGTTTTTTTAATGTTGTTGCATTTGGCATATGTTTGAATTGCATGCCATGATGTAGATAGGATTGAATTAAAAATTGATTATTGGAAGCCCGATATGCATTATCTTTTATTTTTGTTTGAACTTTCATTGTGAAGTGGTGAAATGGGTGTCCAAAAATACGATTGTGTTTTTCATATGTTGTGATTTGGCATGTGCACTATATTGATGAAGTTGCATCAACTTTGACATTGAATTTTGTGTGTATTGTATATTGTTTTTGAAATCTTTTAACACTTTCATGATAAAAGATCAAAATGGGTGTTCAAAAATGTATTTTGTTTTTGTATGTCTGGTGTATTGATGTGGTTTTGAATTTCATGTAACAGTATGTGAAAAAATAAAATTTGATTATTAGAAGCCAAATATGTATTGTTTTTCACATATGTTTGGACTTTTACCATGAATAGAAAAATGAGTATCCAAATATGCGATTGTATTTTTGATTTGTTGTGATATGTGGATTGTGCATGTTTTAATGTCTCGAAGTGCATGATAAATTAAATAAATTAATTTGTGTGGAATGTGTTTAAGAAATTTGAATTTTGTTTAATTGGAGGATTGTATATTGAACTAATATGAATTTTGTTGTTCTTGTTTTTGTATGAATAGGTGAAGAAGATTGAGCCATGACATTGGGTTCATACGATGAAGGGTGAGTTGGATGAGTAGGATGAGGAGTGGTTGGATGTGATGTGATTTAGAGGCATATGGGAATGAAAGAGCATTCATACCAATAGGGCATATATATCAGCTTTGTGTGAGCAATGGGGTGCAGATCGGACCACCTTCTATTTTCTAGATGGGTGAGATGACAATGACCCTGGAGGATGTATACAAAATATACAAGTTGCCTATTAAGGGTGTGCCAATGAGGATAACACCAGATGATAGTAAGGAAATTATGATGGAGCGGTTATTTGGTGACAGATGGAGAGAGGCAAATACAAAGAAGATGGATTATGATTTTCTATGGTGCAATAAGATGTTGTCTAAACGCCAATGTGTGGATATGGTAATGATCTCTACTTATGATTTACCTGACACTTTTGGGTTTTTATTTACCTAGAATATGTTGAATGTAGTGAGCAATATGGTGGAGCAAAAAACTATATTTGCATGGGTGCGTGCACTCTTGGTTTAGTTTTATAAGGATTTGCACGATGTAGTGTGTGCTAGGAGGAAGAGGTTGAGCTAGACTCCTTTGCTACATATATGGGCATGGGAGCACATAGCCATTGAGTGTGCTTTGCTATTTCCCTATAATGCTCATGTGGATGATTAGACATATTTTCCATATGCCTTGAGATGGAGGATAGATGAGGAGAAGGGTATGAAGAGGCCACATGAGGGTGATCCTCTATTTTGGAGGGTAGAGTTTAGAAAATTGGTACCTGATGTGATCATGTGGAGGCCTTGGAAGGGTGGAGTGGTATGGGAGCATGATGATGAGCAGTTGGGTGTCATTCATCAGGGAAGGTGGTTGGTGGATTGGTACACTTAGTAGACTATGTTATTTTAGTTTAGTCAAGTCATACGATAGTTTGAATTACAATAGGATATTCTAGAGGTACCTATTGTATACTATTGGTGATGGGGTAACAAGGAGTAGCAGCCTATAGTCTTACCATGGACTAGTGAGAGGGACCCATCAATGGTGATATTAGAGGTAGATGATGCACGTATGACACTAGAGTATGATGCCTAGTGGGTGATGCAGATATATGATTCAAGTTTTGGGGTAATTGATTAATGGGTACTTCTTGGTGGTGGGGTACCTGCGATTGGGGTATGGGTGACTAGAGGTACTCGAACCATATCATAAGATAGATCTAGTAGTAATACAAAGGTACCTCTTTGATGATGCATATGATGATTGGATGGCACCTCAAGTGCCTTTGTGGAGAGATTGGAGAAGGGTCTTGTGAGCAGTGGGGTGTAGCCTATGGAGGAGGGAGCGACCATGGAGGAGGTAGGTGGGGGTATGGCTATGGGTGTTTTTGATTATTATATGGATTTATTTAGTGATATGAAGGAGATTACCATTGAGGAGTAGGATATGCAGGATGCATAGGAAGAGGTATTATTATTATGAGATCAAGTATGACAACTAGAGGGAGAGCTCCGTGAGGGTGAGAGGAGTAGGCTAGTAGAGATGATAGATTTGGAGGAGAGTATGATAGCCTTGGAGGTTGTTGGTGATGCTGATTGAAAGAACTTTGAGTCTAGGTGTGCTAATATAGTAGAGGAGATAGATTAGCTAAGGGAAAAGGTGTAGAGAGAGATATTTACTGGAGACCTAGGATGTAGAGATTGTAGAGCTATAGACAGATATGGCGAGATAGTAATAGTCATGAGGGGAGGTTGAGGTAGCCTAAGTGGTAGGGGAGGTGCAAGTTGATGTGGCTTCTCTGAGAGAAGAGTTAGAGAAGCTATGAAGGGGTAGTGAGAGTGTAGGAGGGTTGATGGCTGTGGAGGCAACCAAGTGGGTAGCATGTGAGTTTATCTTGCTAATACATGGGATTGCACTCTCTGATTATGACCAGGTGGTATCGTAGTCTGGATCATAATAACGAGTATGGACACACTCATAGTAGAGTCATCGAAGTATAACTTTGGTGGGTCAAAGGGGCATGTAGGTTGAGGTGCGATATGTGGCACAAGGTGCATAAGTTCCTATTATTTCATAGATGGTGTTGTCTCTTACAGGGGATCAGGGATCAGGAGCAAGGGTGGAGTCTAGTAGGGCTAAAACAACACGTGGGATAGTGCAGGAGAGGGCTAGTCATTAGGGGAGTGGAGAGGTCCCGAGTGGTAGTTAGGTTTGATTATCATTGTAGCCTATGGGTAGTTTTGGATGATGTATGGTGGGTATGGTCCTATTTTGTAGCCTACGGGTATTTTTTATGGAATATATATATATATATATATATATATATATATATATATACCTTTTGGTTTTAGCTATTATATATACATGTATTTTTATTATGATTTGAATGTGTTTGAATTTTTAGCATAGTATAATTTATGAGTAAATGTATAATGCATGAATATATATGTGGTAGGGTGTAAGCATATGATTATACTGTAGTATAGGTATACTATAGAATGATATGAAATAGTGTAGTTTGAACATAATGAAATGTGATTTGATGTGAATGTGACAATGTATGGTAGAATTGTGGTAGATGCATGTAACATAAATAAAATGATGCAATGTGAGAGGATGTATGTAGGATAAATGTAGTATTATAATGTTTGATAATGCTATGTAGCATAGATGTATGGATGCATGTATGAGAGGACTAAAATGTGTGAAGGAAGAACTTGTATTGTGGCATGTACCTATGTGAATGTGATCCATTCTCTAATATCATGGATGTAGGATGGTATAAGGTATATGTAATGGCTTTGAAAAACATAGTTACAGTAATCAAATATTAAACCAAAAACTGTGCAAGTGTTGGTGACAACTCATAACTAATCTGACTGGTTCAAAATCTATCATGGACCTGTGTGTGTAAATGAGTGAGGTTCATTTATCCATTTTGTGGGAGGTAGGATTAACCCATTGTAAACATGGCCAAACTAGCTAGCTCATCCACAAGCACGTAGTGATCTGTACAAAATAAGGTTGCTAATGTGACAGATATGTCACCACTTGTAAGACTATTCCACTGGTAGGAAATATCTTGGAGCTTATTGCTAGAAAATAAAATCATCCCATGATGTTATGTTGAACCTAAGGACCAAAGACGATGAAGCATAAAAATTGTGATATCTGGAGGCTTTTCCTTTTGTTTTCTGTCGCTCATTTATTGCTTGTATTTATTTTGTGGTGCTCTTTTTATTTCTTCTCTTTTTTTTTGTATGGGCATTGTATTTTGTTTTCTACCCCTTTGTCTGATTTTTGCTTATGCTTATCCCTTTGTTTATCCCTAGGTCGTATGTTGACCATGCAAGTGATAGGATCAATAGGGGAAACCATTCGCTAGATGGTGATATCTATGTAAGGTGTTATCTTCTTGTATCGCTCCAAATTTTTCGCACCCTTACCTTCAGGCTATAGGATCCGTGCCCGAAAGGGGGATGTGAAAAGGATGGCGCGGTACCTCAGACTGAGAGGCCTTGCGAAGGTCCCGCCTCTCGGGGGAGGTGTATTATGGCGATTTTTCGACGGATGGTGGGTTCACCGGGAAACGTTTGAATGGAAGTTTCCACGCCTAGGTTGGGAATGTGTTTGATGTGTTCAGTTTTAGCTTTAATCATCCAAGTCCTAGGTTTGGCCAAAATGCGTCTAAGCTATTCTATATGAAATGCAGATTTAAATGAAGACAAAAACAGATTTGGACAGAAAAATAGAAAGAACAAGATGGATTAAAGACCCATACCTGATCCGGATGTATGATGAAGGTTCTGATTTTTGAAGTAGTCAGGATCGTCCGGAATTCGACCAGGATCGTCTCCTATCTAGCAAGATCGTGCGAGATCGACGAATTCATCGAGAGACACACAACACAGAAAAATAGATGCAAAATACGAGAGAATGCAACTATGATAACAGAGGGTAATGATGTAAAATGATAGTAAGAACATTAAAATGATGATAATAAGCAAAAACACGAATGCATTATAACGATCTAATGACAATTTATGCTTTTATTATGCATTAAAGCTACATGGGTGAACTCCAAGATGCAGAATAATAAAGAATAACCATAGAATTAACTAAATGCAGAATAATACAGCAGAAAAAGGATGAAGAAATGCAAACTCTGGGCATTGATTGCCCCCAATGTGAACTACAGTCGAAATCGTCTCGAATTGGGTCGAGATCGTCCGAGATTGTACGAGATCGTCTGAGACGAACTGAGCTTGCTCCGGCTGAAAAACAATGAAGTTCCTGCAAACAAACTTGAAAAAATGCGAATGCAAACAGTGATTTAAGATGGTCTAGTGCGTGTAGAATTCGAGTTACAGGGAATTTCAGCCAGGGGGATGCTAAGGGGAGGGCCTAGGATTAAATAGGCTTAGGAGGGAGGTTAGGAGGTTGGAGATCATCCCTATTTGGGAGATCTCCAATGGGGAGGGTCTCTAACGGCGTAGACACGCTTACGCCGGATTAGAGACGTCGTTGGAACAGAGACTAATTGTGAAAAATCAGTTTTGGGACAAGATCGTCTGGACGTCCTAGCCCAGACGAAATCGTCCGATTTGAGGCGATATCGTCTGATCGGCGACGATATCGTCAAACGGTCAAAACAAACTCTAAAAATGGCGCGGGAAAGGAGGAAACGGGTTAAGCGGCGGTTTGGGAGCGGTTTTGGAGGTTGAAATTTGAATTTGAATTATTTACTAGAGTAAGTGTAATTATTAAGGTTTTCTTGCGCCAATTTTAGGGTGCTACATTTTGCCCCCTCTTTAGCGAATTTTTTGAAGAAAATGCGTTAAAGATGAGTTCTTCTCGATCTACGAGAAAGCAAAAATTATTCCCATTTTTAGGCGACGATTCTTGGTCAAATCATACGACGACTTACTATGGTGCCCCCTCCGTGTTTTTACCCAAATCGAACGTTTGAGGTAAAAACGCGGAAAAGCAAAATTTTAAAATGTTTTTAATTGTGTTTTGAATAAAATTAAGAAAAATAGGGTAAAACCCTAATTCATTATTATTATTCATTTTTTTGGTTTTTAGAGCTCTGCAAGCAAAATGGTCGAGACAACGCACAGATCGACAGAGGTCCGGCGCGGGCTACGGGTAAGAGTCTAAACTTAGTTTAGAATGCTTTAAGTTGAATTTACATGCTTTTTAGATGAATTTTAAATAAATTTTGAGCATCGCGGCCATTTTTGGGCCGTCGACGTCGTCGGGACGAAATCGTCCCGATTTCGATGAAATCGTCTCAAGTTCGTCGATTTCGTCTAAGGGCGAAATCGGCGAAAGGGGGACGATTTCATCAAATAAGGGACGATTTCGGCTTGCGAAATCGGAGACGATTTTGCTCAAATTTGGGACGATATCGTCCAATAGTGGACGATATCATCATTTATATAAAATTGAACTGATTTTACTTGCATTATTAATCACTTGAGTTTTTATTAATGATTTTTATTGTGTTGTTGTTTATGTTGCAGAGAGGTTTACTAAAGAGCAGAGAATGGAAATACGATGGGTTGAGAGATGACTTGGCCGCTCTATCACGGGAGAGCGGGATCGGTAGCTCGGAGTCGGCTTACGGCATGTGGCGAGAGATGCCACAAGTTTCTATAGACATGGGGCTACTGACGACCCTGGCGGAGAGGTGGTATCCGGGTTCTTCCTAGTTTCGGTTACCCACAGGGGAGATGACTCCCACATTAGAGGATGTATGGAGGATTTTGAGGATCCCCATACAAGGACGGTTGATCACTCCTATGGCCAATCAGGGCCATGCTATGATGCGGTTGTGTGGCGATCCGAGCTTCGCCCTGGAGAAGGGCGGAGTGAACATCGAGTCGCTGCGTCAGATGCCTAGGGCATCGAGACTCACACGAGTTTTGGTCGGAGTGGTAGGTGGACTTCTGTTGTGCCACCAAAGTGGATGCAGGGTACCATGGGTGCTAGCAGATGTGATCTATGACATGCGTGACCATGGTTACGGGTTCTCTTGGGGCAGCTTTGTTCTATGCCGATTGTATAGGATCCTGCATGGGGTCGTGTACAAGGGCGGTCGATGTCTGGTTATGACATCGCTACTACAGGTTTGGTGCTGGGAGCACATTGTGGTGCGGAGGCCGGTAGGGCTTCCTTTGATAGGGATTGATGGGGAGAGGCCCCGAGTTTTCTATTGGTGGCTCCGAAGAGGGCACGACGGCGGATTGATCTGTCGATGTCTCGAAGACTGCTGGATGACCTTGTCCCAGACCAGATCACCTGGAGGCCTTGGAGAGATCATCCAGGGTGGGCCGAGGATGGACAGGAGGTGGCTCACATTAGGCAAATATTTTGGTTGAGGATGGAGAGGGGAGAGGTGGAGCTCCATCGCTACGACCGAGTTTTGTGACAGTTCGGTCTACGGTAGGGGATCCCATCTCTCAGGGATTACGAGTTTTCTCGGACTATTCCGGGATAACACCACAGTTAGCGGGGCTCCAGATATGCAGTGATTATAGAGTCGGGACGCGAGATGATGCCCCCATTCAGCCAGTGGATGGGGACAACGCTAGGGTAGCCGACAGCTATGATGCCTAGTACATAGGCATCCGCCCTCCTCGGATGACGAGGGCTCAGGGTCTGATTCATGTAGTTGTGCATCGGATGGGGAGGCGGTGCAGGCGGCCATTGAGGTGGCACAGGGTCACGACAGGAGAGAGCGAGAGGAGACCACGAGCGCAGCGGAGGCCATGACGATGGGAGAGGAGGGAGGAGAGACCCCCTTCTCCACAGAGAGAGAGGCCACCATCGCCCGATAAGGGCAAGGGTGTTGACACTAGGGAGAGCAGCGAGACAGTGACTCTCCGAGCGGAGATCGGTCCATCTCCGAGGCACAGGTGCGGACCCTATGGGAGGAGGTTGCACGACATCCAGGCTGAGGTTACACAGCTCAGAGATGAGATTGCATGCCTCGGAGCATGGGGCGGAGGGGCGAGCACTCGGGAGCTAGCATGGGCTATTGCCCAGATCACATTTTATCAGACACTATACCACCAGATGGTGCCAGAGGAGGAGAGATTACCACTATCGGCTACCATCGTGGATCCGATCAGGATTGGGTCATCAAGGACTTCATCTCGATCCACGACTAGGACTCGTAGTACCACACATACTACGATGGGGCCACCTCGTCCACCTCAGGGCGGGGGAGGAGATGAGGTTGAGAGCTCGAGGGGTTCTCGAGGCTAGCTACTATAGATTACACTACACAGATTGATATATAGTATTTATTATTTTTGATAGAGGATTGAGTATGCCGAGGTATAGATTGTGGCATACCGATTCGATTTTGATATGATGTATATTATGGTTGATACATATATAGATGAGATATTTTTGATCATATGACTTGTGTCTTATGTATTTTTATGATGCTTTTAATGTTTTGATTGATTGATTTGATGATTCATGTAATTACGTCATTGGAAATATTATGGTTGAAATGTCATGCTTGAAAAAATTTAAATGAAATAATCTGATAGAACAAATTGGTTGTTTGTGATGTGATGATTTGATAAAAAAATAAAAAGGGACTTTTAACAATAATTTCAAAGGACATTGTCGCTATTATAGACCATTTCATGGAGTCACCGCTCACTCGGTCGTCAAGCTAATCCCAGTATAGAAATATTGTTAAAAGTAAAAGAGTGCTTAAGAGACTATCTTAAGACTTTGGTGCAATGGTGCAAATGATGATGATGATGGTTTGTTTTCAGAGTTTCATAAAAATAGTATGCATGAAATAATGTTAAAATGATTTTTGCTAGGCATAAATTCCTAAGTGTGATAAAATTTTTGGATAATTCCCTAGGAATTATACCATCATTACAAAATTGAAGGTTGACATAATGACATGAAATAGTGATAATGTGCATTCTTTTGAAAAGCATAATTGTATAACATAATGATTTAAGTCATATGGTTTTCATGATTTTTAAATAAATGGGGAATAAAAATTGGTACAATGGTTTGCGCTAGGCATAGAATATGTAGGTATAGACTTATACCATCATCGCGAAAATCAAAGAAGAAAATAGATAGTTTTATTGCATGGTTGATTTTTAATAAATAGAAAATATGAAGATGAGGACTTGCGCTAGGCATAAAATTCCAATTTTGGTTTTAGAACTATACCATCATCGCGAAAGTCGACAATATATATATATATATATATATATATATATATATATATATATATATATATATTTTTTTTGTATATGTGTGTTTTGATTGTATGGTTTTGAAAGAAATTTTGATTTTTTCTATTATGTATGTAGTTGTCTTTATACTAAACAACTGTACTTTAAAGAAGAAAATGAATTATTCTAGACAATTTGCAAAAAAATATTTCAAAGTATCTTAAAGACAAAAGTTAGATTTATAAGGAATCCCATGTGCATATGTGAGTTCATTTCCAATCTTGATTTATCATAATGATACACAAAATCTCTCAAATACAAATGTGTGTGCAATTGCTATGTTCATTTACCGGTTTGGAGCAAGATAATATGATACAAGTGATTTGAATGAACCAAATAAGTGTTCATTAACCATGATGTAGATGCATATAACCATACTAGACTACTATGTAAGTCAGATTATCAAGAGCTAGCTAATCCATAAGCGAGACATAGGTCTGTACAAAAGAAGGTCGCTAATGTGACGGACATATCGCCACGCTAGGAGTTACCCAAGGCCAAGCGGGTTGGGCACAAACCACTGTTATGGGGCTTACCTCACAGTTTTCGAATAATTGAGAATTCCAGGGATTCAAGCTCATCAACCCTTCTTTTCTTTTCAAAGGGTAGGGAAAGGGATTTTATTGCTTTTGCTTTTGCTTTCATTTCTTTTCTTTTGTATTTCTTTTGTATTTTTGCTTGATAATGCTGTAATGATATAAAATAATATTTTTCTTTTTCTCTTTTTCTTGAACTTTGCTTTTTTTTTTGTTCTATGCTAGGGATACTTGCTCGGATTAGTTGTAGAGCAAGGGATTTTTATTATGGGTAGGGGTGAGCTTGTCCTTTTGCCAATTCTCAAAGATTCTAGACCATGTGCATGATAGGATAGCAGGGGAAACTTTTCGCTCAAGAAACCACTTCTACTATGTAGCATAGCATGGACATTACAAATATAATCATTTTATTGTGAAAGGATGTGCTTGGTTTAAGTAAATAACAAGATCAATTCTCTGTGCTCAAACTTTATTTAATTGAATTTTGTGGACTTTGATATAAGAGAGATTAGTAATCATGCGAGATAAAAATCAAGATATTTATTTTTGTGTTTGTGAAAGTGAGGGATTCCAAATAAATGCTAATTTATCCAAAATAATTTGAAACATATAACTGCAACATTTGTAAGAAGAATATATATAAATACTTTTTGAGAAGTTTTGAGAATGTTGACTCTCTCTTTCTTCTTTATGTTGTTTTGGTTTCGAAAGAGTCAAGAATATTGCTGTTTTTTTTTATTATTATTATATTTTTTTGTTTTTGAAAGAATTAACAAGTGCCATAAATAAATACAACAAGTAGTTTTGAATATTTTGATGATTATGAATGTTTTTGGTGTTTTTGAATTTATAAATTGAAAGAAATACAAGATAGTGATTTTGAAATATTTTAAACAAATATATACAAGGATGAAATGACCAAATTTATACATAGTAACGTTTAAGATGCAAAATGTTCATGGGTTCTTTAAGTTCTTTACCATCTAAGGTAGATAATTTGTATGCTCCCGATTCAAATTTAGCGGTGATAATGTATGGTCCAAGCCGGTTGGGCTCAAATTTACCTTTAAGGTCCTTAGTTGCATTAGTATTTTTTTATTTTCTTTTAAAACAAGGTCGCCGATCTCAAAGGATCGATGACAAAATTTTTTAGCATATGATCTTTTAAGCTTGTTTTGGTAGGCACGGAGATGCTCCAAAGCATTGATGCACTTTTCATCTAGGAGTTCCAGCTGACTGAGTCTGCCAGCTCGATATTCATCTCCTACTTCGGTATCTTGAAGTAGTAGAGCCAAAGAAGGAACTTCTAATTCAAAGGGAAAAACGGCTTCAGACACCATAAACCAAAACAAAAGGTGAAGTTCCAGTGGGGGTTCGAACACTAGTTCGATAGGCCCACAAGGTTGGATATAGCTGAATGTGCCGGTCGCGGCGGATTTATTGACCAATATTTTGAGAATTTTGATTAAGGTTTTGTTAGATGCTTACGCTTGACCATTACCACGAGGATAATAGGGAGTGGACCAGGCGATGTTGAATCTTATATTTTTGGCATAATTTTTTAACATCTTTATTTTTGAAACAAGTTCCATTATCGAGAGATGAGATTTGCAAGAATTCCGAACCTACAAATGATTTGATTAAAAATAAATTTAGAGACTTGTGTGCCGGTGCGGGAAGCTAAAGGCATAGCTTCAACCCACTTCGTGAAATACTCGGTGGCGGTTATGATGAATTTGTGTCCATCAGATGACACGGGATTGATTTTGCCAATAATATCTAAACCCCATTTTGAAAAGGGCCAAGGAGATGAAATAGCCTACAGTTCTTGTGCAGGCGCATGGACAAGGTCGGCATGTTTTTGGCACTTGTCGCAATGGCGCACATAATCATGTGCATCATTCTCCATGGTAGGCCAAAAGTATCCTATCCTAAGGAGCTTTTTAGCAATGACACTACCACTGAAGTGTCCTCCACAAGATCCATCGTGGGCTTCACTCAAGGCTGATTTGGATTCTTCTAAATTCAAACATCTTAATAGGATACCTTCAAAAGATCTCCTATATAAAGTATTGCCAATTATTACAAATCGACTTGCTCGTCTACGTAATAACCGATGCTGGTTTCTATTAGAATTGGAAAGGAAAGTCCCATTTTGGAGAAAATCAAATATATCCATATACCAAGGTTCAGGAGTAGTTTCATTGATTAGAAACACATCCAAAGGTTCTAAGCATGACTTATTTGAAGCGGGTTCCTAGAGTCGACGAATAATGATAGTGGCATATTCGTCATCTAACTCCAAGGGCAGGAGAGATGCAGTTACGGCCATAGCATCGGTTGCACGGTTGCAAGTTCGAGGAATAGCTTCCAAGGTAACTTGATCAAATAGAGACATTAATTGTAAAACATAGGCTTTATATGGGCGCAGTTTATCATCTCTAGTCTGATAAACTTCATTAATTTGGTTTATAACAAGTTGAGAATCACCAAAAACTAACGAGATGTTTAATTTTTAGCGCCAAGGCAGCTCGTAATCCAAGGATTAGAGCTTCATATTCAACGAGTATTGTTGGTGCAAGCAAATGTTAATTTGAAGGACGAGAGGAATAAGATGTTTTTGCGGGGATATTAAAATAATACCCGCACTGACCCCACTCATGCATCGGGCTCCATCAAAGTATAAGGACCATTGTTCAATATGGTATGCCTCTAATTGAAGGCATTCATCAGGAAACTCAATGATGAGGGGATGGGTAGACTCTAAGGGTGCAGCAGCTAATTGATATGCTATGATTTGACCCTTAACAGACTTCTGTCCTATGAACGTGAGGTCAAACTCGCTTAGAGCAAGAACCCACTTGGATGTGCGACCCGATAAATAAGGTCGACTCATGAGATACCTCAAGGGATCATATTTAGCAATGACATAAGTTTTTTGATTAAGCATATAATGGCATAATTTTTGCGTAGCAAACATGATTGCTAGACATAGTTTTTCTAATGTTGTGTAGCGGGTTTCATAACTGATGAAGGTTCGGCTAATATAATAATTAGCATGTTCTCTCTTCGCATCATCAAGCTGAGCTAACATAGCTCCTAAGGCAGAATCTGAAGCTAAAATATACAGGAGAAATGGGCGATCAGGTCTAGGTGGTGAAAGCACAGGTGGGTTAAGGAGGTATTGTTTGAGAAGTTCAAAAGCTTCTTTACATTCGTCATCCCAATTAAAAGGGACATCCTTCTTAAGAAGTTTAAGAAAGGGACCGGTTTTGTCCGTCAGCTTATCGATGAAGCGACGAATGGCTTGAAGCTTACCTTGTAAACTTCGTAACTCGAATATATTAGTAGGTGTGGGCATATCGGTGATAGCCGCAATCTTGAGAGGGTCGATTTTGATACCACGTAAAGAAACTAAAACCCCTAATAGTTTACCGGACTTAACTCCGAATATGCATTTGGTTGGATTTAATCGAATAAGATATTCTCGTAATCGATTAAAAACTTTTCTCAAATCATCTAAATGATTATCTTCATTAATAGAGTGAGCTATAATATCATCTACATAATCATGTAGGATATCATGCATCATATCATGAAAAATATAAGTCATAGCTCGTTGATAGGTTGCACCTGCATTCTTTAAGCCAAATGGCATCACTTTCCAACAAAAGGTACCCCGAGGGGTAATAAAGGTTGTTTTATCTCTGATCTTTAGGAGCTATCCTGATCTGATTATAACCGGAGAATCCATCCATTAAGGACATCATCCCACTCCCGACAGTAAAGTCAATGATTTGATCCATGTTTGGAAGAGGAAAATCATCTTTAGGGCATGCAGCGTTAATATCTCTAAAATCTGTGCAAACCCTAACTTTGGTGGCTTCTTTCTTGGTAACTGGAACTACATTTGAGATCCATTCAACATAATCAATAGCTTGTATAAAAACAACATTCAGGAGTTTTTCTAACTCCCCTTTGACTAGCAAAGCCACTTTGGGATGCATTTTTCTAAGTTTTTGTTTAACCGGTTTAGCATCCGGATGGACCACTAGGTGATGCATGACTACAGAAGGGTCTAGACCTGGCATATCTTCATATGTCCAAGCGAAGACATCTTCATATTCTTTAAGGAATGCAATGTATTGCTCTTGTTTTTCTTGACTTAATTCTGATCCAATATTGATTATGTGAGGATTATCCTCAGTTCCAATATTAATTTTAATGACATTTTCTACCTCCATGTGTAGATCTCTTTCAAAATTAGGTGGGGCGGGTGAAACGCCCAATTCTTGTAATTCTTGTAAGGTTAAGTTGGATAATTCATCTTGAGGATTAGTGGTCTCAAGTTGGGCTATAGTTGGTATAGAACCATCAAAATAAAATCCATTGTGTAACATCTCTTCAACGGAGACATCGTGGAAGATATCTCCTTCCAACTCCTCATCGGAGTCGACAATCATTTCGGGGTAAGCTATGGATAGCATGTTACATGTAAATGGCTGATTTTTTAGAGGCAAATCATCACGCCTATCCAAATAATCTTGATAACATATGAGTTGATCATCATCTTCAAAAGGAAAGGGTTGACCCTTACTAGGAAATAGGCCCACACCACGGCGGGCGAGGCCACGGTTCTACCTCGAAAGGTTCTTTCATGCCATTTTGGAAAGGTCCCAAGCCTTTCCCTTTATATCCCATTTTAAGCATTATGGGTTTAGCTTTAATATATTCATTGGTAAAATAACATCGAGCATATCCCTCATGATGAGTTTTGATATTTCGAGGGATTCTTCCCCAGTCATATCCTTTATAAATGAAGGCACAACTCCCGACTTGGTAAGTACTTCCCATAGGTTGTGGGAGGCCCAAAGTACGAGGAGATGGTGGCAAGTTATTTAAAAGAATTGAATCTTGCATGAAAGCATTTGTTTTTTCTGATATTAAGATTGTGGATAAATATGGTAAAAGTTCATCAGAAAGAGCATAAGATGTAGAAGGATCATTCCCTATATCTTTAGATGTGGAAGGTATGATAGATGTTGATAATGTGGAAGTGTTAATAGATGGGTCTATAGGTTTTGAAATTATAGGGATGGAACATGAAGGATTGGTCGTGGATTGAAGATCTTTTTGAGGTTCTAGAGTGGTTTGTTTAGAAGATTGTTGATCTATATATGAGGATGAAATTAATGGAGGGAAATAGGTGAAGCTATGGGTGTGTGTTTCACTAGTTTTAGATGAAAAATAAGAATTAGGATGTGTGGATGACGGAGCGAGGGCAAAATTGCACTCCAACGAGGTTACGCCAAAGCACACATATCAAAGGGTCTAGGATCACCGTGGATAGTGACCAACTGATTTTTAAATTCGAATTTAACACATTGGTGTAAAGTTGATGGGACAACCCGCATTGCATTGATCCAAGGATGACCCAAGAGTATATTGTACGATGCGGGGCAATGTACAATAAACATGGTGGTATCTAGAGTTCGAGGACCAACTTGCAATGGGATGGTAATAACTCCACACGTTTCTTGTGTTTCGTCATTGAAAGCTTTGATAATCATGTCAGTTTTCTTCATTTCATCACTTCTAAAGCCAAATCGTTGGTAGAAGTCAAAAGTGCAAATGTTTAGAGATGAACCATTATCAATCAGGACTCGTTTAACGACTACATCTCCAATTAGAGCGGTAATATATAAGGGATTATCCTTATGTAAACTGTGTTGTGGGATATCTTTATCCCGGAAGTCAATACAATCAACTTCTCGAGTGATGATAGTATTGGCCATGGCTTCAGGTTGAATATTTTGAGGTACCATCATTTGGCTTAATGTAAGCATCAACTCATCCCTATGGGTAGGAGAAGATCTTAATAAATCCAAAAGGGAAATTATGGTTGTAGTATTGGATAATTGCTCATTAATATTGTAAGGGGGTTTAAGTTGAACATTGGAAGCATGATTCCCTTTATTGGGATTTTTCAAAACAAATGGAGCTGATCCATCATTCTGGTTTGGTTCTTGTTGAGAATTTTGAGCATGTTGTCGAGTAACGACTCCAATGGTACCTACAATGTTATATTGAAGACGTTGAACTGGTCTCGGTTGAGCGTTTATGGCTTGTTCATTTGGGAGGAATTGATTAGAAGAGGGTCGAGTAGTAACTCTTCTAGGAAATGGTTCTTATGGAACCATAGCATCTGTGATGGGTTGAATAGGATCTGATTCATTTTTAGAACTATTCGATTGGTTTGAAGTGATGTCTATTTCACTTTCGAGTATCC
The DNA here is from genome assembly GCA_028583015.1 of Wollemia nobilis. Lineage (NCBI taxonomy): Eukaryota > Viridiplantae > Streptophyta > Pinopsida > Araucariales > Araucariaceae > Wollemia > Wollemia nobilis. The sequence goes on from JAQPPZ010016895.1 coordinate 16,502,241, forward strand.
GATTCTATATCACTAGGATCCGGAGTTTGAATATTATGTAGGGGCCTGGTTGTGACCATGGATAAAGTTGTGTCAAATATTTGAGGATCATGATTAAGTAAATGTCCGCTAATAGTTCCTACATATCGGGTAGGAGGAGGAACATTATGATGTTCGATTTGATTGGCCACCTCTTTACCATGTCTTGGTAAAGGGTGTTGAAATATGTCTAATGATTGATTAGCATTTTGATTTTGATTTTGGGGAATGTTCTTTTGAGGATTATTAGGAGCATTTTGTTTAGGTTGGAAGGCTTGCACCTCCATTTCATTATTATCAATCAGATCCTGTATTTTATGTTTCAACCTTTTACAAGCGTTGGTAGAGTGTCCAGGCCCTCTATGGAAATCACGGTGTAAGTCGGCTACGTATCCGGGTATAGTTGGATCGGGTTCCCGGATAGCTGGTAATTGGATCAAACCTATTTTGAGTAATTGAGGTAAAATAGTTGATAACGGTTGATTCAATATAGTAAATTCTCGAGGAGGCTTATGAGGCGGTTTCAATATAAATTTTTTTGTTGTTTTCGTTGCATTGATATTAGCAACATTTACTGCTGTCGATGACTCCGTCACCTACAACTTGTTTGTTTTTATATTGATTTTTGGATGTTTTCTCATCATCCTTCTTCCTAAGTTGGCCTCTCCTAATGAGGGCATCTTCTACTCTTCGAGCTAAATCTATAGCTTGATCGAAGGTAGTTAAAGTAGCGGTTGATAGCTCATAAGATATTTGTTCTTGTAAATTATTAATAAAAATGTCCAACATTTCCCTATAAGGTAGCACAAAGTGCGGTTTTCCTATCAACTACCTCCATCTAGCTAAGAAATCGGCAAAACATTCATCCTTGTCTTGTTTTAAGTTGTATAAATCTTTAATGGTTACATGCCTCTCGATGTAGGCACTAAATTGATGGACAAAAGATTCAGTTGTTTCTTCAAAGTTTCTCAAAGAATGAGTGGGCAATTGATAGTACCACTCTAATGCCATTCCACCTAAACTTTTTGGGAACATTTTTAGTAATAGCAAGTCATCATGTGATATATCATGACATGCTATCCTAAACATGCGAAGATGCTCTATGGGATCTTCGGTTCCTTTATATATAGGCGGGATGGGCATGGGAAAATGCTTAGGGTACGGTTGTGCTACAACTATGGGATCCAAAGGTTGACTACATATCTCTCGATAATTGTACGAGGGATGGTAAGGATCTATCTGGTCCATACGCGAAGCTAACTGTTTCACCATGGCTTCCAGATTACTAGTTTGCCCACCATATTGGTTCGGTAGGGCATTGATATGGGATTTGTGAGCATATGATGGAGGGACATGAAGATTAGATGCTATGTTGCTATTGTGTAAATTGTTGGTAGGAAAGGTGTTATGAAGGAATTTTGAAGTTGTATTATGTTGTATTCCAGATTGTTGAAAATTGGTGTTTGGCTTCATTTTAGGTTTTTGTTTACTTGAAGCATATTGATCAATAGTTTGGCGAAGTAAAGCGGTGAAGGAAGTTTTCTTTTGTGTGGGAATGATTTTAGGCTCAATAACGGGTTCCTTAGGAGGTTGGGTAACTTGTTGTTTTGGCATGTTCTGAATCATAGTGACCATATCTCTATTGGATGGTCCAGCCTTATCACTTTCTTGATCAATGAAAGACAAGGGATTAGTGTGCACATCAAACATATGTTCCATGGCTGCTTGAGTGTCACTAATTTGCCCTTTATCAATACGAACTGCCATATTAAGAGCGCCAATGTTATTATTGAAAAATTTCCAGAAATGATCTAAGTTGTCAAAAGCAATAGTTCCATCTGGAGCTACTCTAGGGGATGAGGATCCATCCTCTTTAACATTTTCTTCTTGTTCATTGTCTTCACCTAGGTCATCTTCTGGTTGATCTAGAGTTTCTCCTTCCGGAATTGGATCTTCGGGGAAGGACATTTGGGTTTCTAGTTTTATCTTCTAACCAATCTTCTTCTTCTCCTTCAGTTTGTTTACCATTCCTAAGTTTAGGCATTGTGCTTAATTTAGATTTCAGAAAATATATATATATATATATTTTTTTATATATATATATATATATATATATATGCAACAAGCTTAAGAGGTATATATTAATTATATACCTACTACAATATTTAAAATGAAAGGTTTTGGTTTTTGTTATGTTTTTTAGTTTTTCTTGTTTTTGTAATAATATTGTAAAGATAACAAACAACACAATAAATGCAAGAACTAATACTGAAAGTAATGATCTAGTTTTCTATAAACAATTTATAAATATCATTAATGGGCTCGAGTTCTTCGGGAGTCATGAAGTGTTCTTCTTCAAATTGAAAATTTTCTTTCAAAAATTTAATGAAAAGAGCTATAGTGATATTATCTGTCTCAGATTCTGGTTGATAGAAGTAAAGCTCGTGGCAATACTCTCGATATAACATAGCTCGAGGAACTCTATTCCATCTTTCCCTATCCGTAAGAACAACCTCTTGGTCTTCTACATGACCTAGGAACTGGTGTATAATGGCTGCGTTCTCGAGGTATTCCTCGAAGGTGAACAATTATGAAGACACAAGAGCTCTCCTATAAGCTAACCATCTATGGCGGGCTCTCTGAAGTTCATGATAAAAGATGAGTTGATGAGGATCCAGGATTCTATCTAGGACAAGCCTCTTGATTTGTTTAAGTTTTGTTGACCTAGATGAAATGACACTTAGTCTTCTATCAAGTTCGTCCCACAAAAGTTGATTTCTATCTATTTCAGGCACACTAAGCACAGAATTGATTTCTATGGCTGCCAATTGGTTTTCAACATTTATAATAACTGCTAATATTTTCTTAGGAGCTACCATCTAAACATGATATGCAACTTATTAGTTTTAAATGATTTGAAATGCATCTATGTTTTGGTTGTTTTATTTTTTTGTTTTTTGTTTTCAAAAGGTTTTAAATGCATTCACGTCGGGTTCACCAAAATGTATCGCTCCAAATTTTTCGCATCCTTACCTTCAGGCTATAGGATCCATGCCCGGAAGGGGGATGGGAAAAGGATGGCGTGGTACCTCGGACTGAGAGGCCTTGCGAAGGTCCCGCCTCTCGAGGGAGGTGTATTATGGTGATTTTTTGACGGATGGTGGGTTCACCGGGAAACGTTTGAATGGCAGTTTCCACGCCTAGGTTGGGAATGTGTTTGATGTGTTCGGTTTTAGCTTTAATCATCCAAGTCCTAGGTTTGGCCAAAATGCGTCTAAGCTATTCTATATGAAATGCAGATTTAAATGAAGACAAAAATAGATTTGGACAGAAAAATAGAAAGAACAAGATGGATTAAAGACCCATACCGATCCGGATGTACGATGAAGGTTCTAATTTTTGAAGTAGTCAAAATCGTCTGGAATTCGACAGGATCGTCTCCTATCTAGAAAGATCGTCTGAGATCTGACGAATTCGTTAGACGAATTCGTTAGAGACCTGCAAACAGAAAAATAGATGCAAAATATAGAGAATGCAACTATGATAACAGAGGGTAATGATGTAAAATGACAGTAAGAACATTAAAATGATGATAATAAGCAAAAACACGAGTGCATTATAACGATCTAATGACAATTTATGCTTTTATTATGCATTAAAGCTACATGGGTGAACTCCAAGATGCGAGAATAATAAAGAATAACAATAGAATTAACTAAATGCGAGAATAATACAATAGAAAAAGGATGAAGAAATGCAAACTACGGGCATTGATTGCCCCCAATGTGGACTGCAGTCGAAATCGTCTCGAATTGGGTCGAGATCGTCCGAGATTGTACGAGATCGTCTGAGATGAACTGAGCTTGCTCCGGCTGAAAAACAATGAAGTTCCTGCAAACAAACTTGAAAAAATGCGAATGCAAACAGTGATTTAAGATGGTCTAGTGCGTGTAGAATTCGAGTTACAGGGAATTTCAGCCAGGGGGATGCTAAGGGGAGGGCCTAGGATTAAATAGGCTTAGGAGGGAGGTTAGGAGGTTGGAGATCATCCCTATTTGGGAGATCTCCAATGGGGAGGGTCTCTAACGGCGTAGACACGCTTCTGCCCGGATTAGAGACGTCGTTGGAACAGAGACTAATTGTGAAAAATTAGTTTTGGGACAAGATCGTATGGACGTCCTAGCCCAGACGAAATCGTCCGATCTGAGGCGATATCGTCTGATCGGCGACGATATCGTCAAACGGTCAAAACAAACTCTAAAAATGGCATGGGAAAGGAGGAAACGGGTTAAGCGGCGGTTTGGGAGCGGTTTTGGAGGTTAAAATTTGAATTTGAATTATTTACTAGAGTAAGTGTAATTATTAAGGTTTTACTGTGCCAATTTTAGGGTGCTACACTTCCCTAGACTAAAAATTTATTTAAGCATGTAACATGTGTGATTGATATGTCATAGAAGTTGAACCATCCCAAGAGAACTATAATAAGTGTAGAATACCTATCAGCTAGAGGTGACATTTGGCTGACTAAAATAGTGAATGGTCATAGCTAAAAAAGATACCTATACACACCTTAATCTTGAAAAGGGAGAATGGACATCCAAGTGATGATTCTAACAAGTACATATGTTATTCCTATCGAAGGTGCATTTCTAGGGAGAATAATATACAAACAAGACATGAGATTATAAGAAAATATAAATGGATATATGCAATGGATGTAATGAAAATGATGCAAGTCGGAGAATGATATATCTACATGACGAAAATCATGAAATGTAGTGATTGGGGATTTAAAATATAATTTACACAAAAGTGTATGGTGTGATGAGAATGAAGGTAGGATGTTGTGATAATGGTTGCCCCAATGTGTGGGGTGTGTATGTAGTAGACAACTAGTTTGTGTCTAGTGAGAATGCATACGAGAATGACAAAAAGAGGTAGAATTTTGAAGGTGGGATTTACAAATGGAAGAAGTTGGAAGAAGCAAGTATTGGTAACCAGTAAGACAAGGGGATTACCAAAGGAAGGAGATGAGAAGAAATACAATAGATCAATGTCAGTATGTAGTTGCTCAAAGTGTGACCATACAACTACATGAGCAAATAAGAAGAAGAAGAGGAAAGAAATAAGAGAGAAGATGAAAATAAACTACTAATGGGAAAAGTGATGAGGATCAGGTCATGAGTGAGGAGGTGAAGTGACGATGTTGCTAGGGATTTGATGGTTGGTGTAGTTTGACATGTGGTGGATGTAACATGAGGGAGCTATCAGAGATTCATGTAGTGTCAAAGTGTGAGGAATGATGCGACATAGAGGACTCTAGAGTTGATTCGATGAACAAGAATGCTTAGATGATAGGACATGATCACCAAGCAACATGTTGTCTACCAGGGTTTCAAATGTACAACATGTGTCAATGTCATGGCCTGGTTGGCAATGGTATATACATAACTGATGTTTGTGGTAATTCCATGGTTTAGGATATGATGGATCAATAGGCTTGATTTTGGGTAACACCAAGAGGCCTTGATGAAGGAGATGATGAAACATTTTGGATAATGGTGTGGAGGAAATAGGTGTGGGATAGAGATAAGGCTTAACGAAATGTGAGCAGGAAGCGAATGGGATGAGATTTAATGGTGTAGTAGTGGGTCGAGACTCAAATGTGGGTTGAACCCAAATGCGAGGAATGGACCTAGGAGGGGTGAATATGTACAGGCCATGGTGGAATAGTGAGTAGAAGTGAGGTAGTAATAATGACTTAGATGTATCTCGAGAGCATCAAGTTGAGATAGGATGTACTGGATATCAAGATGTGGAGGTGATGGGATTGGAGAAGGTGGAGATAGGTACTCCAATGTATAAGGTATGAAATATGGATGTGAAGAGGAGCTTGCATGAGAGGATAATGGGGGTGAGTGGAATGATTTAATATATTGTGAGGTTTGCTAGAATGGTAGGTTTCAAAGTGGTGAAGGTGGTGTCTGAAGGATGGATGGTGCAAGAGAAGGTTTCAGGTATTGTTGTGTATAGGATGGAGGCACACACATAGAAGTGACTTGGGAAGCATGTAGGTGAAGGGTTTGGGTGTATGGGGACATCCCGCTCAGAAGTGGGAGAGGTATGCATGAAGAACATGTAGGATGATGTCTGTATCCTCTATTGTCAAGGTGATAAGCTCCTGAAGTATGGTGAGGAGAATAGGATGGTGAGTAGGGGTTCCTTGTATCCTTAGGCGTCCTTCATTTAATAAAAGGAGGATAGGGAGACCTGACTAACTCATAAACTAGGCAATATGACCCTCTACAGTGGGGTGAAGGATGTTGAGGTGGGGTGTGGTGATCCAAGCGGGATGAGGGTGAGGACTATATGGTATGTAGAGGGGTAGGATGCTTTGCCAGGTTGATTAGTGTGATTGGAATTGGGGGTAATGGGGGATGATATTACATGGTGGTAGTCTGAAATACTGATAGTGCATACGTATGATAGCGTATCTCTATTAATGATGTAGTGGTGGATGATGTAAATATTACAAATAGAAATAGATATCAACAACATATAAATGACATAAAAAATAAAAGTACATTTATTATAACAAGAAATAAATACCATTGTGTGTATGGTGATGTGTATGTAGATAACACTATGTACGACGTGTGGTAGTGGGGACCTATAGAAGCTACACATTGAATGTATGAAGGTGAATAATATTAATGGGTTCAGGTTCGGTGAGACCTTTGAGATTAGCTAATCAATTGGTACCTAAACTAAATTTATGTGTGATTATGAATGGGACCATATAGTTCAAGGTAAATTTATCACGTTGTTGGTTAGGTTGACTTGTGATTTGTTGGTTTTATTTGAGAAATAAGTCACCAATTTGAAATTCATGTTGGTGCACCTTACTATCATAGACAAGATAAAGGTGGTCTTGATAGACTTATGTGTGTTTGATGGTGTGAATATGGCATTCATAGAGAAGTGTGAGCTGATCGAAGTGAGCTTGATGAGCAGTGTCATCATCAATGAATTATTTCATAGATATTTGTAATGATGGTATCTCAATTTCTAGGGATATAATGGCTTCAACACTATAAACTAGTGAGAAGGGGGTTACCCTAGTGGGATTATGAATACTCGTATAGTAGGCCCACAAAGCTAAGGGTATTTGATTATGCCAATCGTGATGAGATTATACTACTGTATTATGAAGGATGAAGCAAATTATTTTATTAGTAGCCTATGCCTGGCCATTACCCTATCGGTAGTACAGGGTGGAGAAACTATTATGGATGTTGAATTTGGTGCAGAGAGCATAGATAATTTTGTTCTTGAATGATTTACCATTGTTAAAGATGATTTGGGAGGGGATTCCAAAGTGATATATTATATGGTCTATGATGAATACCATAATCTTAGCTCCCATGGTTTGGATGAGTGGGATGGATTCGACCCACTTTGTAAAATATTCTATGGATGTGATGATAAATTTGTGACTACTAGATGAGGCAAGCATGATTTGTCCAATAATTTCAAGGTCCCATTGAGAGAAATACCACATGGACTGAATCTATTGAAGTACTTGAGATGGGAGAAGTGTAATATTTGTGTGTTATTGGCACTTGAAACAATGCTTCATATACTCACAACAATCGTGTTTCATCTTGGTTTAGTAGTAGCCCATGTGAAGGATGCATTTTGTGATTGCCATGCCAATGAAGTGGACACCGCATGTACCATCATGGGTTTCTTGTACAACTCGTTGAGATTCATGTGGTTCTAGGAAATGCAAGAGGATGCCATCATAGCTGCAATGGTAGTGGATGTACCCTAGTAGTGTAAAATAAATTGCTTTTTGTTTAAATCCTCAATTATGAGCATGTGGTAAGTCACACAGTTGGAATCCTAACTTAATATAATCCTTTATTTGTGCAAACTAGAGATTGTGTGGTTCAGTATTGACTACATGAATGCCACCATCATCTATGGGAGGCATAGGTGATATGGAAGATTGGGTAAGGGTGTGAATGGATACACATGTGGTATTCGATAGGGGGTTTTGTGGGATTAATGATCCTAAGGAGGCCATTTTATCAACAAAATTTTTTAATGATCACGAAGTGGCTTCGATGTCGTACCACTCAAATTGGGTAAGAAGTTATTGTGCAACCTTCTTGTATTGTTGAAGGACTGGACAACAACATTGCCATATTTCTTGCACTTGGTTTACTATTAACAGGGAATAGCCTATGATGTGGAGGAACCTGATATGCATGGAGTGGGCTTATTTTAATCCTAGGATTAAGGCTTCGTATTATGCATTATTTTTCATGCAAGGGAAGTCTATCTTGAATGAAAAGGGGAGCGGTTCCTCGTAGGGTGTGAAGAAAAAAATGCCCACACCCCCAATGTGAGTGCATCAAAAGCCATAAAAGAATAGGGTAATATCCACTAGATATTTAGGCTCAACATATTCTTCAACTTTGGTAATATGAAATATTGAATTATTTGAAAGTTGAATAAGGAGAGGTTGATCATCTAGTAGTGGAGCCTCAACAAGTTGGTCTATGATGACCTACCCTTTTATGGATTTTTATGAAATAAACTCGAGGTTAAACTCAGTTATAATCATAATCCATTTTGCTTTGTAAGATTTTTGGTAACTTTTGTTCATCATATATCACAGGGTATTGTCTCGGGCGATGACAAAATTAGTGTGGTTTAAAATATAGTGACGAAGTTTCTTGGTGGTGAAAACTACAGCTAGGTATAGTTTTTCCATGTACCCATATCGTATTTCATAGCTTACTAGCATACGACTGATATAGTATATAGATTACTCTTTGTCAAGCACATTCTTTTGATCTAGTAATGTGCCTAGCACAAAATATATGGCAAAAATGTATAGCGTAAGTAGTAACTATGGGTGTGGGGGAGACATTATTGGTGGAGAAGTGAGGTAGGCTTTGATAGAATCAAAGGCTTGTTGATATTTGTCATCCCATTTGAAAATAATGTCTAGATAAAAGAAGAAGCGTCATTTCAAATTCATGATGAAAGGTGTAGACACTAAAATCTGGTCAATCCGATTATGCTACCATAAGCAATGGCTAAAATGACATACCAAGGCCCCTAGGGCAGCCCTCAATAGGTATACAATGGTCCTAACCACTCAGTGCAAGGTTTTGGAAGGTTTCAGGCCACTTTTGGGACCTTTTGAACACCCTGTTTCTATTCGTCCCACCCTGGGATGAATACAAATCCTATTCGTCCCACCCTGGAGCGAATAGCAGCATTCATCCCAGGGTGGGGCGAATAGCAGGTTTGACCGACAAAAAGTCAAATCTGGGCAAATGGCACCCAGTAACGGTCATATTCCTGGCTATTATTGCCCACAAGTCAGGGCACGTAGCAGATCTTATGACATGCTCCATGAATGAGGCCAATTTGGGAGATTCTCTTCCCCCTCCAATGCATGCCGCCCTGGTGGCCAAGTGGCGCCTCTTGCCCTGCATGCCCTCGCATGCCTTTTGACCCATGAAGCCTCCTTGGGCTATAAAGTGGATGCATTTTCCACACAAAATATAGAGAGGAATTTTGAGGACAAAGCAATGGAGTGCTTCCAAGATTTCCTTTCACCCTTTTGTGCCCATTTTTACCTCGAAATCTCTACCTAGCGAAGGAGGTTTGCGAGGGAACTAGTAGGCGCAATTTGTCACATAACCAAACCATATGAGTGAATTCCCTCACCAAATTTGATGAAAATACCCCCATAGTGTTTTGCATCAATCCTCAATGGAATTGGTGGTAAAATTTAGGCAAAAACGGTGGGCATCCCACCCCGAGTGCCCCCCAATTTGTGATAGTCTTATTCGTCCCACCCTATGATGAATAGAAATATGTGAATAATTTTATTACTATTTTTAATTATTTATTTTCTACATTTTCATATTATGTTGCAGTTCAAATTTTAGGTCATTCTAAGCTATATTGGCCGAGATATTGCAATTTTAGTGTTTTGTAGGGTCTCATGCAGGTCTCCGATGGTCATCTGAAGAAACACCTAAAATATCACTGATTTTGAAAATATGATCAAATGGGTTTTCTTAAAATATCATTTTATGTATTCTATCCAATTTTCATATGTTTTGGATATGTGTAGGGCCATAAATTGTTTGCTTTGTGTTTTGTAGGTTGCGAATGGTCATTGCAATTACGAGGCACCATCGGACTCAATATTAGCACAATTTCTAGTGATATCTTCCCAAAATATTCTTTTTTACATCCCTCTACAATTTCAAGTCATTTGGAGTTGATTTGATACAATATCTATGCATATGCTCACTACTAGTCTTTTAGTGCTTATGGGGATTGCATGTTTTACATCATACACACTTGCTACTTGACATTTCTTGTTTCCTTGTGTGTAGGTTCAGGTTATAGAATGCATTGGGAAGTAGCATGAGACATAAATATCAAAGACACAAGTGGTGGTAGCATTGGCCCGCCCACTTCGATTGTGGGTACGAGGAAAGACACTGGATGTGCACCCGAGTTACTTGAAGGATTTTGATCCTTGGGCACCCGATTTGTAAACATTTGTATCATCCATTTGAGCCCTCAAAGGGGAAATTTTGTAACCTAGATTTGATCTACCCAATTAATAAGAAGTCGATTTACTTTGCATCATTTCTTGTTATTTGCTATCTTTTCCATCTTACTTGCATGCTTCCATTTGATGCTCATAAGCAATAGGACATAGATACACATATTTTTTATCATAATTTGGTGCACTATTTTTTCCTAATTCAGTGGTGATCATGGTGGGACCCTATCCCTTTTGCTTTAGGTGAATTTTGGAACTCATTTTTCATCTTTTCATGTTGTAGGTGCTATTCGTTCTAGACTGAAACGAACTTTGACTGCTATTCGTGCCACCCTGGGATGAATGCGAATTCATCCCACCCTAGAATGAATGCAGACCTACTATTCATCCCACCCTAGAGTGAATAGAAACCAGAGAGATTTTTAAGCAGAATTCTAGAAATAGCAAGTTTTGGTAGTGATGAGGTAGGCATATGAATCTTCTATCTCTATTTTTCATTTTTAGAAACTATTTTATTTGGTTTTTCTCACATATTTTGCTTGTTTAGAAAGGTTAAAAGTTAGTTTTCCTTTTTATTAAACACAAAATAACAAAAACATATAAAAGGAGAAAAATCAAAAGAAATTCAAAGTAGGAATGCATCTCTATGGTTTGCTTGCTTGTAGCCTACCCAATGGGTAGGCTAACATTTAGGGTTTTGCATTTCTAGATACATTTGTGAGTTCTTTTTATACTAAATTTCTGAAAGTAAAATGCACCTTTTGCATGCATTTAGTGAATGATCATCGAATGCTTCTTTGCTTACTTTCTTTGGATTAAAAAGAACCACACACACCATGATTCACTTAAACGCTAGTGAGGTGGATTTCATCACCATCCACTAGTAGAGTTCAATGAGGTGGCTTTCATCTCCATCCATTGTCTCAAATCCCATGAACCTTGTTCTTTGCCAAGGCCGGTTCCAAGATCCATCATAGCCCATGGGTTATAGCATGTATCTCTCTTCGAAGAGGTATATCATAGACTACGGGTGAACTGGGTGAGGAACTGGTAGGACCTGTGCTCCCTGGCCATGTGTGGACCTCATCACCACACATTATAGGTGGGATAACATGACCTAGAGTTCATAGCCAGGTTGTCAAGCTATGAGTATACAGGTGAAATCCAATTTAACACAATATTATCATCCAACAATATTTCAAACACGTGACACAAGGTCATTCTTTACAAACAACACATCTGAAACACACAAAATAGTTTAGGGATTCACATCTAAAACTTAAAAGAGATAATCATCTATCTTATTGAGTGTTTCCTTTCTTTGTTTGTTATTTCATTAAGAATTTGTAAAGAAGATAATCACTTAGGGTTTGGTAGAGAGTTACGATGGTGTGCACCCATAGCCAAGCCCAATCATAGGTAGAAGCTATGGAGAGTGGACTAGGAGACATGAGTCATCTCCACTATAGCCCCAGGGACCTGGTCATACCTCCCTAGTGAGCCTCTACTCACCCTAGCCCCAAGATAGTGGGGCATGAGCCACACCTACGAGGGAGCCCTATGTGGGACACCCCAAGGGATGATGGAATTTACTTGGGAGAGTGTTCCCGATACTTAGATACATCACACGCCTTCTTGAATGAAAGGCAACAATGCATTGAGGTGCTAGTAGATAGAGTGGTGCCATGCATCCATATACCTATTAGGGCTGACATACCTATTCATAGGCCAGAGCATGACTTCACACACTGGGCAGAGTAGGTTGATATGACCTTGCCTACACATCACCTTGATAGGATACAATAGATTAGGCAAACTGATGGGTATGATACTCATCGCTCAAGGTGAGCTAACTCCGCCCTACCCTTCCTCATCCATGAAGGAAGGCATGAGGAGATCCTAGATTTTCCTTAGGAGTAGTATTCTATGCATGCACGATGTGCCTCTACGCCCATTGAGTATAATGAGCATATGCCCCGACCTGAACCTCAAGTCAATGTGATGACCCTCGATCGAGGGAAGCATGCGATGGATATCATAGATTATCTTGAATGAGGTCGGCCTTAGGGTGAGACTCCTAGGCCTCTTAGGCCCCACATAATGAAACAAATTAATCAAGTAGTTGCAAGATATGTGGAATGCCAAGCTCAGTTCAAGTAGCTTTGGTGAGACAAAGAGCAACTAGACCACTTGCATCAACTTGAGAAAGAGAGAATCGAATGGTAGACCAATGAGCTATTCCAGAAGACTCTACGAGAGAGGGTTCCTACCCCTAAGACACATAGGTAGGAGGTCCACCCGAGGCAACCCACACTCATTCGAGATAGGTCTCCTAGACCTTATCCAATGTTGCCTCCATGACCTCCTAGGCCAGATCGAGATGTGCCTCCCAGGCCAAACATAGGGTGCCCACAGTGGGCAGATAACCCTCTTTATAGACCGGCTCGAGAAACACCCTATGGGGCTTACACTGAGCATGAGCCAGAAGTAGAGTACTTGGAGATGCCTTACCAAGGTAAGGGGGTGACATGCCACCACCCCACAATAGGTTGGAGGATCCTAGACCTCCATCATAGGATGTGAACAAGGATGAGGAGATCAAATCCTTAGGCCCTTATAAAGAGTTGCTAGAGTGCCTAGAGTCAGTAGAGAACAAGACCTCTAGGTCTGGATCTCAAAAGCCCACTATGCACCAATTGCATAGTCAACCCATCCATCCTTTAGTGCCTATGCCTCCCTATCCAGAGCAATTTAAGTTACCTCAATTGGCTACATTTAAGGGAGAGGAAGATGCATAGGAACATGTCACCAGATTCTTAGGCCAATGCTTTGGCATTCATGATAATGATGCTTTGCTTTTGAGGACATTCATGACTACCCTCTCTGGCCCTACCTCAAAGTGGTTTTACCAACTCCCTAAGCATAGCATCCACAACTTGGACCAACTTGCAGATGCATTCCTAGAATGCTTCACCTTCAATACCAAGAGGAAGGTGATGTTGGCCGATCTAGCTAGGTTGAAATAGTATGATGATGAGTCAATAACAAACTATGGCAATAGGTGGTGAGCCTTACTCGCCAAGCTACCTTATCTTCTCCCCATGTCGGAGTTGACTCAGATGTTCTCCAAGAGCTGCCTGAAGCCAATCTCCTTGTTGTTGTAGCTACAATAGTATGCGACTCTTGAAGATGCCCTAGCATAGGCTAGGATCATCGAAGAAATCAAGATTCAAGAGGGGAAATTATGAAGCCTCACAAGAAGGAGTGGAACAAGAATTCTAAGAGCACCCCAATGTAGCCTAAGCTAGAATAGTGAATCAAGTTGCCATTAGTGTCCTGGGGCCAGCGCAAGCCATGCCACCTCAAAAGCCTAATTATCAAGCCACACCTAGGAACTATGCCAAGGATAACCAAAATAGTCAAGGGAAAAATCAACAACATCACCCCAAGTGATAGTTCACGCCTATTGTAGAGTCTATGGACTCATTGTTTGAGCACCTCTTAGTGGCTAATGTGATCCACCTACCTGAGAGTCGACCTATCGACCCAAATGCACCGAAGCCCAAAGGATACAGAGAAGACCTATATTGCAAGTTTCATAGGCAAAATGGGCATGATGTGCAAATGTGCTACAAGTTCAAGCATTTGGTGCAAGACATGATCGATAGGAATACCCTTTAGGTAGACAACCCTATCACACCAAACAACCAATAGATGGAGGTCTTCAAAGACCCCTTGCCTGCCCATGTAGAGTAGGCCAAACCAGCACCCCAGGTGAATGAGGTTCACCATGCCCCCCTAAGCAGGGGTATGTCAGCATGATCAACATTGTAATGAGGAATAGGTGGTACCCAAGTCCAGCCATGCCACCTATGGCTTAGAGTGATGTCCCCTCGACATCATAGCCTTTATCACCTCCTATGTCGAGCCTCCCACCTAGGCCTATGGTCACCATTAAGAGCAAGCTCACTCAGAGCTTAAGAACAATATCTACCTAACTCTCCATCTATGAGCTCATTCAACAATCGACACCTCATAGAGAAGCCTTGATGGAGATCCTTAAAGCAATCGAGCTTCAGCCTCGAGAGTCTGACTCCTTCAACAACTTCATGGGGCATGTGCGACAATGCATGGAACCGATGATTACCTTTCGAGAAGATGAGCTTAAACTAGTTCCAAATGATATGGTAGATCCCCCTTTGCACATCATCGCATGTGTGAATGGAACGCCATACAAGAGAGTGTTGATAGACACTGGGTCTTCTAGAAATATCATCATGACAATAGCTCTCAAGCATTTGAAGCTCCCAACATCCCACATTGTCGCATCTACCTACACCCTTCGAGCCTTCAATGATGCCATATGCTCAATGGTTGGTATGATCATCCTACCTATTCAGGTAGGGGAAAAGACCATCCCGACATTGTGCCACATCCTAGAGGGTGAGATGGCATACAATATCCTATTAGGTAGACCATGGATCAGGGACATGAAGTGTGTCCCTTCCATCACTCACCAATGCCTTAAGTACACTCATGAAGGGCAAGTTCATGTCATCCCTATGGACCTAGAGCCCTTCAAGTATTGCAATATGGTGCAACAGCTCCCCGAGTCAACCTTGCCATCAACTCATCTAGATTTTCAACCGAATAAATCTAGCCAAGGTTTGACTCCATCGCCATCGCAGGCCATACCATCCACATCATCGACACCCCCATAGATGCCTAGTGCACCTATGGATCCTTTGCCTAGGAACCCGGGGAAGTGGCCTATTGAGGAGGCCCAACCGACCATATCCACCATCTCCACTAAGGAGGTTCCTAGCCAAGTAGATGAGGAGCTACCACATGAGACAAACGATGAATCAGATCAGGTCTCACTCTCATCCCTCTTCTATCCATAGCCTCAGGTCACTATGCACCTGGCTTCCACCAGATTGGGGGAGTACATGGTTAGGAATGTTACAACCACCCCTGCTATAGAGTCGGTGCAAGACATGGGTCGACCCCATCTTCCCATAGGCACCATCGTGCCTCTTGGCCTCCCCCCTAATCAAATGAATTTTATCTATGGGGGCCTTGACTATGGCATCGAACCTTATCAACAATAGGAAGAAGATGAAGAGCCCTTTGGAGAAGACATTAACTACTTGTCTAACCCTAACTTCACTCTGAAGTACCTTGACCTATGCAATTGGCATGGTTATGGGTTAGGCCTGTATGAGCAGGGCACTCGAGTTCCCTACCAACCATAGTATCAAATGCCTTATGACAAGTCTGGTTGGGACGCAACAAGCCTTTGCCCCTTAGACATCCTCGTAGATAACTTGGAGTGCATGACTCTAGACTTTAGAGATGAGCTCATGCAAGATCCTTTCACCAACCCCAATCATGTCTACTCACTGGGGGACTACTTCCCTATGCCCTTGGGAGATGATGAACCACCTCATGATGATATTCGCTCTTATGAGAGAGGTGAAGGTTCATGTACTCTTCCCCATGATAGTGAGGAAGAGGATCCAGGGTCCCCTTATGAGTGGACGTCAGATGATGAGTCAGATTATGGAGTCGCACCCATTGACTCTGGTAGTTCAGATGGAGAAGGCCCTCAAGTCATCCCTATAGATGATGAGGATGAGTTCTATCTATGCATGTTCCCATTACATCATCCCATATAGTGACAACTTCTACCTCTAGAGGAGCAAGCTCGCCCACAGCCACACCGACCACCACCGGTCATTCCACCACCTCCACAACCACCTCCTCAGGTCTTGCGACATCCGGAGGTCCATGGACACCATCAACCACATAGGGGAAATCATCCATCCATAAATATGATTTCCATAGATTTATTCGAGCCCCTACAAGATCCGAATAACCCATTGAAGCCATTGCACCTCGACTTGGGGGCAATCGAATTTGATCAGGGAGATTCACCACCCTCGCCCTTTGAGTACTGGCCTTGCGATGAGATGTTACAACTATTTCATTTCTCTACAGGGCCAACTCATGATGTCTTCCATGTTGAGGAGGAACCCGAGGTTCCCATTGATGATTTAAATCTAGTTGATGACATCCATTTGATCCCTACTCCCCACCAGTTGGAGGAAGGGTCGCATATGTCAATCGAGCCTACGATTGACAAAGATATCAGCTCAGATCCTAAAAACCCATAATGTATCAAGCTAGGGGAAATTCTATCCCTTGAAGAGCAAGCCGATTACATAGCCCTTCTCACAGAGAAGAAGGTAACTTTTGCATGGTCTTACAAAGACATGTCGGGACTGGATCCAAATCTAGTCACCCATAATCTGATGCTTGATCCCAAGGCCAAGCCTATCAAGAAAAAGCTGAGAAATATGCATCCAATAGTGGCCTTAATGGTCAAATATGAGCTACAGAAGTTGTTGGATGCTAGGTTTATCATTTCTATAGACTATCCACCATGGTTGTCCAACATGGTTCCCATCAAGAAGCCTGATGGGAGGATTCACATTTGCACCGATTTTTGAGACCTAAACAAAGTGAGTCCTAAGGATGATTTTCCTTTGTCGAGCATCGATGCCCTGGTAGATGCCATAGTGGGCCATGAAATGTTATCCCTTATGGATGGCTTCTCTGGGTACAATCAGATTCGTATCAACCTAGAGGACCAACTCAAAACAACGTTCACAATGCCTTGGGGAACATTTTGCTATAAGGTCATGCCTTTTGGCCTTAAAAATATTGGTGCCACCTACCAGCGTGCCATGACATACATCTTCCATGACTACATGCATAATATTTTGGAAGATTACATGGATGACTTATTGGCTAAATCTTTGTTATGCCATGAGCATCTCGATGTCTTGCGCAAAGTCCTCGATCGCCTTATCGAGCATAATGTGAGACTGAACCCCAAGAAGTGCATCTTTGGTATCACATCTAGAAAGCTCTTGGGATTTATAGTTTCTAAATGAGGCATCGAAGTGGACCCCAACAAGGTCAAGGCCATCCTCGAGATGCCTCTCCCGACTACCATCAAGCAGCTCCAAAGTCTACAAGGCAAGATCACATCCATCAAATGCTTCATAGCGCAATTTTCGGACAAGTGTCGACCCATGAACAAGTTATTGCACAAGGGGGTCGCATTCCATTGGGATGATGAGTGTCAAGAGGCCTTTGATGCAATTAAATAGTACCTGGATTCACTACTAGTGTTGGCTCCACCTCGACCAGGAGTGTCATTCCGCTTATACATCTCAGCCACTGAGATTGCATTGGGTGCCATGTTAGCCCAAAACAATGAACTGCATAAGGAACAGGCTACTTACTATCTCAGTCATACCCTGGTCAGTTATGAGATCAAGTACGCATACATGGAGAAGTTATGCCTAGCGGTGGTTTTTACCACCAAGAAGCTACGACATTACATGCTTAGCCATACCACGTATGTTGTATCTAAAGAGAATCCATTGTGATACATGATGAGTCACACTTATCATAATAGTCACATGATGAAATGGATCATGTTGTTGATGGAGTTTGACCTAGAATTCATTGGAAAAAAATCAATCAAGGGTTAGGTCATCATCGATCAACTCATAGAGGCTCCTCTCCAGGATGATCAACCTCTTAGCATGGAGCTTCCCGATGATGGAGTCTTCCAAATATCAGAATCACTTGATTCTGATGAGCCTGAGCCATAGGAAGATATGACTCTATTTTTTGATGGCTCCAAATGTGAGCAAGGGGGTGGCACAGGGATCATGTTTTTCACACCGCATGGGGCTCCCATACCCCTATCATTTAAACTCGATTTCCCATGCACCAACAACAATGTCGAGTATGAAGCCTTGCTCATAGGTCTTCAAATGGCTATCGCCATGAAAATCACCAAGCTTAACATCTTTGGTGACTCCTTGCTCATTGTTAACCAGGTCAAAGGGATCTACCAATGCAAGTGCCCAGTTCTACAAGCCTACAAAGCCCTTGTGGATAAATTCCTGGTAAAGTTTGAATGGTATGACATCGAGGCACTCCCTCGATCATCTAATCATTTTGTGGATATGATGGCCTCCCTAGGGTCCTTGATCCCATAGAACCCTACTGATGAGATGACAACCATTCAGGTCAAAATGCTCTCGCAGTCTATGGTTGAGCGTGAGAATACTCAAGCCACGCCGAAAGTCCACTTGATTCAAATTGAACCTCATCAAGAGAGATTCTTGCACCTTCATGAGTGCTTGAATCATGCCGATTGGGGGACTTTGTTCCCTCAAGCCCCTTTTGATAGTAGTACAATGCTATTCTTACAAATTCTTTCCCACTCAACATTTGCTCGAGATGAATTTCAAGAGGGACAGGCAATTCATGCGATCGAGGCTTCCTCACAATAGGACTGGTCCACACAAATCAGGGAGTATCTAAAGCTTGGTAATCTCCCTCCTAGATTGTTGCACACCGCTAAAAGAACATTCAAATGGAAGGTGAAAAAATATGTCTTGCTAGGAGATATTCTGTATCATCGAAGCTATGAAGGGATTCTCCTTCGCTGCTTAGAGCATCAAGAGTCGGCTTGGGCAATCGCCCAAGCACACGATGGTACATGTGGTGGCCATTTCAATGGTATGGCCATCGCAAAGTGCATTCTTCGCATGGGCTATTATTGGCCAACTTTAGAGCGAGATTGTTGTGCATATGTGAGGAAGTGCATGAAGTGTCAACACCATGCTAACTTGACACATGTACCTTCTCAGGCCTTACAACCGATCCAATCGGCTTGGCCATTTTTGCAATGGGGGTTGGATTTAATCGAGAAAATCTCCCCCGCATCCTTGGGCCATCACACATTTATCATTATGGCTATCGAGTATTTTACAAAGTGGGTGGAAGCAATTCCCCTTACCACTACGATAGGACCCCGCATCATGGAGTTCATATTGCATAATATCATTTGTCATTTTGGTATTCCATCCAAGATCATTTTGGATAATGGGACATCATTTAAGAATAAATATGTGCATGCTTTAACAGCAAAGTATAATATCTAGCACAACTTTTTGATGCCCTACTATCCACAAGCAAATGGGCAAGCAGAGGCTTCCAACAAAACATTGATTGCCATTCTCAAGAAAACTATCAAAGAGAATCACATCGATTGGCACACGCAAATACCCCTTGCTCTATGGGCCTACCGCACTAGCATTCAGATGCCCCACGGGGCCACCCCATTTTCACTAGTGTATGGTGTCGAGGCAGTCATGCCTCTAGAGTTGGAAATCCCATCACTGTGCATATCCATGCAAGAGTTCATCGATGATGACACCATGTGGTAGGCTCACCTAGATCAGCTTACATTGCTTGATGAACATCGTATTAATGCTCTCGAGCACCTACGCATTTATCAAGAGTGACTTAAGAGAGCCTACAATATGAAAGTCCATCTTAGAGACTTTTAGGTTGGTGACCTTGTTCTGAAAGAGAACCAACAAAATTCTAATTTGCCACCCCATCTAAGGGACAAGTTTATGGTAAACTAGTTAGGTCCTTATGTCATTACTAGTCATATTGGACCCAAAACTTATCACCTAGCCTCCCTTGAAGGCGTCGAGGATCCTAAACCCTTGAACATCCTTCATTTATAGCCTTTCCATGCCTAGAGTGTTGTGGCTCAACCTAAAATGCTCCTAGGTGGTCTATAACCATCTAGGTCACCCCAAAATGCTCTCACAGGGTCCCAACTCTGGCATCCAAACACCAAATTAATCTATAACCATCTAGGTCACCCCCAAAATGCTCCCCAAGGGTGCCTTTAACCTCACTTGGGTCAACCTAAAATGCTCCTATGGTACTATAACCTAGGTCACCCCAAAATGCTCCAAGGGTGCCTTTAACCCACTTGGTCAACCCTAAAATGCTCCTAGGTGGTCTATAACCATCTAGGTCACCCCCAAAATGCTCCAAGGGTGCCTTTAACTTAAAAAAAAAATCTAGGTCACCCAAAATCCAACGCTTGGTCAACCTAAAATGCTCCTAGGTGGTCTATAACCATCTAGGTCACCCCAAAAATCCCCAAAGGCATCCATAAGCCCTTTGGTCACCTCAAAAGCCCCAAAGGCATCCATAAGCCCTTTGGTCACCCCAAATGCCCCAATGGCCCCCAATAAGCCCATTGGTCACATGTATATATATATATAAAATCAAAAATCAAAAACATCATATATATCAATCAAAAATACAAAAATATTGCATCACATTGCATCTTCAAACATCATCAAAAATAAAAAACATCATATATATCAATCAAAAATACAAAAATATCATATTACATTTCATTACATCACATCTCATTGCATTATCAAAATCATCTGCATTAGGCATACTCATTATTGCATTTTGCACTATAGAGTTGCTCATACGTGTCTAGCACTAAGACTGTACATCTTGCATCAATCCAAAAAAAAAACAAAAATGACAATTATGTCAAAATCATTATCCACATCATCTCAGTTTTCCACTTATCATGTTTACTTACATTTTACATTGGTCATAATAGTGTCTATCTCCCATCACATAGTCATTTGTTCTAGAATGTCTTTATGGTTTTTAGTCACTCAACCATCTCTAGTTTTCTTTTCAGATTTTGTAGAAAGCTATCATGATTTTTAGGAGGTAGAGTCTTGCTTAGATTATACCTTGTATACAACAAATCCCAACACATTTACACATTAATAAATCCAAGTTTTGTGCAAGGAAATATGAAACCCACGAAGTGGTCTAGGTTGCTTTAAGCGAAAAGGTCATCCTGCTCATCCCCCTATGTGAATGGTTCAAGAATGCTGAGAATTGGAAAAAGGACAAGCTCTTCCCTACCCAATTCCCCAAAATAAATAGTGGTTTTCACCACTATCAAAAATCCCAATTCCCAAAATCCCAAAAGTTCAAAAAATAAAATTCCCCAAAATTCAAAAATAAAAATCCTCAAAAAGCAAAAAATAATAAATAAAAAAATCAAAGTCAAAATAAATAGTGGTCATCACCACTTCCCAAATCCCTTGCTCAAAGAAAACAAAATACAAAATAAATAGTGATTATCATCACTACACATGAGCAAGTATCCCAATAAAATTGAAGAAAAGAAGGGAGCTTGAGCTTGAATCCCTAGAATTCTCAGCATTTGGAAAACCATAAGGTGATCCTCATTACAGGTTTGGTGGATAGCCTATCTATCAATGGTGGTAGCCTCATGCATGATGATATGTCTATCACATTAGCTTTTGCGTGTGTGCAGACCAATGTTTGCATGTGGATGAGCTAGCTTTTGGTAGCCTATACTACCTAGTGGTCTAATCCTACCAAGTACAAACCTAGGATCATGACATTCATAGGGTGATCCTCATTCCAGGTTTGGTGGATAGCCTATCTGGAAATGGTGGTATCTTTATGCATCTCACAAGAATGAACTCACTTGCACACACAGGGATATGAAGTATCTTGGTCATCCTAGCAGATTCATACCTTGTCAAAAAGTCTTGCATAGTCAATAAACAACTTTGATCAAGTTAATTAGAGTGTTTGAGTCTCAAGAAAACCTCATCTACATTCTTTAACATCTCATTTCACTTATTCCATTATATCACATTGCAATAATACATTTCCATATATCCATTACACAAAAATAGTACAAAAAGAAACAAAAGGAACTAATGCATTTTATACAGTCTATGGTGCTAACATAGTGGGTCAAATCATTAGTCACAGTTCATTATATCAAAGCATGCAATTCATCCATTTCATTGTACATCCATGCATATACATAGCAGCAAATCATAACACAAAAACATCCATATGCATACATAATAAACATCAATCACAATTGCATTACATCATAGAAGCATACATATGCATACATGGTACAACATCCATCAGTACTACAACAAATCACATAACAATATCCATCTACAACAATCATTAGCATTTAACATACCATCATAAATCACATACATACATTGCATCCATCTCATAAAACAATAAAAGAGACATATGATGACCATAACAAAATCTCATATATATATGGGGTAAAAATATACATCATAGTTTCCAAAAATGCCCATAGGCTACAATAAAGTGGGTCCTCAGACCTCACCAATACCAAAAATCCAAAAAGAGTCTCAATAGTATCCATCACCATGGTCATGCAGGACCGGTGCTATGACTCGCACTACCACCCATAGTCCGGGTCCGCTGTGATCCCCTAGGCCTGCTACCACTAGCCCTATCAGTCCTCCACCTAGAAGAAGACTACACTATCTCACTCTACCGAGTCCGATGTGAGCCACTAGTCTCCCCATCATCAAGAAGATGCCCTCCAAGGTGCACTACCTCCATCTCTAATCAATCCACATAAGCCTACCTCCACTATCCCCATGACTGGTATGTCTCCACCACTGACTATAGCTATAGCACCTCTGCCCATAGCCTCTCTACCTCCCCAATGCTAGACCCCTCCTACCTAGGACCCTATGCTCTCAACTATGCCCGTAGGGAGGATATCTCGGCCTAGTCCTCCTACACCTATGCCCGAAGGAGATCCCTCTCTTATCTGACCCTGACCAGCTCAGCCTATAGCTCTAGATATCGGTCACCCTATGTACCCCACTACACCTGTACCCCCTGATCCTCAGCCTCCCCCTCATCACCCTGATCCCCCAAGTCTAGGAGGTCCACCTACTCATCTGCCTACTGGTGATGCCCATGTGGCTCATCCACCTCTGCCTGGTCCTCCTCCAGAGCATCCTCCATCACCTCATCCACTACCCCAACTACCTCACCTCCGAGAGCCCTTGCACCTCACCACTAGTGCATCACCCACCATGAGTCATACTCCACTATAGTCCCAACATCATCCACATCAGGAACATCCACTATAGGGTCTACCTCCTCTCCCACCTCCTCCACTACTAGCCAACCTAATGTCCTCTCATCCTCATGATATCGATATACTACTAGCTCCCGAGAAACCCCTACCATAGCCCAAACTATCATATAACTCGAGAAAATGGGAAGTACTCCCACTCGGTCCCATGTCATGCAATCAACCATCTACCTCACCTCACCCCTGAGAGTACTCTCCAACATCCACCCAATCCAGAGATCCCTGTACGATCACCATACCACCTGACCTAGTGCTAGTCATGAGAATGCATCAACATAGTGATCCACATCCCTACATGGTGATGAATCTACCCTCTCTCCTATGCCCTCTACCATAGGATACCATATCCTATCTCCCTATCTACTAGTTGCACCTGAGTCATCCATGGTAGTCCATGTGGTCACTCCATAACTATGTGCTACCATCCCCAACACTACAATAAGAAGTTACACCCCAAGCCCTTCCATCGATGGTAGTGGATCTCATACAACTCATCATACAACTATACCAATAGTGTAGTCCCCCAAGCCATCACTAGAGGCTCCTCCTTGGTGCACCCCACTAGGGCATACACCAGATCCAGTAGGTTCCAAGGGAACCTAGCTCCTGAAGAATCCAAGAGAAGCATATTGGAGATGAGGGTCATCAATAGTACATGCCTCACCCCCAACACCTTCTCCTCATACCAGAACCCCACCAATATCCCTCCATTCTAGGTAGTCTAGCTCTACCACATCCGCATCCTCACCAAAATACCTCATCAACACTGCACCTCTCTAGTCACGATGCGTAGAGTGGATCGGTCACCCCTCTATTAGAATCTATAGAATCTGATAGACGTCCTCTAGCATCACCGTCATCTCCCCCATGGGTAGGTGGAAGGTGTTGGTGCATGAGTCCCATAGGCTAATAAGAGCGGTCAAGTAGGCCCGATCACCTATCACAGGCTCCAATCGAGTAACCTGCTTGAGCCCCATGGCATCAAGCCACTCCCAGTCAGCCTCAGTCAAGGCATCTCGAGTGGTCTCGAAGAGCTTCGATGTGTGATACCGA
Organism: Wollemia nobilis; assembly: GCA_028583015.1. NCBI lineage: Eukaryota > Viridiplantae > Streptophyta > Pinopsida > Araucariales > Araucariaceae > Wollemia > Wollemia nobilis. The sequence goes on from JAQPPZ010016895.1 coordinate 16,526,834, forward strand.
ATCTTCACCACCTAGTAAAGCAAAAAATAAATAAACAACAATAAGAAAGCATTCATCATGCTTCACAATGGCCTCCAAAAGGCCCAAAAACAAATCAAACACTAATCTATTAAAGCAATTTAATTCCACAAAAAAAAATACAAAAATTCAAAATACAACATATTACATCTACCATAGGTTTCATTCCCTATCCAAGTTTTAAAAAAAATACAAAAATCAAAATACAACATATTACATCTACATTAGGGTTTCATTACCTATCCCATAATGTGATATGTTTAAAAACAAAATACAAAAATTAAAAATATAACATATTACATCTACATTAGGGTTTCATTACCTATCTCGTAATGTGATATGTTTAAAAACATACAAAAATTAAAAATTTTAGTATATTCCATCTACATTTGGGTTTAATTACCTATCTTGGAATGTAATATGCCTAAAAATAAAACAAAATATGAAAATATGGTGTATTCCGATTAAATTAGGTTTAATTACTTATTTTATACAAATCAAATAAACAGCAAAACAAAATTATAATTTTAAAAGCAAAATAATGAGGAAGTTGAGTCACCACATACCCGCCTCGCATTGGATCCTCCGTTGGATGCCTCTACTTGCTGACTCATGGTGGTCGTGGGGTGATTTTGATAGTGCTTCACTACAAAAAAATAACCCTCTTCTTCCTCACCTCTCAAATCGCCAGAGAAAACATGCAATAATGAGCCCAAAACTTGCATTTGAGGTTTATATAGGCCTACAATAGTTCTATTCATCCTAGGGTGGGATGAATGCACTTTTGGCCATTCATCCCACCCTAGGATGAATACCAAATTTGTATTCATTCCACCCTAGGATGAATACAAAATTTATAGGTTAAAACAACTTAAAATGCACCAAAAAGGGTCCAAAACCCACAAAAATAGCTCCATTTTGGTCAAAATTTTTGTATCAATCAAGAGGCAAATAATAACACTCTTGGATGCTTGGAAAGAACCTTAATTCAATCCCTAAGAAGGCTAGTATGGTCGGACCACCCCATGGGAATGAGGTTTTTCATTCCTTTCCTCTAGGAAGCAGCAAAGAAAAGGGTCCAAAAACCCACCAAAAACAAGTCAAATCTGATGGAATTCATTCAAGGTCAATATGGAATGCAAAATTCTCATGGATGCATAGACAAGTTACTATTTCACTCCCCAAGAAGGCCATTGTGGCTAGACCACCCCACGGGAATGAAGTTTTCAACTCTTTGCTTCCAAGAAACCTCCATAACATCATCAAAATCCTTTCAAAACTATGCCATTTTTCAATGGATACAACTGAAGGCAACCTTAAAAAAAGTCATCTAGGTCAAGCGACTCATCACTTTTCTCATGAGTCATTCCCTCATCGACTCATCGCTTGAGGGGGTAGTCATACTCAGTTCAAAATCAATAAGCACACACTCAATCAGGCAAATTGCATTCGTTCAATGAATCATTGACAAAGACAATCATGCTCCTGCTTGGGGTAGAAAACAAGCACAAAATATTAAATCAAAATTCTTGGCATCTAGTAAGCATGTGTAACATCGGGAACCCTCGCATCATGAACAAACAATAGCCAAGATAAAGCAAGTTTCTTAGCTCTTCAGAAGCAAGGATTCAAGAATGCATGCTCTTTCCAGGATTGGGGCATCTAAAGTTGGTTAGGTTATTGAGTAACCCTAATCATTGAACATTTTAGTCATCTATTTTTTCTCGATGTTGTGCTGCACACAATGCATCCCAAAAAGGGGCATCTGTAGACACTAAAATCTGGTCAATCTGATTATGCTACCATAAGCAATGACTAAAATGACATACCAAGGCCCCTAGGGCAGCCCTCAATAGGTATACAATGGTTCTAACCACTCAGTGCAAGGTTTTGGAAGGTTTCAGGCCACTTTTGGGACCTTTTGAACACCTTATTTCTATTCATCCCACCCTAGGATGAATACAAATCCTATTCGTCCCACCCTGGAGTGAATAGCAGCATTCATCCCAGGGTGGGGCGAATAGCAGGTTTGATTGGAAAAAAGTCAAATTTGGGCAAATGGCACCTAGTAATGGTCATATTCCTAGCTATTATTACCCACAAGTCAGAGCATGCAGCAAAACTTATGACATGCTCCATGAATGAGGCCAATTTGGGAGATTCTCTTCCCCCTCCAATGCATGCCGCCCTGGTGGCCAAGTGGCGCCTCTTGCCCTGCATGCCCTTGCATGCCTTTTGACCCATGAAGCCTCCTTGGGCTATAAAGTGGATGCATTTTCCACACAAAATATAGAGAGGATTTTGAGGACAAAGCAATGGAGTGTTGCCAAGATTTCCTTTCACCCTTTTGTGCCCATTTTTACCTTGAAATCTCTACCTAGCGAAGGAGGTTTGCGAGGGAACTAGTAGGCGCAATTTGTCACATAACCGAACCATCTGAGTGAATTCCCTCACCAAATTTGATGACAATACCCCCCATAGTGTTTTGCATCAATCCTCAGTGGAATTGGTGGTAAAATTTAGGCAAAAATGGTGGGCATCCCACCCCGGGTGCCCCCCAATTTGTGATAGTCTTATTCGTCCCACCCTATGATGAATAGAAATATATGCATGATTTTGTTACTATTTTTAATTAGTTATTTTCTACATTATCATATTATGTTGCAGTTCAAATTTTAGGTCATTCTGAGCTATATTGGCCGAGATATTGCAATTTTAGTGTTTTGTAGGGTCTCATGCAGGTCTCCGATGGTCATCTGAAGAAACACCTAAAATGTCACTGATTTTGCAAATCTGATCAAATGGGTTTTTTTAAAATATTATTTTATGTATTCTATCCAATTTTCATGTGTTTTGGATATGTGTAGGGGCAAAAATTGTTTGCTTTGTGTTTTGTAGGTTGTGCACGGTCATTGCAATTACGAGGCACCATCGGACTCAATATTAGTGCAATTTCTAGTGATATCTTCCCAAAATATTTTATTTTACATCCCTCTATAATTTCAAGTCATTTGGAGTTGATTTGATACAATATCTATGCATGTGCTCACTACTAGTCTTTTAGTTGCATGTTTTACATCATACGCACTTGCTATTTGATATTTCTTGTTTCCTTGTGTGTAGGTTCAGGTTAGAGAATGCATTGGGAAGTAGTGTGAGATATAAATAATCAAATATACAAGTGGTGGCAGCATTGGCCCGCCCACTTCGATTGTGGGTACGAGGAAAGACACTGGATGTGCACCCGAGTTACTTGAAGGATTTTGATCCTTGGGCACCCGATTTGTAAACATTTGTATCATCTATTTGAGCCCTCAAAGGGGACATTTTGTAACCTGGATTTGATCTACCCAATTAATAAGAAGTCGATTTACTTTGCTTTATTTCTTGTTATTTGCTATCTTTTCCATCTTACTTGCATGCTTCCGTTTGATGCTCATACGCAATAGGACATAGATACACATATTGTTTATCATCATTTGGTGCACCATTTTTCCCTAATTTAGGAGGAAGCTCGAATCAAAATAATCAGAGTGATGTACAGTAAGAAATTAAGCCATCACAATAATAAGAACTTATTGTTGAACAAGTCACGATAATGGAAAATCAGTAGAATCAGGAAGAAGATTAGGTGACCAAAGAGTAACAGGTGGGCTTCATTGAATAGAAAGAAGCCTAGGAATTGATAGAACAACAAAAATTTAAATAGGAGATTGTAAATATAGAATAATATGTGGAGGTGGAGAGGACTATGGAAAAAACTCCACCATGAGAAAAGATAAACACAGAGAGAGCACTACTAGAGCTTTGGGGAAGCTCTAGCCACCACTTGAAATAAGAGGAAGAACAAAATCCTATAGATGAGGAAGTACAAAGGATGCAAACAAGTTATCTCTGTTGGAAAATTGAGTTAATTTGGAGTATTTTATGTTGTCATTGATGTCACATGGATAATTGATGTCACATGGATCGCATTTGGTTTTGGTGGCCATAATATTTCATAAATAAGCATTTATGATATTTTGGAAAGCATGGCTATTTACAGGTTTTTTTTATGAAAACCAAGGTAGATAAAATAAAAGGTTTTATTTAAAACAATGGTGGGCTTATGTGGAAAGGGCTTTTCTTAAAAGCCAATGTGGAATTTTGTTTCATCAAAAAAGGACCTCCGGTGAAGAAGATATTAAAGTTTAAATTTTAAGTTAAATTAATGGACGACCGACCTATGTACAATTAATGGAGGTTGGCATGTTATATATATATATATATATATATATATATATATATATATATATATATATATATATATATATATATATATATATATATATATATATATATATATATATGTATATGTAAAGGTTTCAATTTATTTCAGAAATGTGGCATATTATATATTGTCGGAAAAATTATTTCGAGGGCTATTTGGATAACTTATTTAAGGAGAAATAATGTGATTGTAAAGAGATATTTCTGATTTTGCAAAGGGGTTCCAAAAGTGAAGTTTGCTTTGTTCTTTTTAAAGAGGATTAATTTTTTCATGAGGTGAGAAGGTATGCAATATTGTTATTTATTTTATTTTATGGTATAAGTAGCTTTGGGAGTGAAAGGTTATGCAATGTTTTGATTTATTTTATTTTATGGTACAAGTGGTTTTATGAGAGATAAGGAAGTTGTGCAATTAAAGGCCTTGGTGATGATTATTGAAAAGTGGAGTAATGTTGATTATTTTGTGATCTACTAACCCTTGTGAATATTGGCAAAAGAATTTTGTGATTGTGGCAGATTTACAAAGAGATTTTTTCATCTTCATAAAATATATAGGCACATTATCCTATTGATTATTTATGGTGGTTGATTTCTAAAACATCATTGGAGGAAAAAGGATTGTTTGTGGTTTCCTTTTATAAAGTGGTTGGTTGAATGCTTCAAGTTTTTATGAATTGAGAGTTGTGTCTAAACATTTTTTGCTAAGCATAGTTTTTGAAGCCCATTGGTTGTGAAAGATCTTGAGTTAGAAAAGAATATGAGTATCAATGTTATGTGAGATTTGTGGTTGAGCATTGTTGGAAACATTTGAGTTGGTTGATACATACTTGGACTAGGGTTGTGTGAGAAAGAGTTGTTCCTTGTGATGATTGGTTGATTTGAGTTGATTGAGCCTAGTCAAGTGATGTGTGAAGTGATTTTTCAAGTTCTATGAAACAAAATATTCCATCATTCTATGTTGAGTTGAGATTAAGGTTAGAACATATTGAGTCTCTAACAATTCTCTTTATGGTTCTATAATACTTGAATTGATTTGAGGTTGATTTGAGTTGAGAGTGAGATTAGAACATATTGATTCTCTAACAATTCTCTTTATGCTTCTATGAGTTGATTTGAGTTGAGTTGAGATTGATTTGGATTGAGAGTGAGTTTAGAACATATTGAGTCTCTAACAATTATCTTTATGCTTGTATAAGTTGATTTGAGTTGAGTTAAGTTAAGAGTGATATTAGAAAATATTGAATCTCTAACAATTCTCTTTATGTTTCTATGAGTTGACTTGAGATTGATTTGAGTTGAGAGCATTGTGGATCATTGTTGTCATTCATTGAAGAGTACATTGCCATTCATTTTTGAGTTCATTTTGAGTACTACTTGAGCATGATTGATTGAGCCTTTGAGAAGGCCTTTGGGATAGATTTGAGGACAATTTTGAGATAGATTTGAGGACAGTGTTGGAACAGATTTGTGGATAATTTTGGGCAAGTTCTTGGTGAGCTTGTTAGAGCAATTTTGGGCAATTTCTTGGTGAGCTTGCTAGAGAATATTTAAGCAAGTTCTTGGTGAGCTTGCTAAAGCATATTTGGAAAAGTTCTTGGTGAGCTTGCTAGAGCATATTTGGGCAAGTTCTTGGTGATCTTGCTAGAGCAATTTTGGACAAGTTTTGTGTGATCTTTTTATTCAACATTGGACAGGTTTTGTGTGAACTTGTTATTCAGCATTGGACAGGTTATGTGTGAACTTGTTATTCAACATTGGACAGGTTCTATGTGAAATTATTATTCAGCATTGGACAATTTCTATGTGAGCTTGTTAAGAAGGTTCTGTGTGAACCTATTGAGCAAGTTCTTAGTGATCCTATTGATAGAGCTTTGGAGGTGATAGAGTATATAGGATAGAGTCTCAATGGATAGAGATCAAACAACCAACATAGTTGAATACAGATCTGAGTGAGGAGTCTTCAAGTGGAGAGAGGTCCATCAGTTAGTGCAATAGAGATATAGAGTCTTCTAGAAGATCACATATCTAGAGTAGAAGGGTAAAGAGTTCTCCTATGGAAGAGATCCACAAAATTGAGATTAGGGGATTAGCATTTCCTTTAGACATAGATCCATAAACATTTTAATTGGGAGTGATTCCCAAAGAGATTGATTGAGAAATTTTTGATAAAATATTTTCTCTATGAAGTAGCCCACATTGGGTGAACCACATAAATTGTGGTGTCTCTATTGTGTATGGTTTTTGTGTGCATTGCTTTGATTACTGCTATTGATACTACTATATTTACACAACATAATATTGAATTGAAAGAAAAAATAAAAAGTGGTCTTATACTAGTTCATCCCCCATCTTAGTATAAGCTTGTGTTATTCAATTGGTATTGGATTGGGTTCCTTCGAAAAGGCTAACAACTTGAGGGCAGATTCTACAAGAACACAGATGGCTTCACAGAATGGATTATCTACAAATAAGGCTACATTATTTGATGGTAACAATTATGATTTTTGGAGCATGAGGATGAAGAACTACTTGATATCACAAGTATATGAGGTATGGAAAATGGTTGAAAAAGAGTATAGGGTTGAATGTGATCCCGAGGAAGATAAGACTACCAGGATATTAGTTGAGATAAATGCAAGAGTAATGAATTGTATTTTGAGTGGGCTACGTGAGACAAATTTTACAAAGGTCATGGTATGTACTTAAGCTAATGAAATGTGGACCAAGTTGAGGAATACTTATGAAGGATATTCCAAGGTAAAGTTGGAAAAGAAATCTTACTACATTGTAGAAGCAAGTGATAATTCAAATTACAATGATAAATATTAGTTAGATGAAGAAGAATGCACATTCTTTGGGTAAGAACACATATTCCTAGGTATTGAAGTTAAATAAGAAGATGTGCCTATTGAAGAAAGACATGACGAGCTTGCCATAGCCATTGAGAAAGTAGATAGGTACAAGAAAGATCTAAGGATACTAAAATACTTCATATGCAGATATTTTGGGCATATAGATGATGATTGCACATACTACAACAATTACAATAAGGAAAATGTATTTGAAAAAGAAAGCAACAGTTCTAGTGACAATTTTAGTAGCAGTGAAAATAAAGAAGTATCATTTTTGGTAATAGAAAAGGAAGAGGATGAGCCAAGTAAACAAAAATCAGAAATCAAAAGGCTAAAAGAAGAATATAGGAATATTGAAAACAAGATTCGAACAGATGTCAAAATCAGAGAAGAACTACTTCAAACAATTAGTAATATTAGAGAAGAGCTTCAAAATGCAGAAAGGATAGAAGAAATTATGAATGAAGAACTAAGGGTAACCACTGCAAGACATGATACATTAGATGAAAATATTCAAAATGGAGTGGAAAATTATTTTAAGTCTGTATCTTACTTCCAAGAAAAATCTGACTCAAAAGGAAAGGAAGTTCTAAAATATGAAAGCAAGGAAGCACTTAATATTTGTGAGGAAAGTCCCAAAGTTCCTATGGCTACAAATATTCAGTTTGGTTCTTGTTTTGAGATAGGTGAATCAAGCTCAAAGGGAAAGAAATTCATGAAGAGAAAGGCAAGGAAAATGTTTTATATGATACAAAGAAGGTTCAAGAATGCAATGCACAAGTTGAAGATGATAATAAGGATAATGGTCAAGAAAGGTATGAGGAACCAAGGCATGAACAAAGGGCTTTTCAAGGATATTGTTTTTCTTGTAATGGATTTGGACATAGGGCTATACATTGCAGGATTCATGGATCAAAGAAGTTTGATTTTTCTAGAAGAAAATTCAAGGGAAGAAGGTATGGTTTTCAGGGACATTGCTTCTCATGCAACATGATTGGTCATAGAGCTTTTTAGTGCAAATTAAATGAGAAACATGGTTTTGGTTTTAGAGCTACACATTTCAGAAGTCATGGTTATAATGGTCATGAAAATAGAGCTTCACAATATAGGATTCAAGAAAGGAATGGATATGGAAATTATTTCAAGAATAATTTTAGGACATGGGCACCAACCAAAGGCTACAATATCAAGTGTTTTAATTGCAATAACTTTGGGCATATTGCAATATGGTGTAGGACTCAATTCCAAATAGATCCAAGGCAAGAAGGTCAAGCAGTTTCAAGACAAGAAGGTCAAACAGGTTCAAAACAAGAAGAGCAAGGAACTCATCGAGAAAATAATATCAAAAATATGTGGAAGGAAGTTGCTAGAGGAAAGAAACAAAGTGATATGGGAGTAAAAGTACTCCCACCCCCAAAATTAATCACCTCAAAAGAGAAGGGGGTGAGGGGCTAAGATTAAGAGTCATATATTTTAGCCCCATAGGTGTCCCTTTTGCCATTGATGCCAAAGGGGAGATATTTGAGTAAGGGGGGAGCATTGAGTTAGGGGGAGTAGCCTCCAAAGAGATTATTGAGTCAGGGGGAGCAACTTTGATTCTCAGAGATGGTTTTTGTAGTGATTGTGGTTTTTGCTTTAGAGGTGTTGCCATCAATTACAAAGGGGGAAATTTAATAAATTCAAGTTAATTTTAGGTATTTTATGTTGTCATTGATTTCACATGGATCATTGATGTCACATGGATCACATTTGGTTTTGGTGGCAAAAATATTTCATAAATAAGCATTTATGATATTTTGGAAAGCATGGCTATTTACAGGTTTTTTTATGAAAACCAATGCAAGCAAAATAAAAGGTTTTATTTAAAACCATGGTGGGCTTATGTGGAAAGGGATTTTCTTAAAAGCCAAGGCAAAATTTTGTTTCATCGAAAAAGGACCTCCGGTGATGAAGATATTAAAGTTTAAAGTTTAAGTTTAAATTAATGAAGGGCCGACCTATGTGCAATTAATGGAGGTTGGCATATATATATATATATATATAAAGGTTTCAATTTATTTCAAAAATATGGCAAATTATATATCATCGGAAAGATTATTTCGAGAGCTATTTGACTAATTTATTTAGAAGGAGAAATAAGTTGTGTGTAAGGAGATATTTCTGATTTTGCAAAGGGGTTCCAAAAGTGAATTTTGCCTTGTTTTTTTTCAAGAGGATTAATTCTTTCATGAGGTGACAAGGTATGCAATATTGTGATTTATTTTATTTTATGGTATAAGTGGTTTTGGGAGTGAAAAGGTAATGCAATGTTTTGATTTATTTTATTTTATGGTACAAGTGGTTTTAGAAGAGATAAGGAATTTGTGCAATTAAAGGACTTGGTGATGATTATTGAAAAGTGGAGTAATGTTGATTATTATGTGATCTACTAACCCTTGTGAAGATTGGCAAAATAATTTTGTGATTATGGTATATTTACAAAGAAGTTTTTTTATCTTCATAAAATTTATGGGCACATTCTCCTATTTATTGTTTATGGTGGTTGATTTCTGAAATATGATTGGAGGGAAAAGGATTGTTTGTGGTTTCCTTTTCGAAAGTGGTTGGTTGAATGCTTCAAGGTTTTCTAAATTGAGAGTTGTGTCTAAAACTTTTTTGATAAGCATAGTTGTTGAAGCCCATTGCCTGTAAAAGAACTTGAGTTAGAAAAGAACATGAGTATCATTGTTATGTGAGATCTGTGGTTGAGCATTGTTGGAAACATTTGAGTTGGTTGATACATACTTGGACTAGTGTTGTGCGAGAAAGAGTCATTCCTTGTGATGATTGGTTGAATTGAGTTGATTGAGCCTAGTCAAGTGATGTGTGAAGTGATTTTTCAAGTTCTTTTAAACAAACTATTCCATCATTCTATGTTGAGTTGAGATTAAGGTTAGAACATATTGAGTCTCTAACAATTCTCTTTATGGTTCTATAAGACTTGAATTGAGTTGAGGTTGATTTGAGTTGAGAGTGAGATTAGAACATATTGAGTCTCTAACAATTATCTTTATGCTTCTATGAGTTGATTTGAGTTGAGTTGAGATTGATTTGGATTGAGAGTGAGTTTAGAACATATTGAGTCTCTAACAATTCTCTTTATGCTTCTATGAGTTGATTTAAGTTGAGTTGAGTTGAGAGTGAGATTAGAACATATTAAGTCTCTAATAATTCTCTTTATGTTTCTATGAGTTGACTTGATATTGATTTGAGTTGAGAGAATTGTGGATCATTGTTGTCATTCATTGAAGAGTACATTGCCATTCATTGTTGAGTTAATTTTGAGTACTACTTGAGCATGATTGATTGAGCCTTTGAGAAGGCATTTGGGATAGATTTGAGGATAGTGTTGAGATAGATTTGAGGACAGTGTTGGGACAAATTTATGGATAGTTTTGGGCAAGTTCATGGTGAGCTTGCTAGAGCAGTTTTGTACAAGTTATTGGTGAGCTTGCTAGAGCAGATTTGGGAAAGTTTTTGGTGAGCTTGCTAGATCATATTTGGGCAAGTTCTTGGTGAGCTTGCTAGAGCAGATTTGGGCAAGTTCTTGGTGAGCTTGCTAGAGCAGTTTTGGACAAGTTCTGTGTGAGATTGTTATTCAACATTGGACAAGTTCTATGTGAACTTGTTATTCAACATTGAAGATAGATTTGAGTGAGGAGCCTTCAAGTGGAGAGAGGTCTATCAGTTAGTACAGTAGAGAGACAAAATCTTCTAGAATATCACATAGCCAAAGCAGAATGGGAAAGATTTCTCCTGTGGAAGAGATCCACAAACTTGAGATTAGGGGATCAACATATCCTTTGGATAGAGATCCATAAATATTGTAATTGGGAGTGATTCCCAAAGATATTTATTGAGAAAGTTTTAGTAAAATATTTTTTTTGTGGAGTAGAACATATTGGGTGAACCACATAAATTGTGGTGTCTCTATTGTGTATAGTTTTCGTGCATTTATTTGATTACTACTATTTATACTTCTATCTTTACACAACATAATATCAAATTGAAAGAAAAATTAAAAAGTGGTCTTATACTGTTCACTCCCCGTCTTAGTATAAGCTAGAGGTACCATAGTTTTTAAATATTGAAACTGATGATGATGCGCAAGGGGTAGAAGATAAGGTGGAACATTTCCTCTATCAGATAAGTAATGCCATAGCTAGCACAAATTTTCAGTTTTGTATTGGATGTATGGGAGAATTGAAGCTATGGGAAGAACAAGTATTTCTTGCGTTAGAGAAGATAACATAATGGGTGAGCAATGAGGAGTGTTAAGGAGAATTATAGAAATTCATGTACAACACCCATGGAAGTTACCCAGGGAAGAGGTAACAATAATTTTGGGAAGAGAAGACTTGCTAGATGGAGTGAGAACCGATTAGAGGCAACATCTAAGGTTGTACCTAGATAGAGCCAACTATCCGACTTGTCCCATGAATATAATAAAGTTGGAACACAAGAGGGTTACTACGGGATTGACTATCACTCTAAGGAAGTTGAACTTCCTAACACATTGGATAGAGTGGTTACGAATAGGATTGGAGTAGATCTATCAACTCAAGGAACCTTAGAAAGAGGAGACAGAGGCCACTAAAAAAGAAATTATTGTAATGGAGGAAAAATTATAGAAGAGTAATGCTATGATAGAAGAGAAAATAAAGAAAGTGGAATAATAAATGCTAAGCACCAGGGTTGATTTTGATGCCAGAATTAGTTCACTTGAAGAGGAGAAGTGATAGGTATCACAAACGGTAGAAGATAATATTAAGGAGTTGGAAGCTCAAGTCAGAGAAAAATATGAAAAACTAAAAATGTAGTTGGTCGAGAAAGATGAGTGTTGAGTGGATATTTTGCCCTATAGCAAAATGATCACCACAACTAGAGTCTCAAACAGGAAACTCTCTCTTGCAAAGAAACTAAGTAGCATTACTCATTTCTCCAAGGTTCTTGTGAACAAACATTCATGTGCATGTAATCAATCAAGACTAAGGCAAATAAATGAATGTATGCCAGAATAACCTAAACCATGCAAGTAACAGTTAACAAGGGGCCTTTAATGATTCGAATGAGTACTTTGCAACCATAATCCATTAAATCGACCAAATGTGATGATAGCTTCTTTTAATGTTCCTGAGATTAAAATGATCTACCCGAAACCCAGTTAGTAACCTCTTTTATCTTCAACTTAAAAGGATTCCAAATGAGAAAGTGCATGGTTTAAACCACTTCATTTTAAACTCCGTGCCTTTAACATGAGGTTCATTTTTTAGAATTAGCGGATTCGTTTTATCTTCGTTTAAAAGTGTTCCACTATCCCTATGTTAGCATTTGGTGTTAGTAAGGTTAGTAAGTTAGAAAATTAGGATTCATTCACTTAATCTGATTTAATGTGCATTTGGAATTAGTAGCCCTCCTAAACCCATATCTTATCTAAAAATTAGATGAAGGCGTTTGGAGATGCAAGAAATTCTGGAACGGACCAGAATCAGAAAAGCAGATTTTAAGACGAGGTTAATCCAAATATCAAAAAATAAAACATAAACCTTATCTACAACAGTTAGCTGGAAAACAAAATAGGACATTAATTTGGTTAGCAATCTCCTCCCTGCAAAACCCCAAGTTATGAGATGAAATTCTAAGACTACCTGACCTAACAGACCTGTAACATAAACACAATCAGATTAGATCAGATGCAAGACTCTAAGGAAACAAATAATTGCATCATTCCATCATTCACCTATCGTAACCCATTTTATGGCGTCAACGAATAGATACAAGAAGCAATAATGCAAAGGAAAGATTTACAAAAAATAACAGCAGTCTTAGTTTCAATCTCCTTTTGGTTTCACACACAAGAGTTGCTCTTGCCAAAAAAACTCCTTTATTTCGAAAGATAGTCTTTGTTTTTCTCTACAATTTCCAGCCCCTTCTGGCCTCTTTGAATGGCGTATTTAAAATTTTCAAGAAGCTTTTCGTTTCATTTTCCAATGGTCGTTCGCTTCACCTTCCCTGACTATTCGTGTGCTTTGGTTTCCATTTTGTGGCCCTTCGCTACGTTTTCTCCACATAGGCTTGCGTCCAATTCCCTCCGTGTGTAACGACCATCTTAAATGATTATGTAACGCTTTGTCTTATTCATTAGATTTTGTCCTTATGTCCACGTCACTATGCAGGTCCGTTACCTTGGTGAAAATGGAACATGTCGCGATATCGCGACACTTTTGCCTCCTTGCTCTCTTTTTAATGCAACATGTCGCGATATCCTGACACTTTTCTTCTTTTGTTGCAAAATGCAACATGTCACGATATCGCGACACTTTTTTCCTTTTGAAAATGCAACATGTCGCGATATCGCGACACTTTTCCCTTTTTGCCTTAAAATAACATGTCACATATCGCGACACTTTTTCTTTTTGGCCACAAAATGCAACATGTCACGATATCGTCGACACTTTTTCTGCTCTTTCTCTTTGCTTTTGAAAATGCAACATGTCGCGATATCGTGACACTTTTTCCTCAACACTTTTTTTTTCCATTAATCACTTTTCTTAAATGCAACATGTCGATATCCTGACACTTTTCCTCTTTCCGGGACAATGCAACATGTCGCGATATCGCGACACTTTTTCTCTTTTGCCATGATGATGCAACATGTCGCGATATCGTGACACTTTTTCTCTTTTGGCCGCGATAATGCAACATGTCGCGATATCGTGACACTTTTTCTCTTTTGGCCGCGATAATGCAACATGTCGCGATATCGTGACACTTTTTCTATTTTGGCCGTGATGGTGCAACATGTCGCGATATCGTGACACTTTTTCTATTTTGGCCGTGATGGTGCAACATGTCGCGATATCGCGACACTTTTTCATCTTTGCTCTCTCCCTTTGCCTTGGACCGTGAAACTGCAACATGTCGCGATATCGTGACACTTTTTCTCCTTGTGGTATTTTGCATTTTCTTTGATCTTTAGCATATGGGCCACTTCGGTCTTCTTGGAAACATGCAAAAAAGGTGGGTCCCCAATTTTGGGGTACGTTGTGGAGCAGCCACAACAAATGGTGACTCTGCTGGGAAATGCTCCTGAGCATTTTGGTGAGAACTCAACCTGAAAATACATGAATTCAAATACAAAGTGTCAACAAATATCCAAAGAATGCAAACAGACCAGAAATACATGAAGCATCAGAATCGTTAAGCATCAGCTCGGTGTGTGCAATGTGCTTCATTCTTTATCATTTGAAATAGTTCCTCATTCTATTGCCAATTTCACATGAATGCATATAATGAATAGTGGAGGGTCTATGCAAGATCGAATGTATTGCCAGCATAATGAACTATGGCTGACCTGCTTTACCAAGACTCTTAACTTTTAGTAGCGTGAGCACAAACATTAAAAATATCCAACCCTCTTAGGATCAAGCATGCATGAATTGAGTTCATATACCCAATCTCAAGGTTGGTTATGCGCCACTGCCATATTGAATCAATGTGCATGTGTAAGTGAAATCAGAGCTTTGGGGAATCAGATTCTCAACCTAAGCGTGATGAGAATTTAACCCTATCCTTACTACTCTGATTTGAGTTCATTACTTCATCTTAAGCAAAATGATTAAACCTATTATGGATAACTGTCAGGCTAGCCTGTCCGTGTGAGCGGTCAGAGGTCTTGCTTTTAAATGAGACATGTCGCCACGCATGAGCCTACTCCATTGCCAGTCAGGCGTCTATAGCCCCGGTGGAGATCAGCCCCATAGTCCAGGCTTTGGCTTTGGCTTTCTTGAATTTTAGGGATGACTACCCATCCTTGTGAGGGACACGTAGTACGATCCTTCCAACTCAAATGATATGATGGAGGTGGATTAATGGTGGATTTCTTGAATTTTAGGGATGACTACCCATCCTTGTGAGGGACACGTAGTACGATCCTTCCAACTCAAATGATATGATGGAGGTGGATTAATAATGGATTTCTTGAATTTTAGGGATGACTACCCATCCTTATGAGGGACACGTAGTACGATCCTTCCAACTCAAATGATATGATGGAGGTGGTTAGTATAATGTGCTTCCTTGAATTCTTAGGGATGACTACCCATCCTTATGAGGGACACGTAGTACGATCCTTCCAACTCAAATGATGATGATGGAGATGGGAGTAGTAATGGCTTCCTTGAATCTTAGGGATGACTACCCATCCTTATGAGGGACACGTAGTAGGATCCTTCCAACTCAAATGATGATGATGGAGATGGAGTAAGCCTTAATCTTAATACTACATCCTAAAATTAGCTTCCTTGAATTTTAGGGATGACTACCCATCCTTGTGAGGGACACGTAGTACGATCCTTCCAACCCAAGTGATGTTATGGAGGTGAAGTGGTGAAAACCACTGTTTCCTGGACTATGTTTTGCATGATGGGACAGACAAGAAAAATTCTTTTCGCCTAACTTTTCTTCCAAGTAAGGTTTCAACCATTTTTCCCAAGATGTTCTTTATATGTGCAGAGCGTGTTTAATTCAAGACAATGCGGCATCAGTTTCCAACCCCAAGACCTTACTTAATGTTTATTGTGCAATGATCCTAAGAGGGTCTGACATGCTTTTGGTGGTTGTTTTTGAAATATGGGATGGAATGAGACTCGAGGCTATTATGCAATGCATCCTGAACACAAATGGGTAAGATGGATTATACAAAAATGCTTCACCCTATCTTGCAAAATTGACAACTTTCATGTATCCCAAATTTCAAACGATATTCTTTAATGTGTTTGCAGTGCTCGTGGAGCTTTCTGTAAAACAATTCTGTTGTTTCATATATTTCTAGTTTTAGAACATTGCTAAGGATACACACTAACCACCTTGCTATTTTTTTTTTTTTTTTTTATGCCCAAAACTGGTCCCATGACCAACACACTAAGCTAAGAAAAGAACAATGCAATCAAAATGCCTACAAAACCTCGTTCAGAACAATCTCCTCATGCTAAAATAAAGGTTGAAAGCAAAAACCTAACACACACCTAAGAAAATCAAAACTACACACGCAAAGACAAAACATGACATATTTACATATAATACAAGGCCTTGCCATTTCAGGCCTGGAAATAGTGCTTTAAATGCAGCCCATTGACGGGTAAAGCCAAATATTTTTCGTCCAGGGTTTTTAATCTAAAACTGTTTTCACCTAGGACTTCTGAAATTTGGTAAGGACCCAACCATAAGTAATCAAATTTATCATGATCTCCTTTCCTCTCATGTCTCTTATCCCACAACAACACTAAATCTGAAACTTTAAATGTTTTGACTCTAGACTTTTTATCAAACCACCTTTTTACTACATCTTGGTGTTTACTGAAGTGAAGCATAGCCTCATCCCTCTTTTCATCCAGATGCATCAATTGTGTTAGTCTAGCTTCAAGTTTATTATCAGTTCCAAGGTAATCTTTCATGAAATGTAATGTTTGTAACTTAAGATTTGTGGGAAAAATAGGATCTTGTCCATAAACTAAGTGGTAAGGAGATGTTCCTAATGATTCCTTGATTCTGATTCTATCAGCCCAAAGAGCCAACTTAAGTTTGTTATGCCAATCTCTAGGATTTCTTTCAAGCAACTTTTTAATGACACATAACAAGTTCTTATTGGAAGACTCAGCCAATCCATTACCTTGTGGATAATAATTTGAAGAAAACTTCAAACTCACCATGTTGTCGAATGCCCAATTTGCAAATTCCAGAGAGGAGAAAGCGGAACCATTGTCACTTACAATGGAGTTAGGCATTCCGAATCGAGTGACAATGTTATCCTCTAAGAATTTGATAACAACTTCTGAAGTGGCATTTTTAGTGGGAATAGCTTCCGTCCACCTTGTGCAATAATCTGTAGCCGTGAGAATGTATTTATGGGAATCAGATGAATTGGGACTGATGATCCCAACAAAATCCAAACCCCATTGTGCAAAAGGTCTAGACTCGATTACAGATTGTAATGGCATAGAAGCACCCCTTTCTCTATTTGCCACGATTTGACAAGTATGACATGACCTCACATGAGCATGAGCATCTTTAAACACTTGAGGCCAATAGTAACCAGCTCTAAGGATTTGATGGGCTGTGGCATTAGCAGACCCATGCCCTGTCCCATACTTACCGTGGAACTCCTCGAGTATTTGAGCTGCCTCTTTTCGATCAACGCAACGAAGGTAAATTCCTTCATGGTTTTTCTTGTATAACGCACCGGATCTGATTAGAAAATTAGCAGATTTTAGATGCAAGGCTCTTCATTGAGTAGAATTTAAATGTGGTGGACACTTACCATTTAGTAAGAAATACACAACATCTACATACCACTCATCTTCAGTTATATCTGCTATTTCATAATGCTGACAGGATATTAAAGGATCATTTTTTGCTATGGCCTTAACCAACCCTTGTCCCCGCACTATCTTCATAGATTGAATTTCAAGATCAAATTCTTGAAGAGTTGAGATCCACTTACCCCGCATTTCACCCAGTTCATTCTGTATAAACATGGATTTAACTACAGGATCTGGGACTATAGCAAACACCCTACTGTGGACTATATAATGTCTGAATTTCTTTACAGTCTTAAATAGGGCATACATCTGCTTGTCCAAGATGGAATATCTCAATTTTGCATCTTTGAGAGGAGTACTAAGGAAGGCAATGGGATTTTCAATGTTGCGTTCACTCCTCTGAGTTAGAACACTCGCAAAGGAATGGTCTGAAGCAAATGTGTAAATGTAGAAAGGCTTCGCATAGTCAGGACTCACTAAAACCGGGGCTCTAGAAATCGCATCCTTGATTCTTTGGAAAGCATCCCTATTTTCATTCGTCCATTTGATTTGGACCTCTTTCTTCAACATATCGTTCAAGGGTTTTGCAATTTCTGAAAAACCTGAAATAAATTTTCTAACAAAATTAATTTTCCCAAAAAATGATCTCAATTCTTTTTTGCTATTGGGAAAAGGAATCTATTGTATGGCCTCTATTCTTTCAGGATCAATGGAAATTCCATCTTTGGATATTACATGCCCCAATAATTTTCCTTTCGTTACCCCAAAAATGCACTTCTTTGGGTTGAGTGAAATGCCATGTTCCCTACATCTTTGGAGCACTTTCCTTAGATCCTTGACATGGTTCTCCCTGTTCTTAGAAAATATGGGAATATCATCTACATAGACAATAATGCACTTACCGATGAGCCCCTTAAAGGCAAAGTCCATGGCTCGTTGGAATGTGGCACCTGCATTCAATAAACCAAAAGGCATTCTCCTATATGCAAACGTGCCCCATTTTGTGGTGAAGGCGGTTTTCATTCTATCATTAGGATGTATGAGGACCTGATTGTATCCTGAATAGCCATCTAGGAATGACATCATTTTCGACCCATTTACCTTTTGAAGGATTTCGTCAATGGTAGGTAAAGGGTAATTGTCCTTTTGTGAGGCCTTATTCAGATTTCTAAAATCAATACATAGCCTTATCTCTCCATTCTTTTTCCTCACAGGGACCAAGTTAGCAACCCATGTGGAATGCCTAACAGGAAAGATGATTTTAGCTTCTAGTAGTCGCTTTACCTCCTTTTCTATCAAGGGCTCTAGTAACGGATTGATTGGCCTCTGTCTTTGCCTAAAGGGTTTGGAGTCTGGCTTCAAAGGGATTGTATGCATTATAACATTCTGATCATAAGTTCTCAACTCCTTATAGCTCCAAGCTATGCAATCTATGTATTCCTTCAATGCATTGGCAATGGAATTCTTTTCATATTCGGTACATGCCTTTGCAATGAGTATTTCACGAGGATTTTCTGCACTTCCAATATTGACCGAGTGACAAGCCTCTTTGGGAGGTGGAACTTTTCTCCCTCCTTTCGGTTGGTATCCAATATCAAACATTTTCTCTAATGAGGCCATCCCATTTGGCATCTCATTCCATTTTCCAATAGCTTCACTTTTCAAACCTACCTCTTCTTGCCCCCTCTCGTCTTCATCAATAACCTGATTTTCAAAGATACCAGAATTAGTGACAAAATTGAATACATGTCTGTCACTATCAAAGACTTGGAAATTCGTGACGTTATCAGGTATCGAGGGGCAAGGGACTAATTCTATGGAAAATTTCTTGCACTTCTTGTGATCCGCTGGTTTAAGCATGCTAGCGGCTACGGCTAAAGAATCCGCCAAACGATTGCCTTTTCTAGAGATTAGAGATATGTTAAAAGCATCAAATTCGTTTATTAAATCTCTAACTCTGGTTCGGTAAAGGCTGAGCCGCTTGTTCTTACATGCATATTGTCCTTTGACTTGCTTTACCACCAATTCAGAATCACCTAAGACCTTGATACATTTGATTTTCTTTCGAAGGGCCAATTGAAGTCCAAAAATCAAGGCCTCATATTCTGCCACATTGTTGGTGGCTGGGAACTGTAATCGATATGCAGCCAACATAGGTTGTCTGTCTAGACATGAAAGTTCAATACCAGCTCCCGCCCCTTGTTTGAACTTGGATCCATCAAATCTTAAAGTCCAAACCTTATGGTGTTCTTCAGAATCATTGCATCCAATCCTTCCATTTTTAGAACTCTCAAGAATTTCTACGTCCAAGCAATAGGCTCCTAATTCAGTTTCAACGTATTGAATTTCATTCGGCTTGTTGTACTCTGTTATCATTTCCTTGAGCCTAGGTTCACTATCGATTCGAATTTGGTTGGCCACTCCTCTCCAAGGCAACCACATATGTGAAGAGTCTGTTACAATATATCCATTTAAGTTCTTGCTCCAATCTCTTCCCAACACCATGCCATACTTGATAGGAATGTTAAGTACCAATATATCTATGTGATGTTGAACCCTAGGTTCTGAGTTGACCTGAATAAGAATATCCCTTAATTCTCCCTCTGCATCCATGGCCGATCTATCCAGTTGCACCACCCTGCTTTTAGAAGGTTTTGGTGTAAGTCCCAATTTTTGATAGATTTCTAGGGGCATAATGCTAGCAGAGGCCCCTGAATCTATTAAACAATTGTGTAGATTTCTACCAGCAATTCTAATGGTTATGAGGAATGGGGGCACATCTCGCTTTTCCCCTTTCCAAACCAATTTGGATTCAACACCTTTAGCTTCATGAACTTGGGTAGGTGGATCCAAACCTTTTGGTGGACTTACTTCTTGGCCTAAAAGTTGGGACATATCATACATTGAGACATTGGCCTTAGTTTTCTTCATGTCTTCTATCAAGTCATAGGTGGGTTTTTCCAAATTTGACATATTTTGCACCAACTTAGACTTCTCCGCCATTGATGGAGGAGGTGGATTAACATCTCCTTTGAGATCGGGAGGAAGTAATGGGTTGTTTGGAGGGGTAGAGGAAGTTTTGGGATCCTTAGAACTCCTTGTGTAATACTTGTGATTTCCTTTCCCAAAACGTTTATTGGCATGAACTTCCAATGTTTCTTCATCTTCTTTTCCAAAGAACTCCACATCCTCCTCTTCTTCACTATCTTGGGAATATATAACTTCAGTCAATATAGATTCCTGCTTTCCATGGCAACAGTGCGGGCAATCATTATCACAAGACCCTGACTCTCCAAAATCTTTCGAGACATCTGCCTGATTGGCTACAGGATTGGGTACTCATCCATTATTAGGATGTGTGTTGTATGTTCCTTTTCCTCTATGGTTATGAGGTCGGTTATGACCCATGACTTGGTCAACTTTTTTATTAACATTTCCCACAGTAACCAAAACTTTGGCCAATGTTTCCTTCATGTCTTCTATCGCGGATTCAGGCCCATGTGGTTGGGGCACTGTAATTTCGGGCCCAGCTGTATTTGTTGCATTAGCCACCTCTAGAACAGGTACGATGGCTTGGGTCTGGGCACTTTGATTCCATCCTAGATTCACACTTTGAATAGGAGTGATTTTTGGATAAGTCGTTGGACTTGGCATACTAATCGGAGTAAACCCAGGTATGGTCAACAAGTTATTGCCCGGATTGAACCCAGTCAAGGTCATCGGGTTATTTGGAATCAAAGCCTGCGTTGGACCAGAGGCATTAGGATAAGTAGGAAATGATGCGACTTGAGATGGTTGTTGGAAATTGTTCATTGTTGGAACTTGTGGTGCCATTAATTGATTCATCATGGCGAATTGACTGTATGGACCATATTGTCCCATCCCAATCAATTGAGACAACCCTACTCCTGGTAAATTCATTTGTTGTTCGAGGGTCATTGTCTCCGCATAAGCTAACGAAAGCGTCGTAACCTGAGGGTTCCTTCTAGTCAACAAGGATGTTAACGGATCTAAAGCTCCAAAGTATAGTTGCAGGGCCACAGCAGGATCTACTGCGAAGTGGCGAGTCAAATTTGTATACAGCTTTTGGAACCTCTGATTGAATGTTCTTATGGGCTCATTGGGTAACCTTTTGCATGATACGAATAAATTATAAATTATGGAAGGATCTACCAACATTCGAAATTGGCTAATAAAGGCAGTTTCTAATTGGGCCCATGAAGCAATGGACCTCGAGGGAAGATTCCTGTACCATTCATTGGTCGTACTGTCTAGACTAGCAGGGAAAATTCGACAAGCGATATCTTCATGGGTGACTCCTTGTCTAAACATGTAATCTTTGTAAATTTGGACATGCTCTTCGGCTGTTATGGGACCATCATGCACGAATTTAGGCAATCCCCTTTCGATATTTCTAGGCAAGTCATGAACTATCCCAGGGATATTCAAAGGAGAACTTTGCGCACCATACCAAAGGGCAGGTGGTTGTTGTTGTTGTTGTGGTTGTTGGGCCATGTTATTCAAAGGTATCGACCCTATAGGAACAATGGCGACACTTGTAATGATGGGGACAGACGCACTTGGTGTAGCTATCACGTTTGAAATTGTGGGCTCAAGCCCGCTAGACGTACTTGAGTCTAAAGAAGCTCCTAACTCAAGTACACTGGGTGGTATTTCGATCTCTAATGTTTGGTTTCTCGGCTTCCTACCAATGGGAGAAAGGCTTTGGAAAATAGTTTCCCCTATGGTTTTGGACCTAGTAGCTATGTACTCAGGTTGGGCCAGCTTGAAAACTCTAGACCTCTAAAAGACTTCTCTCAACTCACCTGCAAAATGAAACAAATAAATGTTATACCTGCAAGCACAATAGGTGGAAACAAAACTACCCACGTTAATCGTTAGAACAGATCGTAATCACAAAGCAATAAAGAAGGCCCTCCTTCTAGCGCCAAAATGTTGAGTGGATATTTTGCCCTATAGCAAAATGATCACCACAACTAGAGTCTCAAACAAGAAACTCTCTCTTGCAAAGAAATTAAGTAGCATTACTCATTTCTCCAAGGTTCTTGTGAACAAACATTCATGTGCATGTAATCAATCAAGACTAAAGCAAATAAATGAATGTATGCCAGAATAACCTAAACCATGCAAGTAACAGTTAACAAGGGGCCTTTAATGATTCGAATGAATACTTTGCAACCATAATCCATTAAATCGACCAAAAGTGATGATAGCTTCTTTTAATGTTCCTAAGATTAAAATGATCTACCCGAAACCCAGTTAGTAACCTCTTTTATCTTCAACTTAAAAGGATTCCAAATGAGAAAGTGCATGGTTTAAACCACTTCATTTTAAACTCCGTGCCTTTAACATGAGGTTCATTTTTTAGAATTAGCGGATTCGTTTTATCTTCGTTTAAAAGTGTTCCACTATCCCTATGTTAGCATTTGGTGTTAGTAAGGTTAGTAAGTTAGAAAATTAGGATTCATTCACTTAATCTGATTTAATGTGCATTTGGAATTAGTAGCCCTCCTAAACCCATATCTTATCTAAAAATTAGATGAAGGTGTTTGGAGATGCAAGAAATTCTAGAACGGACCAGAATCAGAAAAGCAGATTTTAAGACGAGGTTAATCCAAATATCAAAAAATAAAACATAAACATTATCTACAACAGTTAGCTGGAAAAACAAAACAGGACATTAATTTGGTTAGCAATCTCCTCCCTACAAAACCCCAAGTTATGAGATGAAATTCTAAGACTACCTGACCTAACAGACCTGTAACATAAACACAGTCAGATTAGATCAGATGCAAGACTCTAAGGAAACAAATAATTGCATCATTCCATCATTCACCTATCGTAACCCATTTTATGGCATCAACGAATAGATACAAGAAGCAATAATGCAAAGGAAAGATTTACAAAAATAACAGCAGTCTTAGTTTCAATCTCCTTTTGGTTTCACACACAAGAGTTGCTCTTGCCAAAAAACTCCTTTATTTCGAAAGATAGTCTTTGTTTTTCTCTACAATTTCCAGCCCCTTCTGGCCTCTTTGAATGGCGTATTTAAAATTTTCAAGAAGCTTTTCATTTCGTTTTCCAATGGCCGTTCGCTTCACCTTCTCTGACTGTTCGTGTGCTTTGGTTTCCATTTTGTGGCCCTTCGCTGCGTTTTCTCCACATGGGCTTGCGTCCAATTCCCTCCGTGTGTAACGACCATCTTAAATGATTTCAAATCATTAAAGATTCCTTATGTAACGCTTTGTCTTATTCATTGGATTTTGTCCTTATGTCCACGTCACTATGCAGGTCCGTTACCTTGGCAAAAATGGAACATGTCGCGATATCACGACACTTTTGCCTCCTTGCTCTCTTTTGTTGCTTTTAGCCGCAAAAATGTAACATGTCACGATATCGTGACACTTTTTCTCTTTGTCTAATGCAACATTTCGCGATATCCGACACTTCTGAAAATGCAACATGTCGCGATATCGCGACACTTTTCTGTCTCTGAAAATGCAACATGTCGCGATATCGCGACACTTTTTCTTGTTTGGTCACAAAAATGCAACATGTCGCGATATCGTGACACTTTTTCTGCTCTTTCTCTTTGCTTTGAATCACGAAAATGCAACATGTCGCGATATCGCGACACTTTTTCTCTTTTCATGAAAATGCAACATGTCGCGATATCGTCGACACTTTTTCTCTTTACAACATGTCGCGATATCGCACACCTTTCTCTTTTCCATGAAAATGCAACATGTCGCGATATCGCGACACTTTTTCTTGTTTGGCTACGAAAATGCAACATGTCGCGATATCGCGACACTCTTTCTTGTTTGGTCGCGAAAATGCAACATGTCACGATATCGCGACACTTTTTCTCTTTTGCCGCGATAATGCAACATGTCGCGATATCGCGACACTTTTTCTCTTTTGGCCGCGATAGTGCAACATGTCGCGATATCGCGACACTTTTTCTCTTTTGGCCGCGATAGTGCAACATGTCGCGATATCGCGACACTTTTTCTCTTTTGGCCGCGATGGTGCAACATGTCGCGATATCGTGACACTTTTTCTATTTTGGCCGTGATGGTGCAACATGTCGCGATATCGCGACACTTTTTCATCTTTTGCTCTCTCCCTTTGCCTTGGACCGTGAAACTGCAACATGTCGCGATATCGCGACACTTTTTCTCCTTGTGGTATTTTGCTTTTTCTTTGATCTTTAGCATATGGGCCACTTCGGTCTTCTTGGAAACATGCAAAAAAGGTGGGTCCCCAATTTTGGGGTACGTTGTGGAGCAGCCACAACAATGAGAAAGTAGAAACATAGGATAAGAATATAGAAGAGATCACATAGTGCAACAAAATATATAATGAGATGGTCCTGGATAAGCAAGAACAGTTGAGTGCTAAGGAAGAGACTATTCATACTTTGGAGGTAGATATTCATCACCATCTACAGACCATTATAGATAAGAATGAATAATTACAAGCAGCATCTAAAACTGAAGTACATTTGTAGGAGACATTAAATAAGAGTGCCACTGATCATGAAAAGCAATTGAGATAACTCTTGAAGACTATTGAAGAGAAATCCAATCACCATGGGTTGAAAGTAGTAGAAATGGGCAACTACACAGCCAAGTTGAAGAATCAACGTGCAATTATTCAAACATAGGTGGAAGACCTGAAATTTATAGTCATATATTATGAGGCACAACTAAAAACAAAATATGATTCAGTGAGGATACTAACCAAAGTAAATGGGAGGGCAAATGTAGAAAACAAATCCATCTCTTAGAAGAAGAAGTGATAAAAGGATTTGCGCAAGTTTAACAATTTTGGCAATTTTTGTAAAACATACAGGTATGAGTAAATCATACAACCTGAAGGGCAAACCATACAAAGTGAAATTAAACCATACAATGTGTGATGAAATAAAAGAAAATGCATGGGAAATGTAATTTAAGTTGTAATTGTGCATGAATTTGATAAATAAGGTGTTTAGACTTAGTAAAAGTCTTAATTATGTATTCCATTATGCATGGGTAGTTTTAAATAATGAATTACCTTAAGAACCACTTTGGAATGGCCTGGGCAACATTATATAAGGCCCCATTTTCAATTTTGATAGTCTGGTGATATTCTGGTTAGTATGGGAATGCTAGGAGTTTTGGCTATGTTCTGATGTGAAGTGTTATTGCATATCTATGATTGTTGGATGAAATTTTTGAAAAATAATGAAGAATAATCATATTTCATAGTTTATTTCACGTATTGTATGATCTTGGAATGGTAGATTAGTATTTTACAATTTATCTCAATTGCTTGTACTTCTTTTTTGTTGTTATTGTTATTTAATGTATTTTTATGGAGGAATTGGATTAAACTAGCACTGGTGAGGCTTTTATGAATGATCTATGATGATAATGATATCAAGGGAGATGTATTTAAGGTTTTTGTATGATTTCTAGATGTCGCAATTGGATATAGAGCTCTCTCAATCCTGATAAAGTTACTTGCATGTTCGTAGAATTAGGATTAATTACAATATTAAATTGTTATAAAACTTATCTGAGAGAGATTGGTCCAAGATAATATCCAATTTAGAACTTGGTTGTACCTTAATTTCATACAAATCATACACCAAATCTCGTACAAATCATACAAAAGGAAATTACCCGATCTGGTAGTTCCTATGATTGAGGGAAATTTACCCGATTTGGCAGCATTAGGAAATCTAACTATTTAGTTATAAAATTGTGTATGGTGGCTTGCAAAATCAAATATTAAGGATTTTATAAGTGTTAAATCATACAATCTCCATAATTTTATAATTTGGGATCGTACATTGGTACCATTTGGGTTCTGTATAGGTTGTTTAGTTGTAGCACATTGATAGTTGTAAAGATTTTACGGTTGTACGATTTGGTCCATCGATTGGGAATAGAAAATTGATCATTATAAGCCTTGGAAAAAACCTCCCCACTAGGAATATTTCACCCCTATGCTACACTCATTCATTTGAATATTTTTCAATAGTTGAACAAGCTCAATTTGATTTTAACATTTGTCCATCAGTTTCATCATTTGTTTCTCAAAGTTCCTCATCTCAAATATTTGAGCAACTCTATAGTTTAAATATGAGTGAGGAGCCTCAAATAAAAATTACATCATGGGATCAAGATAATCAGTTTCTTAAAGAACCTCTTTTAGATCTTTCTAAGCTACCACCTTCACCTCAAACTATGGGATTGCCCTATAAGACAGATGAAGTTATACACATTGGCACATGTACCTTTATATTTATAGGTACAACCTTTGAATGAAATATCCATGGTAGAAACCCTATCCTTTTGAGAATTATTTTTCTAATTGCTACTTATCCAATGATTATACACTCCCTAAAAAAATCCTATATAGCATGGGATATGTAGGTAAAGGTTTGGGGGCACAACAGAAATGCATTCAAGAGTCCTTAGATGTCAATATTTGACCTAGGAGATGTGGTGTAGGCTACATACCTAATAAAAACCAACATTTACAATGTAATGATGATGATCACCTTATTCCTTATCCATAATATCTAGATCATAAAAATATGGAGTGGAATTATGAGGATGATGACCCTTTTTTTTTCTTCTAACATTTTTTTTTTGTAATGTGATAGATTTTGTGCACTCTAGAGGTAAGTATTTTGCTTCTAAATGGGACCCTAATTTTTTATCTTATAGAGATATTGTGAAATTAAGGTTTGCTCGTCCTTTTTTTTAATAAAAATGGTTTTGTTTGAGTATGTGAAGACTTTCGTGCAAAGTCTACTGAAGGAAAACCTACAAAGAAATATCCTTGTGATTTTTATCATCAAGATTATCCTCCTTCTATATTTTTCTTTGATGGATCAATCCCTTGTATGTCTATTCTTTATGTTAATATAGGAGGTACAATCAGATTATATGTTGATTATCGTTCCACTCATTAATCCAAAAATAATAATAAATCACTAAAATAGGTGTGCATTTAGCATAGATCATATTGCATCCATTTTTCTTTCTCATACTACATGGTTTCCTATCATACTTTGCATGATTGCTTGATATTCTATCCCACTTCATAATTGTATTGTTGCCTGCTCATGACTACTTGATGATATATATTTCTAGGGATTTTGTGACAATGGTAAGTGATAACACCTAGTAAGATCATAGTTCACATGCATTGCACTCCCACTAGGGATATGATGCCTAGAAAATCCCCAATATCCATGCATCTCCCTTCTTATTCTTCCCATTTCTTCTCTTTTTCTTTTGTCTTGTATTACTTGAATTTGAATGTTTTTCAAATGACCATTAATCCTCCCCAAAGTCAAGGAATACACCTTTTATTTTTGGTGTATCCTTGTCTTCTCTTCTTCTTCCCTTATGTTTCACTTTCTTTGTTTTTGCCATTCACATTGCACACACATCACCCCTATATAGGGGTAGAATTTACTAATTCCATCAATTGCATACATAGCATACCCCACATGGGATAGCTTCATGGCTAAACACAAGGAGAAACCTCCATATTGGTCATTTGCGAGTATACATTCTAGTGGGTATCTTTTGTCCATTTATCCATCAGACCATTTTAGCAAGCATGATACTCATAGCAGGTCCTACTCCACATTCCATCTGATCATATTAGAAAGTACTACACCCATAGCAGGTATAACTCCACTTTTCCATCATTTCAATCCATACAAGGATAGATTTATGGTCATACGCTAGGGGTAGCATCCATGTTGGCCATTTGTGAGCATATATCCTTGTTGATATTTTTGTCTTCTTTGACCTTTTGGGACCTTTTTTTGTCTTCGCTTCTTCTCTCTCCGCCATTGTTGTTCATTTCTTCTTTCATTTTGTCACCTTCCTTTTCTTCCATTTTGATGCACTTCACCCTTGCATTCATGTTAGCTTGCATATTAGGTATTTTTTTAGTTAGATTCATTTATTTAAGTCCATAATGCATTGCATCCATTATGTTTGTGTTTTAACATTCATAATTAATTAAAAGCATGCAAGTAATAAAAATAAACAATCAAACAAAATCACACACATTTTTGCACAGGTAAATAAATATAATATTATCTAGTATTACTTGATGCATGCTAGGTGATCAGTGTACTACAATAGAGATCCTAACACACTTGATCCTCTATAGGGATTAATACCACAATATAAAATTGGCATGTCATCCCGATCCTAGACCTAGCTGTGCAAGCTTCCTCCCTTTGCTCTATCTACTTTAGGTGGTGGAGGATTCATGTTCAAAGATTGTAACACAATGCATACCCTCGATTGTGAATGATTGTGATTATCAAGATGAGTCATATGGAACCCTATGATCAATAGGGATGGTATGGTAATAGGTCCCCTAGTAGTAGTCTACTCTCTATGTTTCCTCCTTGTATGACTTCCTCACCCTCTATAACTCTGCCATAAATGCGTGGACTCCCTCACTTTGTTGGTTACTCAATGCAATAGCCATTCCTACTGCCTGGGTCTACTGACCCCTCTCCCCTCTAATGTTCTCCATATTATCCCATGTTGTATCCTAATCTACTTGACCCTTGTATAGATCTATTTGGATGGTGGTCATATTTACCTCCATAACCACTAACATCACCTATAGGGCATCTACCTCCTCTAGACCTATCACCTTAATAAGTACCACATGTGCTGCTATAGGGGCTACATTTGTAGTCCCCCATCCTCCCAAGTCAAATATCATGATAGTCACCCTCATGGATATCACTACCTCCATCTACACAAATGATCAAACTAGTCTCAATGGGGTATGCCCCTCTCCCTAACCCATTGGATGACCTCTCAAATTTCCAATTGTAATTGTTGGATCATCACTTGGTGATGCTACATTGGCATTTGTGGAGAGATATTGAGGGGAAAAATTCCCATTTACCATATCCAATAACTGATAGCCACCTCGACATTATCCGTCCCTAGACCCACGTATAGTGGATTATCCTAGTTCTTATTTACCCACCTAGCCATGTTAGGAGCACATCCACATACTGATGGATCCCTCCTAGACCATAAAAACCAATAGTTTTCTATATTTTAAATCTTATAGAAGATATCAAATTGGCATTACACTCAATCAAATCTAAACAACTCTTGCTCGCCCTTATCAATGAGAAACCACTGGATCCTATTCACCTTAACCAACTCCATCATGTCCTCCTCCCAAATTGGGTGTACATACCATGGATACCATATGATATGATATACCCTTAGGTCCTCTAATACCATCCTACCTAGTGGTAAAACACCAATGTATAGCCTATACCCACACTCATAATGTCAGCTCCACCTGTATGTCATTGGCCACTCCATAGTGGGTAGTGGTCTTGGTAGTGTGCTCGTTCTTCTAACCACTATATGCTCCCAACACCACACTTGGAGCAAAGTCATACAGACTAGCCCTACCTACTAATACATGACATTATGTAGTGTCCTATACAAGTGGATCAACACATACGATCTCCATGCGAATCTAATCCTCTGATCCTACATGTCTACCACTAGTCCCACTAGAGCCCATGGTAGGTGTTGTCTACTCATGTGACACACCAACATCCCTACCAC
The DNA here is from genome assembly GCA_028583015.1 of Wollemia nobilis. Taxonomy (NCBI): domain Eukaryota; kingdom Viridiplantae; phylum Streptophyta; class Pinopsida; order Araucariales; family Araucariaceae; genus Wollemia; species Wollemia nobilis. The sequence continues at coordinate 16,556,990 of JAQPPZ010016895.1, forward strand.
CACTTTGCATAGTATGAATATCAGTTTGTTGATTCTATACCACTATGGAATATTGTCAATGTGGAATCTACTCTGATGAATCTCATGTATCGGATCTCCCAACATTAGCTTTGATGCCACCCTTAGCACCCGTACCATGTAAATAATCCTCCCAACAATTGGGATCCTTAGGAAGCACCACACATCCTCAAATGTTATGGTCATATCCTCCATCAATAAATAGAAGGTGGATGACTCTAGGTACCACCTCTCAGCTAGATTCATCAATAAGGCTCTATCCGTCTCCACCCAAGGTATCTCTGCTAGGTGCAATAGCCCCACCCTATCTAGTGTCTTCCTCTCCCTCATTGTGAGTTGATCTAGTATGGTCTCCAGTGTTCCCAACTACCAATATCTACTCTCAAGTACATATAACTAAATAATAACATGAATTTATTATTAGATCATCACTTTAAAACTTAAAATTTCATAAAAGTTAAAAATTTTAAAAAATTATTTTTTTTTAGTGCACATTTGCCATATTCATGCCTTTGAAGTTACAAGGAATGAATTTGGAACTATACATTAACTAAATTTGTGCCCTATACATACAGGGCATAAATTTGGCATGCTAGGTTTTGCAGATTCATGGCCCATGACTAGATTCATGGTCCATGGTGAACTTGCTCTAAAAACTTTAAAAAACCCTAAATTTTTTTAAAAAATGCTAAATTTTTGTGTGCTAGTGAGATACATCAAAAAAGTTTGAAGGTTTTGATCCGTACCTTTTCTTGGTCAGAAAAATTACCAGTGTCATCCCTCTCCATGGAAGCATGGTGAGTTGGTAAACCCATCTTCTTCTTCTATCCTAGGCTCCTTTTTCTTCCCCTTGCATGATGAAAATGACCCTACCCTTTGTTATTTTCCCCTTTTTCTCCCCTTTATTTTTGTTTCCCTTATTTTATTCTCTCTCCTTTTCTATTTTCTCTCTATTTTTCCCTTTTCCCTCCTTTTCTTCTCTTTCCTCTCATTTATTCCTTTTCTTTCCCTCGCATTTTTGTCATTTTTTAAAATTTTTACCTTTTTTTGCCTTTCTTGAGTTTTTACAAGGAATTTTGCATTCCTTATAAAAATTTAAGGGTAAAACATAAGAAATAGAGGTAATAATGGAAGTAATACCTCATTTTACGTGTAAAATTATGGTATTTTAAATAACACCCCTTTTTACACCGCCCCTTTGCCCAAACTTAGCCACCCCTTTTCTGTGTTTGTCACATTTGCCCATAGGAGTCTACATATTTATTTGATGCATTTACTTACCCATAAAAGCATCAAATAGGGGGAAAAATGTAGACATAGAAATTTGACCCACCAAAATGGTTTAAATATTCCTTAGATCCCTAGCTAGCCACCCAAACTTGCTAAGTGTAAATTTTGGGCCTTTTTGCCTCTTCCCCTTTGCCTTTTTGCCTAGATTTACCAATTTCATGCTTGGTTCATATTGCACATGAATTTGGTTTGCCATATTTACACCCTGTATGGAGGGGGTACAAATTTGACTTTATAGGGGTTTTTCTCACTTAAACCCCTCCTCGGGTTGGCCCATTTTGAGGTTGACTTTGCCCAAAGTGAAATTTCAGTTTCCCACCCTCCAAACCTCTTGTAAATAAGGGTTTGGATTTTCTTAGTAACCCCAATTATTTCTTGAAAGGTTATAACTTTTGACTCTCTCACATGTTCATGCTTTCAAGTGGATTTCTACTGTAAGTTATTGTTTGCTTGTTTTGGTGTTTGGTGATTTTTGCCTATGGGGATTGAGTGGAGAAGTCATGATGATTGGGCATATCAACCATTTTAAGTGATTCTTCCACATATTCATTTCTTCTTGCTCACTCCATTATATCATCAAGTTTTTTATTTATTTTATTAGGGTTTAGAACTCTATTTTATGCATTTTGCACCTCATTTTTTATTATTTCAGGCCCCAAAAAGGGCATTTGAACCATATTCGTACCCTACCCATACATGGTGTAATTTTGGTCAACCATATTTGTGACTCCCATTTATAGGGCATGAATTGGTAAAGTTGGGGTTTTGGGGGTAAAATTTGCACTTTAAAACCCTAATTTGCACTTCATTTTGAAGCTTTTTGTTATGTCCATATTAGCTACATTTCAAATTATTGTTGCATATATGTTTTACTATATTTGTGCATGTTCCAAAGGTTAGATATTATTTTTATTTCAAATAGGTTAGCTAAAATAACCAAGGGATCTTGATTGATCTACCTCTAGGTTTAGCTATATAACAGCCTAACCAGTCCCCCAAATGATTATCATATTTTCTAGGGTTTTGTGAAGCTATTTTGTAGGATTTAAGATATTGGACATTTAGGATGCAAGATAAATCTTGGATCAACCACAAAATAAGATAAGTTCTCTAATAGAATTTTAGGTTGATTGATGATTTCTTTCCATTCACTTTTGTGAAAATCTAGATCATAAGAAAAGTATAGATATTAGATTAAGTTTGATAGGTATTTGAATAAATAAAGAGCATATAGTGTGCATCTAATGTTTTGTTTGTGCATTCCCTTGGACCCTCGTGAAAATATTTTATTTTGTAATCCTAGGATTAGATATCATTAAATCAAAGAATTATACTAGTGTATTCTTACATCTTGTATCTTGCATTGTTCTTTCATTTTCATAGCTTAGTTTAGAAAGGCAAAAAATAGGTGTATATTCAATTGACACATTAAACACATTATACCATAGACTTGGAGTGAGTCATAAAACCATTCCTGGTGAAACCATCCCCATTTTACATTGAGTGTACAGTTATAACAACCACTGTGGTCACCTTAAGGCTTCCCTATGAATCAAGTCTTGAGAATCGTACATTGATGCATGGTTTTTCCCCTCTACAAGTCCTAATCTTCACAAGTTATTCTGCAACCCTATGGAAAGACTCTAGCCAAATGTGACTTGGAATCTTCTTCTACCTTCAAATTTGCTTTATTTATCAAAATATCCAATAGGAATTCTATCTTGGGTCTATTAATCTTGTCAATATTAAGGTCTATCTTTAAGATCTAAAACTATGCTTTAGATTTTCCTTTATTCTGAATTTATTTTTGGAATAGGTAAACTCAATCTATCTAAAAATTTTAAATGTTGAATCTCCAATATTCACTAGTTTTTCTTCAACACATTGGAAATACTATCTTCTCTAGTTTTCCTTCTCCATAGGTAATATCTTCAACTTCACTGGTTTCTCCTTGACTAGTGGAAATATCCTTAGACTATTTGCAACTTTTCAAAAACTTGTGCAAGAAAAAACTTGTTGTAGCTCTAATACCACTGTTAGATTTTGATGTTTAACTCTTAATGTAAATAACCACAAAATGAAATATAAATTTGTAATATAAAATACTCAATAATGATAATAACTTATTCAAATATAAATCACAAATAAATTATAGATAACTCATAAAATGGACACTAATAAATGCTCTCAAAATTAGTAGATTGATATAGAATAAAGGTCACATACACCCTCTCTTTTACAATGCTTAGTCACATATATAATAGAGTGTGACTCTGGTAAGACCCCAAGGTCTTACTATAAAATTATTAACAAATTAATGTAAATGTAATCACAGGCCACTCAAAGGGGTCTCCCTTGTAATCGCTTTGCCACTATAGGGGGCTCCCTCCTTATAATCTATGCTTATTATTCTTCTTCTTAGATGATTTGATATGTATGGCCAACCTAATATATATATCTACCCTAAAGCTACGTTGGTGAAGAGACATGATGGTTCATGTATGAAGAGACGTGATGGTTCACGTTATGAAGGGTTGTGATGGTTCACTTTATAAGTTAATAATATAATGATTAAATGATTAATAATACTAACTAATAATTGTAGCATTGAGGATCCTAACATGCCACACTCCTTAAAAAGAGCTTTGTCCTCAAATATCAAAGTGAGAAGCTTTGTCCTTTGTTTTCCAAGAATTATTTGTGTAAGTTCTTGGACTCTTTTAATGGCATCCTTTCGTAGGCAGGGATATTGAGAAGGATAAAGCATTAGCATGGGGTTTCCAAGAACAATAGTAGAATATTCCTTAGGAAAATCATGATGACGATGGGATGGCAACCCTTGGGGTTCCTCAAATACTTCATAATGATGCATCAAAAGTGATGGTAATGATTTCATATCCTTTTTTGGTTCCTTGGTAGAGCCAACGAATAAGGAGTGTGTAGTCACTCTGCATTTGTTCCAAATAGGTTTGGTCATATGGAAATAACACACTATTGGTGAGGAAGGTATGTGTAGGTCTTTTAGAGTGCATGTTTGGCTAGCATTGATCACTTTGGATATGTCTACTTCATCCTTGCTTGGTACATCAATCACTTCTTGCACATCGACCTCATTGTCTTCATTACGGTGAGTAGGTGCACTAGTCACTTTGGACACAACTACCTCATATGCTTGCTCTATGGAGAGACAGGGATCAACTTCCTTCAATAAATACAATGTTAGTGTAGCACATTTATGGTGGGGTCCAAATTGTTCATCACAATTATCACAGAGTCCTTTTGCTCATCGTTACTTCATCTCCTCAAAGATAATATGTTTAATTTGTAAAGTTCGAATAGATTTGAGGGTTGTGTAAGTACTTTGTGCCCTTCCATTATGCATAGGTTTGGGAGCAATGTAAGTGGTCGACGATTTTTCCATAATTGGTTTCCCTAATCGTTGTTGTGCTTTTATTTTATCTTCAGCTAATTTTTCCAATCCATAGGTCTGCATCATGGTATAGGGATTGAACCTTGTCACCTCCATTCTAATTTCATCTTTTAATCCCCTAATGAAGCTATTGATGAGAATTGATTCATCCAATATTGTGTTGTATTTGGTGATATCCTTAAACTGAGTTTTATACTCATGCACAAAAGTGATTTGATGAAGATCTTTGAGAAATTCCCACATGGTTGGGTCCCACATGGCTCTGATACCAAATGGTAATACCCCAAGGTCTTACTATAAAATTATTAATAAATTAATGTAAATGTAATCGCAGGCCACTCAAAGGGGGCTCCCTTGTAATCGCTTTGCCACTATAGGGGGCTCCCTCATTAGAATCTATGCTTATTATTCTTCTTCTTGGATGATTTGATATGGATGGCCAACCTAATATATATATATACCCTAAAGCTACGTTGGTGAAGAGACATGATGGTTCACATTATGAAAGGTTGTGATGGTTCACTTTATAAGTTAATAATATAATAATTAAATGATTAATAATACTAACTAATAATGTTAGGATTGAGGATCCTAACGGACTCTTCATATGGAGTACTATTATCCTTCATTCTTCTTTGAGACTCTTCACTTTCCTATTATAAGGATACATGTGCACTCTTACATAATGGATACTTGTACATATTTACACTCACCACACTTGCACACTCAATTACATGACACTTGCGTATTTCCTGCACAATATTACATTACATAAAATTAAATAACACAATCTTATACTAAGAGGGAGGTGAAAACTATAAGATAAAATGTTTCCTTTCAAACCCATAACTACAATAATGTGAATGCAATAATAAATCAATGCACAATTTCCATACACATAAGAGAAAATGCTTTTACGTGGAAACACCATTTCGAGAGAAAAACATGATAAAATATTGCTTATATTTTCTTCAAAAAATTTCATGGGCACCAACCCATAGGAGACACCAATATCCTAGTACAAGTTCATGGAAACCAACCTACAAGAGACACCAATCCCCTATACAAGTTTATGGACACCAATCCACAAGAGATACCAATCCCTATACAATTTTATGGACACCAATCCACATGAGACACCAATCCCCTTCTACAAATTTGTGGATACCAATCCACAAGAGACACCAATACCCTTATGAAAGTTCATGTACACAATTACATAGGAGACACAAATCCCCTTTTGCAAGTTTGTGGACACCAATCCATAGGAGACACCAATCTCCTTCTGCAAGTTTGTGCACCAACCCATAGGATACACCAATCCCCTTGAAACTTCAACCTCACTCAGTTCTACTCCAAAATTGATCACAAATACTGATCAAATATGCTCCCAAATATTTTTACAAAACCTACTCAAATTTACTCTCAAATCTTCTAATAAATACTACTCAGGGCTGCTCCCAAATCTGATCAACAATGACATATAAGACTGTACGTAATTATGTCATATGATATGCACTCTAAATTAGCAAACACAACAACCTATCACCACAAAATCAATTCTATGTGTTCTTCTTCATTAATGGTATTAACCACACAATCATAATGCTACTTCTCAGTCTCCACTCTTCAACTCCAACACTTCATGCAACTATTCTCAATACAACTGGTATACACAGCCCGTGAAACCAGTTTCTAGTCAGCAAATCAACTTTGATATGAAGAATGATGCTAGAATTACCTCTCGAACATAGATATAACAACCGTGTATATTTTAACCAAAGTATCATAGGTGATTTTATGATTTGGTCCTCCATTGTTTCATAAACATACTACCTCATACCTCTTGGTCATAGAACCACTAGTTGCACTACACATCACTGGTGATTTGATCCTCTATTATTTCACAACTATGCCAGTCTTGCAAACTTCAACCATTACATCACAAATATGGCTTTAATTGTACCTTAACCTTTGAATTTGATCAACTTCACAAAGATGGATTCAACTGCACCTTTCAAGATCCAAACTAGTCATCCTTTTTCAAATTCTACAAACCATGCCTGTGAACATAATTCAATTGGATTTCACAATAGTTGCATGTAACAACTCCTAGAATATTTCCATAGCAACCAACAACACCAAAAGGACAAAAATGGATTCACAAATCAACCCAATGGAGCCAATCATGGAATACCAAACTCACAATTACTCCTTTTAGTTTTTTGCTTTCAAATATCAATTCTATCATTATAATAGCAGGCACATTTCCAAAAATCTCTCCATAATTCCTTGTAGAAAATCTAATAGTGACAGTCCATACAAACATGTTATGATGCATTGTATTACTTGATGGTAGAAATATTACTTTATTTGGCATTCAAACCCTATCCTTGTGTTTATTGTGATCTTCATTTCATAAATCAAAGCCAATTGGATACGCTTCTTGTCTCACTTCGGTGGTAGCTTCAACTCATATGTTTGATCGTCTCTATGTGTGTCTTGAATTGTCAACAGGGATTCTCATCACTTCATGGTAGCATTAAAAACTTTGTTCTTATCCTTTAGTACATGTTGTGAATCATTCAAATTAAAAAACCTTTCAAGCTAGGATTATTACAATTCAGCCTCCATAAAATGTCAAATATTTCATGTTTTCAAAATTTCAACGATATGATTAGGTCACCACACACAAAAATAATATAAATGATTCCAAAGTTTTGAGAAAGCAACACAAAATCCATGAGTCCTACTTATAGTTCCATCCGTGAGCACCGTGATTACTTGGTGACTATGCAAGGGCTCTACCTTCATAATTATCACCGCTAGTGTGTCGCTCGAAGATCTTTGTACATTCTCATCACCTTCAAATGAATTTAATCCTTGTGTTAATATAAGAAATTTCACTTGCTTTTCTTAAACCTTTAAGTTTGGCTCAATGTAAAATTTACCTTATATTTTTATATTCAACCTTTTATGTGGTGCTCAAGTTGGCCCACTCTCTTAAAATGCTTTTTATATTATAATTTTTAAATCTATGATTTGAATATTATAATATTTAACCTTTTATTCAAAATCTATTTAAATATTTTGATTTAAATATAAACCTTCCACTTAAATTAAGCTGCTCCTCATTACTAAAATTCTTCCTCTTTGATATCAGTGGAAAAGGATACTCAGGGATGAAGGATAAGACACTTGGAAATGCCCCCTTAGGACTACTCTAACTGAGAGAATCAATGATGATATGGGAGTGAAACTCCCAAATTGCTATGCTCATTTTTTTGTTCTATTTTCTTTTTCCAAACTTTGGAGGTCATATTCTTTTGAACAGTTTGACCATCCTCCTTCTTACTTGATTTTAGAAGTTCAGAAAACATTGTTCTACACCATATAGCTGTATGCCCAAATTTATTACATTTGTAACAAATGATGTTGTAGTCCATGAGAGGTGAAAATGAATTTAAATTCCTCTTGGTGAAGCCAAAATTATTTTTAGCATAAAATCTGTAATGTATAGCTTTATGACTGAAATGGTTACATGAAAAACAATAATCTCAGAAGAAATATTGAAACTTATTTGATTGCCTTGGAGGATATGACCGCATGGTTCTATCATTTTTATTTATGTGATGGGCCTTAGTCCATGATGATGCTTTATTTTATTTTTTTGGTAATTATTATAGTAGATTAAAAAAGGGTTTTTATAGAGGATCCCAAAACCTTATGTACAAAATCAGCCTTGCATCATGCCTCCTGGCTTTATGTATAAGCCTATTACAGAAATCGTAACCCCTAAAAAAAAAACCTGGCCCCATAAGCAATGGGCCTAGGGCATCAATCCCTTGAAACTGAACACCAAAACAGAAATCCGGCCCAGCGGTAACAATAAGCATGAAACAATCCCTCTCAGCGGGAAACAAACAAATAAGAAAGAAAGTAGTTTTGGAGATCCCGCCCAGCGATGAGTAGCCAAAAACCACCATCGAGAAGATCCCGCCTAGCAGGAAGCAAAGAAAAACCGTTACAATAAAATCCTGCCTCACGGGAAGCAGTCAAAACCACCACAAACAGTCCCGCCTAGCGGGAAGCAACAGGGAAATCCCGCCATCCGGGAAACCAGCAGAAAAGAAAGGATCCCGCCTCGCAAGAAAACAGGCGGATTTGGCGGATCCCGCCCTGTGGAGAAACCATCCCGCCCACCGGGAAAACATTCCGTTCAGTGAGAGCCATCCTGCAGGAAGCCGATAGCCAGCACAGAGAGGATCCAGCCCATCAGGAAGTGACCAGAGAGTTGCACCACAAGGAACCCACCCCGAGAAAATAGAAGAGGGTCCCAAAATCAGGGACCAAGAATCCCATCCAAGCACAGAGCCCACCAAGGATTCACAAGAAAAATGGGGAAGCTGTCCAAACCCTAAACCGTCACCTCCATCGCACCGAGAAACGCAGGGGACCAGATCCACGCGAATAACCTACAAAAAACCCCAGGGGGAAGCCTAAGGGAAAAAGGGAAGGGATCCCCAACCAAACAGGGATCCCTGGGAAGCACCAGTCCAAAAAAACAACCAAGGAAACCCTAGCCGGCCGGGAGGGGCACAGATAGTGGAGAAGGATCTCCCCCCAGGAGATCATCTGCAAACAACCACTCCCCGGGAGGGATGACTCGGGTTGAGCCAGGGACTGGGCAAGAACCAGGAGCCATGGGAGGGGGAGCAGGGGAGGGACCAGAGCCCTCCCCTCTCTACTTTCTTCCCTCATCGATGGACATTCACCTCCTGATGATGCTTTATTTTCTTCCTTATTGATTCTTCCATTTATCAACACATTTACATAGGTATTAGGCTCTTCTTTAATTATTTTATTTGATGCCTTTGTTCCTTTTGAGCTTGAATCCCCCTTTTTTTCCTTTTGACCTTATCCAAAACCAAGTCCAGAATTTATAACCAAAGATCTCTGTGCTTGGATAATATCATCCAAGATTTATGTGCTTTTCTCAAGCATAATATTTTGTTGTAGCTTATAATTATATTCTTCCACTTCCTTCCTTAAAGAAACAACTTCATGTTTTAGTTTTTCACATTCCAACTCTTTTACCTTTAGTTGCTCAACCATACCTTCTTCAATTCGCTTTGCCTCTTCAACTTTAACCTTCAAGTCAATAAGTTCTTGCAACAACTTTACCTTTGTCATCTCATCCTATTTTACTTGAGTTTTCAATCTTGATTTCTTCTTTCTAAGACTTTTCAACTGTTCAAGATCAACAAGTTCCTCTTCTATGTTAACCATGACTTCCTCTTCATTTTTTGGATCTCTCTCTTTTTCTTGATTTTTGTCAACAAGAACATCTTATTTCTCTTCTATAGCCAAAAATAGGATTTCTTCTCTTTCACTATCGGAGAGGATTTCATAACATTTGGAAGAACTACTTGATTACTTAACATAAAGACTCTTCTTGTGCCTTTGAAAGATCTTCTCATGCTTGCTTTGACCAAACCTATTTTTCTTTTCATTCTAAATTTTTTGTTCTTTATTTTTCTTGTATTCCTTTTCTTCTTCACTGATACTATTTCTAGCTTGTGGGAAATTAGATGCATAGTGACCAATGTTACCACAATTAAAACATTTCATAGTATGCATACCTTTATGTTTTATTGGTCTCTTCTTATTTCTTCGTACAAAGTTAGCTTCTTCTCCACTACTCGATTCTTCACTTGTCTTCGGTTCCTTATTATTTGTATTATTTGAAGCTTTAAACGTAGCCTCCCATTTGGATGTTTGATATTTTCTAGTCCTCATCTCATAGGCTATAAGAATTCTATGTAGCTCATCCATGCTTAAGGTTTTAATACCCCTCATTTCTTCAATTGCCGAGACCTTTGCATCAAACCTCATGGGAAGTGACCTTAAGTTTTTTTGTATATCTTAGAGTATTCAATACTATCTCCAAGTCCATGATGGTGTTGACAACTTCATCAACATGGAGTAGATATTTGGCAATATCTTCTTCATATTTCATCTTAAAATTTTTGAACTTCCTCATGTGGGTTTTAAGTTTTGACATTTTAACCTTGTCCTCTCCTTCATATGTTTTTTGTAACTTGTCCTAAATTTCTTTTGTAGAGGTGCATTGCATAACTTTCACAAATTTTGATTCACATAACCCACTTAGTATTGCATTCATTCCTCTAGAATTATTTTCAAACGATTTCTTGCCATATCAATCTATGGGAGGGGTATCAAGTGGTGTGAACCCATCCACAACAGATTGCCATATATCATATCCATGTGTCATCAAATAGGTTTGCATCCTCATGCTCCAAAAAGTATAGTTAATCCCATCAAATAATGAAGCCCTATTTGATGAAAAATATTCTTGGCAAGTCATGTGTGTTCTTGTAAGATCTTCCTTCAAGTTGTTAGGCTTTCATGAAGAACCTGCTCTGATACCAATTGAAGAACATAATATTATACTGAGAGGGGGGTGAAAAGTATAAGATAAAAATTTTCTTTTCAAACCAATAACTGTAATAATGTGAATGCAATAATAAATCAATACATAATTTCCATACACATAAGAGACAATGCTTTTACATGGAAACACCATTTCGACATAAAACTATGATAAACTATTGCTTATATTTTATTCAAAACAATTTTTGGGTACCAACCCATAGGAGATACCAATCCCCTAGTACAATTTTATGGGCACCAACCCATAGGAGATACCAATTTACTATACAAATATGTGGACACCAATCCATAGGAGACACCCATCCCCTATACACGTTTGTGGATACCAATCCACAGGAGACACCAATCCCCTTCTGTAAGTTCATGGACACCAATCCATAGGAGACACCAATCCCCTTCTACAATTTTATGGACACCAATCCATAGGAGACACCAATCCCCTTCTAAAATTTTATGTACACCAATCCACAAGAGACACCAATCCTCTTCTATAATTTCATGGGCACCAACCCATAGGAGACACCAATCTCCTTGAGGCTCCAACCTCACTAATTTCTACTCCAGAACTGATCATAAATGTTGCTCAAATTTTCTCCCAAATTTACTCACAAATCTTGCTCAAATTTTCTCCCAAATTTGCTCACAAATACTACTCAAGGTTACTCCCAAATCTGATCAACAATGACATACAATACTGCACATAATTCTATCATCAGATTTGCACTCTAAAATATCAAATATAGCAACCTATCACAACAAACTCAATTCTATATTTTCTTATTCATTAATGGTATCAACCAAACATTCATAATTCTACTGCTCAGCCTCCACTGTTCAACTCCAACACTTCATGCAACTATTCTCAATGCATTTGGTATACATCGCCCTTAAAACTAGTTTGTAGTCAACAAATAAACTTTGATATAAAGAGTGATGCTAGAATTACATCTCGAACATAGAGTCAATAGCCATGCAAATTTCAACCAAAGCATCACAGGCGATTTGGTGATTTGATCCTCCATTATTTCAAAAACATACTACCTCATACCTCTTGGTCATAGAACCACTAGTTGCATAGATTTCAACTAACGTGTCACTAGTGGTTTGATCCTTCGTTGTTTCACAACTATGGCAATCATGCAAATTTTCTACCATTGCATCACAATGATGGATTTAATTGCACCTTAACCTTTGACTTTTTATCAACTTCACAAAGACAGCTTCAACTACACCTTTTAAGATCCAAACCAGTTATCCTTTTTTAAATATTTTAAACCATGACTATGAACAGAATTCAGCTGGATTTCACAATAGTTGTATGCATCAACTCCTCGAATATTTCCACAATGACCAACAACATCAAAAGAACAAAAATAAATTCACAAATCAACCCAATGGAGCCAATCACAAAATACCAAACTCATAATTACTCTCTTTAGTTTTTTGATTTCAAATATCAATTTTGTTGTTCTAGTAGTAGGCACATCTCTACAAATCTCTCTATAATTCCTTGCAAAAAATCTAACAACAACAGTCCATACAAACACTTTTATATGCATTGGCATTACTTTATGGTATACATATTACTCGAGTTGGCATTCAAACCCTCTCTTTTTGATAATTGTGGTCTTCATTTCACAAAGCAAAGCCAACTAGATACACTTCTTGTCTTACTTTAGTGGTAGCTTCAACTCATATGTTTGATCATCTCTATGTTTATCTTGAATGGTCAACAAGACTTCTCATCGCTTCACAATAACATTATAAACTTCATTCTTCTCCTTCAATATGTGCTATGAATCATTCGAAACCTTTCAAGATAGGATTATTGTAAATCAACCTCCATAAAATCTCAGATATTTTGTGTTCTCAAAATTTCAACAATATGATTAGGTCACCACGCACAACAATAATATAAACGATTTTGAAGTTTCAAGGAATCAACACAAAATCCATGAGTCCTGCTTATAGCACCATCTGTGAGCACCACGATTACTTGGTGAATATGCAATGTCTCTGTCTTCATATATATCACCACCAATTGTGTCACTCGAAGATCTTCACACATTCTCATCACCTTCAAATGAATTTCATCCTTGTATTAATATAAGAACTTTCACTTTCTTTTCTTAAACCTTTGAGGTTAGCTTAATGTAAACTTTACCTTATATGTTTTATATTCAACCTTTTATGTGGTGCTCAAGTCATCCCACTCTATTTTAAAATGCTTTTATATTATAATATTTAAATCTATGACTTAAATATTATAATATTTGAATATTTAACCTTTTATTCAAAAAATTTATGTGGTGTTCAAGTCATCCCACTCTATTTTAAAATGCTTTTATATTATAATATTTAAATCTATGATTTAAATATTATAATATTTGAATATTTAACCTTTTATTCAAAATCTATTTAAATATTTTGATTTAAATATAAACCTTCCACTTTAATATTTAAATATTTCATTTAAATATTAAAGCATATAATTAAATCACCCTTGAATATATCTTCCTTGAATAATTCATCCAATCACTCCATCGTTTGCTAGAAACCAAATCAACCTTTGACATTAATGACAACTCAATAATTCTAACAAAAATAATTACTTACACTCTAATCTAGAACACACTCCTAATATAATGATATACCCAAGGTGGTACATTAGCATGTACCAAATAATGTAATATACTCCAACAACAAAAATATAAAAAATATCATCCCTGAAGTAGTTGAAGTAGATGAAGATTTACATAAGAAACAAAAAGAGGAATACACAAGAAACTTGGATGTTAAGAAAAATAAATTTGATGTTGGTTCAAATATAACCAAGAAAAAGGTTAACATTACCTTTGGTGAATTGATGATAGTCTTAAAATACAAATATCAAGTTTGCAAAGCCTTTGGATTAATAGATCAGATAGAAGTCCAAACATATAATGCTCTAAGATCTAAAATTCATGAGACAAGAACACCTTCCTTATTCAGACCATTCTATGTGTCCTTGTATCGCTCCAAATTTTTCACACCCTTACCTTCAGGCTATAGGATCCGCGCCCGAAAGGGGGATGTGAAAAGGATGGGACAATACCTCGGACTGAGAGGCCTTGCGAAGGTCCCGCCTCTCGAGGGAGGTGTATTATGGTGATTTTTCAATGGATGCTGGGTTCACCGAGAAACGTTTAGTGGCAATTTCCACGCCTAGGTTGGGAATGTGTTTTATGTGTTCAATTTTATCTTTAAACATTCAAATCCTAGGTTTGGCCAAATGAATCTAAGTTGTTCTATATGAAATGCAGTTTTAAATACAGAAAACAGAATTAACAGAAAACACAGAGAATATGCTAAATGAGGAAAACCATACCTGATCCGGATGTCTGATGGAGGTTCTAATTTTTGAAGCAGTCCAGAATCGTCTGGAATTTGACAGGATCGTCTCCTATCTGACAGGATCGTCTGAGATCTGACGAATTCGTCAGACGAATTCGTCAGAGACCTGCAAACAGAGAAATAGATACAAAATACCAAAATTGCAACTATTCTGATAAAGGAAAATGATATAAAATAATGATAAGGAGTTAATAAGATAATCCTGAATGGAAATGCAAGTGAATTGCAACACTTTAATAGCTAATCATGATTTGATTGTGCAATTAAACTACATGGGTGAACTCCAAGATGCAAGATAACAAGAAATAATAATAAAATTGACTAAATGCAGAATAAAATGACATCAAGGTATAGGAAAAGCGCAAACTCTGGGCACTGATTGCCCCAATGCAGACTGTAGTCGAAATCATCTCGGATTGGTACGAAATCATCTCGAATTGGACAGGATCGTCTGCGATGATCTGAGCTTGCTCCGATTGAAGAATGACAAGGTTCCTGCAACAAAATTTGGATAGCACAAGTGCAGATGATAATCCAGGGTTTTCTAATGCATGTAAAAGTCAGGTTACAGGAAAATTCAGCCAGCCAGCCAGGGGATGTCAAAGGGGGGGTCCTAAGGTTTAAATGGGCTTAGGAGGGAGGTTAGGAGGTTGGAGATCATCCTAATTTGGAAGATCTCCAATGGGGGAGGTCTCTAATGGCGCAGACACGCTTCTGCCCAACTTAGAGACGCCGTTGAAACAGAGGCTAATTATGAAAAATTAGTTTTGGGACAAGATCGTCTGGACGTCCTAGCCCAGACGAAATCGTCTGATCTGAGGCGATATCGTCTGATCGGCGACGATATCGTCAAACGGTCACAACAAACTCTAAAAATGGCATGGGAAATGAGGAAACGGGTTAAACGGCGGTTTTGGAGCGGTTTTGGGGTTGAATTTGAATTTGAATTATTACTAAGGTAATTTTAATTATTGCTAAGTTTTACTACGCCAATTTTAGGGTGCTACATTTTGCCCCCTCTTTAGCGAATTTTCCGAAGAAAATGCGTTAAAGATGAGTTCTTCTCGATCTACGAGAAAGCAAAAATTATTCCCATTTTTAGGC
Source organism: Wollemia nobilis (assembly GCA_028583015.1). Lineage (NCBI taxonomy): Eukaryota > Viridiplantae > Streptophyta > Pinopsida > Araucariales > Araucariaceae > Wollemia > Wollemia nobilis. Next base: position 16,572,699 of record JAQPPZ010016895.1, read on the forward strand.
GACGATTCTTGGTCGAATCGTACGATGCCTACTATGGTGCCCCCTCCGTGTTTTTACCCAAATCGAACGTTTGAGGTAAAAACGCGAAAAAGCAAAATTTTAAAAATGTTGTTAAGTGTTTTTGAATAAAATTAAGAAAAATAGGGTAAAACCCTAATTCATTGTTACTGTTCATTTTTTTACTGGTTTTTAGAGCTCTGGAGACAAGATGGTTGAGACAGCACACAGATCGACAGAGGTCCGGTGCGGGCTACGGGTAAGGGTCTAAACTTAGTTTAGAATGCTTTAATTTAGAATTTCATGCTTTTTAGATTAGATTTGACTGATTTTTGAGCATCACGGCCGTTTTTGGGCCGTCGACGTCGTCGGGACGAAATCGTCTCGATTTCGTCGAAATCGTCTCGATATCGTCGATTTCGTCCAAGGGCGAAATCGATGATAGGGGGACGATTTCATCCAATAAGGGATGATTCCCTCATGCGAAATCGGAGATGAATTTGCTCAAATTTGGGATGATATCGTCCAATTGTGGGTGATATCATCATTTATATGAAAGTGAACTTGCTTTAACTTGAATTTTTAATTAATGTTTGATTAATGATTGTTATTGATGATTTTTGATTGTTTTGTTGTTTATGTTGCAGAGAGGATTACTAAAGAGCCGAGAATGGAAATACGATGGACTAAGGGATGACTTGGCCACCCCTGTCTCAGGCAGAGCGAGATCAGTTGGCACAGGTCGGCTTGTAGCACGTGGCGGAGATGCCACAAGTGTCTACAGACATGGGGCTATTGACAGCCCTAGCAGAGAGGTGGTATCCGGGTTCTTCATGTTTCTGGTTACCGATAGGGGAGATGACTCCCACACTAGAGGATGTATGGAGGATTTTGAGGATCCCCATACAAGGATGGCTAATCACTCCCATGGCCAATCAGGGCCACGCGATGATGAGACTATGCGGAGATCCGAGCTTCGCCCTGGAGAAGGGCGGAGTGAACATCGAGTCTCTACGCCAGATGCCTGGGGCATCTAGGCTGACACAGGTTTTGGCTGGGGTGGTAGGTGGTCTGCTGCTATGCCATCAGAGTGGATGCAGGCTACCATGGCTACTGATAGATGTGGTCTACGACATGAGAGACCATGGATACAGGTTTGCTTGGGGGAGCTTTGTACTCTGTCGGTTGTATAGGATCCTTCATGGGGTCGTATACAAGGGCGGCCGATGTCTGGTCATGACATCACTACTGTAGGTTTGGTGCTGGGAGCACATCATGGTGCGGAGGCCGGTAGGGCTCCCACTGATAGGGATTGATGGGGAGAGACCCCGAGTTTTCTACTGGTGGCTCCGAAGAGGGTCACAATGGCGGGTAGATTTGCCAGTGTCCCGGAGACTACTTGATGACCTTGTCTTCGACCAGATCACCTGGAGGCCTTGGAGAGATCATCCAAGGTGGGCCGAGGATGGACAAGAGCTGGCTCACGTCAGGCAAGTCTGCTGGTTGAGGATGGAGAGGGGAGAGGTGGAGCTCCATCGGTACGACCGAGTTTTGAGGCAGTTCGGTCTACAGCAGGGGATCCCATCTCTCAGAGACTATGAGTTTTCTCAGACTATCTGGGATAACACTACAGTTAGTGGGGCTCCAGATATGCAATGATTCTAGAGTCAGGACGTAGATGATGCCCCCATCTAGCCAGTGGATGGGGACGACGTTGGGGTAGCCGATGGCTATGATGCCTGGTACACAGGCATCCGCCCTCCTCGGATGATGAGGGCTCAGGGTCTGATTCATGTAGTTGTGCATCGGATGGGGAGGCGGCACCAGGAACCATTGAGGCAGCACAGGGTCATGGCGGAGGAGAGCAGAGGAGGCCACAGGCTCAGTAGAGGCCACGATAGTGGGAGAGGAGGGAGGAGAGGCCCCCTTCTCCATGGAGAGAGAGACCACCATCGCTCGATAAGGGCAAGGGTGTGGACATAGGAGAGAGTAGTGAGATGGCTACTCTTTGGGTGGAGACTATCCGTCTCTAAGCATAGGTGCAGACTTTACAGGATGAGGCTGCACGACATCGAGCGGAGGCTACACAGCTCAGAGATGAGGTTGCATGCCTCAGAGCATGGAGCGGAGGAGTGAGCACTCAGGAGCTGGCACGGTCGATTGCTCAGACCATGTTCTATCAGGGTATCTACTTCTAGCTGGTGCCAGAGGGCCAGAGGGTACAGCTGCCATCCAGCATTGCAGATCCGATCAAGATTGGGTCATCGAGGACTTCATCCCGATCGATGACTAGGATGCACAGTACCACACATACTATGATGGGGCCACCTCGTCCACCTCAGGGTGGGGGAGGAGATGAGGCTGAGAGCTCGAGGGGTTCTCGAGGCTAGGCTACTGCACTGTACATACTGGATATATGATTGAGAGGATTGAGTATGCCAAGATGTAGATTGTGGCATACCAATCCAGTTTTGATATGATGTACATACATTGTTGAGATATATATATGATATTTTTGATCATATGACTTGTCTTATGTATGATGCTTTAATGTTTTTGATGTGATTGATTTGATGATTCATGTAATTATGTTGTTTGAAAAATATTATAGTTGGAATGTCATGCTTTAAAATTTAAATGAAATAATCTGATGTAAACAAATTGGTTGTTGTGATGATAATTTGATAAAAAAAATAAAAGGGACTTTTAACAATAATTTCAAAGGATATTGTCGTTGTTATAGACCATTTCATGGAGTCGCTGCTCACTCGGTCGTCAAGCTAATCCCAGTATAGAAATATTGTTAAAAGTAAAAAGAGTGCTTAAGAGACTGTCTTAAGACTTTGTTGTGATGATGCAAATGATGATGATGATGGTGATTTGTTTTCAGATTTCCATAAAAATATTAGGCATAAAAATGATTTTTGCTAGGCATAAATTCCTAAGTGTGATAAAATTTTGAATAATTCCTTAGAAATTATACCATGGTTGCAATATTGAATTTGAACATAATGTCATGAAATAGAATAAGTTGCATTCTTTGAAAGCATAATTGTGTAACATAATGATTTAAGTCATATGTTTTTATGATTTGAAATAGATGGGAAATAAAATTAGTTCGATGGTTTGCGCTAGGCATAGAATATTTAGGTATAGACTTATACCATCATCGCGAAATCCGAAGAAGAAAATAAATAGTTTTATTGCATGATTGATTTTTAATTTTTGAAAATAAACAGAAAATATGAAGATGAGGACTTGTGCTAGGCATAAAATTCCACTTTTGGTTTTGGAATTATACCATCGTTGCAAAAGTCAAAAGTTATATGTAACTTTATTGCATGTTTTTGAAAAATGATTTTGATTTTTTGGTAATGCATGTGGTTGTCTTTATACTAAACAATTGTTCTCAGAGAAGAAAATGAAATTATTCCAGACAATTTGTAAAAATATTTCAAAGTATCTTAAAGACAAAAGTTAGATTTATAAGGAATCCCATGTGCGTATGTGAGTTCATTTCCAATCTTGATTTATCATAATGATACACAAAATCTCTCAAATACAAATGTGTGTGCGATTGTAGTATTCATTTACCAGGTTTGAGCAAGATACTATGATACAAGTGATTTGAATTAACCAAATAAGTGTTCATTAACCATGATTGAGATGCATATAACCATACCAGACTACTATGTAAGTCGGATTATCAAGAGCTAGCTAATCCATAAGCAGACATAGGTCTGTACAAAAGAAGGTCGCTAATGTGACAGACATATCACCACGCTAGGAATTACCCAAGGCCAAGCGGGTTGGGCACAAACCACTTGTTATGGGGCTTACCTCACAGTTTTTGAATAATTGAGAATTCCAGGGATTCAAGCTCATCAACCCTTCTTTTCTTTTCAAGGGGTAGGGAAAGGGATTTTATTGCTTTTGCTTTTGCTCATTTTGCTTTCTTTTCTTTCTTTTCTCTTTTTTTTTTTTTTGTATCTTTTGCTTTGATATTTGAGATAATGCTGAAATAGTGCTAAATGATTTTGCTTGATTTCTCTTTTTCTTTTGCTTCCTATTCTAGGGATACTTGCTCGGATTAGCTGTAGAGCAAGGGATTTTTATTTCGGGTAGGGGTGAGCTTGTCCTTTTGCCAATTCTCAAAGATTCTAGACCATGTGCATGATAGGATAGCAGGGGAAACTTTTCGCTCAAGAAACCACTTCTACTATGTAGGATAGCATGGACATTACAAATATAATCATTTTATTGTGAAAAGATATGCTTGGTTTAAGTAAATAACAAGATCAATTCTCTATGCTCAAACTTTATTTAATTGAATTTTGTGGACTTTGATATAAGAGAGATTAGTAATCATGCCAAATAAAATCAAGATATTTATTCATGTGAATGTGAAAGTGCGGGATTCCAAATAAATGCTAATTTATCCAAAATAATTTGAAAATATAACCGCAAATATGTCACAATTTGCGAAGTACAAAAAATAAAAGATGGTTTTGAAGATTTTGATGATTTTGAATGTTTTTGGTATTTTTATAAATTGAAAGAAATACAAGATAGTGATTTTTTTTTTTTATGTTAAACAAATATATACAATGACGAAATGACCAATTTTTTATGCATAGTAACGTTTAAGGTGCATAATATTCATAGGTTCTTTAAGTTCTTTACCATCTAAGGTAGATAATTTGTATGCTCCCGATTCAAATTTAGCAGTGATAATATATGGTCCAAGCCAGTTGGGCTCAAATTTACCTTTAAGGTCTTTAGTTGCATTAGTATTCTTTTGATTTTCTTTTAAAACAAGATCGCCGACCTCAAAGGATCGATGACGAACTTTCTTAGCATATGATCTTTTAAGCTTGTTTTGGTAAGCACGAAGATGCTCCAAAGCATTGATGCGCTTTTCATCTAGGAGTTCCAGCTGATCGAGTCTCGCATGCTCGATATTCATCTCCTACTTCGGTATCTTGAAGTAGTAGAGCCAAAGAAGGAACTTCTAATTCAAAGGGAAAAATGGCTTCAGCGCCATAAACCAAAACAAAAGGTGAAGTTCCAGTGGGGGTTCGAACACTAGTTCGATAGGCCCACAAAGTAGGATATAATTGAATGTGCCAGTTGCGGCCGATTTATTGACCAATCTTTTGAGAATTTTGATTAAGGTTTTGTTTGAAGCTTCCGCTTGGCCATTACCCCGAGGATAATAGGGAGTGGACCAACGATGTTGAATCTTATATTTTTGGCATAATTTCTTAACATCTTTATTTTTGAAACAAGTTCCATTGTCTGAGATGAGATTTGCAGGAATTTCGAACCTACAAATGATTTGATTAAAAATAAATTTAGAGACTTGTGTTCCAATGCAGGAAGCTAAAGGCATAGCTTCAACCCACTTCGTGAAATACTCAGTGGCGGTTATGATGAATTTGTGTCCATCAGATGACACAGGATTAATTTTGCCAATAATGTCTAAGCCCCATTTTGAAAAGGGCCAAGGAGATGAAATAGCCTCGCAGTTCTTGTGCAGGGGCATGGACAAGGTCAGCATGTTTTCGGCACTTGTCGCAATGGCGCACATAATCATGTGCATCATTCTCCATGGTAGGCCAAAAGTATCCTATCCTAAGGAGCTTTTTAGCAATGACACTACCACTGAAGTGTCCTCCACAAGATCCATCGTGGGCTTCACTCAAAGCTGATCCGGATTCTTCTAAATTCAAACATCTCAATAGGATACCTTCAAAAGATCTCCTATATAAAGTATTGCCAATTATTACAAATCGACTTGCTCGTCTACGTAATAACCGATGCTCGTTTCTATTAGAATTGGCAGGGAAAGTCCCATTTTGAAGAAAATCAAATATATCCTTATACCAAGGTTCAGGAGTAGTTTCATTGATTAGAAACACATCCAAAGGTTCTAAGCATGACTTATTTGAAGCGGGTTCCTGGAGTCGATGAATAATGATGGTGGCATATTCGTCATCTAACTCCAAGGGCAGAAGAGATGCAACTGCGGCCATAGCGTCAACCGCACGGTTGCTAGTTCGAGGAATAGCTTCCAAGGTAACTTGATCAAATAGAGATATTAATTGTAAAACATAGGCTTTATATGGGCAGATTTTATCATCTCTGGTCCGATAAACTTCATTAATTTGGTTTATAACAAGTTGAGAATCACCAAAAACTAACAGATGTTTAATTTTTAGAGCCAAGGCGGCTCGTAATCCAAGGATTAGAGCTTCATACTCAGCAATATTATTAGTGCAAGCAAATGTTAATTTAAAGGACAAAGGTATAATGTGCTTTTGTGGAGATATTAAAATAATACCTGTGCCAGCCCCACTCATGCATCGGGCTCCATCAAAGTATAAGGACCATTGTTCAACATGGTCTGCCTCTGATTGAAGGCATTCATCAAGAAACTCAATGATGAGGGGATGGGTAGACTCTAAGGGTGCAACAGCTAATTGATCTCGCTATGATTTGACCCTTAACAGACTTTTGTCCTATAAACATGAGTTCAAACTCGCTTAGAGCAAGAACCCACTTGGCTGTGCGACCCGATAAATAAGGTCGACTCATGAGATACCGCAAGGGATCATATTTAGCAATGACATACGTTTTCTGGCTAAGCATATAATGGCATAATTTTTGCATAGAAAATATGACCGCTAGACATAGTTTTTCTAATGTTGTGTAGCGGGTTTCATAACTAATTAGGGTTCTGCTAATGTAATAATTAGCACGTTCTCTTTTCTCATCATCAAGCTGAGCTAACATAGCTCCTAAAGCAAAATCTGAAGCTGAAATATACAGGATAAATGGACGATCAGGTCTAGGCGGTGAAAGCACAGGTGGGTTAAGGAGGTATTGTTTAAGAAGTTCAAAAGCTTCCTTACATTCGTCATCCCAATTAAAAGGGACATCCTTCTTAAGGAGCTTAAGAAAGGGACCGGTTTTGTCCGCCAACTTATCGATGAAGCGACGGATAGCTTGAAGTTTACCTTGTAAACTTCGTAATTCAGATATATTGGTAGGTGCGGGCATATCAGTGATAGCCGCAATCTTAAGAGGGTCAATTTCGATGCCACGTAAAGAAACTATAACCCCTAATAGTTTACCGGACTTAACTCCAAATATGCATTTGGTTGGATTTAATCGAATAAGATATTCTCTTAACCGATTAAAAACTTTTCTCAAATCATCTAAATGATTATCTTCATTAATAGAGCGAGCTATAATATCATCTACATAATCATGTAGGATATCATGCATCATATCATGAAAAATATAAGTCATAGCTCGTTGATAGGTTGCACCTGCGTTCTTTAGGCCGAATGGCATCACTTTCCAACAAAAGGTACCCCAGGGGGTAATAAAGGTTATTTTAGCCTGATCTTCAGGAGCTATCCTGATCTCGATTATAGCCGGAGAATCCATCCATTAGGGACATCATCCCACTCCCAGCAGTAAAATCAATGATTTGATCCATGTTTGGAAGAGGAAAATCATCTTTAGGGCATGCAACGTTAATATCTCTAAAATCTGTGCAAACCCTAACTTTGGTAGCTTCTTTCTTGGTGACTGGAACTACATTCGAAATCCATTCAAGCATAATCAATAGCTTGTATAAAAACAACATTCAAGAGTTTTTCTAACTCCCCTTTGACTAGTAAGGCCACTTTGGGATGCATTTTTCTAAGTTTCTGTTTAACGGGTTTAGCATCCGGATGGACTACTAGGTGATGCATGACTACGGAAGGGTCTAAACCCGGCATATCTTCATATGTCCAAGCGAAGACATCTTCATATTCTTTAAGGAATGCAATGTATTGCTCTTGTTTTTCTTGACTTAATTCTGATCCAATATTGATTATGTGGGGACTATCCTCAGTTCCAATGTTGATTTTAATGACGTTTTCTACTTCCATGTGTAGATCTCTTTCAAAATTAGGTGGGGCGGGTGAAACACCCAATTCTTGTAATTCTTTTAAGGTTAACTTGGATAATTCATCTTGAGGAGTAGTGGCCTCAAGCTGAGCTATAGTTGGTATAGAACCATCAAAATAAAACCCATTGTGTAACATCTCTTCAACGGAGACATCATGGAAAATATCTCCTTCCAACTCATCATCGGATTCAGCAATCATTTCAGGATAAGCTATGGATAGCATATTACATGTAAATGGCTGATTTTTTAGAGGCAAATCATCACGCCCATCCAAATAATCTTGATAACATATGAGTTGATCATCATCTTCAAAAGGAAAGGGTTGACCCTTACTAGGAAATAGGCCCACACCACAGTGGGCGGGCCACGGTTCTACCTCGAAAGGTTCTTTCATACCATTTTGGAAAGGTCCCAAGCCTTTCCCTTTATATCCCATTTTAAGCATTATAGGTTTAGCTTTAATATACTCATTAGTAAAATAACATCGAGCATATCCATCATGATGAGTTTTGATATTCCGAGGTATTCTTCCCCAGTCATATCCTTTATAAATGAAGGCACAACTCCCGACTTGGTAAGTACTTCCCATAGGTTGTGGGAGGCCCAAAGTACGAGGAGATGGTGGCAAATTACTTAAGATAATGGAATTTTGCATAGAAGCATTTGTTTTTTCTGATATAAGAATTTTAGATAAATCAGGTAAGAGTTCATCGGAAAGAGAATAAGATGTAGAAGGATCATTCCCTATATCTTTAGATGTGGAAGGTATGATAGATGTAGATAATGTGGAGGTGTTAATAGATGGGTCTATAGGTTTTGAAATTATAGGGATGGAACATGAAGGATTGGTTGTGGATTGAAGATCTTTTTGAGGTTCTAGAGTAGTTTGTTTAAAAGATTGTTGATCTATATATGAGGGTGAAATTAATGGAGGAGAAATAGATGAAGTTATGGGTGTGTGTTTCACAGTTTTAGATGAAAAATAAGAATTAGGATGTGTGGATGACAGAGCAGGGCAAAATTGAACTCCAACAGGTTCTGCCAAAGCACACATATCAAAGGGTCTAGGATCACCATGGATAGTGACCAACTGATTTTTAAATTCGAATTTAACACATTGGTGTAAAGTTGATGGGACAACCCGCATTGCATTGATCCAAGGACGACCCAAGAGTATATTGTATGATGCGGGGCAATGTACAATAAACACGATCGTATCTAAGGTTCTCGGACCAACTTGCAATGGGATGGTAATAACTCCACACGTTTCTTGTGTTTCGTCATTGAAAGCTTTTATGATCATGTCGCTTTTCTTCATTTCATCACTTCTAAACCCAAATCTCTGGTAGAAGTCAAAAGTGCAAATATTTAGAGATGAACCATTATCAATCAAAACTCTTTTGACTGCTACATCTCCTATTAGGGCAGTAATGTATAAGGGGTTATCCTTATGTAAACTATGTTGTGGTATATCTTTATCTCGAAAGTCAATACAATCGACTTCTCTAGTGATGATAGTATTGGCCATGGCTTCAAGGTTGAATGTTTTGTGGTACCATCATTTGGCTTAATGTAAGCATTAATTCATCTCTATGGGTAGGAGAAGATCTTAATAAATCCAAAAGGGAAATTCTGGCTGTAGTATTGGATAATTGCTCATTAATATTGTAAGGGGGTTTAGGTTGAACATTAGGAGCATGATTCCCTTTATTGGGATTTTTCAAAACAAATGGAGCTGATCCATCATTTTGATTTGGTTCTTGTTGAGAATTTTGAGCTTGTTGTCCTGGTAATGGCTCCAATGGTACCTACAATGTTATATTGAGGATGTTGAATAGGTCTAGGTCTAGCATTTATAGCTTGTTCATTAGAAAGGAACTGATTAGAAGAGGGTCGAGTAGTAATTCTTCTAGGAAATGGTTCTTCCGGAACCATAGCATCTCGTGATAGGTTGAATAGGATCTGATTCATTTTTAGAACTATTCGATTGGTTTGAGGTGATGTCTATTTCACTTTCAATATCTGATTCTACATCACTGAGATCCGGTATTTGAATATTATGTAGGGGCCTGGTCGTGACCATGGATAAAGTTGTGTCAAATTTTTGTAAATCATGATTAGGTAAATGTCCGCTAATAGTTCCTACATATCGGGTAGGAGGAGGGACATTATGATGCTCAATTTGATTGGCCACCTCTTTACCATGTCTTGGTAAAGGATGTTGAAATATGTCTAATGATTGATTAGCATTTTGATTTTGATTTTGGGGAATGTTCTTTTGAGCATTATTAGGAGCATTTTGTTTAGGTTGGAAGGCTTGCACCTCCATCTCATTATTATCAATCAGATCTTGTATTTTATGTTTTAACCTTTTACAAGCGTTGGTAGAGTGTCCAGGCCCTCTATGGAAATCACAGTGTAAATCTGCTCTGTATCCGGGTATGGTTGGATCGAGTTCCTGGATAGCTGGTAATTGAATCAAACCTCTTTCGAGTAATTGAGGTAAAATAGTTGATAATGGTTGATTCAATCTAGTAAACTCTCGAGGAGGTTTATCAGGAGGTTTCAATATAAATTTTTTTGTTGTCTTCGTTGCATTGATATTAGCAACATTTTTGCTGTCAGTGACTCCGTCACCTACGACTTGTTTGTTTTTATATTGATTTCTGGATGTTTTCTCATCATCTTTCTTCCTAAGTTGGCCTCTCCTAATGAGGGCATCTTCTACTCTTCGAGCTAAATCTATAGCCTGATCGAAGGTAGTTAAGGTAGCAGCTTGATAACTCATAAGATATTTGTTCTTGCAAATTATTAATAAAAATGTCCAACATTTCCCTATAAGGTAGCACAAAGTGCAGTTTTCCTGTCAACTGCCTCCATCTAGCTAAGAAATCCGCAAAACATTCATCTTTGTCTTGTTTTAAGTTGTACAAATCTTTAATGGTTACATGCCTCTCGATATAGGCACTAAATTGATGCACAAAATATTCAGCGGTTTCTTCAAAATTTCTCAAAGAATGAGTGGGCAATTGATAGTACCACTCTAATGCCATTCCTCCTAAACTTTTCGGGAACATTTTTAGTAATAACAAGTCATCATGTGATATATCATGACATGCTATCCTAAACATGCGAAGATGCTCTATGGGATCTTCAGTTCCTTTATATATAGGCAGGACGGGCATAGGAAAATGTTTAGGGTATGGTTGTGCTACAACTATAGGATCTAGAGGTTGACTACACATCTCTCGATAATTGTACGAGGGACGGTAGGGATCCATCTGGTCCATGCGGGAAGCTAACTATTTCACCATGGCTTCCAGATTATCGGTTTGCCCACCATATTGGTTCGGTAGGGCATTAATATGAGATTGGTGAGCATATGATGGAGGGACATGCATATTAGATGCTATATTACTATTGTGTAAATTGTTGGTAGGAAGGGTGTTATGAAGAAGTTTTGAAGTTGTATTATGATGTATCCCAGATTGTTGAAAATTGGTGTTTGGCTTCATTTTAGGTTTTTGTCGATTTGAAGCATATTGGTTAATAGTTTGGCGAAATAAAGCAGTGAATGAAGGTCTCTTTTGTGTGGGCATGATTTTAGGCTCAATAACAGGTTCCTTAGGAGGTTGGGTAACCTCGTTGTTTTTGCATATTCTGAATTATAGCGGCCATATCCATATTGGATGGCCCAACTTTATCACTTTCTTGATCAATGAAAGACAAGGGATTAGTGTGTATGTCAAACATATGTTCCATGGCTGCTTGAGTGTCACTAATTTGTCCCCTATCAATATGAACTGCCATATTAAGAGCACCAATATTATTATTGAAGAATTTCTAGAAATGATCTAAGTTATCAAAAGCAATAGTTCCATCTGAAGCCATTCTAGGGGATGAGGATCCTTCCTCTCTAACATTTTCTTGTTGTTCATTTTCTTCAGCCAAGTCATCTTCTGGCTGTTCTAGAGTTTCTTCTTCTGGAATTGGATCCTCAGGAAGGGTATTTAATTTTTTGTTTTTCTTGCCTAACCAATCTTCTTCTTCTTCTTCAGTTTGTTTACCATTCCTAAGTTTAGTCATTGTGCTTAAACTTAGATTTCAGCAAATATATATATTTATATATATATATATATGCAACAAGCTTAAGAGGTATATATCTTAATTATATACCTACTATAATATTTAAAATGAAATGTTTTGGTTTTTGTTATGTTTTTTAGTTTTTCTTGTTTTTTGGTTTTAATAACAATATTATAAAGATAACAAACAACACACAAAATGCAAGAAATAATAATAATGAAAGCAATGATCTAGTTTTCTATAAACAATTTATAAATATCATTAATGGGCTCAAGTTCTTCAGGAGTCATGAAATGTTCTTCTTCAAATTGAAAATTTTCTTTCAAAAATTTGACAAAAAGTGCTATAGTGATATTATCTATCTCAGACTCTGGTTGGTAGAAATAAAGCTCATGGCAATACTCTCGATATAACACAGCTCTAGGAACTCTATTCCATATTTCCCTATCCATAAGAATGACCTCTTGGTCTTCTACATGACCTAGGAATTGGTGTATAATGGCTGCGTTCTCGAGGTATTCCTCGAAGGTGAACAATTCTGAAGACACAAGAGCTCTCCTATAAGCTAACCACCTATGGCAGGCTCTCTGAAGTTCATGATAAAAAATGAGTTGATGAGGATCCAAGATTCTATCTAGGACAAGCCTCTTGATTTGTTTAAGTTCTGTTGACCTAGATGAAATGACACCTAGTCTTCTATCAAGTTCATCCCACAAAAGTTGGTTTCTATCTGTTTCAGGCACACTAAGCACATAATTGATTTCTATGGCTGCTAATTGGTTTTCAACATTTATAATAACTGCTAGTCTTTTCTTAGGAGCTACCATCTAAACATGATATGCAACTAAGTAGTTTTCTAATGATTTTAAATGCATCTATTTTTTTTTTTTTGTTTTCAAAAGGTTTTAAATGCATTCACGTCGGGTTCACCAAAATGTATCGCTCCAAATTTTTCACACCCTTACCTTCAGGCTATAGGATCCGCGCCCGGAAGGGGGATGTGAAAAGGATGGGACAATACCTCGGACTGAGAGGCCTTGCGAAGGTCCCGCCTCTCAGGGGAGGTGTATTATGGTGATTTTTCGATGGATGGTGGGTTCACCAGGAAACGTTTAGTGGCAGTTTCCACGCCTAGGTTGGGAATGTGTTTTATGTGTTCAATTTTATCTTTAAACATTCAAATCCTAGGTTTGGCCAAATGAATCTAAGTTGTTCTATATGAAATGCAGTTTTAAATACAAAAAATAGAATTAACAAAAAACACAGAGAATATGCTAAATGAGGAAAACCATACCTGATCCGGATGTCTGATGGAGGTTCTAATTTTTGAAGCAGTCCAGAATCGTCTGGAATTTGACAGGATCGTCTCCTATCTGACAGGATCGTCTGAGATCTGACGAATTCGTCAAAGACCTACAAACAGAGAAATAGATACAAAATACCAAAATTGCAACTATTCTGATAAAGGAAAATGATATAAAATAATGATAAGGAGTTAATAAGATAATCCCGAATGGAAATGCAAGTGAATTGCAACACTTTAATAGCTAATCATGATTTGATTGTGCAATTAAACTACATGGGTGAACTCCAAGATGCAAGATAACAAGAAATAATAATAAAATTGACTAAATGCAGAATAAAATGACATCAAGGTATAGGAAAAGCGCAAACTCTGGGCACTGATTGCCCCAATGCAGACTGTAGTCGAAATCATCTCGGATTGGTACGAAATCATCTCGAATTGGACAGGATCATCTACGACGATCTGAGCTTGCTCCGACTGAAGAATGACAAGGTTCCTGCAACAAAATTTGGATAGCACAAGTGCAGATGATAATCCAGGGTTTTCTAATGCATGTAAAAGTCAGGTTACAGGAAAATTCAGCCAGCCACCAGGGGGATGTCAAAGGGGGGGTCCTAAGGTTTAAATGGGCTTAGGAGGGAGGTTAGGAGGTTGGAGATCATCCTAATTTGGAAGATCTCCAATGGGGGAGGTCTCTAACGGTGTAGACACGCTTCTGCCCAACTTAGAGACGCCGTTGAAACAGAGGCTAATTATGAAAAATTAGTTTTGGGACAAGATCGTCTAGACGTCCTAGCCCAGACGAAATCATCCGATCTGAGGCGATATCGTCTGATCGATGACGATATCGTCAAACGGTCACAACAAACTCTAAAAATGGCATGGGAAACGAGGAAACGGGTTAAACGGTGGTTTTGGAGCGATTTTGGGGTTGAATTTGAATTTGAATTATTACTAAGGTAATTTTAATTATTGCTAAGTTTTACTGCACCAATTTTAGGGTGCTACAATCCCTTAGGTATATATCAAAATTAGAAGACCAGTATGTCATCCATAATAACATGTTAGACAATGGTGCTTCACATAATATAATACCTAAATAGGTAGTAGATCAGTTAGGACTTATTTGCACAAGAGATTCTCCCCCTATTTTAGTCATGAATAGTAGATAGATACCATGTGTGGTAATAATAACTAGTTTGCTAGTATACTTTCATCAATATCTAAACAAAGGCATTATAATTAATGTAGTAGTAGTGGATGTAGATCCTTTCTTCTCCTTATTATTTAGTAGGCACTAGGCTAAACAACTTGGTGGTTCTATTTAGTTAGACTAGTCTTATGCAACTATTCCACTATCAGGAAAAGAAAATGCTACTCTCAAGAGAACCTTTTAATATATATTTAGTAGAACTAAGAAAATATGATGATACTATGATAAACCTGGTTAATTTTGTTGAGAAGAAAGGAATAGGAGTATACTCAGTCTGACATACACCATTTCTAAAAGAAGTTCCTAATGTTAAAGGTTTGGATCCAAAAACTAGAGTAAAATTTGATGCAGATGCTGATAGAGTCCTAACTTAAAAAATATAGACTATGATATTTGAATAGGCTAAGTCACATACTGAGGCTAGTGCAAGGATAAAATTAATTGATATTAAGGGTAACTATTTGGGTATCCTCTATAGAATTGAATTCTCTTGTACTAACAATGTGGCTTAATATGAAGTATTATTATTAGGACTTAAAAAATCCAAATAATTAGGCATCAATTACTTAACTATCAATGGAGATGTAGAACTAATTATTCAACAAGTAAAAGGAAAATATCAGGCTAAGCATCCAATATTAAGATAGTATAAACAAGTTGTACTAGTTGATATAGATAACTTCTTAGTATTCAATTTTATTTTATATACCAAGAGAATATAATTATGTTGTAGACCTGTTAGCTGTAAATGCATCTAGTGTAGATAGTCCAAAAATTGATACAAAATACATGGATAATTTTTCTACTATTTTTATTTATAAACCATTTGTACTAGATAATATTATCTATCTTCAAGTATTTAAATATGATATTGACATTAAAGACTTTATTTATATTCAGAATCAGTTTGTTGATGTAATATGTGAGGAAGAGGATGAAGAAAAATTGAAGGATGTCATTAGAGAAATAGTTGAAGTTATCCAAATGAAAATAAATATAATCCCTAGAAGGTTGTGTCTTTAGAAATTTTATTTGATAATTTTGACAAAGCTTATAAGCCACTCTTTTAAGAATCTAAATTTGATGATGTAAATATTGGAATAAAAGAAGAGCCAAGGCTTGTTAAAATAAATAAAGCTTTATCAATGAAAGAAAGACATCCATACATTAGTTTTATGAAAAAGAAAAAAAATCTTTTTCCCTAGAGTTATGAAGATTTAAGGACATTCAATACATATGTTATGAATGATATAATACCTCTAAAATAATATGCAAAACCTTTAAGGCAAAAGGAAAAAAAATTCAACCCCACGTTACATATAGTTATGCAAAAAAAAGTACAAAAGTTATTGGATGCCCAAATAATCAGAAAGGTGAGATTTTATTTCTAGATAGAAAATTTAGTACCAGTCAAGAAGAAGAATGGAGATATTAGGCTGTGTTTTAACTTCAATAATTTGAACAAAATTTCACTCAAAGACAACTATCCACTCCCCAACATGGAGCAATTATTGCAGGTAATAGTTGGATCAGTAAGAATGTCTCTACTAAATGGTTTTCAAGGTATAATTAGATATTTGTTAATCTAGAGGATAGATATAAGACTAATTTTATGAAACCTTGGGAAACCTTTGAATATATTAGAATACCATTTGAATTAATGAATATAAATACCACATTTTAGAGGGCTACAAATTTTTCCTTCAAAGGTCTAATGTTTGAAATAGTTTTTGTATACCTTTATGATATAACAATGTTTTCTAAGAACCCTAAATATCATTTTGAACATTTTACCAAGGTATTTGAAAGGTGAAAATAGTTTGGGATATCTCTGAATCCAATGAAATGTATTTTTGGGGCTACGAATGGGAAGTTGTTAGGGTATGTAGTTTCAAAAGAAGGCATCAACATTGATCCATAAAGGATAGAATCCATTGCTAAAATCCTCCCTCCTAAAAATATAAAAGGAGTTAGATCTTTATTTGGAAAGATTAACTTTGTAAGGATATTTATCCTTAATTTTACTAAAATTGCAAAGCCTATTAACAACATGATTAAAAAATACGAGGATATAAGGTGGACAGAATAAAACATCATATCCTTCAAAATATTAAATATGTAATAACTACAACCCCTATGTTGAATTGGCCTAATTAATCTAATGATTTCAACATATATTACTTTGCATTAGAGCATACTATTGCTATAGTTCTATCTTATAAAGATGATGAGAATAATGAAAGACCTGTAGTTTTTATGAGTATAGTGCTGAAAGGAGCTCATTAAAATATTCCATGATAGAGAAGAATACTTATGCTTTAATAAGAGCATTGGATTATTTTAACAGTATATTTGGATTAAGAAAAGTGTTATCCTACATTCTTTACATAGCAATAAAAGATGCCCTTACTCAGTCTAAACCCACAAGTAGTATTGCTAGGTGGATGGTTAAACTATTGTAATATGATGTAGAATTAAAAGCAATTTAGATTGTTAGAGGGCAGGGTTTAGAAAAGCATATGGCTAACAAATAAGTAGAGTATATGAAAAATACTATAATAGTAGATGAGATGCTTGAAATAAGAAGAACTAACAATGGTGAATGCAAATGATATGATGATATATCGATGTATCTTCAACCATTATCTTTCCCAAGAGGAATATCCTAAAATAGGATTAGATATATCAAACAAAAATCCCAAAGATACTATTTCCAAGAAGTTAAACTATATTGGAGATATCCATATAGTGTGCTATTGCTTTGTTTGTTTGAAAAAAAAAATCCCTCAAGTATTGAAAGAGTATCATTCTAGATTTTGAGGTGGTCATTTTGCACCTAAGGCCAATACCAATAAGATAATTAGAGTTGGTTATTATTGGCCTAACCTATTTAAATATTTTCACTAGTTGACTATCATAGTTTTCAAGTATTTTCAGGAAAGAAACATTTAGTAGATATGCTTCTAAAGCCAGTAGTCATTGAAGCTTCTTTTACACAGTGGGAAATTGATTTAATTGGTGAAATATAATCCTAACTCTTTTGGAGGTCATATGTGGATCATAAAAACTACCAAATAATTTACTAAATGGGTGGAAGTAGCTCTCCTTTAGAAATAAATGACTAATTTTGTAATTAAATTCCTTGAAGAAAACAAATTGACTAGGTTTGGGGTCCCTATGAATATGGTTACAGATAATGACAACTACTTCACCTCCTTTGAAATAATTGAATTCTATGTCAGTATAGTTTAGAACTCTCTCATGCTATAAATTATCATCCTCAAAGAAATGATTTGGTTGAGTGCTCAAATAAATATTTTATTACTAGAATCAAGAGATCACTAGGCAATAACAAAAGAGGTTGGTATAATGAGTTAAAATATGCTTTATGGGTAAAGATATTCTCTGTTAAAATAAACATAGGAAAGTTCCCATATGAGTTAGTATTTTGTGAGAATGCTCTATTGCCTCCTCAGTTAGAGATATATACCTTATATCTACTCCAAGATAATGAAAATCCAAATATTATACAAAGGATATTAGATCAAATTACGCAATTACAAGAGGATAGAAGAGAAGCTTTGACAAAAATGATAGAGCAAACAGAAAAAGTAGTATATATTTTCAATACGAAGAAAAAAGTTAAACCATTCCTTGAAGGGGATATAGTAATATATTGGGACCCAAAGAATGATAAGCATGGTGAAAAAGGTAAACTAGATATCAAATGGCTTAGGCCATATCAGATTATTTAAATTGTTGGACAACACACTTACAGGTTACAAAATCTATAAGGAGAACAAATGTAGATTCCAATCAATGTCCAACATCTGAATTTGTATCAACCCTATTTTGGGGCTATAAGAGAATGAATTTGTAATTCAATCCCAAAAAATTGTATTTTTGTTGTCAGTTCCTAGGCCTTTAGGCCATTTGTTCTAGAAATTTTTATTTTTTAGTTTTATAACATTAGGTGATTAGATAGGAGAATGTCTATTTTTTAAAATATATTTTTTATTTTTTTTAATTTAATTTTAGAAAAGTGTAACTACAAATTATAAGGCTATTAAGTGCTTCAAAATTTCATCACTTGTCCCAGTCAGAACCTATGTTGGATCCTCAAAATCCAACTTAATATTTATACCTAATTTCAAATTTTGACAAGCTACAAGCTTATTGCAGTGGTAAGGGCTTTGACCTTTCTTTGGGAGGTCGAAGGTTCAAACCCCACTCAGTATGATGGGACCAAAACCCCTCATAAAAACTTGTGTAAAGTCATTGAAGGATAATATCCAAGCTTTGTTGTAATACCACTATGTGGTGATCATGTAATATGGGTGGATCCCATTTCAATCCCATATAAACAATTGAAAAAAAATTCAAAATTTCATGGGTCTTGTGGATTCCTAGGTCTAGGTTGTTTTGTTGTTATATTTGAGTCAAGGTCATTTTTCTTTACTCTTGGTGGCTTACAATTTTTTGCAATAATCCTAAAAATAGTCATTATTTTTTATCAAAGTTTTTACTTTTATAGTCATTTCTAATAGTCCTTTGCAATTTTTTTCCTTTTTTAAGAGCATATCCTTCCTTAAATATCCTCAAAATTTTATTTTTATGAAGTCATAGGTCCTAAGGTCTTAGTCCCTCAAAATTCTCTATGGTTGCTAAGGTCACTTTTGAAAAACATCTATAGTCGTGATCCCCCTTTAATTTTTTTTTTTTAACTCTCCCCTCAAGTCTAAGCTTCATCGATTATTATTTCAAAGTTCAAAAGCCTTAGGTCATTCATACATCATGTCTCCCCTGTACACATTTTGTACTACCATGTAAAATTCATGCCTAAGATAATGATTTCCATCACCTAAGGTTCATGGGTCATTGGCACATAGGATAGAATTCCCATTTTCTACCTTAGTTTATAAATCTGAAAAATTTCCTAAAGAAAAATATTTCTTCCATTCACTAAGGTCTAAATTCATTGCCCCCACAAAAAAAATGTATGTGTGATTCAAATAATTAAAACCTTGCCTAAGGTTTTATTAAAGAAAAATGCGCAGTACGAATTTGAGTGGGTGAACTCAAGCGTTGCAATATCGTTGGCTA
This sequence comes from Wollemia nobilis, assembly GCA_028583015.1. Classification (NCBI taxonomy): domain Eukaryota; kingdom Viridiplantae; phylum Streptophyta; class Pinopsida; order Araucariales; family Araucariaceae; genus Wollemia; species Wollemia nobilis. The sequence goes on from JAQPPZ010016895.1 coordinate 16,592,370, forward strand.
AAACATGTGTGGTGTGGGTTTGGGTGGGGAAGCTCAAGAATTACAATCTCATTGGTTGAAAAATATGTGGTATGAGTTTGAGTGGAAAAACATAAGTATTGCAATCTCATTGGTTGAAAAATGAGTGAGTTGAGTAGGGAAACTTAAGCATTGCAATATTATTGGCCAAAACATATTCCTTTCCTAAGGTTTGAGTTTCCCAAACACATAAAATAAATGTTCCCCCTTCGGACTTAAATTAATAGTGCCCCATAAAGTTTCCACCTTAAGAAAACACATCTTTCATAATGTTAAAGGTCAATAATTCGTGCAACAAAATTCCCCTTAATAGCTTAGGCTACAATAATAAGTCTAAGATCCATTTAATATTTCCACAAAGGTATAAGTAATTAATAATTTCATCATATGCTCCTTTTATATGGTTAGAATTCAAATTAACCGTTTGTTTCCCCCTTAAGATTCATATCAATTCCTAAGATTAAAAGTCTTTGTCACGTTAAATAAATCATAAGTCCTTAAGTCTAAGCCCATAGGTTGTTATGTTTTCTATCTCTTAGGTCATTCATACATCTTCCTTATCCACATTCACATTTCATAATATCCATACCTTGGAAGCTCCCCTAAAAATAATGTTCCTATCGTCTAGGTTCAAGGACCATCAACACATAGACACAAAATTCCCCCTTTCGCTAATATAAATCCTTGCATGTATTAAGGTCTAATATCATGATATCCAAAAAAATAAATGTTTTGAATAATTAAAATTTTTCCTAAGGTGTTAGTGGCCCAGATTGGAGAAGAATAATTTAAGTGCTAAAAGCTAATTTGCTAGAAAATATATGGTGCAGACTTGAGCGGGGAAGTTTAAGTGCTAAAATTTAATTGGCTAGAAAACATGCGGTGCATATTTGAGTGGAAAAAAACAAGCATTACAATATCATTAGCTATAAAAAATTGTGTGGTGTATATTCAAGCATGAGAGATTGAGTGTTGCATTTCAATTGACTAAAAAATAATGGCTTAGATGACAACACTAGATAGAATATTAATGGCTCAGATCTAAGCAAAAAAATTCAAGTGCTAAATTTTTATTGGTTGCAAGATGAATGGCTCAGATGATAATGCTAAATAGAATATTAATGGCTCAAATTTGAGAAAAATAATTCAAGTGTTGACTTATGGTTAGCTGCAAGATGAACGACTCTAATGATAGCACTAACAAAGAAGCGCACGATCTAGATTTATCTATCAAAGGCATATATTCCAATGGATGATTATAAGTTAATTTATTTGAATTTATATTATTTTCAATTAATGGCCTAATTTTATTTTATGTAAATATGGATGGCAAAAATGACCACCAAATGATCCAATGACATAAATTTGAGTAGGAGAACTAGAGCACTATATTTTGATTAGCTCACTGGCTTGGCATATGATAGTTAAATAAAAACAAGATAGACCTTGGTGATGATAAATGAAATCAAGGCTTAAAAATAAAAAATAAATATTCATATAAATAAAAGGAACAAAACATATTTGGTCTAACCAAAGCTAGCAAGAAGTTTAGCGACATCTCCTAGCAAACAAAATATAGAAAAAAAAGTTTTATAATGAAAAAACCATGATAAAATCATCTTATTAAGAAAATAATAAATCAAACTGACTTGACACACCTATTAAGGAAATATACTTGCCAACTCTTTAGTCGTCAATGAATCAAATTTAAACATACCATAATATATTGATCAAACATTCTCCCTACCAATAGTAGAGAATAAGTGCCTCATCATAACTGTTAATACAGTTGTGGAGAGAAAAGGTGACAAAGCTCAACTAGCCATCCAAAGAATGTAGTTAAGATCAATTAAAATTAGTACATGTGGCACTTGCCACAAATATTTGTATGAAGTGTCAAAATTCACTTGCAATGAGCATTCACAGTCAAACATACATAGTACAAAAGAGCTACTTAGACTACAAAGTTTTAAAGAGCTATCAATACTATAGAAATGGCATCTGCAAGCAATTCTTGTATCACCCCCATGAATGTCAAAGCTTGTGTTAAAGAATTGGTGGAACCTCAGTCTTATCAATAACTGGGAGGAAAATTCATTGGAAAAGACCCCAAGGAATTTGTAGCATAATGAAGACCAAACAAAGAAATCACACCCCAAAAATAATGGGAAATTGATAATACAACCATTTATAGTTATGAGCCCACAAAAGAAGATAATCAACATCATGCAACATTTCTCAAAGGGCTATTCAAGAGGGCATAAAAAGTTCAACTTAGTAAAATTCCTATCTATAATAGATGGACGAGTAACTTAGGGAAGTTAATATACCCTAAGGTTTACTACTCCTTAGACCTGATGTTGTGGATGGTAATCTCATATAATACCAAGACTAGAATAGTGAGATACCACTCCAATAAAGCAACCATCAGAATCACACCAGATAAAATTAAGGTCTTCTAGTTGAGTGCATATACCCTAATACTAGACAAAAAAGTAATTTTTGTACAAGATAAATACATGCTTGGTACTTATTTTCATACTAATTTATTTAATCACAATGAGAATATACCATACAAATTTCCTATTCACAAGTCTACTCTTCATCCTTGGGCTAAAGACTATGTAGATATTTTTAACATAGTATTGGGAAGCAAATATTTAGAGTGGATTATCAGGAGGGAAAACATCATAAGGGATAATATAAATACATTCTTAATAGAATTACAAAAATCCATCAAGAAAAAAAGAGAAATAATGCCTCCCTTTTTGTATTATTCTTTCATGATTCATATAATAGTGGGACATATGGAGCCATCCTTAATCAAGCAATTGGAAGGGGTAGAAGCTACAGACGTTCAGGATAGACTCCTTGCATTCATGAAGGTTGGTCTAGTTATACATATTTATTTAGTATATTTCTTCTAATCATTTATGAAGGGCTTTGTGGTTATCACCCAGGAAGAATTGATAGTGGTGTAGCTACATTTTTACATCAAAAAATATAGGAGACTTGTTTGTTAAAGAATTCATGTATATCAGATTATTTGGAGCTAAACTCCCACCAAAAGCATTACCCAAATTTTATCCTATGTCCATTGCCACCTTAGAAATAACAAGACAGGCTGTAGAGGAAGTTAAAATAAGAGCAATAAGGAAAAATAAAAAATTTCCTTGGTTGCATATTCCTTGCAGATTAGGGCACTATGAATACACAGACACTTTTAGCCTTCTGGAGGCTATTTGGAACATGGATTCCTATGAATGTTTTGATATCACTTGGAGGCCCTATGACCTTGTTGGACATTATCATGAATTAGTAAAGAATTTAAGCTTTGTGCACATCACTCATAGAACATATGCATTTAAATATGCAATGTAGGTAGCAATCAAAATAAGAGAATCACTAGAATTGGTATGGAAGATGAGAGATAGACCCCATACACAAATAGAAATGGTGGGAAACTACCCTAGTGATTTAATATTATTGAGAAGTGTTATATTAGATTCAATTGCCCCACTAATTTCCTCTATTCCGCATAAATATCTACAAGATATTATCTTATAAATCAAATATTGAGAGCCTAAAAAAGTGGATATATTGATGAAAATTGACTTAGGTATGCCTCAAGAAGAAGAACAATCAACTACTCAACATGTTCTTGAAACTCTGGTAGACACATAAAAAGGTAAGGAGATAGTTATTGTTTCCTCTACACAAGTTTAGAAAACTCCCCTCAAGCTCACTAAGGCATTAATGGTTCCAAAGCAAAGGCTTGAGCTTGTATTAAATCCACCTCAAGTGATCCCCATGAGTATAGTCATAGACAAGGAAGAACACAAAATATCCTCAATAGTGCTTGAGAATATCCAAGAGGTAGGAGGATTGTCTAATTTACTCATATGTTACTAAATAAAAATTCCTTCTCCTCCAACATAAAAATCCTAGACTTAAAATGGACCCTTCTTTAGATACTCATAAAAATATCACTTTGATGCAAGTAGTAGAAGAAGTTGTACATTTTGATCATAATGAAGAGAGGAAAATCTAGGATTTGGAAGAGGGGAGGGATCCCAATGCAGGATAGTGTATAGTTGAAGAAATAGGGAAAAAAATAAATATGATGCATCTACTACCACCATTGAAATACCTTTTCCAAGGAATGTTAAATAAGCTCAAGCTGACTTAGAAAAATGGGTAATACAAGCTATAGGGGACCCAATTGCCATGATGAAGTTAGAAGTTGTTGCACATGCACAAATTACACTTGTAGTGGAAAAATAAGTTAATGAATTTAAAGCCAAAACAACAAGAGTGGATCCTACAACTTCAAGAACAAAGCCTCAGATCATAATAAAAAATATTTATTGCTCTGACTTCTTGTCTAAATATTAAAAACAAATGTAAAATAAAATATAGGATAAGTTGAAGGATCTAAGGTAAATATTCAACAAAATCCATATGATCAAAAGCTCTGTAGAAAACATGAAGCATATTTTGTAACAAGTAGAAAAATGAGTAAACATAATATATCCCATATTCCAATAATTTAAAAAGTACTATGATCAAATAAGTGCGAGAGAAGTGACATTGGAGGATGGCACCATTATTTTCTATGTTGAAGAGTTCATTAAAATATCAATATTCCTAAGAGATATGTCTAGATGGCACAATTGGATGAAATTAGTCACATGGAAGGATGAAATAAATAATGAGCTAAATGAAGGAGGATTTTCCCTCAAGAATGCTTATAGGTGTCTGACGTTGAGGATCTGATCTTGAACAAAATTCAAGACTTTGACTGTGATCTAGATAATAATTCAAAATTATCCAAGCAAATCAAATTTATGATAGAAATAGTTGACCACTTATGCAATTTGTCTCAATAAATCAAAGCAATGGTTCGAAATACAAAAATTTAAAATCATGCATGATTTAAATATATTGAAATTTACTATGACCTTTTGCGAAGAATCATGGGAACTCATTTATATGGCGTACCTCCAAGAAGAAATAAATAAAGGAAAATATATTAGGAAAAGCAACATCAAAATGTCCATGATAACAACACCCTAGAAAAAGATAATAGAAGAGGGTAGAGTTCATAAATAGATAAATGTGAAGAATTCAATGCAGGGCCACCACAAAAGAAGAAAAAAGGTTAGAAAAAAGATAAATACCTAGGGACATGTTAGGTACCAAGATAGGTACTTAATATTTAATAATGTAATATTGTAGTGTATAATGGTATGAGCCATAAATAAATTATTAATGAAGGTCACATGTTAAAATAGAAATAGGTATGTCATAGAATCATATTTGTAACCTTTGAGAGAATATTGTCATGCACTTTGTAACTCATGGAAGGTGAACCTCCACATGGGTGATATTGTAACTCATGGAAGGTGAACCATCACACTTTTGTATAAAGAGAGATTCACCTCCATTGTAAAAGGTATCTAAAATCTATGATGTATTCTTGGAGAAGTCTTGGCTCATGGAGCTAGATATATTGTGGAGTGGCTTCCTTCCAAAAGGAGCATTGTATGGTGTTCTCCTACCTCAAGGGTATAATCAATCTCTATTTTATTGAGCAATTTATTGTGCAATTAATTTATTTGTGGATGCATGTTGAATATTTTGATATATTGTTGAAAGATATATGGTATGAGAAAAGAGGTTCATTACATTTGGTATTAGAGCAGTGATTTGGGCAAAGTGGGTTTGTTTTTGCAGAGCTAGGGCACATTTTTTTAGAAAAATGTCACATTTTGTGGAATCCATATATATATATATATATATATATATATATATATATATATATATATATATATATATATATATATATATATATATATTTCAGCAGTCATTTTTAGACGGTTTTTGTTTCATTGTGTAGATATTTTTGAGTACTACAAAAAAACTCATTTGTTAAATTCTGATATGTATTGAGAAAGTTATGACTGTTTGAAGTTGAGTTATTTTTGGTCACGCGATTTATTTTTTCAAAATAAAAAAATTTGTATTAAATTTTTAGTAGTAATTGCAGAAGATTTTGGCACCAGTATATAGATTATTTTGAGTACTATAAAAATGACATCTTATTTGTGTATTTCTGATAAGTTTTGAGAGAGTTACAACTGTTTGAAGTTGGGTTGTTTAAGCTGTTTTTTGGCTGCACGATGTTTTTTTCAAAAATAAAAAAAATCGTATTAAATTATTTAACAATTATTTTTTAAATATTTTTGCATTAGCATGCAGGTTATTTTTAGTACTACAACAATTACTACTTAATTTTTAAATTATGATAAATAATGAGGGAGTTATAGTTGTTGCAAGTTGGGCATTTGGTGCTGTTTTTTGGGGTTGCCAGCAAAAAAATGAAAAATTCATAACTTTCAATATGGGTAAGCAAATCAGTTGCCATTTGTTTTGATTTGAAGAAAATTTGCAAATTTAATTGTTGAAGAAGAGAATATATAATATTTCAAAAAATTTAATTTTTGAAATTTTTCGGTTATTTAAAACCCTAGCCGCTTTATTAAAAAAAAATGGAGTTGCCAACATTTTTTGGCAAAGATGATATTGATGCTAAGGAATGGTGCAAAAATTTTAAGTCTTTATATTCTTTTGAATCTTCTTGGAGATTTCAAATTTGCCTTTCCTTGCAAGGGGAAGCTTATTCTTGGTATTCTAACTTTGTTGATTCTCATGATTTTTGACACACATGGGAAGAATTTGAAGTTGCATTTTTAAGCAAATGGGGATCAAAGAAAAAGGATAATAATGTGCAGGCTATGGAAACTACACCTTGTGTGTTAGGGCCAAATAGTGATCAAAAGGCTTTGTTTGAATGTCAAAATTCTATTTTGCAAGTTCATGGGTGCATTCAAAATCAAAAAAATATTGTTTCCATTAACCCTAGTAGAAAATATAATTTTATTAACATGTCTTTGACTAAAAGGTTGCAATTTCAAGTAAAGAAAATCAAAGACATACAAATTGAGGGAGATAATGTTCAAATTTTTAAATATTTAAAGCTCACCATGGATAAATATGTTTTACATTCAGATTTTCATGTTATTGAGATGAATGATGTAGATATTGTTCTTGGTTATCCTTAATTGCATTCTTTGGATACTATTAACATTAATGTGCAAAAGAAATTTATGAAGTTATGGTACCAAAATAATAACATAATATTATAAGACATTTCACAGTGTAAGAAAAAATAGGTAGCTATTGCAGAATCTCATGAGGAGGCAATAGCAAAAATCAAAGAAGAAAAATATGAACCACAAGAAAGGTGCATGATAAAAGAGGAAAAACAGGTTGAACATCAGGATAAGGTTGGAGTATATCACCATACACACCACCATGAGAGGCAGTAATCATGGCGACAGAGCTTGAGGCCACATAAGATCAATGAGGGACATATATGGAACCCAAAGGAGCCAATACTTTGGGTATGCTACAAGTCTTAAAGGTAAGAAAGTATGGATGAAAAAAGATGAAATTTATGCTTTCAACACATGGCATTGGCATCAAAGAAGACCACCACCAATAATAGTTTCACTTGGATGTATGGATGATCGAGATTGGTACCATTATTCAGCATGGCTCAGAAGATCATATTATTTAGCCTCTTCTAATGTTTCAAGGACAAAACATTTGTAAGGGGGATGGAATTTTAGGTACCAAGAAAGGTATTTAATATTGAATAATTTAATATTGTATTTTATAATGGTATGAGCCATTAAGGAAGGCCACATGTCAAAATAGAAATAGGTATGTCATAGAATCATATTTGTAACCATTGGGGGAATATTGTCATATTATTATGCACTTTGTAACTCATGGAAGGTGAACCATCACACTCTTATATAAAGAAAGATATATCCCCATTGTGAAAGGGATTAATGTATAATATATGGTGTATTATTGGAGAATTCTTGGCTTGTGGAGCTAAATATATTGTGGAGTGGCTTCCTTCCTAAAGGAGCATTGTATGGTGTTGCTCTACCTCAAGGGTATAATCAATCTCTATTTTATTGATCAATTTATTGTGCAATTAATTTATTTGTGGATGAATGCTGAATGTTTTGATATCTTGGTGAATGATTTATGGAATGAGGAGGTTCATTACATGTTCCCTAGATCTCAACTCAATTAGACCTTTAAAAATAGAGTCAAAGTTTACACTGCCTTCAAAGTGTACAAACTCTTAATTAACTCTCTCATGAATGAATAGAACTAAATATTGATAATGGTGGCTAATAAAATAAACTCTATAAAAAATGGATAGAGTTAGGTGGTAGCTCTAATACCACTATTGGATTTTTAAGCCTTACTACCACAAAATTTCATAAGTCCCAATATAAAATAACCACAATATTAAAGGTCAAAATATCAATAATAATGAGTAGAATAATATATGAGAAATTTAATATGTATATCAAGGCCAATATAATAATGAAAATAGAATTCACTTATATAATCAAATATGAATGTAAATGACTTGAATCATTCATGAACTATGCATTAAGAAAACTTACACTATTAATTTCTCAAAATATGTATACAAGCTTTTTTGCTTTTCTTCCTCTTACAATCGGATATTTAGATTCTCATTGGATTTTGGATTACCTTCTCATGGATCAATATATCCATAATATAGACATAGAAAATGAATCTTCATGTACTTGACTATTACTTTCCATGAAAAGTATCATGACCTTTGGCTTATCATCTTGCCACTTGCATACTAGACTGTTCACTTTCTTCTTGCATGCACACTTGACTCTATAACACTTGCACACTTATACATGAACTCATAATCTAAGACACTTGTGCACACCCTCACATTACATATTTATAAACTTGTATAGATGATACTTGTGCACATTCTCTCAATCTACACTTGTGCATTTTCTACACATTAACACTTACATAAAAGGGGAAATATAAATCATACATATAAACTAAATACTCAACCCTAATATATTACATATTTACAATTGTACCATGAAGGTACAATGGGGGTACATTAGCATGTACCAAATAATATAATATTCCTCAACAATTTTGACTTAAGATTATCCATAAATATATATTCTTTCTATGAATCCTACTATAGATGAGCTTGATATCATTGTGCATCATGTAATGATACTAAATTATATGGTAGATGGTGATCATATGTTTTATTATTTCCTTCTAATGGAAATTATATAGAGGATGTACCCCAATATTATTTTGATCAATCGATGGCCAAGGGGACTCGAACACTCTTAAGAATTCAAAACACATTATTGATTTTCAAATTTAATTAGAAGCCTCTTCCTTCCTAATCCTTGGTCTCAAAGGTTGATGGTTTTAGATATCCTATCACTTACACCTAGGTCAAGAAATTTCTAGGTCAAGAAATTTCTTAATTGGAAAGGTTTTATGTTGGTATAATGAGTCTCTAATAAAGAATGAGACTTGGTAGCTTCTTCCTCTTCCTAAGGTCAAGAATATGGTTGGTTGTAATGGGGTATATAGGTCCAAGAATAATTTATATGGTCATATTTAGAATAATAAGAAACACATTTCTCCTAAAGGTTTCTTTTATAAGAAAATAATTAATTACTCAAAGAACCTTTTCCCTATTGCCTTGATGGTTTCTAAGTGGATTATTCTCTTTATTTCTACTTTATATGGATGGGGAGAGTGATTTTATTTATGGTGTTCTTTATGAGGATTTTTATACGTAGCAATATTCCATATTTTAAAATGGTCTTACTCTCTATGGTTTGTTGACTTAAGAAGTTTTTGTGTGTGTAAAATCAAGTGCCTCGTGCTTGGTATGAGATGATTCATTCCTTCTCCCTTAGTTGTATATTTTTTGAAAATGTGATAAAGAGCATGATATTTACATAAAGTATCATTATGGAAAAATTCTAGTTAATATGTTATATATTTATGAACTTCTCATTATGGGTGTTATATTTCATGCCAATTTCTAGCATTGAATAGAAGCTATACACTTATTCAAATCTTATATAAAATGGAGAACATAATTGATGAGTTCTCTTAAGCACCAAATGATCATTGTATTTTCATAGATAAGTATCACAACACTCTAGTGCAATGGATGAGGTGGATGGGGTATTTAGACCAATACCTAAACCCCAAGTACATATTCACATTAACTTAAGTTGATATAACAAGTAGTATTTAGGTTAATTACAAGTTATAAGTTAAATTTTTATCCATGATAAGGTTAACCATGATCCCATAGGGCATACATAAATAAAAAATAAATTAATTATACAATTCTTGCTCATAGGCTAACACAAAAATATATTATACAATTTAAACCTTGTCCATTAAGTTATATTACAAATTTTAATATTTCCTTATAATTTGAACTAAGGGGACAAGGAGACATGACATGAGTGATAATAATATATCCCTCCAATAATAGATGGTCTAGTTGATTTCTATAGTTGAGGAATACCCATATAAACCCCCTCATCATCTAGAAGATAACCACCCATCTTATGATATTCAACTTTAGTCCTCTACAAATTTAACAAAATTGTTTTGGGTGGATGTTCTTATATCATATAATATCCACAAATGGTATTTTTCTTCTATAAAGAGTTAGCATAACCTTGATCCCTTGTGTATTTGTATTTTTAGGTTTAAATTCATTTTCATGAGCCTATATCTAGAAAGAAGCACTATAATTCTATTGGAAATTTTGAGTAATTTTGTTGTCATTGATGTCAAAAGAATATTACTTTAATTTCACCGTCATTAAGGACATCAAGTGGTTTTTCGAAAATCAAAAGGGTCTTGTAAAGGAATAGGATATAATATTTATTTTTAATATTATATGCCTAAAAAGGGCCCAAAGGATGAAAACCCGAGAAATGAGAAGCAAGTTTAAATTAAATAATAATAATATATTTTTATAATATTGTGGGTGAAATATCAAGACAAAGAAAAGTGAAGTTCAAATTGAAAAGATCCATGAGCAATTAATTTAAATTAAAATATTTTAATCCTTGATTAAAATTTTAATTTAAATTAATAATGGAGGCAAAGTATTTTAAAATTTAATATTTAAAGACTAAATTCAAATTTTTAAATTCGAAATGGGTCAACGTGAGAAGTCAAAGAATAATATGCATATATATAGGAAATAAGGTCCATTTCCTAAATTTGAACTTACACCTTCTAATGCGAGATAGAAGAGGAAATCAAAGCGATGCACCCTAGGAAGAAGATGATTTGCATTTTAAGGAAGATTGAGAGAAACGAGGAAATAAAGGCAGCAGGTAGAGTTGACATCCCATCGACGGTAGTAGTGTAGGTGGTACTTGGCAAAGTGCTAAGGCATGCAAGGAGGAGATCACGGTTCAATCCACACGATTGAAATTTTAGAGGAAGAGGCCTTCATTTTGACTTGCTTGATGTTTTTGTGAGGTAGTTTTTAGGGGAGTGTGCATAGTTTGTCTCATGTAGGCATGCAGCCCACTTGGTGGCTTAGCTTGGAGCTAGGGTGTTGGGACTGCAAGGTCACACTTTTGATTTCACCAAAGATAGATTTTAGTGGGCATAACATATTAAAGGTATGCCATTCAATTTTATTCTCCAAGGTGTTGAAAATTGAAATTGCTTTGAGATTGTCGTGAGTGCTAAGTGCTTGGGGGAGTTATAAGGTAAATAAAAATTAAAATATTTTATTTTGATATTTTTTTGTGATTGAAATTTATTTTATAAGGTGTGGAGATTATAATGTGTATAAGGAAGATTTTTGTACATTTTGTTATGATGAAATTATTGAGTTAGATTGTGTAAGATTGGATATTATAAGGTGTGCAAGGAAAATTGTTTTATGTTTTGTTATGGTAAAATTATTAGAGTAGGTATTGTGAATTTAGATATTATAAGGTGTACAAAAGGATTTGATATTTTGTATGAAAAAATATTTTTGAGAAAAATATTTTGTGGAGATATTGAAATAGGTTGTGGCTACCTAACCCTAGTTAAGACAGGTTTTGAAGGCATATCTCCATCAAAATAAAAGGTATGGGTACATCTTCCTTGTGAGTAAAATATTGTTGAATTGGATGTTGTGAATGCTAAGTTGGAGTGAAAAGGATTGTTTTATAAGCATTGTTGAATTTGATTTTGAGATATCCAATATTGATTGATGAAGGTTTTTTGGAATGAAAGTTGATGCTAGAAATATTGTTTGATAAGCATTGTTGGAAATATTGAGTGAGCCTTCATGTGCATGATTAGAGTTTGTGAAATATCATGAATATCATTGTTTTGTGAGGTTTTTTTTATAAGCATTATTGAATAATATTTCATTGAGTGATTGGTTGAGTGGAGTTGATTGAGCATAATTGATTGGAAGTGTTGGAGTGATAGTTCAAGTTCTGTGAAACAAATTGTTCTTTATTTTTGGATTGAGTTGAAGGAAATATTGAAAGTGATTAAGCATTGTTGTGAGTGAAACATATTGAGTCTCTAACAATTCTCTATATGTTTTTGTGGTAAAACAAGAGAGATTGAAAGTGATTGAGCATTGTTGTAAGTGTGAAGCATATTGAGTCTCTAACCATTCTCTATATGTTTCTATGATTTTAAACAAGAATTTGTGTGAAACTTGTTTGTGTGATTGGAAGATGTTTTCTATGATAGATTAAGTTGAGTAAGCTTTTGTGGAAGCTTAAAAGTAGATTTGAAGAAAGTCTTGGTGAAGACTTGTTGAGCATATTGGACAAGTTCTTGTGAGGAATTGTTGAGAAGATTTGAGGTAAGTCTTTGTGAAGACTTGTTGAATAGAGAGGACTTGTGGATAGATTTGGGGCAAGTATTAGTGAAGACTTGAGAGTAGTTTGTGAAATTTCTAGAGAGGACTTGTGGATAGATTTGAGGTAAGTCTTAGAGAAGACTTGGGAGCATAGTTGATTTATTTGTTCAAACCTTGAGTTAAGTTTTGGGATAGATCTAGCAGATTTGATTAGTTATTGGATCAAGCTTTGTGTTAAAGGCTTGAGGATAGATTTGAGGATAGATTTTGGTGTATATTTAAGGATAGGTTTGTGCCAGACCAAATATAAATATTGATGACAAATTTGTGTTAGACCGAAGGACTATATTTAGTGCAGATTTGAGACAAATATTGAGGATAGGTTTGTGCTAGACCGAAGGACTATGTTTAGTGCAAATTTGAGATAGATATTGATTAGTGGTCTTATACTATTCACCCCCCTCTCAGTATAAGCTTGTGTTCTTCAATTGGTATCAGAGCGGGTTCCTTCGAAAGAGTTTAATAGCTTGAAGGAAAAGCTTACAAGAATATAGATGGATTCTTAGAATGGATCATAAGGAAATTCAGCACCATTGTTCGATGGAAACAATTATGCAATATGGAGCACAAGGATGAAGTTTCATCTAATGCCACTTGGAAATGAAATATGGGAAGCAATTGAGAATGGATACATACCACCAACAACTCCACCTACAGATAACTATGGTAAGCTTCTACATAATTACAATTCAAAGGCAATTAATGGAATCTCGAGAGGTTTACGTGAAATAGAGTTTATAAAGATTATGCATTGCACATCAAAAAAAAAAATTTGGGATAAGTTGAAAGGCATATATGAGGGAGACAAAAAGGTCAAAATGGTAAAGTTGCAAAACTTCAAGAGAAAATTTGAAGACCTAAATATGAAGGATGAAGAAAACATTGTTGCATACCTACTTCATGTGGATGAGTTTGTTAACTCCATGCAAGGACTTGGACTTAAATTTGAGGAAATAGATGTTTGTGATAATATTTTAAGGTCACTTCCAAAAAGGTTTAGTGAAAATATTTCAACTATAGAAGAGTCAAAAGATATTGAAATTTTGACAAGGGATGAATTACATGGCATTCTCATAGATTTTGAGATGAGAATAAAAGAGGAACCTATTCTCTAGAAAGAAGTAGCCTTCAAAGCTACTAAGAAGACAAAGGGTAAGAAGTTAGTTTCCAACAATGAGTCATATAGTGATGAAGAAGCAAATTATGGCAGAAGGAACAAAGAATCAAGAAAGTATAAAGGTACAAAATCAGTTAGATGTTTGAATTATGGTAAATATGGTCACTATGCATCTGATTGTCCAGAGGTTAGAAATAACAATGATGAAGAAAAATAGGATCATAAGAACAAGGAAGCAGGAAAGCAAGGTACCAAAAGAAAAAATAGGGATTGACAAGGCAATAAGTTTTTCCAAAGGCATGTGAAGAGTTTTTATGCAGATAAGGAAAATTAGAGTTCAAGTGATAGTGATGGAAGCTCTTCAAGTAATGAAGAAGAAGAAACCCTATTTATGACAGGAGAAAAAAAAATGTTAGAAAGAGAGGTCCAATGATTCTCAAGTGTTTTAGATGTGGTAACTTTGGTCATCTTGAAGATAGTTGTACAAGGAATGGATTCTATTTTAGTGAAGATGAATATGAAGATGCAAGTGAAGGTCCAAGAGAAGAAAATATTCTTATGGCAATAGAAGAAGAAGGGAGTACTTCTAGTGGAAATAAATTAGAAAGGAATGAATATGATCCCAAAGGCAAACAAATAGAGGAAGAATAATAGAAAGGAGAAGTTGATCTTGAGGGTGAGCTTATTCATGCCCTTGATGCATTAAGAGAGGTAAGAAAGTAGAACTCAAAACTCAAGCTTAAATTTCAATAATGTGATGAAGAGAAAGAAAATCTTATAGAGGATTTAACCAAATCAATAGCTAAAACAAGAAGATTCAAAGAGAAGTTAGAATAAAATGTTTTGGAATGTGAAAAGTTAGAGCATGAGGTAGCTTCACTAAGGAAGGAAGTAAAAGAGTCTAAGGATAAGTTACACAGGTTTGGGAGAAGCTCAAAGAACTTGGATAAGATTATCAAGGTACAAAGATCTTCATCAAACAAAATAGGACTTGGTTTGAACAGGTACAAAGAAAATAAGAAGAGGAGTCAATATCAAGCTTCAAGAAGAAGAAGCTTCAAAAGAAGAGAGTGTAAGAGAAAGTGAGACTTTTGAGGATGAGTTGGACAATAGAAAGTTCAACAAGGAAAGGAACAATGCACAAATGAGGAATAGATGGAACATGAAACAACACAGGGTAGAAGAGACTAAGAGACTAGTTGAGGTCAAGGTAAGGTAATTTCAATGGATGATGCTTCTCATTCCACAAGTTTGGGCACAAGGCTACATAGTGCAGGACACATGAAAGACAATAATATGGAAATTTCAGAAACAGGTAATTTTTTCAAGGGTATTGCTACTCTTGTAATCAGTTTGGTCACAAGGCAGTGAATTGCAGGGTTCATAACAAGAGTGGATATGGCTTCACTAGGAGAAACCCCAAGATATTTGCACCTTCAAGGAATCACAATATTAAGTGCTATAAGTGCAATAATTTTGGGCACATAGCTAAGTGGTGTAGAGAAAAACTTCCAGAGACAAGCAGGAATAGGAATAGTTAGAGGAATCAAAAGGATAAGTTGAGGAAGAAGGTGGACAAAGGTAAAGATCAGTGTTGGTATTAGAGACACTCCCACCCCATAATTAATCACCTCAAGAGGAGGTGGGGGAGGGGCTAAGCTAAGAGTTTCATTCTTAGCCCCAAGCCCCAAAGGTGGCCCTTTGACATTGATGACAAAGGGGGAGAGATTTAGTTAAGGGGAGAGCATTCAGTAACGGGGAGCAGTTTCTCAAGGAAAGCAGGTTTTGAAAAAGAAAAAGAAATGGTAAAAATAAAGGGGTTGCCATTAATGACAAAGGGGAAGATTGTTGGAAATTTTGAGTAGTTTTGTTGTCATTGATGTCAAAAGAATATTGGTTTAATTTCACCATCATTAAGGACATCAAGTGGTTTTTCCAAAAGCAAGAAGGTATTGGAAAGGAATAGGATATAATATTTATTTTTAATATTATATGCCTAAAAAGGACCAAAAGGATGAAGAACCGAGGAAGGAGAAGCAATATTAAATTAAATAATAATATTATATTATTATAATATTACGGGCCAAATATCAAGACAAAGAAAAATGAAGTTCAAATTGAAAAGACCCATGAGCAATTTACAAAAGGTTTAATTTAAATTAAAATATTTTAATCCTTGATTAAAATTTTAATTTAAATTAATAATGGAGGCAAAGGTTTTTAAATTTAATATTTAAAAACTAAATTCAAATTTTTAAATTTGAAATGGGCTGACATGAGAAGTCAAAAAATAATGTGCATATATATAGGAAATAAATTCCATTTCCTAAAGTTGAACTTACACCTTCGAATGCGAGAGAGAAGAGGAAATTGAAGCGCTGCACCCTAGGAAGAAGACGATTTGCATTTTGAAGAAGATTGAGAGAAATGAGGGAATAAAGGCAGTAGGGTGAGTTGACATCCCACCAATGGTGGTAGCGCAGGTGGTAGTTGGAAAAGTTCTAAGGCTTGCAAGGAGGAGATCACGGTTCGATCCACATGATTGACGTTTTAGATGAAGAGGCCTTCATTTTGAATTGCTCGGTATTTTCGTGAGGTGATTTTTAGGGGAGAGTGCACCATTTGTCTCATGTGGGTACACAGCCCACTTGGTGGCCTAGCTTGGAGCTAGGGTGTTGGGAGTGCAAGGTCACATGTTTCAATTTCACCAAAGACAACTTTTAGTGGGCAGAATATATTAAAGGTATGCCATTAAATTTTTATTCTCCAAGGTGTTGAAAATTGAAATTGCTTTGAGATTGTTGTGAGTGCTAAGTTCTTGGGGGAGTTATAAGGTAAAGAAAAATTAAAATATTTTATTTTAATTATTTTGGTGATTGAAATTTATTTTATAAGGTGTGGATATTATGAGGTGTATAAGGGAGATTGTTGTACATTTTGTTATGATGAAATTATTGAGTTAGATTGCATGAGATTGGAGATTATAAGGTGTGCAAGGATAATTTTTGTATGTTTTCTTATGATGAAATTATTGGAGTAGGTATTGTGAGTTTGGATATTATAAGGTGTACAAAAGGATTTGATATTTTGTATGAAAATTTTTTTTTTGAGAAAATTATTTTGTGGAGATCTTGAGATAGGTTGTGGCTACCTAACCCTAGTTTTGGCAAAGAAAATTTGATTGTGGTTAAGATAGGTTTTGAAGGTATATCTCCATAAAAATAAAAGGTATGGGTACATCTTCCTTGTGATTAAAATATTGTTGGATTGGATGTTGTGAATGCTAAGTTGGAGTGAAAATGATTGTTTGATAAGCATTTTTGAGTTTGGTTTTGAGATATCCGATATTGATTGATGAAGGTTTTTATGGAATGAAAGTTGATGCTAGAAAATTTGTTTGATAAGCATTGTTGGAATATTGAGTGAGCCTTCATGTGCATGATTAGGGTTTGTGAAATATCATGAGTATGATTGTTATGTGAGGTTTTTTTGATAAGAATTATTGAATAAGCTTTTATTGAGTGATTGGTTGAGTGGATTTTATTGAACATAATTGATTGGAAATGTTGGAGTGATTGGTTGAGTGGATTTTATTGAGCATAATTGATTGGAAATGTTGGAGTGATAGTTCAAGTTCTGTGAAAAAAATTGTTCTTTATTTCAAGATTGAGTTGAAGGAAAGATTAGAAGTGATTAAGCATTGTTGTGAGTGAAACATATTGAGTCTCTAATAATTCTCTATATGTTTTTGTGGTAAAACAGAGAGATATTGAAAGTGATTGAGCATTGTTGTAAGTGTGAAGCATATTGAGTCTCTAACCATTCTCTATATGTTTCTATGAGTTTAAACAAGAATCTGTGTGAAACTTGTTTGTGTGATTGGAAGAGGTTTTCTGTGATAGATTGAGTTGAGTAAGCTTTTGTGGAAGCTTACAAAGTAGATTTAAGGCAAGTCTTGGTGAAGACTTGTTGAGGATTGGAAAAGTTCTTGTGAGGAATTGTTGAGCAGATTTGAGGTAAGTCTTAGTGAAGACTTATTGAAAAGATTAAGCAAGTTCTAGAGAGGACTTGTGGACAGATTTGAGGTAAGTCTTAGTGAAGACTTGAGAGAATATTGGGCAAGTTCTAGAGAGGAATTGTGGATAGATTTGAGGTAAGTCTTAGAGAAGACTTGGGAGCAGAGTTGATTGATTAATTTGTTCAAACCTTGAGTTAAGGTTTGGGGCAGATCTAGCATATTTGATTAGTGATTGGATCAAGCTTTGTGTTAAATGCTTGAGGATAGATTTGAGGATATATATTTTTGTAGATTTTAGGATAGGTTTGTGCCAGACTAGATAGAGATATTGAGGATACATTTATTCTAGACCGAAGGACTTTAGTGCATTTTTGAGATAGATATTGAGGAAAAGTTTGTGCTAGACCGAAGGACTATGTTTAGTGTAGATTTGAGATAGATATTGAGTAGATTTATGCTAGACTAAAGGACTGTGTTTAGTGTATATTTGAGATAGATATTGAGCATATTTATTCTAGACCAAAGGACTATGTTTAGTGCAGATCAAAGACAGATATTGAGTAGATTTGTGCTAGACCAAAGGACTGTGTTTAGTGTAGATTTGAGATAGAGCTGAGAGTAAGCTTTGGAGGTGATAGAGTAGAGGACAATAGTATCCAATGGATAGAGATCCATTATCTATGGTAGTGAGGACATAAATATTATGAGTGAGGACAGAGTCTTTTATGGATAGATATCTACAAGCCAGTGTAGTGGAGGCAGTAGTCTTCTAGAGGATCACCCTCTATATTAGAGGAGAAGGAGTTTTCCTATGGATAGAGATCCACGAATCAGTTGAGGGGATTGGTGTCTCCTGTGGATAGAGATCCACGAACTTGATTAGGGTATTGGTGTCTCCTTTGGACATAGGTCCATAAACATTGTAATAGCGAAAGGATTCCCAAGATATTTGTTGAGAAAATTTTAGTGAAATATTTTCTCCGTGGAGTAGCCCACATTGGGTGAACCACATTAAATTGGTGTCTCTATTGTGTGTGGTGATTTGTGCATTGCTTTGATTACTATTTTTGATATTGCCATTGATATATTGCATAATATTATTTGGGAAAGAAAAGTAAAAAGTGGTCTTATACTATTCACCCCTCCTCTTAGTATAAGCTTGTGTTCTTCAAATTCCTCATATCTACCTAGAAGTGAATTAGAATAAATAAAACCTGATAAACAAGTAGAGATTTTTTATTTTCAAGCCACATAAACCACCAGTCTATGCATCTAAAAGAAAGAAGAAATATTAGAATGGTAGATTTCATAGCAGTTTCCATAAACAAATGAAATCAACACATTACCTAGTATTGTTGAAAAAGAAATGCATGCAATGCAAAGCACACAATATATGGGAGATGTTTATGGACCAAATAATCTCACTATCAAAAAGTAAAGTTACAGTCCAAATGATAACATAAATAGTTGGTATTATGGAAATGTATACCCAAATACAAGTTTCCTTTAGGTCAAAGTTGTGATACTAACCTTCAAGAATAAAATAATATAAAACTATATTTTTCAAGGATTACAAGGACCTAAAGGTCTACTATGAATAGTGCAATACAAAATTTATTTGTGGACTCAAGATAATATTAACTATCACATATTCAAACATCCTACTTAATCTAAATAGGATACATAGAGAGATACCCTTACTTATTACCCCTTTTAGAGACACTCTCCTAATCTAACCAGCTCCTACATGCACATAAAAGTGATCTTGGAAATGATCTTGGTTAGGATGTGTGTTGCCTACTTTGTTGAAGGTACAAAGACTAGATCAAGCATCACATGTACGGGAAGTCATATCACAAAGTGCATTTAAATATCTATGTGCTTCATCCACTAATAAAATATTATATTACAAATAATCCAAATATTGATCTAATTATCACATCTAAGAGTGTCTAGAAAGCCTTGAGGAATGTCAATGTCCTCCAAAATCATGAGCATTCATTGAAGATACTTAGCTTTCTCATTGATAGTATTATTTAACATCTATAGAAGATTTATAAATACTAGATTGGCATTTGGAACACCAAGAATCATAACAATATTCCAAATAGAACACATAGCCAATGATGTTAAAAACTACTTCAATAATTTCTAGTATGAAATGATAGATATTTAAATACATTGGATACCCATTTTTGGTATAACCAACTTCTAACTTATCCTGCAACTACCCTTAACTTTTAGTGAATGAATATTTCTTATAAAGGGTGATTATACCACTCTCATTGTCATATGATCTATGATGTAATAATTATTAATATACCCCATTATTACATCATAGTCTTAGATTTGGCCTTGTATTTAGCTCTTGTATTTTAAATTTATCTCTTTGGATTTCGACTTGATGAAATATTCTAGGATGATTTTGGAATTTGAGAGAGAAATTCTCCCCTCAATGTAGACTTGGTACTATAATACTTAGGAGTGTCAGATTCCAATCATGCACTCCAAAAACACACTTTTTACAAATACTTATAAAATTTCAATACTTATAGATTCAATATAAGAAACATGCGCCTCCTTCAATGTCCTCATATGGAGGATTTTTTCATGAACTACCATACATCCTACGTTGACTACTGAATTAATTGGTCACCACTATTTGTTTTGCATATGATGAAAAAAATGTTATGTACAACTTCTTTTGCTTCTTCACCTTCTTTTGCTTTTTATCACTTCTATCATGATCAGGTTATGGATTCTTTGTAAGTCCTACTTTTATGATAAGTTATTTTATATGATAAATAGGATGTATTTTTTGAATATAATCTTTAGAAATTCTATTTACTTGTCTCGATCCCTTAAATGATCCCATTGTTGCTACTATTTTTCCTTGAATATGAATGTAGAATCCTATCAAATTCTTAATAGCCTTTTTCATTGAACTATTAAGATCCAACAACTACTAATATTATCTAATAAATCTTCTTTTATTTTATATTATGTTACCAATTTTTATTAAATTACATTACATATCATCATCTAGTATCTTGATTGCTTGAATGTTGGTACACTTCTTGACAAAAGCCTTATGAGATCCTAAGCTTTGATAATTATGAAAGTATACTTAGTTCTATAAGTTTTAGAAATATACATTATTCTCTCAATAATATTAATTTCACTAGATATGTCATGCTTCTTTATATCCTGCATCATGATAGGTCACACATTCTACAAATATGTTGCTCTATACTAGGTAAAGAGAGTAGTAAAAGACTTAACTTTATGCAACTTGATTTTATTGTAGGAAGTATTGTACTTGTTATATTTATAGTGATCAATATTAGATGTATCCCATGGCTTGGGCTTGTCATGTCTTCCTTTGTATCTTGGTGGTCTTCCCTCCTATTGGTTCTTTAGTGGCTTGGAATGATCAACTGATGCATTATTTTTTATAACTAAAGCAATTTTGATGAAGATAATTTTCTTGACATGTTATTTGTTTGGTTGTTTCAGAGTCATACCAAACATTATTATGCTAGAATAGGTGAGCTTGTGCAACAACCACATGTTCTTCTTCTTCTTCATGATTTTTTTCTTCTTCTTTAACTTGGTTCTCTTCGGCTACATTATTTTATTGTACTCTTTTCCAAATCTAATTTTGTCAATCTATTGATGAATTGTATTGCTACTAATACATCTATCATGAAGAAGGTCTATTTTTGAATGGATAATGTCAACATTCCTTCACTGTGTGGCCACTTTTACCATAAAGTTCACACATATTTTATGTGTGAAAATTATTTCTTTATTACTGATATCCTTGAGAATAATTTCTCTATTGTTGATATTCTTGAGAATTATTTATTTATTGGAAGTTTTGTTGAGGTCTTATGCCTCTTTTGAATGGCTACGTCTCTTTTTCATTTGTAATAAGTACTTGTTATTCTTCCTGTGTTGTATGTGAGGCATCTACTTTTTGAAGTAGATTTACCAAATTTTTAAACATGGGTGCTTTCCTAGAAATATTTAATGTTGTCACAAGTACATTAAATTTAAAAGTGAGAGATCTTAAAATTATAGGAAAAAGTGTTTTATTAAATACATTTTCTCCTAATGCTTATAGTGATGCTCATAATTTAGTTATTCTTCTCATGAAAGATTTGATTATTTTTCTCCTCTTCATATTCAAATAGTACAATTGACTTTGTAGAAATAGAATCTGATTCAAGTTTCTTACCTCAAATACTATATGAATTTTATCCCATGTATATTTGGTTATGATAGAATATTGAATTTAATACTTCATCAACTACTCTAAACATGATGATCAATCATGATTTTCTACCTGCCTTGTAGAATTTTATATTTTCTTTATCTCTTATATCAATACGTGTAATGGTCCATCTACAACTTCCCATACTTATTCAAACTTAAGATGTGTTTTGAGTTTGGTCTTCTAGGAAGCATAATTATTTCCCCTCAATAGTTGTGAATCAGGTTATAGGAACTTTGATGCATTACTAGAGATATCAAAATTTCACAAAATTTAAAAAAAAAATCTTTCACTAAATTGACCTCAAAATTTTTTTTCTAATGAGTAAATATAAGGCTATACTCATAGCTTGAATGATGTCTCAAATTGCCAAAAAATAATGGATCATCAAGAAAAATAATAGTAAATAAAAGAAGTATTCTTTAGAATATTGTTAGTAATCTAATGCTATTTATTTATGATCTTAACTTCAAATAATCTCACAGTATTTCAAATATAAATATCATAATAATGGACATAAATATCACACAATATTATTCATTAATATAATGAAAAAATGCATAAATGCAATGCCTAATTTTTTTTTTGAATTTACATGGTGGAATCGATAGCCGCCACGAATCCGAGCAAGCTGTCCAATTTTTTATGGCCGCCACAGTATTCTACGTTGTCCACCCCAGAAGCTACCACACAGATCTTCGTGCAGTCCGCCCTTATAACCACCATGCCACAATTATTTTAAACCTTTTACGCCCCTGAAAGCACTAGGAAAGGGACAAGAATTCAGTCCAACGAGGCTCGAGATTTGAACCTTGGACCTCCACCCCCCTTATGGGGTTTGGATGAACCAATTGGTCTACACCTCGAACCTAATGCAATGCCTATTTGAGTTACATATTATAAAGCTTATTAAAATGTATTTAGAAGGTACTATCATTAATCATGCAAGATATCAAATAATTTAGTACCTCCAACAAATATTTCTCACATTTTAAAATATTATGCATGCCTTTGCTTTTCACTTGTAAGCAAAAAAAAGAAAAAATAACAATATATTTGCTTTTTTCGTTTTCCCACTCTCAACTGTTGGAATTACCCCTAAGTCATAAATATCTAGGTTTTATTTATGGTTAGTTTTACCTAGGTTAGTATCTTACCGACATTTGTTGTGGACATATATTATTTGTTGTCTGAAGATATTAGTGTTTGATATTATGTTAGTCATTAGCATAGTTTAGGGGATTTGATTTAATGCTATTATTAGCCTTTGCATTATACTATTTATTGAGTTTATTTATCAAAGCTAATTAGTCTTCATATATACAATTTTCTATATTTGGTATCATAGCCTTGTAGGAGAGCTCCACCGATGGACTACCATCACCATATGTGAGTTTAGTACCGGTAAGTTGGAGTTTGCTGAGATCATGCTTTGATTGAGAGTGTTATGTTAGATTGCTATGTGCGTAGATGCTCTGTGTGGATGCATTGAAAAGCATAGAAGCATAAATCTGGGTGGTCAACATTAGAGGAGTTCACTTCGTAATGTGTTGTGAAGACCCATCTATGGATGCACTAAAAAAAAATATGTTTCTTATTGCAGGATGCGAAAGAGATCACAATTTACTGCGTAAAAGCTTGACTATACAGGACGTAGCATGATGCAGTTTCCAGCCAATTGTGGCATACCCATATCTTGGAGACCATGAAGAGAATGCACAATTGTGCATACAAAAAATCCATGATTTATGCTAGAGAAAAATTGTCTGGATGAAAGAGTGTAAGGTTGGAATTGAAATCTACGTTTAGAATTTCCACATCATGGAGTGCACTAAGATCTGGTCATGTGAAGGCAGGTGCGAGAGGAAGTAGGTGTGTATATGGATCAGAGGTAAAACAATTTTTTGATCTGTATGAGAGATGATCCACATGAGAGATGATTCGCATGAAGAACAATTTATGGAGGAAGCAATCCATAATACAAAGTGTGGAGGTGTAGATACAAATTAAGCACTGTTGGTGGAAGCAGTTTGTGTTAGAAATATTAATCCTGATTTCACGCCTCCGCCAAACTACGCTCCGAACTTGGGCGAAGCCGGACTGCGCTCACGAAGTCGGGCATCCCAAAAATTTTTGACTTGACGTCGCACGTGCCTTCTGACAGATGTGACGTCTGACAGATCCGATCGTCGCATAAGTTAATGCCAGTTCGGCGATTGGTCAGAAACCCTAGTTCAGGGTCTGTCAGAACCTGTCAGAGGATAACCTCTATCTTCCTCTCCCCGTGGCTATATAAGGCAGTTCGGGTCTTCAGACAAAGTGTGGAGAGTGGGGGAAATTTGGAGAAATAGGCAAGAGAAAAGTAGTCATTCGTAGAGCAGACGAGATCGTTTCAGTGAGCAGTGTAGCTCATCTGTTTAATGTCCGAGCAGCAGACTCGACATTTGTTTTCCCTCTTAGTTTATCCTGCAGCTTTAGTCTACAGATGTTAGTTTTTCCTCAGTTGAGGACTTTTGTAACCCTCGTCTTATAAGAATAAAATTTGTTGTTGTTTAAGGCATCTGTAGGGTTTGCGGTTATCTTTGTCTGCATAAAATTTGTTGTTGTCTGTACAATCGCCTCAGAGCATTTTTTTCGTGTTCTATAAGTTTGAACTCAGATCCCAAACATTGCATTCAGATTCGGTGTTTCTCTCCTCCCATACAGTTCTTGCCAAGCCAAGCAAACCATCATTGTAGCCACGCAAGCCTCCGGACAACAAAAGTTTGCAAGGCAAAAATTTGCCTAAGTCTGGAGCTGTCCACCCGACTGTGCAACGAAGTCGGACTTCACTATCTTTGACCAGCATAGTCGGCGTTGACCAACCGCTCCCTGACTTAGCAATTTATTTCATGTGCAACCCGATTGCGCATATTTTTCGTGCGCAACCCGACTGTGCACATTATCCCATGCATAACCCGACTGCGCAAGTTTTACTTGCATAGCCCGACTACGTAAAATTCAAGAGTGCAACTCGAATTTGGGTGCATAACATGACTTTAGGAGTGTAGCTCGACTTCGGGCCCCCCTTCGCCCTACACTCTCGACGATAAAATAAAACTTCAAATTGGTATCAGAGCTACTGATCCCTTGATGCGGAGACCGAAGCAGAATGGCTTCCAGTAGCAACAACTTGCAGTTGCAGATCCCGTGCTTCAATGGGAAGAATTACGATTACTAGAGCATCCAGATGAAGATCCTATTTGAATCTCAGGAGCTATGGGAGTTAGTCGAGAATGGCTACCCAGAATCGGTAGATGTAGCAGCACTGGTCGCCCTCTCTCAAGCAGACAAGGACCTATTGAAAGAGAACATGAAGAAGGACCAGAAGGCCCTCTTCTACATCATGCAAGTGGTCGAGGAGTCCATCTTCTCGTGGATCGCATCAGCCACCAAGGCGAAGCAGGCCTGGGAGATTTTGGCCAGCTCGTACCAGGGCACCAATAAGGTAAAGTTGGTGAAGTTGTAGATGCTCAGGAGGGAGTTTGAAAATCTGTAGATGAGTGAGTCCGAGTCCATGAGTGATTTCTTCACCCGGACGATGGACATTATCAACCAGATGCGGTTGAATGGAGAAATTATGCAGAGCCAGAGAATCATGGAGAAAATTCTTAGAAGTTTATCTGCCAAGTTTGACTCGGTTGTGATAGCAATCGAAGAGTCGAGGGATCTGACAACCCTCTCGATAGATGAGCTCATGGGTTCATTGCAGACACATGAACAGAGGCTGAGCCGTTCATCTCAGACCTCTCTAGAGCAAGCATTCAAGGCTCAGGTCTCATTCCGAGACAGCGGTAGACAAGATTCCCACCATGGCGCCTCTAGTTCTCACGGAGCAAGAGGTAGAGGCAGGCGTGGGAAAGGCAACAAGCAAGGAGGACGATCAAACCCTAGCGAAGGAGAGACCAACTATAATTTCCATCAGCAAGGTGGAAGAGGCAGTTCAAAAAATTAGCAAGCTGGATCTGGTCAGAAGAAGGACATGTCAAAGGTCCAGTGCTATTTCTGCAAGAAGTTCGGCCATTACATCTCACAGTGCAAAAAATGGATGGCCAAGGAGAACCAAAGAACAAGCCCATTACATGGATGAAACCAAAAATGCGGTAGGAGGAAACGTGTTGTTGACTTGCAACATTGAGGAGGAGTGCCAGAAGAATGTCTGGTATTTAGACAGTGGGTGCAACAACCACATGACGGGGAACAAGGAGATGTTCTCCCAACTGGATGAAACAGTCCAGTCTGAGGTGAATATGGGGAACAACAACAAGGTTCCCATAATGGGGAAAGGAAAGATCCTCATCCGCACTAGGCATGATGAACGAAAGTAGATCTGTGATGTCTACTATGTGCCTGGCCTGAAGCACAACCTGTTGAGCATTGGACAACTCGTGTAGAAGGGACATACGATCCAGTTCAAAGATGGAGCTTGCACCATCAGAGACAAGTCGCATGGGCAGATTGCTACCATGTCCATGATGAAGAATAAAATGTTTTTGCTGCAGATTCAGAATGAATCATTGATGTCTCTGAGTGCAGTTGTGAAAGATGCTACCTGGTTGTGGCATCTCAGATTTGGTCACCTAAACTTCAGTGGCCTGAATCAACTACACAAGAAGCAGATGGTGAAGGGTTTACCCTTGATAGAGCAGAAAAATCAAGTTTGTGAGGGCTGCTTAGTCGGAAAACAACATAGGGATTCATTCCCTTTCGGTCAGTCTTGGAGAGCATCACAACCACTGGAGCTGGTGCACTCAGACATTTGCGGTCCGATGTAGACCAACACGTTTGTCGACAACAAATACTTCTTAACATTCATAGATGACTTCAACTGGAAGACTTGGATCTATGCCATCAAGCTGAAGTCAGAAGCATTTGCAGATTCAAGGAGTTCAAGGCTCTGGTGGAGAAACAGAGCGGATATCAGATCAAGACTCTCAGGACAGATGGCGGAGGTGAATACATCTCCAACGAATTCCATAACTACTACAAGAAGCATAGAATTCGAAGGCAGTTCACTACCAGATACATGCCACAACAGAACGACGTAGCTGAGAGGAAGAACCGGACCATCATGGAGATGGCATGAAGCATGATGAAGGCGAAGGGATTACCGCATAAATTTTGGGTAGAGGCTATAACATGTGCAGTCTACCTGCTGAACAGATGTCCCACCAAAAGCGTGAAGGACAAAATCCCTCAGGAGGCCTGGAGCGGTGTGAAGCCAAGTGTGGCTCACTTGCGTGTGTTCGGGTGCATTGCATATGCACATGTTCCAGAAGAGAAGTGGCAGAAGTTGGATGATAGAGCTGAGAAGTGCATTTTCATAGGGTACAGTGAGTAGGCGAAGGCATATAGGTTGTACAACCCTATGATGAAGAAGCTCATCATCAACCGTGATGTGAAGTTTCTTGAAGATGAAGCCTGGAACTGGAAGTCAGAGACTGGCTAGTTAGAGCCAGTAGTAGTAGAGTCTATTGACTTGGAAGAAGGAAGTGTGCAGCCACCTGCAACCTCCAATAGCAATGCAGTAGTAGCACAACCACTCCATCTCGGTCGCCTCCACGTGCAAGTAGAATCCAGAACCTCGTGACGCCAGCGAAGACAAGGAGCTTGCAAGAAATCTATGAGGCAACCCAAACCCATGTAGATGAAGAGTACTCTGACTTTGCATTCTTTACTGAAGTTGATCCAGTAGAGTTCGAAGATGCAAGTCAAAATCAGAAGTGGGTGCAGGCGATGGACGAGGAGATTGAAGCCATTGAAAAGAATGATACATGGCAACTGACAGATCTTCCAGTAGGGAAGAAGACCATTGGGGTCAAGTGGGTGTATAAGACAAAGTTCAACGCCCAAGGAGACGTTGACAAGCATAAGGCCAGATTGGTGGCAAAGGGCTACAAGCAGAAGTTAGGCATCGATTACCATGAGGTTTATGCACCTGTAGCCCGACTTGACATAGTCAAGATGATCCTGGCATTGGCAGCCCAACAGGGTTGGAAGATGTACCAGATGGATGTCAAGTCAGCCTTCCTCAATGGAGTGTTGGAGGAAGAGGTCTACATAGACCAGCCACCAGGTTACGAAATTGAAGGCCAGGAGGGCAAAGTCCTAAAGCTGAAGAAGGCCCTGTATGGTTTGAAGCAGGCACCCCGGGCTTGGTACAGCTGGATTGATAGTTATTTTCAAGAAAATGGGTTTGTAAAATGCCCATATGAGCACACCCTGTACATGAAGACAAATGATGTAGGTGAGCTCATAATCATCTGCCTGTATGTGGATGATTTAATTTACACTGGCAACAACACAACACTGTTTGCCCAGTTCAGAACAACCATGAAGAAGGAGTTCGAGATGACGGACTTAGGGCTGATGAAGTATTTTCTCGGCATTGAAGTTGACCAATCGGCAGATGGCATCTTCATTTCTCAGGGCAAGTATGCGAAGGATGTCCTGAAGTGGTTCAAGATGGAGGACAACAAACCTGCCATCACACCTGTAGCCACAGGTTTGAAGCTGAGCAAGCTGGATTCAGGGAGGAATGTAGATCCAACACTGTTCAAGAGGCTAGTTGGCAGTCTGATGTATTTGACTGCAACTCGGCCAGATCTGATGTTCAGAGTCAGTCTGATCAGCCATTTTATGGAGACTCCGAAGGACACGCACTGGCAAGCAGGCAAGAGGATCTTGCGCTATGTCAACGGGATGCGAAACAATGGCCTATTTTATGCCAGACAGGACCAGTTGGAACTGGTGGGCTTCACAGACAGTGACTGGGCTGGCAACACCGATGATCGAAAGAGCACCTCCGGGTATGCTTTCCATCTCGGATCAGGGGTAGTCTCATGGGCATCCAAGAAGCAACCCATCATTGCATTGTCCATAGCCAAAGTAGAATATGTCGCCGCCACGTCAGCCGCATGCCAGGCAGTTTGGCTGCGAAGAGTTCTGAGTGAACTGAACTATCCTTCGGAAGGCATGACAATAATTTTTTGTGATAACAATTCGGCCATTGCACTATCAAAGGATCCCGTGTTCCATGGCCGGATGAAGCACATCGATATTCGTTATCACTTCATCAGAGAGTTGGTGAAGTCCGGAGAAATTCAACTACAGTTTTGCAGATCCAAGGAGCAGTTGGTAGATATTTTCATGAAGCCTTTGAAGGAGGAAGACTTCAGCAGATTGTGAGAGCAGCTTGGAGTCAAAGCGCTCATGAAATCAGGCTTAAAGGAGGGTGTTAGAAATATTAATCCAGATTTCACGCCTCTGCCAAACTGCGCTCCGAACTTGGGTGAAGTCGGACTATGCTCGCGAAGTCGGGCATCCCGACAAAATTTTTTGACTTGACGTCGCACGTGCCTTCTGACAGATGTGACGTCTGACAGATCCGATCACCGCATAAGTTAATGCCAGTTCGATGATTGGTCAAAAACCCTAGTTCAGGGTCTATCAGAACCTATCAGAGGATAACCTCTATCTTCCTCTCCCCATGGCTATATAAGGTAGTTCGGGTCTTCAGAAAAAGGGTGGAGAGTGGGGGAAATTTGGAGAAATAGGCAAGAGAAAAGTAGTCATTCGTAGAGTAGCAGACGAGATCGTTTCAGTGAGCAGTGTAGCTCATCTATTTAATGTTCGAGCAGCAGACTCGACATTTGTTTTCCCTCTCAGTTTATCCTGCAGCTTTAGTCTACAGATGTTAGTTTTTCCTCAATTGAGGACTTTTGTAACCCTCATCTTATAAGAATAAAATTTGTTGTTGTTTAAGGCATCTGTAGGGTTTGCGGTTATCTTTGTCTGCATAAAATCTGTTGTTGTCTGTACAATCGCCTCAGAGCATTTTTTTCGTGTTCTATAAGTTTGAACTCAGATCCCAAACATTGCATTCAGATTCGATGTTTCTCTCCTCCCCATACAGTTCTTGCCAAGCCAAGCAAACCATCGCTGTAGCCACGCAAGCCTCAGGACAGCAAAAGTTTGCAAGGCAAAAATTTGCCTAAGTCTGGAGCTGTCCACCCGACTGCGCAGCGAAGTCGGACTTCGCTGCCTTTGACCAACGCAGTCGGGCGTTGACCACCCGCTCCCCGACTTAGCAATTTGTTTCGTGCGCAGCCCGATTGTACATATTTTTCGTGTGCAACCCGACTACGCACATTATCTCGTGCACAGCTCGACTGCGCAAATTTTACTTGTATAGCCTGACTATACAAAAGTTAAAAGTGCAACCAGAATTTGGGTGCACAACCCGACTTTAGGAGCGCAGCTCGACTTCAGGCCTCCCCTTCACCCTGCACTCCCAACGATAAAATAAAAATTTAGTTTGGAGCCTATTTGACATCGAGAGAAATTTAGTGTGGATCTGTGTGGATATTAATGTGGACATCGTTGGTGTTACGAAGCTAACGTCTTCTCAAAGGAGATAATAGTATTTTTTCCTACTACTATTGATGTACAACATAGTATAGGAGATAATAGAATGAGATTCAGATCTCATTCTCATGAGACGGCTGAATTACAGAAGGTGTTGTGAGGCTATTCATTGAGATGTTTCTGTGATATGAAGTTGAAAGAAAAAGTATATTGACATTGCTATCCATGGAGGAGAGCACTGTGTTATTGTGGAGACCATTAAAAAAAAAATTATTTGGATACCTGAGGAAGAAATAGTGGATTTGACATCACATTTGGATGTCCTTAGAAGTAGCAAGCACTTTGTTAAGTGCTATAGTTGAGGCGACATCGGAGGAGAATCACCCAGTGCAAAGAACCATTGCTCGATTGGCATAGAGCTGAAAAAAAAGTGCACAGTGGACTTGCAGACGTGTGCGTAGAAAGGAAGAAGCTGTGAAATGTTGAGACGCCACCAATCAATTGGAGAAAGAGGCACTTAAAAAAACAAACATGTTTTGATTTGTGTGTAAACATGCTATGATTTGTAGTGTTTGGAACATTATTTGCAAAGCTGTGACATTTGTTGAAAAACTTGTGGACATTGCATGAGAATCGACGAGGAGGTATTTAAAAAAATAATAATAAAAAAAAACATTGTCGTGTTGTTGAAAGAGAACACGATTCGATAATGTTGGGAGAATGCATGTTGTTATTTGTGGAAGAGAACAAGTTCTTGTGAAAGAAAAAATACGGTGTAAATACTTCATGATTATGCTATCATCTTGATCCACACACGGAGATGATTTGATTATGATTTATGCGATAGTTGTGACAACATAGTTAGAGACGGCTTAGATCCACAACGGAAGAAGATAGAAAAGAAGTTGCGCTCTACTAACACAGAATATAGTAAAGTCATAGTGTTCATTTAAAATAAAATAGCAAGGTTGTTTATGAAGGTGCTATGATTGGTGTAGGCAACCTTGTTACTGGTAAATATCAGGATATTTACCAAGGAGGAAAAGACAAACATTGAGACAAACAATAATGTGGAGCTGCTACATAAAGGAACTGTTGTGTAGGCAAAGAAGAAAGGGTTGAGCGAAGCATGTGTTGGGACTGAAACTGATGAGATTATATTATTGATACAAATGAGTTACATATATAGGCAAAAGGCCTATATGATAAACTGACAAGTGTCAATATAAACTGACAAGTGTCAAAACAAAGGCATAGTGCACTTTAATTCTAACATTCCCCCTTAAAGTGCACTATCCTAACTAAAGAAGAAACAAAACAAGTCAACATTAGGTAACATTACCCCTTAATGTTGACTTCTCTAAAACAACCTATCATTCTCTCCTATTATTGATTTGGTCTAGGCTCATGCTCTGTGTGCTTGGATCTCCAACTGTGAATAATTCTAGATTCACTGTGTATACATCTCGGTCTATTGCCTCAGGGTCAGCCACTTCCATGGGCCTGTGCCACTAGGTCAACCGTCTAAGTGCCTTAGGGTCATCATGGGTGCCTCAAGATCAGCCACTTCTAGGTCTGTTGCCTCTGCAGGTCATCCTCAGAGGATGTTGCCTCTTGTAGGTCACTGACTAGATTCACCATGAATATCAAATCCCTCCTCATGGTGAACTCAATCTAGAAGGTGTCAATCTCTACCGAAAATGCACCTTAATACAAAGGAAAAACGAGCCTTATAAGAGTGTCAGTCTATGCCAAAAATGCATTCAATACAATAAAATGAGCTATAGATCAAAATATGGAGGAGAAGAAGAAAAGAAGAGAATATTCTGAAGTATCTTCGTCTGTAGTCTTCAGAAGTAGATCCAAAAAAAACATCGGATAGAGTCTAGTGTGTCTATGTCTATAGTCCCTAGAATAAGTGTCCTTATGGTAGTCACCTCATCTTACCGAAATGCATAGGTAACCAGTCGTTGCATCCGCCAAGTGATAGAGGAGAATACTAGATACTAGGTTCACTTACAAAGGCCTTTGGAGTGTTGGGTACAACCGAAAGTGCACTCCAAGGTAGAAAAAATTTGAGGCTAAAAAACTTAATCGAAACAACCTCAAAGTTACAATATTACACCACCATTGTGTTCGTCACGAAAAACCGTTTCCAACGACTATAAATACCCCTATACTTGTATTTGAATGGGTCCTTCAACATGTGGAAACCAATACCATGCCTATCTAGGCAGTAAATAGACAACATCGCTCTCAGGTGGAATAAAAATAGTCTTAAAATTTCCCTCATAGGGGAATTACATGGGCCATCAGTCATTTCACTTCCACTTCCTATGTGGAAAAAATAGGCCAATTAAGTTTTACTATCAGCCACTTTCACCATGTTTTAAAATATTTCCCTCCAAGGGAAATTACAATGGCCATGTGGCCCTCCACTTCCCCATGGGGCTATAGCAGATGTCAATGGGAGTGATAGATCAATATAAGCATACATCGCGGATGCACTAGTACAACAGGAGTGATAGTTGTGGATTGAAAATAGAAAAAAATATCCAACGATCAATTATGTCATCAATGGCATAGTGGATGATGAATACATCATCGTGGGCTTGGCAAACAGGAGCATTTTTCCACTATCTTCGACAATCTCCCATTGAAAGCACGAGATTCCGAAAACAAAAGGAAAACTATAATTATGCAATATAAGACGAAATATAACGCTTTAATCCTATGCACAAAAACAAGGAAAGGAGATAAATTGGAGACGAAAGAAAAGATGTAAGGAAATCACAGCCCTCTTTATTCAAATTTCTTATCCTCGGTTACATAGACGTCTCCTCCCTTTTTAGGGGCTAGGAGCGTTAAATTGGTCTTTGTTACAATTTGTGACTTAGTCTTCCTCCTTCCGCATGCCCACGTTTGGAATGGGCGGGCCAAATGTTGCCGCCGCTTGCGTTGGTAAGGTAGACTCCTCGTCGCTCCTCTAATGCTTGCAACTCGCACTCAAAGAAACAAACAAGAAAGTTAGTAGCACCTGTGTATGAAAAAAAAAAGATGAATCTAATGATGGTTGAAATGAATCTAAATGAAATGAAAGACTTGACAAAAGCATAAACATGAAACTAAAAGAAATACCATGATTATGAAAGCACAAATCGCCAGTAAGTGAACTAGCAGCACTTCGTCACTCAAAATGCTCCTTCTCTGTATGTTTTTGGGTGAGGAAACTCACCATTTTATAGACCCAAGGGGTCTCTTTGAATTAACATGCAAAAGTGTTTCTTTGCATGAATGCTTTTGTTTGTGAAGAGAAGACTTCTTCTTGATCAAGGGCTTCTTAACTGCCTCTGTGCATGTCTTTGTGTGTTTTAAAAAACTCACTTGCACTCCTATGTCATGCATGAAAAGCTGAGTGGTAGTTCTAAGTTGTCATGCGCTGAGGTCTGACTTTTTGCTGGTCAAACCTGGCGTTCGTCCCACCCCGGAGCGAGCGTTAATAATCGTCCCTGGGTGAAATGAGTACAAATCCATACTCGTCCTTGGGTAGGACGAGTACAAATCCGCACTCGTCCTTGGGTGGGACGAATAAGAAATAAAGTGTCTAAAAGGTGCCAAACTGATTTTTGACTTGTAAAACTGCTGTGTAAGTGGTTAGAACCATTGTTTTAACCTCTGAGGGCTGCCCTGGGGGCTGTGTGTGTTAATGTGATCAGTGTTTGTAGTCACATAATCGGATTGGTGTTATTTTGGTGTCTACACCCATAAACACGAAAACAAAATGGCCAGATATTTTCATTGAAAGAACCCGATGTTGGCGGTGCTTATTCGGATCACTCTATCTCACCGGTGATGAAGTTTTCAATGATGATTTTCACTTCCTTCGATGTCGCCCGAATCTCCTCCACGAGGCTGTAGAATCCTCGCAGGGCCATAGTTGGTGTTGATCATAATTTCACCTAGCTTTTGGCATGCAGCAGTAGGTAAAAATTAGACGTCGATCAACAAATCATCTCTGCAGCTACAAATAAATGACCAAATCGGCATCCATCACCTCTCACACCAAAATACCTTCACGTACTTCAATATTTTAGAGGACAACCATGAACGGTATTCATTCCTCGATGCAAATATGTTCACCTACTGCTAGACACCATCATCGCCCTATAGAAGTTTTTGCCCTCCAACAATGAAGAGGAGGCCTCCTGGCCCATCGAGGAAAATTTACCCAAGCTTGCTGCGACACCGATTTCGACAAATGGCCACGATAGACAGTTCTTCGAAGGGAGTGATGCACTAAAAAAAATGATAGTGTAGGAAAGTCTCATCTGGTACTATACCAACCAGTTCATCTAGGGTAGGCAAGTCATGCGAGTTGCAGAATCAATGGCACGCTAATCATCTTGACGCCAAAATAGGTTAATTTCCCTTCCATGATTCTAGAGAAGACATTAATTGTCAGTGCACCATGATTATTATACTTCCTCCATGAAATATTGCAACGAATGTGCTAATTCACTATAGAAAATAATCTCCTCCTCTGCTACGTAGACTTCTCCTAGATTATCTAAAATCGATCTTCCGTTTCCATGCCCGGCCATCGCCATTGCTGCTTTGAGTGAAAAAATCTACACTGAGATGCACACGTCGGGGGAACAAGCAATAATTGCAATCCATATTTTGTGGAACATATAATGGCAATTTTGAGGGCAAACATTGCCTTGACTGGAGATAGCATATGATTTGCAGCCATCATCCAGAAAATCACCTTCGTACATTTTAGAAAACGGGCAAAAAATTTCATATCTCTGGCTCTGGATGTTCTTCGACTGCATGCACGGTAAAACAACAATGTCATCATATATTCTCACGAAATATTTGTTCTTCCACTCTGAAGAAAAACTCGGGAGTAACGTTGCTTCTGTTTCGTCATCGATCGATACACTGGAAAAAAATTAGTATTTGCCTCCTACACGTTGTTTTAGTCCTCTTGCTTCATTGCCAGGTAAGCTAGCCGTGGCTGTCAATAAGACACGCTTAATGTAGGGGTTGAATTTATCAGCATCTAGAACCTGTAGAGATTATTAAGTGTAGCCTCAGGATCAATGGCAACATCTCCAAGTGCATTACATACACATTCTGCAGATTGTACAGGGCTTGCAACGTCCTCTTGATCTTCTCTGCATCCCCTCTTGACCTTGATATCAAATAGGAAAACTAAAACGACCACAACATATAGTCATATGGCAGTGTAGACTGCACATTGCCTACCCAAAAATGCCTCAACAAGACCAAATCTGAGAGCTTTGTCAAGGTCCACCATTCTGTAGATCGAAAAAAAACTTAAAAAAAAAAAATTCTGAATTTTCTTTTTCCTAAACTTTTAAATTCTTACCATCTGGTTTCTAATCCATCAAATGATGGAGATAATACTCCCTCGGTAAAAAATTTAAAAGAAATAGGAAAAAAAAAACAAAATCAGGGGGGGAGGGAGGATTTCCATGAGGGAAATCCCCCCTCAAGGGGTTTCACAGGGCAGGGAAAGCCTGCTCTAATACCAAATGTTGGGACTAAAACTGATGAGATTATATTAATGATACAAATGAGTTACATATATAGACAAAAGGCCTATATGATAAACTGACAAGTGTCAATATAAACTGACAAGTGTCAAAACAGAGGCATAGTGCACTTTAATTCTAACAGCATGTGATTAGGAATACCACAAAGAGAGAAGATCGATGTGAGAGGAGACCAGCTTGTTTGATTGCATGAGACGATGCAAGTTTCTTTCTACAACAGATGGATAAGAAGACAATTCATTCACTACGAAGGAAACATAGAGAATTGCAACTAGAGAAAAATTCATCATCAACATTTTGTTAATCTGCAGGGGAGACACGATCGGTGAGATAGCTGAAAAGGACGCAGACCGGGTTCATTATCTTGACCGTGTGACTAATGAACACTGTGAGAACATCACAAAGATGCTGTGAGAACGTCACAAAGAAGGAGACAAATTGAGCAGAGAGGAGTGGACTAGTAAGGCTGGTTTCACAGCACAATACCTGCAAGCTGCGAAGAAACGCAAGGTTGTGGCCTAAGGTTTAAGGGGAACGCCTTCCCTTTAGCTCACGAAAAGGTGAGTTAGCATGGCTGGTGAGTAGCCATGTGATAAGTTCCTTGCACAGAGACATTACAGGTTCGAAACCCTCCGAAGTTGATAATTTTTTTTAACAAAGATTAGAATTATTTTTTAATATAGTTAATAATATAATTCGTATATTGATTTTTTTTAATTAATATTTAATTTTATTATTAATTAATATTATAAATTATTTTTATTATTTTGCACCATTTAAAATAAGAAGAAAAAGACATTTCCTAAGAGGAAATTATTGTAAAAGGCCTAAGAGGCTTTAAGAGTGTAAA
Organism: Wollemia nobilis; assembly: GCA_028583015.1. Classification (NCBI taxonomy): domain Eukaryota; kingdom Viridiplantae; phylum Streptophyta; class Pinopsida; order Araucariales; family Araucariaceae; genus Wollemia; species Wollemia nobilis. The sequence goes on from JAQPPZ010016895.1 coordinate 16,629,511, forward strand.
TTTATGTTATTGCCTAAGAGGCAATCTTTGTAAAAAGGGGGAGCATAAAAGTGAGGTTAGAAAAGTGATGGGAAGCCTTCTAGAGCGCCAGTTTAGTGCTTCCAAAAAATTTGGACTCGGGTGCTGCCCCTTGGAACCTCGTTCAAGGGTTAAGTATTGTGATGGAAAACATGAAGGTGCCAAGTTTCAATGGAGATAATTATGCTATTTGGAGCATAATGATGAAGACCTTCTTGATGGCCAAAGACCTCTGGAGCATTGTAGAAGAAGGATATGATGAACCCACTTGGAACAAGCTACAAGAAGAGGGGAGAAAAGAGATGAAAGGGAAGCAATATGAAAATTGCTTAGCCCTTATGGATTTGAGGAGAGGAATGGAAAAGAGTGTTTTCCCTCTCATAGCTAATTGTAGAACAACTACAATGGCATGGCAAGTGTTGAAGGATGCTTATGGGTTTGATGAGGACACCCATAAAGCCATGTGTGACAATCATGAAGATTGTTTAAGCAAGGAGGAGCCTTGCTTCCTTGAAGAATTTTCTAAATTAGATCCTTTTGAAGGAGTTTTTGAAGAGTCTTGTCAAGACTCATATGAAGACATACATTCTTATGATGGTGAATTCTTCCTTGAAGAGGAAGACATGTTTGAAAAAAAGAGTGAAGATGAAATTCTTGAAGAGAAAAGAGACGAAGAAGAGGAATCCCTTCATGGAGAAGAGGATGAGAAGGCGAAGGAGCCTTGTATAGCTCTCATTGGAGAGAGTTATTGTGAGACACCCATAGTTGCAGACATGTCTTATATAGGCATGGAAAATTGTAATAAACAATTATTTCTTTTAGGAGGAGAAAAAGTTGAAAAGAAAAATTGTACTAAAGAATTTTTTGCAGGAATGGTATGCTTGGAAAGCATTCACATTGATGGCAAAAAGGATAGATGTCTCACAGAAGAGACAATTGCTCAAAGACCTTGTTGTGTAGACTACTCAAGAGTGAAAGAAGAATTTGAAGATAAAGGAAGAGAAACTCTCACATTGAAGTGTTCCTTTCTTATAGATCACCTAGATGAGGTGGTATATGATGAAAAATATCTCATGGAGGAGACAAATGGAGAGTGTATTTCGGAGAATGTACCTACAATTCTCATGGATGAGAATACAACAGTTTTGTGGGATGATGATGGAGAAGCAATGTTCATGGAAGACCATTGGCTCACTTATCTTGAAAACCATTCACTTGGAATGGATGTGTGCTCTCTTGAAAGAGAAAATGAAGTTATGTGGGATGATTTCCCAAGTTTAGAAGAGGAAGAAGAGATGAAGGGCATAAGTTTCATGCTCCATGATGAAGCTTATCTCATGGATGAGATAATGAAAGAAAAAGATAATGATGAGGAAGACTATCTCAAGGAGGAGATAGAAAATAGTGAGATAGTCATTAATGGACTTCATAATGTATCAGAGGCATCATCAAAGGAGATTGAGAATTGTCTTGAAGAGGGAATTGTGGATGAAGATCACTCACTTGGAGTGTCTACATTGCAGAAAAAGAGTTGTCTTGAAAAGGCAACAATGTATGATTGCTTGAATGAAAAGGCAACAATGTATGATCACTTGAATGAATGGTGTTTCAACACACCAACATGGATTGAACAAAGGAGGAGAACTCTTAGTGAAGATTTGATTGTTGATCTTGAAGCACCATACAATGAAGGAGAACTGCTAAAAAATAGCTTTATGGGAAGCACCAAATCTACTCATACTAAAGATAATGTTTTTATGATTAATGATTTGTTTTTTGTGAGCAAGAATGAAAAGAAAGAAGAATGTTTTCCAAAGGAATTATTGAGAAGAGATTGTCTCATTGAGACAACTTTTACAAAGAGTCTTCTTGGAGAGAATACAATGATGGATAACTTGGGTTACATGGATCAAAATGATGTGTTCAAAATTCCTTGGGAGAAGGATTCTTGTAAAGTCATTGTTTTGAGAGAATATTTGTGTGAGGAGCAACTTTATGTTGCTTATGTAATAGGTCATTTCATGGCCATATTTGTTGTGATTTTTTGTGTAGAGGTATGTGAAATTGTAATATGGCAAAACCATCTACATAAGATGATGCATTGGACATACTCAGGAGGAGTATTAGGAGCTGAAATATGGTTTGAAGATCATAGAATGAATGATGAAAGAAATGTGCTGGATTGGTTAAAGAGAACCAATACTTGTGGCATTATGGGAATGCCATCATTTGAAGGAGCTTTTTATGAAGGGGGAGTAGCTCATCAAAAGGAGGCACTCGGTTACTTGCAGGAAGGAGCAATAACAAAGATGGTGGAGATCCCACACAAACAATGGAAGGAGTGCCCAAGCCAAAATTTTACAATTTTTGATTTCTTGTTACAAAACTGGAGGAGACGAAAAAGATTTGAGTTTATTTCAATGTTGTGATGCTGATGAAACTAATGCAAAAGTCCCATCAACATCAAGGGGGAGAATGTTGGAATTACCCCTAAGTCATAAATATCTAGGTTTTAATTATGGTTAGTTTTACCTAGGTTAGTATCTTACCGAAATTTGTTGTCGGCAGATATTAGTGTTAGATATTATGTTAGTCATTAGCATATTTTAGGGGATTTGATTTAATGCTATTATTAGCCTTTGCATTGTACTATTTATTGAGTTTATTTATCAAAGATAATTAGTCTTCATATATACAATTTTCTATATCAACATGGGATTATTTGAAATGTTTTTAAAATGTTAAAGATTGAATTTCTACTTTGTTTTGAAAAATGTCCATGTGTACTCTTCTTCATCCATTTTTCTTTGTATATACATTAGAATTCAATTGGTTATTAGGGAAATAGATTTCTTGTGCCATAATCGAATACATTTCAAATTTCAATACCCTTTATACTTCATCTGACCACCTACATTTACACTAATATTTTTATAATTTCATCATAGAGGTATGAATTGTTTTAGCACATAAATTTATTCTTGATAGTTCTTCAATTTTCTACTTCTTCTCATCAAGGGGATCAATATTGCAAGTACTTTGAATTTAACACCATTTTCTTGATGGCTTGTTGTCAATAAGCAGACTATAGAACTTTTGCTTTAGCTCTTTGATGGCTTTTGCTTCTTTGATGAAGTGCACTTTGGAGGAATTTTTTATACTTTTTTTTTTTTAAGCGAAAAACCCCTTGTGGGGCCACCTTGGTCTGAGAGACCACGAACAGGGGGGTCTATACTGTCAAATTCACCCGAGAGTCGCACCCAGCCCTGCCCGCACCAACATTATCAATTGGATTTTGGATACCCAATTTAGCTTTTTGGTAGGGTGGAGATTCGAACCTGGGACCTCCCTTGGAGGATTGCCCTCTCCTCTCCAACTCACCTACAAAACCTGGGTATTTTTGATACTTTTAAATCCTAAGAATGTTGTAGCATTTTATGATCATCCATATTTATTTGATAATCTATGATCCTATTGATACACATTGATTTGATATAGCAAGTATTGCTCTAACATCTTGCCCAATTGGTTGAGATGTCTCATATGCTTCTAGATAGATGGGCCTCTACTTTTTTTACTTGGAATACCCTATTTAATATCTTAATTTAGGTTTTTTAAGTAAGGTTCACTTTGGTTTATTACTTCATACTATATAAATCTCTGAATATTCTATATTTTATAAATAGTTGGAACATGTAATGCTTGTGAAATATCTTGATATTGGAAATAAACTATTGCTTTATGTCTATGTGTCTTATTTGTTTGCTTTATTAGTATTCTCTCTCTCTTTTTGGAACAAAAAAAATAAATATTCAAACCTTGTTTTGAGGGATTCCTTTCTCTCTCAATGGTTTTTCTTTGTAGCACATTGGTTCCTTTCTTCTATTTGGTTCCTATGATTAGATGCTTTTCTTTTTCTTGCTAATATTTTAACAAATGCTTGATTATCTTCAATATTTTCTTTATAAATTTGGTTTTGCATAATTTTTTCCTGAAGTTGATCCTTGGTAGGATTTCTTATCCTATGATCACTTCTTCTGCTATGGTCTTTGGTAGGATTTTATATCTTAAGACTTTTATTACCAGGGATCTGGTCCTTGGCAAGGCTATTTTGACCTTGAGACTAGTATTTTAACATAGATATCCTTTGAGACTTATCTATATCAAATATTGAGAAGGATCAAAGAGAGAGATGGCTCTTCATTTTGCTTGCTCTAATACAATATGTTAAAAAACTACATCGATGATTTCTATTATGAAATGATAAATATTTAAAGATATTGGATACCCAACTTTGGCATAAAAAACTTCTAACTTGCTTACAACTATCCTTGCATGCATATTCATTATGAATGGTGGTTATACCACTCTCATGGGCTATGATGTGATAATTCCTAATATATGGTAGACCATCATTTATCTAAATCACCATACCAATCAACATCCAAAAATTCTATCAAAACAAAAGAGAATATAACAAAGGAGTGAATACCCATTTGATAGGTCCTTAGGATGTATCTAACAATCCTCTTAACCAATTTTTAGTAACTCCCTTGGGGTGCCTATGTGTACTTGGAAAAATAACAAATAACAAAATCTATATCGGATCTAGTGTTAGTAAGATAGAGAAGTCCACCCACAAGAGAATGATACAACATAACATCCACCAAAGGAGTGGTATAATAAAACCTAAGAATCAAACATGAAGAAAAAGGAGTCCATGTGGATTTGTAATCCTCCATCCTAAAATATTAAAGAAGATATAAAGTTGTAGATACCTAAAACATGTCATTTTGAGGATGCTACCTATATGGACATCTTTTCAGGCCATATGATCCACCTTGGGCATCCCCAAGGTTTAACAGTGGTTATTACCACTCAAATAGGGGCAACCTATCTTTTGTAGCCTAGATCATCATATCTAAGAGTGGCCTCCGAATTCTACTAGACCCTGTGATGGCTAGCAGTCTTGGCTGATCTAACCTAGGATGGTCATACCTTGTAACAAACTAAGGCTCTAGAGACTGAGCTAAATCAATTATAGGGTAGTTGAGCTTAATGGTTAAGCGCAAGAAGGTTCTATATCTGATATTTAGTCTTCCTATATCCTAATCAATTCTTAGTTCTTGGCTTCTCTTGCAAGCCAATATTTCCAATTTTGGAAATCTATAAGAATATGCCTTGCCTTCATTCAAAACCTTGGCCATTTCACATAACAAAGTGCTACCAAATTTTAATGCAATGAAGTGTTATCAATTTTTTTAATAGAGAGAACATACTCTCATAAGAAATGGAGTGCTACCCAAATCCAGTCATTGGCCTTGCATTTGCATCAATGGAGTTCTTTGGAGTCTGAAGACCACATTCAACCATATTTTACCATCAAACAACCTTATTTTGTGCTATTTACCACAATTAAATCATTCTTCAAATGCATAAACCTTGAACCATCAATTTAGTAGACCAAAACAGGCAATTTCCTACATCGATCATGATAAAATAGTCTATTTTTCAACAACCACTTCACCCCGAAGTGATCCACACATGCAGTCACTCCAACCTGTGATGGCCAACAAACTTGACTGCTTTACCCCATGATGACCTCTTGGTGATATCTTATTTTTTGTGTTTTCTTAGTTACAATAGCTTTAGCGGTATTTACTTTGATTTCTAACATAGTTTCATATAGTTTTCATGCATTTATTTATCATTTTTAGCATCTTTCTCTTAATAGTTTATCTTGGAAATAGACCTAATCATGAGAGGTTCCTCATTTTATATTAATGTCTTGTAAATTTTCTTGTGTACAAGTTTTAGATATTAGCAGGATATCTTCAATACAATGATTCCTCAATATTTATCTCACCGTGGGAAGGTCAGAAAGAAACACTCTCTATAATCAGTTTTGAGAGAGCAAAGACTATGAATTACACCTACCTTTTGGTTCTCTATTGTAATTTGTATCAAATTGGTATCTATCCCTAAGAGGGATATCTTTGTAACCACTTTGTAAAGGACAATTTCAAATATTAATGAGAAGGGCACCATTTTCTTCATTCTTTTGTCTCAATATGGTTACATGATATTATCTTGTCAATTTGATTTCATATACTTATTTAGGTGTTAGGTTTTTGCATATCTACAGAATCATACTGAGGTTGTGAATGATGATGCCAAAATCTATCTCATCAATCTATATTCCCAAGAAGTAATGCATAAGTCCCAAATCTATCATCTCAAAGATGGAAGAAAACTGATTTTATATCTGATTATATGGTGAGAGGGAGCGATGAAATTAGGGTTTATTTGGAGGATGGGGATGACGGTGGGCAGGAAGGCTGTTCTGGGAGAGCACGGGAGCATCAGTAGGTCAAACCAGGGGCTCGGTAGGGTGGAGGTAGGGCAAACAGAGTCTGGGGATGCCGAGGAGTCCTTGCTAAGTCGTGGCAAGGATCCACCATACAAACGAGGAGATGGACCTCGAAAGTCATATGCTTTGGCAATGGCCTCTGAAACCCTAAGCAGGCTCTTCTCCAAGGAGTTATTTCTGTCCGGGGATGAGTTGGACATCCTGGCAAAAATTCTCTCAAGCTTTATGGATTTCAAAAAATTTACCCTCATCGGTAAGTTTATTGGTGGTCGTCCCGACATGGAGACCATTCGCAAGTGGGCGTCTGGCAAATGGCGGACCTCTGGTCACTTAGAGCTGGCTGCCCTAACCTAAGGTTTTTTCGTGATTAGGCTGAGCAGCAAGGAGGACTACTGTAAAATCCTGGCTGGAGGGCCTTGGTTCTTGGGCCGTAGGAGTCTCTTTCTAAGGAAGTAGGGTTTGGACTTTAACCCCGATACCCAAAATATCAACATTTCTCCAATATGGGTTAGGCTCCCGAGTGTTCCCCTTTTCTGTTGGCATGAAAATGTAATCAAAGGTATTGCTCGATCCATCGAGGAGCTGATCACTTTAGACCCTCCCACCAGAGCTCGAACTAGATTTGTCCAAGCCCGATTCTATGTTTTGGCAGACTTGGAGATGGACCTCCCATCCTCCATTACTCTACGGTCTGGGGGTACTTTTCTACACAAGCAAGCTATTTTTTATGAGAATAGGCCAGCTTTCTACCCTCAGTGTAGTTCTCAAGGGCATCTTCAGTCCAATTGTCCTCTCCAAAAGTCGAGGAAGAAGGAGCGAGATCCCTGCAACCCTCTAGAGCACGGTGAAGGTCAGACGAAGCACCCTTTTATGAAAGGCCATGAATCTCTAGGTCCATCCAGGGACCATCTCAAATTCTCCTTACCAGAAGAGTAAATCACCACCCATCCAGACTCCGAGCAGTGTGGTGGGTGCCCCCAACTAGGACCACAGGGGGAAAATGAACAGGCCCCCCCCTTTATCACCACACAGGTAGATTCACCCAAAATTTATGACCAGAACTCTCCCGAGGCACAAAATATATTGGAAGACTACTTGTTGGGAAGAAGAGGTTACCAGCCTAGTAATATTAGCCCTCGAATTACAAGGAGTCAAAAGCGAGGGGTGGATTTTGGTAGTGAAAGGAAGCAGGGCCGTCCCCCCAACAAGGAAAAGAGAGACAAAGAAACTATGACTGATGTTGCAAATGGAACCCAACGGTTGTTATTTCAGGATGACTCTGATTCTTTGATGGGTGACGCGCTTATCCCAAAACCTCCCTTCCAGTAGGGAAAGGGAAGTAAGAAGAACATCAAACCGTACGGATGAAATCTTGGATGTGAGAAGACTAAACAGAGTGGCCATTTGGGCCAGGGTAAAATTTTCTAGCAGGATTTTCAATGGTTTTTTTTAGTCTAGTCATTTTTCTTGGATCCTATCCAACATGTATGCTTTGAATTCTGCCTCCGGGAAAGAAAAAATGTGGAAAGTTATTTCACAGGTATGGGAAAGTTTTCTTGGCTGTCTTCTTTTGCTTTCTGATGGTCTAGCTTCTCCGGCTAGTTTTTGTTTTCCTAGATATAATGGCCATGGTTTCCAGGATAATCAGGCAAAAATGCCTTACTTGTAGCCCTTGGGCAATTAGCAGCTTTTTGTTTTTTTTTCTGCATACAGTTTTATTCTTCCAGCCAAGAGGCATGAAGCGCTATTTAGCAAGGCTGATTTTGTATATAAGGTGTTGGGATCCTCTATAAAAACCCACTGTTAATCTATTATAATAATTACCAAAAAAAAAAAACTGATTTTATATCCTAAATCAAAGGAAGAGATTACTAGTGATGAGAAAACCATCAAATTACAAACAATCATTAATGTTTCCCCATATTAATTCTATGTAAACATCATGTTTCACCTCACATAATTGAAATACACTAGGAAAAAAAGAGTGAATCTTCTCATACCAAGCATAAGGAGCCTGCTTAAGTATATACAAGGGACCTAGTCACAGGATAAATCAAAGGAGTATGAGCCTCAAGCTCAAAACCAAGTGGATTCTACAAGTAGATCTCCTCCTAAAGCACCCCATGTAGAAAGACACTTTTCAAATCCCTTTTATGTACCTTTCATCCATACAAAGTAGTAATATAGATAATCATCCTGACTAAGTCCATCCTAGAAACTATTGCAAATATTTTGAAATAATCCACTTTGTCTTATTGGAGGAGCTTTAATAACAAGCACTCATTTATATATAAATAATTTAGTGACAAAGGATCACATGGTAATACCACTTTACTAGAAAATAATATATTCAAAAGAGGATATTGGACACTACTTTACAAAACCTAATTTGTGGACTTGAGAGGGAAACTCAACATCATTGGTTAAGTCCAAATAAAATCCATACAATCTTCAACAATGGAGTGGTCAAGAGATAAAAAATTGATGAAAATAAGGTGTTACATGTGGTTAATAATCAATGGCTCCAACTTTACTAGAAACTATTAACTAGGGATGATTTTATGAACCACACTTTGACTCAATCTTACTTTGAATCGGTGGAGGAAGATTCTCCTACAATAAATAGTGAGCATTGACCAATTGTAGAATGTACCCAAAAAATGATGGTGAAAACCTATTTCAAAATTATCAAGGGGAAGAACTCTAGAAAATAATCTTGCTAGCTAAACTCTCAAAAATAGGAAAGTCTTGGTAGTGAAAATACTTTTGGGCATTATCAAGAGGGAGATGATTAGAAAATCAGTTCTCTAGTTGGTATCTCTTTTAAAAATAATAATCAATAAAAATGTTCCTATATATTTTCATCAAGTTCCTAATGCTCACATCATGATTCCACAAACATCTACTCTTCAAGTTTTTATGATAGGGAATTAATTAATAATTAATTAATTAATTATCAGTTTAAGGTTTTAATTAATAGGCTTATTATTTAAATATTTTATTTCCTACAATCTTGTTATAAACTTTTTAAAGTTGCAACCTACATTGCCAGTTGCAGCCTTTTGTAATGTATCTATAGTTTTATAGCTATGGTTTTGAGCGAGGAATGGTTTTGTAAAGGTTTTCCTTACCTATAAAAGTAGTATAATAGCAATAAAATTGATAGAAAATTATTGTGATAATATTATCCCATATAATATAGTATCAGAGGATCCACTCCTACCTATGAGGGGAAAAATAATTCCTCCTCTACAAATATCTTCCTCCTTCTATAGTCTCCTACTGGATCATTTGATAATTTCTTTACTAATATTTGTTGTTATAAGGCATTAATCCCCTATACCCATGACCCTATTTTACATCCTATTCCAAATAAGACATCTCAATATCCACAACATTTTATTTCTTTCTCTTTGATGCCCATTTTTTGTCCACTTTCTCAAACAAATCTTTCACTTTATTTTTTGTTTCTAAAGATTGAAATTTTCGATTTAACTGAGGCAAAAATGGATCTTGAATAGTATAACTACCAATATCACCAACATCAATAGATACCTGAATCATAGTATTATTGATGACATCACCAAAGCCTTGAATCCCAACATTACTCATAACTACTAATTTTTTATCACTCTGAGAGTAGTTGTTCATGAACATGTCAAGAATATTTACACCACCTGTCTTGATCATATGACTACAATACTCAATAGTTTTGTTAATTTGATCTAATGTAACACTTTTATATCATTGAGGGCCATAATATTCCAAAGTGCTATCCTATGTAGCACTAGATACTATTATTTGGAGCACAATTTGTTGTTTATATACATCAACAATAAGTTGTCCCCTTCATATAACATCTTCTTTTGTTCTTAGTTTTTTTTTGGGCCTATCCAAGTTTTCTTCCACAACAGTTTTACTCCTATCCATTTATAACATTGTTGTTATTGATTACATCGATGCGTATAGAATCATAGCAGTAGAATCACACATCTTACTGTCTACCTTTTCAATGGATATTCCATTTAGCATTAGCATGTCTTGCATGTTATCACTAAATCCACCTTCAGTCATCACCACCCTCACACCATTTTTCCTAGCCTCTATCACAAAGATGCCATGATATCAAAACTCACAGACCAAAGAGAGTGCATATATGTCTTAAACAACACCTTGGTGAATTCCTACCATCAATAGATTTATGTAGTAGGTAACAAGCATTAATGACAACATGGAAGAACTAGTGATGAAGAACTTTTGGCTAGAGTTCATTCTTGTTTACATTGCTTTTGTGTAGGATTTAATGGTATTTAATTGTTGGTTTAGGTTAAATTATGGAACCCAAGTGTGTGGTCATTAACCAAAAGGAAGTTTGCAACTTTTATTTAACTGGTTTAGGTCAACAAAAAAAGAAACATATTCGAACGGTCACACATGTTGCTTTGGTACAATCTTAGCCACAAAAATAAAATTGTTGCTTCAACACCCCATTCCCTATTGACCTATTATTTCCCCCCTCCAAGGAAAAATAAAAATGGTATTTTGGCATGATTGTACAGTAGTAAATTCACAACACCAAAGTTATCTTTCTCTATACATCAACTTGTTTTGGCATCTCATGTTCCTCATTTGCGATAACCTGGATGACTTGAGGTGCATATACAAAAGCATGTGGCCACCTTATGGTATTTTGTGGGCACCAAAACCACCACATATCATCAAATTCCTATAAATAAACATGATCATATGGATCAATTTCATAGGTTCATGTTTGATAGATGAGTGCCTTGTTGTGAATACCATAAGTCTTTGATAGCTAGGGTATTTTAAATTTTTTTAAATGATGCAATCAACCTTTTCAATAGTGCAATTGTTTTACATGGAAGAAGAGCACACATGGAACCCCTTGCACCAAGTCATACAACACCTTTATACATTAATATTTACCATCCCAAATTTTTTTTATTTATCCCATATTTATACTGGGAGGGTTTAATCACTCCCTTATATTTGTTTTTCATCATGTACTTAATTGTAAGTGAACAAGGACATGTAATAATTTAAATCTATAAGAATATTCCAAAGTGTATTCTTATGGGAATACTATCTAAAGATTCTAGTTGGAAGGGAACTCCTTCCCTCTTTCTTTTTGCATTGCAAGATAATGTTTTCTTCCACTTCAATGAATTTATTGCTTTTTGAGTTAGCATTATATATACTTTTTGAAAATCATTTTTTGAGGTCAATCCACTAAAAGTGCCCCAAAGTTTCTCTTGTAAAATGAAGTGCATTCTCAATAATACTTGACACTTCTAAACCAAAGAAGTGATCTACTTTGTAAATTTGGTCAAACACCCTTCCTAGCATAGTTTAGTTGAGCCATGCTTACTAATTTGGTTGAAAATATTACCATGTTAGCCTTTATATTTATTTATTTGGTTGATAAGATCAATAAAATACATGTCCAACCTCCATCACCAATTTCTAGAATGCACACTCCTGATACTCACTCTCATTCTAAATATGAGGTCAAGATTTATGATGGGTCTAGGAATATCAAAGTCCTCAATAGTTGGATCCTAGACATGGAAACTTGGTTTTCCTATAGTTAAATTTCAGATGATATCAATGTCCCCTTTGCTAAGTTGAAACTTTCTAGAGTCGCTAAAGTCTTGATTACTAAGTGACAATATACACAAAATACCATCCACACTTTGGATTATTTCATCATATTCTTGAAGGCTACATTCTATACTTCTAACTATATGATGATATTCACATCCAATGGCTTCACACGAGGCAAGGAAGACACATGTATGTAAAGGATTATATCTATAAATTCAACCACTTATGCATCTTTCCTTGTACACCAAGCCCTACACCTACTCTCATTGAAAATTTTAAGAGTGACCTTTAGACACACTTTTTTTAAGATTTTAAATATACTTCTCTTATGATACTTTATGTATCATTCAATCAAGCACAACTTATGGAGGAGAAGATTGCTACATAGTCTTATGCACCTTGGTCTTCCTTCTCAACAAATGCTTTGAGATCTTTAAGTTCTTCAAATCAATAGTTTTTATCCTATACAAAAAAGTATTTTCTCTCTTATTCTTCTTCTTCTTCTCTCTCTCCCTCTCTATCTCTCTCTTCTCCTACAAATTATCTTTCTTTTGATATGTCTTGTCATTATTGTTAAAAAAATGACATAAGAAATTTGATTATCAAAAAAATAAAAAGAAAAAATTGCTTGTACAATCTCCTAATGAGGAAACTCAAAATTTTCGCATAGAGACTTATGGAGAACAAACCACATATGATGATTTAAAATGTTGACTCAATGATTTCACCTTAATCAATCACCTCTCTTCTACAATATAATATGATAATTTTTTTATCACTCATTCTCACCTTACACACAACTTCTCTATGGATTGTATCTTTGATAATGGATCACAAACATTTTTATTACAAAGTCCATTGTTAATAAATTTTAGTTTCCTATGGATCCACGTCCCATTCATACTCACTTGGATAGAAGGAAAGTGATGCCACCTAAAATTTCACACAAACTTGCACCATGTCTTTTGCTTTTGCCCCTATGTTTGTGGGTAAAGTCACTTGTGATGTGATCCCTATGGATTGTTGTGTTTTGTTACTAGGTAAATCCTACCAATATGATAAAAAGATATAGTATAATTCATACAAAAACACATATGATTTTTAGCATGATATCAAAACCTTTATCATTTGAAGCACCAAGAAAACCATACATTTAGTTCGTACCAATCTCCATTAGACACAAATATTTGCATTAGTTTTCAACATACCATAATATGAGGACACACAAGCAAAAGTTCTCCTATCCACTCAATATTTTGTACCCCTTTAGGAAAAATCCATAGAGAACCTATTGTTCTTGTTCTTATTCTTGTTGCTCCTTATCCTACTCTTGTTGTTCCTACTCCCACTCATGTTGTTACTCTTGTTCCTATTATTCCTATTGCTCTTACTTCTATTCTAGCTTCAGCTCTAGATTTTATACACATATTTTAGAATCCTACCCCTTATAACTTGTAGTATTTTTATATTCAAGAGGCATACCCTATATTTTATGATGGTCATTTTGGCAAGCCATCCACACTACCTCATTTTTAGCAATTTACATCAACCCAACTTCTTCAATAGCCACCATTTATGGATAAACATCATGTTCATCTTGGACGCAATCCTTGGATTTACTTAGGCACCTACCATCATGAATATTCACCAAATCCACTTGGTTTCTTCTAGCTTTGGCATTCACAAAATTGGTTCTTTCACCAAATAGCTTGTGCTCATCCTTCTATTTTGTATGCATTGGATTCCAATGCTTTTGTTGTTGGGGGGACTGATAGGAAATTAATTAACAATTAGTTAATTAAATATTAGTCTTAGGGTTTTAATTTATAGGTTTATTCTTTGTAGATTTTATTCTCCTATATGCTTGTCAATAAATTTATAGAGCTACATCCTTCATTGTCAATTATAGCATTTTATAGTTCATTCATAGATTTTAGTTGTGGTTTTGGGTCCAAGAACTATTTTATAAAGGCTTTACTCACCTATAAAAGTAGGATAATATCAATGAAATCGACAAAAAAGTATTGTGGTAATATCGTCCTATATCATTTTAGGTAATTAAGCTAAAATATCCTATTTTATATAAATATTATTATTTTATATTATGCTTCTACATGTACAATTTTTTTTCATTTCTCCTTTGTCTATACCTTTCCTTTTTCCTAACTATAGGATGTTCATGTAGTTTTTCTTGTTTCCTCACATATATGTACTTTTGCTTCCTATAGTTATTTATCCCATGTGACTAAAGTGATATATTCCCACCTTCTATAAACTGCACATCCTTTTTTAATTATTTTTACCAATTGAAACCATACTTCATACATGTGCATCATCATCTAAACCTTCTCATACTCCTACCCAATCATTGGTATATATTTACTTCCATTGAGAATAATATCATGATTAATATGGGGGATGAATTAGCATAAGAGACATCAATAGGACATGGTGGAATAACATCTTATTTAACCTTACTGCACACATGTGATAAGGCATACATATCACCATACAAATATCGACGATAAGACTAATCATTATGATATTAAAAATTGAACTAGATAGTTCATCCCAAACATGTGATTAGCATGTATACCTAGAGAATATAGTGATAACCATAATAATTGCTTGAATTTATATCACTTCAAAAAATTATTTTGATATATGGAATAGATAGATTGTAGTGGAGGTAAAATTATAAAATAGGGAGATAAAAATTATAGAGGGAATTGACTGAGGCACTGAATAATCATGGCATATGAACAAAAATATGTTAAACCCATGAATACAAAACAAGTTAGAAGAAATATATGAGTGGTACAAATATTTTAAATCATGTGTTGGATGAGGTATTTCAATTGTTTAACTACACATCATGAGGGAATTTCCCTCAAATTTGATAGGTCATTATGTGAAAACACAACATAATTTAGAGATATTAGTATCCTAGTTATAGAAAGCTCCATTACAAAATCTATGAGATTTTCAATTGAAGGAAGATGCTAGTACAAAAATAAAACCAAGGCCATATATTATAGAAGACAAGTTTTTGTTGGCAAGAGCAGGGTCAATGTCATGCTAAAATAAATTAACCATGTGTCATGAGGTCACCCTCCATATTTGAAGGTATATGGCTTGTGAAGGATAGTATGACTATATTTTTTACCATTTACATAATATGTCCCATCTTCACCATGGGAGGAGAATCAATCTCCCCCATTTCTTTAGGAATCCAGTGTAGGAAGTTTCCCCCAAAGTCTAGGAGGTAAAGTTATTGGAAATTTTGAGTAATTGAGTTGTCATTGATGTCAAAAGTCAATTTCAGTGAGCAATGCAAGAAGAAGCAATTCCACAATCAATGCAAAAGAAAAATCCACCTCCAGTTGGTCAGATCCGGTTCCAGGTGGTTAGATGAGTTTCAAAGAGCAATGAAGAGGCCCAAGAAAAATAATATTATAATATTAAAAGGGGATATTTATATTAATTATAAGTTAATTTAAATAATTTCATTATAAATTAATTATTAATTAATTTAATTAACCTCTAAAGTTATTAAGTTAATTATAGATTAATTATATTTTAATTATTTAATTAATTTATGTTAATTAAAATAACCCTAAGGTTGGGTTATAAAGGTTATTAATTTATTCAATTAAAAATTTGAATAAGGCGCTGATGTTAGCCTTCATGTATAAAAGAGGGCAAGAATCTTAGTCAAAAACCCCCATGCAATTATTGATTGAAAACTCCAAAGACTCATGCGCAAGGAAGAGGAAAGGTTTTTCACATTTTTGAAATATTTTGACGATAGAGGATAAGACAAATAGGAGCGGGGCTCATTTTTCTTCGCACAGTGCTATGTAGCACAATTGGAAATAGTGGGTGACGCTAAGATGTTCAGCAAGCAAGGAGTGCAGGGTTCGAAACCCACTGAGTTGGTTTTGCAAGGAAGGAGTATGTTCTATTTTGTTCTACACTAATCGAAAAGGGAGAAGAGGAATGATTTATCCTTTCCCTTCGTGTGGAGACTCATAGCCCACGTGGTGGACTAGCACCTCAATAAGTGCTCGACTAGGAGTGGTCTCGCATTTGAAACCCATCGAGACCTTTTACTTGAGATAAAAGGTATGCATTAATATTTACCAAGGTTGCATGAGGTATATCGGATTTGCTAAGGTTGAATGGAAATTAAATATTTTGAAGGGTTATAAAGTTTATTTTTAAATTTGATTATTGAGTATTTGAGGGAGATAAAAGGATAGGCAACATTATTTTTGAGAGTTTGATTTTTGGAGGTTGTTAATTAAAGATTGGAGATTATAAGGAGTAATTGAGTAATTAATTTTATGTATGCTTTGATGATTGCTAATTTCAAATAAGGAGTAATAAGGTGTATTTGAGTTTGATTATTTTTGTAATTAAGAAATATTTCTGAGAGAATGTTAGTGTGATATTTTGTCATCTAACCATTGAAATTGGCAAAAAAGAAAATTGTGTTTAAGACATGTTTTGAGGTCATTTTCTTCATCAAACAAAAGGTATGAGCACATATTCCTAGTGAGTAATTTTTGGATGTTGTGAATTCTAAGTTGGAGTGAAAAGAGTTGTTTGATAAGCATTTTTGAGTTTGGTTTTTCTGCAATGAAAGTTGATTCTAGAAACCTTGTTTGATAAGCATTGTTAGAAATATTGAGTAAAGCTTTCAAATTATTGAACTAGGGTTTGTAAAAAGAACATAAGTATCATTGTTATGTGAAGTTGTGAACTAGATTGAACTAGGGTTTATGCAAATAACATGAATATCATTGTTATGTGAATTTTTGAACTATCTTGAACTAGGGTTTGTGAAAGAACATGAGTATCATTGTTATGTGAAGTTGAGAACTATCTTGAACTAGGGTTTGTGAAATAGCATGAGTATCGTTGTTATGTGATATTGTTTGATAAACATTGATTGGAAATAATTGTGTGAGTATTCATATTCTTGGACTATTTTTTGTGAGCAAGGATTGTTTCATTCAGTGATTGGTTGAGTAGAGTTGGTTGAACCTAGTTAAGTGGAAGTGTTGAAATGATAGTTCTAGTTTTGTGAAACAAATAATTTCATATTTTGGATTAATTTGAGAAAGAGGTTGAGTTTTTGTGAGTGTGAAACATATTGAGTCTCTAAAAATTCTCTATATGTTTCTATGATAAAGAGAGAGAGAGAGAGAGTGAACATATTTGAGCATTTTTGTGAGTGTGAAGCATATTGAGTCTCTAATATTTCTCTATATGTTTCTATGAGATTGGACAAGTTCTAGTGAGGAATTTTTGATTATATTTGAGGTAAGTCTTAGAGAAGACTTGTGGACAGATTGGTGTGAAATTTTGTGGAATATTACAATACAAATTTGAGGACAAATATTGTTGAGCATATTGGACAAGTTCTAGAGAGAACTTGTGGACAAATTAGTGTGAGCTTTTGTGGAAGCTTACAAGAAATATTTAAGACAAGTCTTTGAGAAGAATTTTGAGCAGAGTTGATTGATTTTTTCAAACATTGAGTTATGTTTTGTGATAGATCTAGTAGATTTTATTTGTGAATAAGTGTAGCTTTATGTTAAGGATTTATGTTATGCTATATCGAAGGACTATGTTTTATACAAATTTGAGGACAAATTTTGGTGCAGATTTGAGAATAGGTTTATGCTAGATCAGAGATAGATATTGAGCATATTTGTGCTAGACTGAAGAACTATGTTTAGTGCATATTTGACATAGAGTTGAGAGCAATATTTGGAGGTTACACAGTATAGAGGATAAGAGTATCCAGTGGACAAATATCCATTAGCCAAGGTAGTGAGGACATGTATTCTGAGTGAGGATATGAGTCTTTAGTGGATAGAGATCCATAATCCAGTGCAGTGGAGGCAACAATTGTTCTAGAAGATCACTAGTTGATTAGAAGATCTTGGTATCTCCTATGTATAGAGATCCAAAAACCTGATTAGGGGATTGGTGTCTCCTTTGGATAGAGGTCCATAAGCATTGTAATAGGGAAAGGTTTCCCAAGATATTTTTTGAGAAAATTTTAGTGAAATATTTTCTCCGTGGAGTAGCCCACATTGGGTGAACCACATTAAATTGGTGTCTCTATTGTGTGTGGTGATTTGTGCATTGCTTTTATTAATATTTTTAATATTGCTATTGATACATTGCATAATATTGATTGGGAAAGAAAAGTAAAAAGTGGTCTTATACTGTTCACCCCCCAGTATAATCTTGTGTTCTTAAATTGGTATCAGAGCGGGTTTCTTAGGAAGATTTTAACATCTTGAAGGAAAAACCTACAAGAACACAATGGATTCTAAGAGTGGATCCTCAGATAATTCAACACTAGTATTCTATGGAAGCGATTATTTATTTTGGAGTATGAGAATGAAGATTCACCTAATGGCACTTGGCAATGAAATATGGGAAGTAGTTGAAAATGGATACACACCACTAGCTACTCCACCTATAGATAAATATGGTAATATTCTACATCATTACAATTCAAAAGCAATGAATGCAATTTTGAAAGGTTTGCATAGAACAAAGTTCATAAAGGTTATGTATTTCAAATCAGCAAAAGGAATTTGGGATAAGTTGCAAAGCATATATGAATGAGATAAAAATATCAAAAGGGCAAATAAACAAAATCTCAAGGGAAAATTTGAAGAATTAAGAATGACGGATGAGAAAAACATTAGTGCTTATCTACTTTGTGTAGATGAGGTTGTTAAATCCATGGAAGGACTTGACTTGAGGTTCAAGAATCTGATGTTTGTGATAAGATATTAAGATCTCTCCCAAAAATGTTTAGTGAAAATATTTCAGCTAGAGAGGAATCAAAATATGGTGATCTTTTGACAAGAGATGAATTGCTTGGCATTCTTACATATTTTGAGATGAGAACAAAATAGGAACCTAATCTTCGAAAGGAAGCAACCTTCAAAGCTACTAAGAAGACAAAGGGTAAGAATTCAGATTCAAGGAATGATTCATCCAATGATGAAGAAGCAAATTATGGTAGAAGGAACAAGGATCCAATAATATTTAAAGATGCCAAATCTATTAGATGTTTCAATTTTGGAAAGTTTGGTCACTATGCAACTTATTGTCAAGAAGCTAGAAATAGCAATGATGAAGAAAAATAGGATCATAATAACAAGGAATCAGAAAAATATAGGTACCAAAAAAAAAGTAAGGATGGACAAGGAAAAAAAGGAAAGAATTTATTTCAAAGATAGAAGAGGAATTACTGTGCAGACAAGGTAATTAAGTACTCAAATGATAGTGATAATAGTTTCTCAAATAATGATAAATATGAAGTTCTATTTTTGATAGAAGAAAAAGAACAAGTTTTTAAAATTTCACCAATAATTTTCAAGTGTTTTAGATGTGGTAACTTTGGACATCTTGAATATAGTTGTACAAAGAGTGGTTTTAGTTTAAGTGATGATGAATATGAAGTTACACTTGAAGGACCAGAAGATAATATTCTAATGGCACTAGAAGAAGGAGGTGATCCTATATAAGACAAGTTAGAAAAGAATGAAGATGTTTTCAAAGATAAAAAAATAGAGGAAGAATAAGAGAAAGGAGAAGTTGATATTGAGGGAGATTTTATTTATAATCTTAACACATTGAAGAAGGTAAGAAAGCAAAATTCCCAACTTAAGCTTCAGTTTCAATAATGTGATGAAGAGAAAGGAAAGCTTATAGAGGATATAAATAAGTCAATAGCTAAGACAAAGAATTTCAAGGATAATTTAGAAGCAAAGGTTTTAGAATGTGAAAAGTTAGAACATGAAGTGGCTCTACTAAGGTAATAAATAAAAGAGTATAAGGATAGGTTACACAGGTTTGGAAAGAGCTCAAATATCATACATAATATGATCAAGGTACAAAAAAGGTCAACAAAAAAAATAGGTCTTGGTTTTTAACAGGTGCAAAAGAAACAAGAAGAGGAGTCAATCTCAAGTTCTGAAGAAGAAGAAAATTAAGAAGAAGACGATGTAAGAGAAAGTGAGACTTCTGCGGATTATTTGGACAACATAAAGTTCAACAAGGAAAGGAACAATGCACAAATGAGAAACATATGGAACAGGAACTAGCATAGGGTAAGAGACAAGGAAATTTCAATGGACGATGTTTCTCATGTCACAGATTTGGGAACAAGGCTTCACAGTGTAGGACACATGAAATATAGGAATATGGAAACTTTGGAAACAGACAAATTTTTCATGGGTATTGCTACTCATGTAATCAGTTTGATCACAAGGTAATGAATTGCAGGGTTCATGACAGGAATAGATATGGTTTCACTAGGATAAATCCTAAGATATTTACACCTCCAAGGAATAACAATATTAAGTGTTACAAGTGCAATAATAATGGACATACAACAAAGTGGTGTAGAGCAAAAATTCGAGAGACAAGCAGGAACAAGAATTTTAAGAGGAATCATAAGGATCAGATGAGAAGGAAAGTGGACAAAGGTAAAGATCAATGCATGCTAGGATTATAAATACTCCCACCCCAGAATTAACCACCTTAAGAGGAGGTGGTGGAGGGGCTAAGATAAGAGACTCATTCTCAACCCTAAGTCCCAAAGGTGACCCTTTTCCATTGATGTCAAAGGGGGGGTGATTTGAGTAAGGGGGAGAGATTTTATTTAAGGGGAGAGCATTGATTCAGGGAGAGCAAAACAAAAAAGGGTTAAGGAAATTGGAAAAGATAATTGGGTTGCCATCAATGAAAAAGGGGGATATTGTTGGACATTTTGAGTAATTGAGTTGCCATTGATGTCAAAAGTCAATTTTAATGAGCATTGCAAGAAGAAACAATTCTGCAATTAGTGCAAAAGGAAAATCTGCCTCCAGTTGGTTAGATCTAGTTCTAGGTGGTCAAATGAGTTTTAAATAGCAATGAAGAGGCCCAAGAAAAATAATATTATAATATTTTTTTATAATATTAAAAGGGGAGATTTAAATTAATTATAAATTAATTTATTAATTAATTTAATTAACTTCTAAAGTTATTAATTTAATTATAGATTAATAATAATTTAATTATAAAATTATGTTAATTAAAATAACCCTAAGGTTGGGTTATAAAGGTTATTAATTTATTCGAATTCAAAATTTGAATAATGCGCCGATATTTCTATGACATTGGCCTTCGTGTATAAAAGAGGGCAAGAAACTTAGTCAAAAACCCCCATGCAATTATTGATTGAAAACTCCAAAGACTCATGTGCAAGGAAGAGGAAAGGTTTTTCGTATTTTTAAAATATTTCAATGGTAGAGGATAATACAAATAGGAGCGAGGAACCTTTTTCTTCACACAACGTTGTGTAGTGCAGTTGGCAACAATGGGTGGTGCTAAGATGTTTGGTAAGAAAGAAGTGCAGGGTTCGAAACCCACTGAGTTGGTTTTGCAAGGAAGGAGTACATTTTATTTTGTGCCACGTCAATAAAAGGGAGAAAAGGAAGACTTCAGCCTTCCCCTTTGTGTGGAGGCTCATAGCCCACGTGGTGGGCTAGCACCTCGATAAGGCACTCGGTTGGGAGTGGTCTTGCGTTCGAAACCCATCGAGTCCTTTTGCTTGAAAAGGTATACATTAATATTTGCCAAGGTTGCATGAGGTATTTTAGATTTGCTAATGTTGAATGGAAATTAAATATTTTGAAGGGTTATAAATTTATTTTTAAATTTTATTATTGAGTATTTGAGGGAGATAAAAGGATAGACAACAATTATTTTTTAGAGTTTGATTTTTGGAGGTTGTTAACTAAATATTGGAGATCATAAGGAGTAATTGAGTAATTAATTTCTATGTATGCTATGATGATTGCTAATTTTAAATAAAGAGTAATAAGGTGTATTTGATTTTGATTATTTTTGTAATTAAGAAATATTTCTGAGAAAATGTTAGTGTGATATTTTATCATATAACCATTGAAATTGGCAAAGAAAAAAATTGTGTTTAAGACAGGTTTTGAGGTCATTTTCTTCATCAAACAAAAGGTATGGGCACATATTCCTAGTGAGTAATTGTTGAATGTTGTGAATGCTAAAGTGGAGTGAAAATATTTTTTTGATAAGCATTGTTGAGTTTGGTTTTTTTGGAATGAAATTTGATTCTAGAAACCTTGTTTGATAAGCATTGCTATAATATTGAGTAAATCTTTCATATGCTTGAACTAGGGTTTGTGCAAAGAACATGAGGATCATTGTTATGTGAAGTTGTAAACTAGCTTGAACTATGATTTGTGCAAATAACATGAGTATCGTTGTTATGTGAAGTTGTGAACTATCTTTAACTATGGTTTGTGAAATAACATGTGTATCATTGTTATGTGAAGTTGAGAACTATCTTGAACTAGGGTTTGTGAAAGAACATGAGTATAATTGTTATGTGAGATTGTTTGATAAGAATTGATTGGAAATAATTGAGTGAGTATTCATATGCTTGGACTAGGGTTTGTGAGCAAGGATTGTTTCATTGAGTTATTGGTTGAACCTAGTCAAGTGGAAGTGTTTAAATGATAGTTCTAGTTTTGTGAAACAAATTGTTCCATATTCAGAATTGATTTGAGAAAGAGATTGAGTTCTTGTGAGTGTGAAACATATTGAGTCTCTAACAATTCTCTATATTTTTTTGTGATAAAAATAGAGAGAGTGAAAATTTTTGAGCATTGTTGTGAGTGTAAAGCATATTGAGTCTCTAACAATTCTCTATATGTTTCTATGAGATTGGACAAGTTCTAGTGAGGAATTGTTGAGCATATTTGAGGCAAGTCTTAGAGAAGACTTGTGGATAGATTGGTGTGAGATTTTGTGGAATATTACAATAAAAATTTGAGGACAAATTTTTTTGAGCATATTGGACAAGTTATATAGAGGACTTGTGGACTGATTAGTGTGAGATTTTTTGGAAGCTTACAAGGTAGATTTAAGATAAGTCTTTGAGAAAACTTGTGAGCAATGTTGATTGATTTGTTCAAACCTTGATTTAAGGTTTGGGTCAGATCTAGTAGAGTTGATTTGTGATTAAGTCAAGTTTTGTGTTAAGGCTTAAGGACAAATATTGAGGATAGATTTGTGTTAGACCGTAGGACTATGTTTAGTGCATATTTGACTATAGATTTTGGTGGATATTTGAGGATAGGTTTGTGCAAGACTAGAGATAGAGATTGAGGAGATTTGTGCTAGACCGAAGGACTTTTCTTAGTGCAAATTTGAGATAGATCCGAGAGTAATCTTTGGAGGTAACAGAGTATAGAGGATGATAGTATCTATTGTATAGAGATCCATTAGCCAAGGTAGTGAGGATAGGTATTTTGAGTGAGGACATGAGTCTTTAGTGGATAGAGATCCATAAGCTAGTGTAGTGGAGGCAGCAGTTCTTTTAGAAGATCACAAAAAAAAATAAAGGAGATTGGTGTCTCCTATGGATAGAGATACATGAACTCGATTAGGGGATTGGTTTCTCCTTTGGACAAATGTCCATAAACATTGTAATAGGGAAAGGTTTCCCAAGATATTTCTTGAGAAAATTTTAGTGAAATATTTTCTTCATGGAGTAGCCCACATTGGGTGAACCACGTTAAATTGGTGTCTCTATTATGTGTGGTGATTTATGCATTGCTTTAATTATTGTTTTTAATATTTCTATTAATACATTGCATAATATTGATTGGGAAAGAAAAGTAAAAAGTGGTCTTATAATGTTCACCCCCCTCTCAGTATAAGCTTGTGTTCTTCAAAAGAAGACTAGTCTCATCCACCATAGAATAATCCAAATTTTTACTAAGGATGCTCTAACTAAATAAAATCATATGGTCACTTAGGAAAATATTGTGGGAAGCAACAAAGGAAAAAAATAGGGATAGAACATCCCATAAAACTTGTTGTAGGAAAATTAAGAAGATTTGAATATTCTAGGTAGGTGAAATATTTAGTAGGGAAGACAAAGAAAAATTCTATAGAAAGCGATGTTGAGAATCCACAAGAACCTCAATGCCAAAGGAGAAAAAATAAATCACAATTGACAACCACAAATGATGAACCTCCCTTGAATGTACTAATTATTGACCCTACGCTAGAGGAGGAAGAGGATCTAGGTACATTATTATGGGAAAAATGCAAAGCATCAAAGAACAATATCAAAGGATTAGAAAAGCCCTCCAAAATGGAAACATCTACTCCATTCAGGGTTATGCATAGTGGTGAATATTCATAAATTGGATGAATATTAGGATTTCTAAAATTGGAAATTGACGAATATGAGGACCCTCAACGTTGGTCCATTCTCCTAAAATTTATAGGATCAATTTTTCTTAGGGTTAATTCACCACAATATATATCCAAACATAGGTATGTATATACTCTTTGGTCTGGTTACTCTCTCTCTCTCTCTCTCTCTCTCTCTCTCTCTCTCTCTCTCTCTCTCTCTCTCTATCGTTATGCACTTATTTTTTTATTATACATAATTTATTTTATTTTTGTGTATTCTTTAGTATGTGCAATGGATGATGACCAAATCATAATATAAACATGAGTTGACTTGGAGGAACACATAGAGTACATCCTCTAATAAATTATGTAATTTCATATATAGTACTTGGTTTCTTACAAGTGTACTTACCTAGATTTATATACTTAGTGCTCATCATTTATTATTTCTTCAACCTTTCAATATACATAGGACAATACACATATTAATAACTCCTATAGTATAAAGATCGTACATGTTTTGTTATCTAATTTATGGTTAAAAATAGAGTAAACTATATCTTTAGGCATCATATTATGAGCAATATTAGAACATATAACCGTTCCCTTAAAATATGGCATACTCAACAATGGTTATCACAAACCATTTCTATCATGATCTATTGTCTCTAGTACCTAGAATTCCTCAAAATGGTCATATTATGGTGAGATGAAGAAAGGTTTAAAATATCATGTGCATATATAGGTGTTTTTAAACATAATATATCTAAATGGTAAAATGAATACTTGGAATATGAAATATTTTGATAACATAATTAAAGTAACAGAGGAAATTAGATCCAAAATCAATAATTTACAAGAGATAATTAATGAACTAAGATATTTATATGCAAGAAAAATAATCAATATCTATTTATAATAATGTATTATAAAGGAAGACTCATATTGGGCCCAAAAATATAGGTATATATGGATTAAGAAAGGGGTACAATTACCAAAAATTTCAATCTATTGCAAATACAACTTTATTTTTCATCAAATTAAAAACTAAAGTAATAAGGAAGAAGAAGATATTAGGAAGATAAGACTTAATTAGTTAAATATATTATACCAAAATTTGGTCAAGATAAGTATCATGATAATCCTTTATAAAGTACTCCATCAATTACAAAAAGATAAGTTCACACTTATTTCCAAAAACAAACAAATGCATTTCATCCACTCAAATCCTGTATAAAAAGCATAAAAGGATGAAATGAAAGTAAAGAGACACATAAATTGATGGGAACCCTAAGGAATCATAAATAATTATTATTTAATACTCATGGATAATAATCAACACTTTGATATAATGGATTGAGTGATGTGGGTATTTATACCAATACCAAACCATAATTACATAAACAAGTTTAACCTAAATCAACATAACGAGAGGACTTTAATTTAATTACAATTTATAAGGTCGATTTAACCATATCAAGGTTAATTATTACCCATAGGTATTACATAATAAAATAATATATTAATTTAAATTCAATTATATAATTATTTTCCATATGCCTATACAAGATTACATCATACAATATTGGTGTTGGACTTAAGTCAGATTACACATTCAACACCCCACATAATCTAAACTAAGGGGCCAAGGATAGAAGATAGCAATGATAATAATATCTTCCCCCCATAGTACATGCTCTAGTTAGCCTCTATAGTTGAGGGAGACCCTTCTAAATCCTCATCATCATTTAGAGGATGACCACCCATATTTAGGAACTCAACTTCATTCCTTTGCAACTTTAGCAAGCGATGTTTAGTTGGATATCTTTCCTTCTTGCCATATCCAAAAATTGACTTTGATTTCTTTAAAGAATTAACCTATCCCTTAGGCTCTTGGGTCTCGGTCTATTTAGGTTTGAATTATTTTGTATGAATCTGGACTTGTGAAGTACCACCACAATTCCTCATTGCTACCTAAAAATAAACTATGAACAAAAAACTAATCAAGAGAAAAAGTTTTTTGTATCTCCAAGAACATAGGAATCACATGAACCTTGAGGTTCAATATCTAAAAATGAGAGATATTGGGAAGGATATTTTTTACACATTTATATCATATTTGTTTTTGCCTTCATAATATGCAATAACTACTCTTAATGCCTTGAATATAGTAATATAGTCCTCAATTTTATAAAACTTAGCCATTTTGAGAGAAGAGATCTCTAGTTCCCAACAACTTACTTTAGTTGTATTTACTTTACCAAATAACTCATGCGATTTTGACCATCCCTTGATAGGTTTGTTCTCTTCCTTGATATGGAAAATTAATTTTGGTTAAATCAACAAGAAGAATAGACCAAGAGTTTCTTATTTCTTATGCTAGTGTTTTTGTTTTATCGAGAGCTACTACATTCACCTCTTGAAATATGTACCATAGGTTTTTTTTTTAGATTAGTTATATGGACTGAAATGGGCCCCACCCATGCTACAACATGAGTACATAGTGTAATTACAAGAGTTTGACAATTATGCATGTATTGATTGACAATATTTAAACCTCGATGTCCTCATTGAAATTTGAGAAATATAATCAGTTGAGCTAATAACATTTGATAAGATGTACTATAGGTTATTACTATGTAGTAAATTGACAATTTTAAAAGAATCAAAATAGGCACACATTAATATTACTATATCAAAAATTTATAGCATATTACATACATAGAATAGCTAAAAACCTAATAACAACATACATTATCTAACAAATAAATTGAGATATGTTATGTTGTTATGCTAAACTTACTCCAACATCCCCTTAATGAGTACAAGGTTTAGTCATTAACACACACACACAAACTCACTCTTATAAGGACTTACTACCATTAAAAAGGTATTACTAAACCATTTAAATAAACACAACAATGAGATTAGATATTTAACTCAAAAACTCCTATACCCAAAACAAAACACTAAACTAAATTTATATTTTTGATGAAAAAAGTTTTAATCAACTATAGAACTTGGTAAAAATAAAACTTGAATCAAAATATATATTCTATTATATTAGTGCACTACTTTTAACCATACAAGAAATGAACCAAGCTTACCAAAATATCAACCAACTATAAACTATCCAAGTAATGAGCTTCACCTAATCTTGT
Source organism: Wollemia nobilis (assembly GCA_028583015.1). NCBI lineage: Eukaryota > Viridiplantae > Streptophyta > Pinopsida > Araucariales > Araucariaceae > Wollemia > Wollemia nobilis. The sequence goes on from JAQPPZ010016895.1 coordinate 16,656,952, forward strand.
AAGCCAAACTAGTCTCAATCAGATTTTGATATTTTTAACAACAATTTTTATGCCTCAAATCCATTTATTAAATGTGTGTTTTGTTGATGATGTTTTAGTTTTGAATTATCTTTTGTATCACCTTCATAGCTTTCATTTATATATCCATTTAAATGGCATGCTCGACAATAAGCCTTAAATATCAAGTGATCTAAACAACCTTGTGATATCAAATGTTTAAAAGATATTTGTTCAATCTCACTTAGAATCTCTTGAAAAGCTAAAATATCCCATATACATCCTCTATAGTTATCAATGACATAGGTTGCATTCAAAATATTGAGTGAGTTGGATAAATTTAACCTCAGATAATTCACCCTTCCTAGAAATAATGCTCATCAAACAACGTGATTGACCACTTGATACAATATCAAGAAACCCATACTTGATATAACTTGATTGTAATATATCTACAAACAATTGGTTTACTCAATATATTTGATAAAAAAATATTAATATAACCATACCTAGGTAGAGGACCACACATGGACTTGATCACAATTGTTTTCAACATGATTTATGTACTCAAACTCATAAACTAGGCCATAATAATTTTATCCACCTTCTTCTTCTTATTCTCTCTCTCTCTCTCTCTCTCTCTCTCTCTCTCTCTCTCTCTCTCTCTCTCTCTCTTATTTATTTTTTTAAATAAAAATAATATATTTTAGTTTTAATGGGTCCAACCCCTTCCCAAAAAATTAAAGACCTCCCACACCTAGCCACAAAATTAAAAGGGTCTCATACCTTGAAAATATATTTCCCTTGAGAACAAAATATACATTTTTCTAAAATGAAAACAATCACCTCCACGACATACGAAGGTAAGCAAGTGGAAAGCACAAGTAATACTCCTTATATCACATAGAATTTTTTTGTTAGACTAATGGTAAGAATTTGAAACATTAAATGGGAGGTTCAAGGTTTCAATACAGTAGTGAGTAGAGTTGTACACCATACTTTGGTAACCATAGTTTGGTTAGATAAACGTAAATTGGGTTAATAACATACTCTATGAGGGTCATGTCATATGGCTTAGTGTCTCATGAATGTTAAAAATATTTTGACCTTTATCCTTTGACACCCACACACAATCGATGTATATCAACTCCTTTCAGTTTCACTTCAACTTGATGGATCTCTGTCATCCCATACACCACATCAAGCAACACAATACAAAAGTAAAATGCATCAATGCTTGTTATCACCTTCTCAATGCATGTGAAATTTATGGTGTACCATAGTATACTCCCACTCATTGTGGAGGTGTAACTCTGAAATGAATCCCTATATCACTATTGCACTACACCTAACTTAGTATTGTCTTCCTCATTGAATGAACTTATTAATTATTTGTCTTTAGAAAAAAGACATAGAAACAAAGTCTTCAAAGTGCATATGAAATAGAGTATGACAAATATACATCTTTTCCAAATATCCTTTGATCTGCTTTAAATACATCTCCATGGAGATTTTAAGCCCTTATTTTCATGGTTTATAGGAACATCAATACTTTTGTTAAAATCATTTGAACTCTACTAGATATCCATTCTAAAAAATAATAAGGTTGCTAGTACCCTCAAAACATATTATGTTGTCTACTCATTTAGGTCACTAAATAGAGGAATGAAAACACCATGAGAAAATATTGCACAAGCATTATGTGGGAGGCAATCCTTACCAATCCATAAAAAAATTAGGTCAAACCAACTTATACTAAATGGATCTAACACCATAAAAGAGCGATAAAAAGCATACATTTATATTACCATATCATACAAATTTTTAGCATATTGCATAATTAGAATAGCTAAGTATTTGATAATAACATATCTTAGATAAGTATTTGAGTATGTCAAATGTGGTAGGCCAGGTCCGTGTCCTGGGTGTTTTTTGCGGAATGGATAACCCTGCCTCCTTGGGTCTTACCCGAAAGTGGCATCCCTTTTGGGATGTTTTCCACAAATAATAAAAAAAAACATATCTTAACTAATAGACATGTTATACTAAACTTATGCCAATAATTTTGAGTTAACCATATTCTATTTTTTCTCTCATTAAGGCAAGTAACATAGGCTTAAGGATCCTTCTTACATAATTTGGTCCCTAATACTATAATAAGTCATTGAACTAATGTCACCACTGTGTAGAGTCAAAAAATCCTATGATTTAAAAAAAGAGAGCTCAAATTGCTTTTGTATTAAAAAATCATAGTATCTTAATGTTTTCTCTAATTGATCTCAAAAATAGAAAAATTAAAGCCCTAAACCTTAGAGAATTAATATCCAATTGCTGACTACCACTTGAAATTTGCTAATTTACTAGTGTTTGATATTATTATTTTCCATATAGCGATATTAGACTATTGGATCAACTAATATTGTGATATTTGCTTTTATCTAATTGGTTGACAGGTTTTAAAATTAAAAAGTGATTATACATGGAGTCAAAAGTGGCCAATTATAGGGTTTCATTGCTTTCTAAATATTCCAAAATACTATTGCATGAAGTTTAAAATCAAACCGCCTATGTGTTAAGAACCTTTATTCTTATAAACATCAATCATTAACCAATATGCAAAAGTATCAAATCATTCATCCATAAATAATTATCCACAATAACAATCCACACAATGAGACAAATATAGGTAATACTCTTACGGTAGAGCAACACCAATAATACTCCTTAAGGAAGAAATAATTCCACAATATCTTCCATGATAAGAGTGCCACTTAGAGAGTGCAAAGTCCCATAAGCCACATAGAGAGTGCAAAGTCCCATAAGCAGTGTTAGCAACTAGTGTCAATATTGATCATCTATCCATCCTAGTGAAACATTGATTGTGTGGTGCTCATTGTTGATGCTGGTATACCATTTTCACTTGAGTATAAAAATATGCTTCATTGGTTCCATGCTTCTGCTTCTGTATTTTCATATTTTGAATGATGGATCAACTTATTCCTTGCCATTGATGCACCACTCTAAAAAACCAAGATCACTATGATTTCTTTGCAAAATAATTCCATACATAGATCCCTTTTAAAATCCATGTAGAACCATAATATTTTTACCCTAAACCATGCCTCCAATATTATTTCCACTCATGATGGTGTGGATGGTGATATGCTTCGACCTTAACTTGATGTTCTACCTTCTTTGACTCCTCAAAATTTGGCTCCACTATTTTAAATTATTCTACATGTTGTTCTTTCATGTTCTCTTTGTTTTTTGTGTCCTTGCACTCTTCTAACAATGCTTCCTTCAATTTTGCTACTTTTATTTCCATGGACTTGGTTGCTACTGCTTCTTCCATGGACTCTATTTCTATTACTACCTTCTTAGAGTCTATTTTAGGTTCTTCAATTTGTTTCTCTACAACCACTTCTTGTTTTTCCTTGGATCCTTGTTCTTTATATTGAGAAATATCCTATAATTTTATCTTCTTTTCATTTTACCATAACTTCATAATCTAAAATTTGAACATTAATATTAATAGTACCCAAAGAATCCAACCAAGAAAATTTGAATGTAAAATATATTTATCCATGGTGATCTTAAAATATTCACAAATATGAGCATTCTTACCCTCAACAACATGTATGTACTTTATTTTTGTTGCTTGAACCTGCAACCTCTTAGCCAAAGCAATATTAATAAAATTATATTTGTTTCTAGGGTTAATGGAAATAATAACATGTTCTTTTTGAATGCTTCCATGAACCTGCAAAATAGAACTTTTAGATGAATTTAAACCCTTTTGATCCTTTTGTTGATTTTGCAAATCTAAAGATATAGCTTCATTCTTCTCACTATATTCCTTAACACTTTCTATTTCTCCTTCTTGAGTAATTTTATTTCTTTTTCTTAGTCTTTAGCATATTTAGAATTTGCTATTTTCAACCACTCTCTCACATCAATATCATTTTTCTAGCAAACTTTTGAATTTCCATGATTTCACATCCACAAAGAATAAAAATTCAAACTTTGCTTTTAAAAAACTATATCTCCCCACTGATTTGAAGCTAAACTTCCACATAAAGCATTAGATTTACATTTCTTCTTCAAAATATATTGTAACTAAAATGCTTACCATGACAAACAAATTTTATCTTTAAAAATACGTCACTATGATTGTTCTAGATGACTGACTTCACAAGGTCATATCTCCCTCAATACTGATCAAATTTTGCATAAAATAATCCAAGAATCATTTGAATCAAAAAAATATTTACAAAGATATGACTCCTAAAATATGAAATATTTTTCAAAACAAATATACCATAATTCTACAATCCACAAAAAACAATCCCCACTTTGCTAGAATCATTGATTTGATACCATTTGTTACAATCCTTTATTCTCATAAACATAATTCATTCACCAATTTACATAAATATCAAATCATTCATCCACAAATAATTATCCACAATAACAATCCACACAATGAGATAGAGATAGATAGTACCCTTAAGGTAGGGCAACACCAATAATACTCCTTAAGGAATAAATAACTCTACAATATCTTCCATGATAAGAGTTCCACTTAGAGAGTGCAAAGTCCCATAAGCCACTAGTCCCATAAGCCACTTAGAGAGTGCAAATTCCCATAAACAATGTTAGCAACTAGTGTCAATCTTGATCATCTATCCATCCTAGTGAAATATTGATTGGTGGTGCTCATTGTTGATGTTGGTATACCATTTTCAACTTGAGTATACAAATCTACTTCATTGGATCCACACTTCTACTTATTTATTTTCATATTTTGAATGATGGATCGACTTGTTCCTTACCATTGATGCACCACTCTAAAAAACCAAGATCACTATGATTTCTTTGCAAAATAATTCTATACATAGATCCCTTTTAATTCCATGTAGAACCATAATATTGTTGCCTTAACCCATGCCTCCAAGATTATTGCCACTCATGGTGGTGTGGATGGTGATATGCTTCAACCCTAACTTGATGTTATACCTTATTTGAATCATCAACTTTTGGCTCCACTAATTTAAATTATTATACGTGTTGTTTTTTCATGTTCCCTTTGTTTGGTGTGTCCTTGCGCTCTTCTAACAATGCTTCCTTCAATTTTGCTACTTTTATTTCCATGGACTCGGTTGCTACTACTTCTTCCATGGATTCTATTTCTATTACTACCTTCTTGGAGTCTATTTTAGGTTCTTCAATTTGTTTCTCTGCAACCACTTCTTGTTTTTCCTTGGATCCTTGTTCTTTATATTGAGAAATATCATATAATGTTATCTTCTTTTTCTTTTACCATAAATTCATAATATTTATTTGAACATTAATATTAATAGTACCCAAAGAATCCAATCAAGGAAATTGAAATGTAAAATATATTTATCCATGGTGATCTTCAAATCTTCAAAAATATGAGCATTCTTACCCTCAACAACATGTATGTCCTTTATTTTTGTTGCTTGAACCTGCAACCTCTTAGCCAAAGAAATATTAATAAAATTATATTTATTTCTAGGGTTAATGGAAATAATAATATGTTCCTTTTGAATGCTTCCATGAACCTACAAAATAGAACTTTTAGATGAATTTAAACCCTTTTTATCCTTTTGTTGCTTTTGCAAATCTAAAGATATAGCTTCATTCTTCTCACTATATTCCTTAACACTTTCCTCTTTCTCCTTCTTGAGTAATTTTTTTTTTTTTTTATAGTCTTCATTCTATTTCTTAAAAATTCCCATTCTCCTTTCATTTCATTTTGCTCAATTTGAATTCCATATAGTTTTTTTTTAGGGTCTTTGATGACATCCATCAGGCTATTTATCTTTTTATCCCTTCCCTCAAGATCTCTATGACAAATATGTAAATTTATTTGCAGTTTAATAGGTACTCATTTACTCAACAAAGCTAGTTCCATTTCATCCCAAGGGCACAAGGGATTGTACCTATCAAAACTTTCTATCCATTGCAAGGATTCCCCATAAATATGAAAAGCAAAGCATAATATAACTTTAGCATATTGAAATTTTACTATTTTCAACCACTCTCTCACATCAATATCATTTTCCCTAGAAAACTTTTGAATTGCCATGAGTTCACATCCACAAAGAATAAAAATGTAAACTAGGGTTTTAGAAAAATATATCTCCCTACTGATTTGAAGCTAAAATTCCACATAAATAATTAGATCTACATTTCTTCTTCAAAATAAATTATAATTAAATTGCTTACCCTGACAAACAAACTTTACCTTTAAAAAAATCATGATTTGAAAATTTGTCATTACGCTTGTTCTAGATGTTTGACTTCATAAGGTCATATCGCCCTCAATATTGCTTGGATTCCTTCATATGACCACACATTTTAAAGCTCATCAAATTCTGCATAAAATAATTCAAGAATATTTTGAATCAAACAAAATTTTGCAAAGAAATGGCTCCTGAAATATGAGACATCTTTCCAAAAAATAGTTCCTTATTCTACAATCCACAAAAAAACAATTCCCACTTTGCTAAAATAATTTCTTTGATACCACTTGTTATAAACCTTTATTCTCATAAACATAATTCTTTCACCAATATGTAGAAATATCAAATAATTCATCCACAAATAATTATCTATAATAACAATCCACACAATGAAAGAGAGATAGATAATACCCTTAAGGTAGAGCAACATCAATAATACTCCTTAAGGAAGGAATAACTCCACAATATATCCCATGATGAGAGTTCCACTTAGAGAGGGCAATGTACCATAAGCCACTTTGTGGACAAAGAAAATTACATATGACTCATATCCATGATTATTACAATGATAAATATATATTATTTATATATCTATCTTCTAATTCTACTTTGTGTTAGTCTCACAATGACACTGAGATGCGGGGGGGGTGAATCAGTATAGCTTTTTAAAACTTAAATCTTCAACTCTTCAAGCTGAAGCAATGAAAACTTAAAACCAAATAAATCAAGTATAACAAGAGAACATCACACAACACAAGATGTATCGAGGTTCACCGATTTGGCTACTCCTCAAAAATGACTGTTTGGACTCCCATCCAAATCTAGCCTTTACAAAGCACCAACTTTACAATCAATTTACCAGCACCCACTAGAAGGAGCACCAACCCCTGAGTTATCTACACCAATAGAAAGGAGCACCAACCCCTGATTTATCTACACCAATAGAAAGGAGCACCAACCCTTGATTTATCTGCACCAACAAAAATGATCACCAACCCTTGATTTATCTGCACCAACAGAAAGGAGCACCAACCCCTGATGTATCTGCACCAACAAAAAGGAGCACCAACCCCTGATGCCAAGCACCAACTTGGACTTTTTGAAGCTAGAAGATTGACATAAAAATGCCTTCACTTTTACAAGACCCTGACTGGTCTATTGCTTACCCAACATCTCCCCCAATTCACAAAACACACACGCTTATCATGCTTCACAAAATAAAATCCTCGACGCTTAATAAATTCTCCAAGCAACACTCCTTTTATAACAATCCTTTCTCTTTGTAACTCTAGTTGTAACTCCTTTTATATTCTCATATGCCACTTGTCAATTGTAACACCTTCTTTCATATTCTCATCTGCCACTTGTCAATTGTAACTCCTTTATGTAACTTCTTTTGTATATTTTTAGAAGGCATTTCGTCAAACATGTCACATGCAAATAATTGACACCATATTCTCCTACCATGACTGTTCGTTTTCTCGGTCATGACTGTTCATTTTCTCCTTCGATGATTGTTTGTTTTCTTTATGCATGTCTGTTCGTTTTCTCTTTGCATGACTATTCATTTTATCTTTGCATGTTTGTTCATTTTCTCTTTGCATGACTGTTAGTTTTCTCTTTTCATGTCTGTTCATTTTCTCCTTGCATGACTATTTGTTTTCTCCTTCATGACTATTTTTTTCTTCTTCATGACTGTTCGTTTTCTTTTCCCTTGTGCATGCATTTGTTTTCTCCTTCGATGACTGTTCGTTTTCTCCTTCATGACTGTTCATTTTCTCGATCATGACTGTTCGTTTTTTAGTCACAAAAATGTGACATGTCACGATATCGCGAAACTTTTTTTTCTTTTCCTACCTACCCTTTTTGAGTCACAAAAATGCAACATGTCACAATATCATGACACTTTTGTTTCTCTACCTGCCTGCCCTTTTCAAGTCGCAAAAATGCGACATGTCGCGATATCGCGACACCTTTTCCTTCTTGCTCTTTCTCTTCGCTTTGGACCACAAAAATGATACATGTCACGATACCACGACACTTTTTTCTCCTTGCTCTTTCTCTTTGCTTTGGACTACGAAAATGCAACATGTCACGATATCACGACACTTTTTCTCCTTGCATTTTTTCTTTGCTTTGGACTGCGAAAATGCAACATGTCACGATATCGCGACACTTTTTTCTTTGCTCTTTCTCTTTGCTTTGGCCCGCGAAAATACAACATGTCGCGATATCGTGACACTTTTTCTCCTTGCATTTTTTTCTTTACTTTGGACCACAAAAATGCAACATGTCACAATATCATGACACTTTTTTTCTTTACTCTTTCTCTTTGCTTTGGCATGCGAAAATACAACATGTCGCGATATCGCGACACTTTTTCTCCTTGCTCTTTATCTTTGCTTTGGCCCACGAAAATACATGTCACGATATCGCGACATTTTTTTCTCTTTGCTCTTTCGGCTGCGAAAATGCAACATGTCGCGATATCGCAACACTTTTTCCTCCTTGATTTTTCACTTCTCTTTTGGCCACAAAAATGCAACATGTCACGATATCATGACACTTTTTCTCCTTGCATTTTCTCTTCTCTTTTGGCCACAAAAATGCAACATGTCGCGATATCGCGACACTTTTTCTCCTCGCATTTTCTCTTCTCTTTTGGCTGCGAAAATGCAACATGTCATGATATCGTGACATTTTTTTTCTTTTGCTTTTTTGCTTCTCTTTTATCTTTTGCATATGGGCCACTTCGGTCTTCTTGGACAACTTGTAACAACTTCACCCAAAAATCAAAAACATCCTCATAAGCATTTAACTTCACTATACATACTCTGAATAACCATTGAACTCCTATCCACTGCATCAACCGATCTATCTTACTGTGTTGACAACAATGACAATACTGTCGCTACACCTTGCTCAACAATATCCCCCTTTGGAATTGTTGGCAACACGTGCAATTTCTTGTAACTCTTCTCCCCCTTTGACAACAATATCAAAGGGCTACTGTAGACTCCCCCTAAGTCCATGTACAACATTCTTAGGCAAAAATTATTACACTTAGAAAAAATCACAAACATGAGCAAAAAGATAAACAAATACACAAATGCTCCCCCTCAGAATGTGGTCCCGATAGCTAGTCAATTCTTGGGAAGTGTGACCACTCCCAATTTATTTCTTCCTGTCCAATAAAGCAAGCTCCTTTTGAAGTCTCTGAGAGAGTGTACAGGTTTCCAGATTTCCTTGATCCAGTTGCTATCAAATTTCCACTGTTTGCTTTTCTGACTTCACAACCCTACTTCTTAAAAATCACTTCATGACCTCTATTACAAATCTGACTTACGCTCAACAAGTTATGCTTCAGACAAACCACAAACAAGATTTATTTTGACTTGATTTTTTATCACTGATCTTAACTGAACCTTTTTCAACTATCTTAGCTCCATCATTATTTCCAAATTTTACTGAACCACCTTCATATTGATGTAACTTCTCAATTTTTTGTTTGTCACCTGTCATATGACTAGAGCATCCACTATCAAGTATCCATGGTGCAGATTTATTCTATGCTTTAAATGATGTTTGTACGATCAGGGATTCCTTTTCTTCCTTAGATCACTCTTTTTCTTTCCACTCTGGTTTGATTACAGTTTTGGGCTCTTTTTTTGACTTTTCTTTTTCAGTAGCTTGTGCATGTTTTTCGAGAAATTTTTTATTTTGTCTCATTCCATTTGGTTGAAATTTTCTTCCCTGAAATTGATTTGATGCAAATGTACTTCGACAATTTCTTGCAATGTGCCCAAAATTATAACAGTTATAACATTCTACTGCATAATCTATCAAAGGTGAAAAAACATTTCTACTGGTAAAATTCCTTGGTCCTACATTATACTTGCAATCTGAAATCTTATGTCCATAACCATTGCATTTAAAATAGTAACCAAAAAAAATATGATTGAACCTGGGTGATGGTCTTTGCCATGTTATCGTAGGAGCCATAAATCTTCTTCTTCTTTGATGTGTGGCATTAGTGAATCCATCATTGTCAATTCTCCTTTCGTGCCTTGCATTATTGCTTTCTTTTGCATGAGTCAATTTTTCTTGATCAACCTGTTTCTTATCTTCATTCTTTATGGATTCTTCATTTATGGCCTTTGATCCATTTGATGATTCTCCTTTGTCAAAGCCCAAACCAAATTTGATGTCTGTAGTCTTTTAGTTATTTTTTATCTTATTCAGCTTCATAGAACTTTCTTCACGTTTGTGATAACAACTAATTTTACGATTCATCTCTTCTATCTGCATCCTTAAACCAACAGTATATTCTTCTAGCTTGCTGCAATAATCTATTTTCATAGTTATTTGCACTTCGAGATTTTCAAATATTTTCTTGGATTATTCTATCTATACTTTCAAACTGGTTATGATTTCATTTGTATCCTCAAGATTTCTTAAAATTTTCTTATTCTTTTTTCTTTCTATCTTCAATTCATCCAGAGCTGCAATTAGTTCCTCTTCCAAATTTACTTCTGCATAAATTTCTTCTTCATCACATTCCTATTATTTTTCTATTTTTTCTTCTTTAAGTGCAATGAAAAGAGTTTCACCTATTTCCTTTTCAGAATCCTCACTGCAGTTGTCTTCTGATGAACTGACATTCTTGGAGATGAAACTTTTCTTCTTGAAGTTGCAATTTTTGAAATTTGTTTTTTTCTTCCAGTCACTTCTTTCTTGGTGTGATCCTTCATCACTTTTGTTCTCCTCATTAAGTGGACATTTAGCTACCAGATGCCCAATGCCTCCACAATTGAAACATTTAAACGGTAACTTTCCTCTGTATTTTCTTTTTCCCCTTTTTATTTTTCGAATAAAGTTTGCTTCCATTTCATCTGATGTCTCTTCTTCCTCGGATTCTTTTTTTGCTTTCATATTTTTATGGGATTTAAAAGAAACTTCTCTATATGTGGGTTTAGATTTTCCTATTCTCATCTCATATGCAGTCAAAGAACCATGCATCTCATCTATACTAAAAGAATTTAAATCTTTAGCTTCTTCTATAGCTGAAATTTTAGAATCAAATCTTTGTGGAAGAGATCTTAATACCTTTTTCATGATGACAGAATCTTCGATTTCCTCACCGAGTCCTCTAATATCATTAATGACTTCATTAACTCTCAGCATATATGCCTCTATGTTCTCATCGTCATTCATATTTAATACTTTGAACTAAGATCGATGTGTTTGTAACTTGGCCTCCTTGATCTTATCGTCTCTTTCATGAATGCTCCTCAGTTTGTCCCATATTTCTTTTGCCATTTTACAACTCATAATTTTTACTAGTTCATTGTCCACTAATTTGCACATGATAGCATTATTTGCTTTTGAGTTATTCTCAAACAATTTCTTATCGGTAGCATCGGTTGGAGAAGTGGTGGGTATTGTGTATCCACTATCTACTGAATCCCAAATGTCGTATCCCAAAGCATAACGATATGTCTGCATCCTGAGTCTCCAAAATATGTAATTAGTTCCATCCAGCAATGGTGCTTTGTTTGATGAGAAGCCTTCACCACCTGCCATTGTGTCACTTCCAAGATCACCCTAGCCGGTTAAGATTGTTCAGGAACCTTGCTTTGATACCAATTGTTAATCTCATAATGACACTGAGAGGGGGGGTGAATCAGTGTAGCTTTTTAAAAATTAAATATTCAAATATTAAAGCTGAAAAAATGAAAACTTAAAACCAAATAAAGCAAGTATAACAAGAGAACATCACACAAAACAAGATGTACCGAGGTTCACCGATTTGGCTACTTCTCAAAAATGACTGTTTGGACTCCCATCCAAATCTAGCCTTTGCAAAGCACAAACTTTACAATCAATTTACCAGCACCCACTAGAAGGGGCACCAACCTCTGATTTATTTTCATCAACAGAAAGGAGCACCAACCCCTGATTTATCTGCATCAACAGAAAGGAGCACCAACCCCTAATTTATCTACACCAATAGAAAGGAGCACCAACCCCTAATTTATCTGCACCAACAGAAAGGAGCACCAACCCCTGATGTATCTGTACCAACAGAAAGGAGCACCAACCCCTGATGCCAAGCAACAACTTGGACTTTTTGAAGCTAGAAGATTGACATAAAAATACCTTCACTTTTACAAGACCCCTGATTGGTCTATTGCTTACCCAACATCTCCCCTAATTCACAAAACACACATGCTTCTCGCGCTTCACAAAATAAAATCCCCGATGCTTAATAAATTCTCCAAGCAACACTCCTTATATAACAATCCTTTCTCTTCGTAACTCCAATTGTAACTCCTTTTATATTCTCATATGCCACTTGTCAATTGTAACACCTTCTTTCATATTCTCATCTGCCACTTGTCAATTGTAACTCCTTCTTTATGTAACTTCTTTTGTATATTTTTAGAAGGTATTTCATCAAACACGTCACATGCAAATAATTGACACCATATTCTCCTACCATGATTGTTCATTTTCTCGGTCATGATTGTTCATTTTCTCCTTCGATGACTATTCATTTTATTTATGCATGTCTGTTCCTTTTCTCTTTGCATGACTGTTCATTTTCTCTTTGCATGTCTGTTCATTTTCTCTTTGCATGACTGTTCATTTTCTCTTTGCATGTCTGTTCATTTTCTCCCTGCATGACTATTCATTTTCTCCTTCATGACTATTTTTTTTCTTCTTCATGACTGTTCATTTTATTTTCCCTTGTGCATGCATTTTTTTTCTCCTTCGATGACTGTTCATTTTCTCCTTCATGACTGTTCATTTTCTCGGTCATGACTGTTCATTTTTGAGTCACAAAAATGCGACATGTCGTGATATCGTGACACTTTTGTTTCTCTGCCTACCTGCCCTTTTTGAGTCACAAAAATGTGACATGTCACGATATCACAACACTTTTGTTTCTCTTCCTACCTACCCTTTTCGAGTCGTAAAAATGTGACATGTCACAATATTGCGACACCTTTTCCTTCTTGCTCTTTCTCTTTGCTTTGGACCACGAAAATGCTACATGTCACGATATCACGACGCTCTTTTCTCCTTGCTCTTTCTCTTCACTTTGGACCACGAAAATGCAACATGTCACGATATCGCGACGCTTTTTCTCCTTGCATTTTTTCTTTGCTTTGGACCGCAAAAATGCAACATGTCACGATATCGTGACACTTTTTTTCTTTACTCTTTCTCTTTGCTTTGGCTTGTGAAAATACAACATGTCGCGATATCGTGACACTTTTTCTCCTTGCATTTTTTCTTTGCTTTGGATCGTGAAAATGCAACATGTCACAATATCGCAACACTTTTTTTCTTTGCTCTTTCTCTTTGCTTTGGCCCACGAAAATACATGTCGCGATATCGCGACACTTTTTCTCCTTGCTCTTTCTCTTTGCTTTGGCCCGCAAAAATACATGTCATGATATCGCGACATTTTTTTCTCTTTGCTCTTTCGTCCATGAAAATGCAACATGTCGTGATATTGCGACACTTTTTCCTCCTTGCTTTTTCGCTTCTCTTTTGTCCGCAAAAATGCAACATGTCGCCATATTGCGACACTTTTTCTCCTTGCATTTTCTCTTCTCTTTTGGCCATGAAAATGCAACATGTTGTGATATCGCAACACTTTTTCTCCTTGCATTTTCTCTTCTCTTTTGGCCATGAAAATGCAACATGTCGCAATATCGCGATATTTTTTTTCTTTTGCTTTTTTGCTTCTGTTTTATCTTTTGCATATGGGCCACTTCGGTCTTCTTAGACAACCTGTAACAACTTCACCCAAACATCAAAAACATCCTCATAAGCATTTAACTTCATTGTACATACTCTGAATAACCTCTGAACTCCTGTCCACTGCATCAACCAATCTATCTGACTATGTTGACAACAATGACAATACTATCGCTGCACCTTGCTCAACACTTTGGGGAGTCAACTACTAATATAATATTATAATACTATCAACCTTGGGTTATGTGTGGCCCATGCCAACCTTTATACAATATAATAATGTATCTTCAAATATCAATTCCTAGGTATCCTAACACAATGGCATAAATTCCTTGCACTATATAAGCAAAAATTACTTATTAATGTGCTAAAGGCTCTTTCTAAAACTTGATGTAGCATAATGCATCAATGCTAAGGTCACTTTTTCCAAAAGAGTCTAGTGAAGAATTCAAACCTATGTTGAACTATTCACAAATACCTTAATAAACCTCTCATAACCATATTTCTAGGGACCATTGTGATGATCAATTTATCATTGCTTCCATTAATAATGTTGCACCAACTTCTCACCATGGAAAAGTAAAAAATTCATTATGTTTCAATCTTGGAATCTCCCTTTTGTACCTAATATCTCTTACTACTAATAGTGCATCACATACTCAACTGGAAATAAAATGCACAACCCTCTTCCATATTCCCTACTTGGCTATATAAAAATGCATAAAACTTAGCATAATAGTTTTGTACCTACAACCAACAACAGTAAACTCCTAATAAAGCAAACATATAACTAGTTTATTATCTTCTTTGAATAAGACTAATCGTATACCTTTTTCTTGGAAGAAGGTGTTGCATTACACTCAAAGAAAGAGTGCCAAAATATTAGCACAGGAAACAAATTCAAATTTTAAAATCACTTGGGACAAAACTACTTCTCTCATCCAATGAGAGTGTCATGGTTTCATTGTGAAGACTAAACAAGATGATGTCGACCTAAATTCAAATAGATGTTCAAGGAGTTAAAAATATTTTGATGATAATGAAGTAAATGATGCAGGTAGAAATTCTCTAAAAAAATTGGAAAATATACTAAACAACAGTAAAAAAGGATCTCCTCATTGTCTCTTATGCAAAAAAATAGGAGGCTCCAAAAAAAATTTCTATGTGATCCAACACCCACTCCATACTTGCTCTAATACCATTTTGGAATTCAAATCTATTTCTAGAAATAAATAAAAGCACTTCATCCACTCAAATTTTACATAGAAAGAATAAAATGACAAAATAAAAATGAAGAGAGATAAAAATTGATGGGTGTAGAGGGGAAAATAACCTACATAGACGGTCCTTGATGGATTTTCTAGGAGTTGAGGTAACTACAGTACTATGTTTCTCTACACTCAAGGACTCAAGGGATTTAAAGGCTCACCAAGAGTGTATTTAGGATTCACTCCATGTACGGGATGGAGGGTTTCATGTGTTTATTAGAATACACCTAATTTTGGCATTTTAAAATATATAAACTACAATAATAAAAATGTGTTGTAAACTAAATGCAAAAAAACATAAATATCCTATAATGATTCTTATTTAGCATGCAAACTATTCCTATAACATAAGAAAATAAAATTTATTTTTATTTTAAGCAAGGGTTCAAGAAATGATGCACACATAGTTTAACCTAGCATGCAAACTACATGCAATTCTTTATTCAATGCCTAAGAATTAAAATAAAAGAATTCTAAAATGAATTGGTTTTATTAGTTAATATCCTAAATATGATTTATATTGCTATACTAATTGCATAAAAATAGAAACAAATAAAAACATACATCAAATAGCCTACAAGATTAAAAAAATGCTCACTTGTACCGATATTTGTTCTTGTGTTGAATTCACTCATCAAAGTTTGTAATGGTGAATCCAAACAAACTTACAAATAAAGACAAAAACTACAAATAATATGGTCAATATTTGGGAATCTACTTAAGACATTGTGAAGGCTAAGCTTGTAGGCATAATAGTCAAGCTCCCTTGGTACTTTTAGGTAACCATATGAAAAAGAATACTTGACCTTTTGGATATGGAAAAATAGCATGCAACAAAAACAATATGCAAAACATAACAAAAAATACTATATTAAGCATATTGTATAATGGGTAAAGTAGAGGCTTACCCATAAATCTATTGTATCTATATTCATACCTATAATAGACGATAACAAATTTGTGATAGTAGAAGAAAAATAGGAAATAGAACATTGAAAATACCTTCTATAGTGCACTCACCAAATTTACGCCCTATAAAGAGTGACAAAAAATTCATGATAGAAATAAAGGGATAAAATAAAGGGTCTCACCCAAGCTACTAAATTCACACCTTACATAGACGGGCCACAAATTTGAAAGAGAAGAAAAAGGAGATAAACAAATTATGTAAATGTAATTTAACAGTGATAGACTGAGATGTAAATATATAGAGAAGGACAAAATGGAAGAAGCACAAATAAATAAGTACATATTTAAATGAATTAAATGTAGTCTAAAACAATAAGTTAAAATGACCTGAATGCAGTAATAATGGAAAATAGTAAATGACTAAAATAAAAATGTATCTACTCTAAAATGCAGCAGAATGTTAAATGTAAATATCCTAAATGTATAAGGATGTGAAAAAAAATAAGCAAAAGAGTGTATGAATGACCTAATTATTAATTTAAATGTAATAGATATGTGTACAAATGAATCCTAAATTGTGATAGGAACGCAAAATGAATCTAGAATGCACTCTATTGTAAAAATAATAAACAAATATAAATCTATAAGATATATAATGCAAAAAATAAAAAAGATATAGGTCTGAGGTGTAGACCAATTGGTTCATCCAAATAAGGGGTGTGGAAATCCAAGGTTCAAATCTCGGGCTTTGTCGGACTGAACGCTTCTCCCTTTCCTGGCACTTTCAACGGCGTAAAAGGTTTTAAAATATTTTGGCATGGTGGTTATAGGGGCGAACTGCGCAAAGATCTATGTGGTAGCTTCTGGGGCGAACAACGTATAATACTATGGCAGCCATAAAATCTAGACAACCTACCTGGATTCGTGGCGGCTACCGATTCCACCATGTAAATTAAAAAAAAAATAAGAAAGATACCCTATCTAAAATATAAATAATATAAAATAGAAGAAAAATAAAGCAAAAAAAAAATTAAATTGCTAACAACAACAAAAATAGAAGAACAATAGAGGGTTAAAGGCCTAAACCAACTATGCAAGCATATATTCCCTTTATGTAGATGGGGCTAAAGATTTGCCTTGTACACAACTCATCATTGCAATCCTTCCACTTGATTTCCAATGTAGCTAGCCAAAATCACATAATAAAAAAAATTCACAAATTGCAAAGTAGATAGTAGAAATGAGATAGGATCTCACAAATAAAACATTCAAATTGAAGATTTGAAGATGGATCAAAAGGGGAATTCAACCGCTAAGGTCAAAACTCCTAAATTTTAATGAGACCCCACCAATTTTTGATCCTGGAAGGAGGATGAAACCCACATGAAAACTAGCACTAATCTAGCTATCATCTTGGTGGACATGTGGGAGAATACGTCCATGGCATTTAATACCACATGGACCATGCTCCAACAGACTCTTAAAATGGTGAATACCATAAATTCTAACACCAAGAAAAGTATCAAAGCTACTGAGGATATCTCAGCCAATCCATCTATGACTAAATTATTGGTGTTTGTTGACCACCCTTTTTGTTGTCTCTCTAGGGTAGTCCCTTCTCTATTTATGTTTCCTATATTAGTTGTTGTGATGTTATTTCCAAAATATGATCTTTAAGATTTTGTTTTTTGGTCTAGTTGGGTTGTTGTCTTTAGGTGATCTCAGTAGGGTCACCTCTTTTTACCAATAAAAAAAAGGAATTCAACTCCTCTATTTATTGGGGGTTTGAGGGCTAGTCTGGAAAAGAAAAAATACAAAAACCTAGGTTAAGGTTGAAAAATAAAAATGGTGGCATGAGGGTTAGTTTTTTTAAGGAAAAACCCTAAAGCATCAAATTTACAATTTATTTGATACGATTTCAAATCCATGAAAACTAACCGTTGGAGGCCAAATGGCATTAAGGTAACCTAACCAAATTTGTGGTCAATCTTGGATGATTGTGAATTTAGTGAGGCTAGGAAAAGAGGTCAAAGTAAGGGGTGGTGGAACTAAAAAATTGTACTTAGTAACTTTGAGTGGCTGCCTAAGAATCTAAGGGGAAAATTGACTCATTTGGCTAGGTCAATTTTTTGTGTCTACATTTTTCTCTCTCTTTGATGCATTTATGGCATAATAAATATGTCAAGGAAAGGTTGTAGGCACCTGCAGGCTAAGAATGACAAACATTAAAAGGGGTAGTAAGTTTAGGTAGAGGGATGGTGCAAAAAATGATGTCATTCCAAATACTTTGAAAATTTTCATACCTTATGAGGTAATGATGGCATCAATGCCCCCAAGGTCAGGATGCTCCCTTGAGTTTCAAAAGGAATGAAAACTTCTTGAAGATACTTGAAATGGAAGATATAGAAGAATGAGGATAAATAGAAGACGAAAGGGATAAAATAAGAGGGAAGGTAAAAATAAAATTTATTTTAACTACACATGAAAGAGAAAAGGCCTTTGGAGAAAATACAGAGATGGCACTTCCTACATAACATGCATCAATCATGAGAGGAAAGGCTAACATAGTAGTGGACTAATTATGGGTACACCTCTAAACTTAATCTCTAAATAGGTTAGATTAGATTTTATATTATATTTTTAATTAGTTTTTTAATTTTTGGAAGATATCTTTGTGTAGACCCTGATATAAAATTGCAGGGTTGACCATGAATTTGGCTAGGTATGGGCAAGAACTGAATTCGTCACAAACTAGAACCAACTACAAATTTGTAGTTTTATACCCTGAAAGAGAGGGGTATGGAATCATAAAAGAAATATGATAGGGGAAAATATATAGAAAAATAAAAATGGAAAAGGTAATTAGAGAGAGAAGAGAATAAGAAAGAGTGCATTATTGATGTTTTATATTTTATAATTTCTATTATTTTTATTATGGTATGAAACTAATTAAATTTTATGATTTTTGTTTTATAGTAAGGTGTGCTTGAGATAATGGAGTGGCAACCGAGCACACTAGAGGATTTTGTGAGGTAGCTCAGAACAATTAATAGGGATGTCCTACAGGCTATGAAGCTACTACATTTGGTAAAGATGCCCCGAAGGTAGATAGGGCCCTCTTGAAAACTCTCATAGAGATATGGTATTCAAAGTATTCAATATTCCAATTATTGACTAGAAAGATGATCATCACACTAGAGGATTTATGGAAAATACTAAGGATCCCTGTAATGGGGAGGGAATTGTATAGAGCACAAGTGCCTTCGACATCATTACAAATATTTTTAGAGGATCCAATACATGAGACCCATCAGAGTGGATTGCATATCGATGAGATACCATAGTAGTATGGAGTCAATGCACTCATGACTATACTCTAGAAGATGATGGTTGGTATTCTAGTATGCCACACTAGTAGGCAACGCTTTCCATGGGTATTGGGAGGGGTGATAGTAGACATATAGGATCAACGAGTGAGATTTACATGGGCTCCATATGTGGTGGCTCACTTGTACATGACATTATACAATTTCATGTACAAGTGATAGAGTGGAATAGTATGTAACACTCTAATCTAGGTATGGTTTTGCAAGCACATCATGGTCAAGAGACCACACACTACCAGGGCCATCACCCAACCTAGAGTGGCCAAAAAATTTCAAATGGGACTAACACTTTGAGCATGTGTAGAGGACATATTTTGGTATCCTACCATTGAGGAGGTAGGTGATAGATAAGCTATGGGATTGCATGATCATCCATAGATTATGAAATCAACACCCTAGGTGGATGGAGGATGGCTATGAGCTAGCTCAAGTGTAGAGGATAAAGTGGGTGACTATGGATCAAGATGAGATAGATTTATTTTTATTTTACCAAGTTCACTAGAAATTTGACATATTACAGGAGGTCTCATACTTAGGAGACTACTGGTTCAAATAGGTATGGAGGGACCCATCAAGGGTTGGAGGAGACAATAATATAGCAATGTTCACGAAGGAGGACCTAGATAATCCCTATAAATTTTATAGGGTTTAATGATGTTAGAGTGGCTCTCATATATACGAGATGGTATAGGATAATAATACACCTAAGGATTTTACCATTGGTGCAAGAGTAGAGATACCAAATCATGGATCAAGACACGTAGATAACACTCTAGGAGGCACTTCATGTACCATTGAGTGATGATAGAGGAAAAAACATCATACTTGATAAATATAGGTAGATGTTTGAGTGAAGAATATGATAATTAGTAGGATTGTTGTCACTATCTCATGCACTACATGAGGAGAGAGGACAATAGGAGTTTTCCTTGGGGATATAGAGGTGATACCTAGTCGTATAGTGGGTCAAGATGACCCAATTTGGGAGGTGGAGGTGATATAGGTCAATATGAATCTTATGCAAAGGCATATGGAACTACTTTAAGAGGATATGACCAATAGAATACAGGGGTTATAGGGTGGTGATAGGTGATATAAAAGCAAAATGAGATAAAACCATCGTAGAACAAGATGCAATGTCTATAAAGAGGGATGCAAAAAGGGTTGATATAACACACATTAAGAAGGATATGGTTTAAGCATAATAGGCATGACAATAAACTTGAGTAGAGGGGATGATCGTTATTACTAGAAACCAATAGGACTAGGGGATACATCTACTACATTAAGAGTTGTAGAGGATGAAGGAGGATCTTCAAGTATCAATGCAGAGGGAGAATTTCTATTATATAGTCTTATTCTAAGATGTACTAATAGATCAAAGGATACCTCTATTTTCCTTCCTACAATCTTAGAGAATTTTGTAGTCCTATACATATACATTTTTGTTATCCATGGATATGCCTCCATTGGGACTGTTGAGAAGCAACACACCCCCACTAAAAAAATGAATTTCCATCCTTTGAAAATATTTAGCTTTCATTTTACAGTGGGGACCCTCTTGATGTTTTCCAGGTTTTTTTATTCCAAATTTTGCTTGCCTCCTTCTTCAAGTTTTGCATTTATCAAAATATCTAAGTAGGCTTGCATGTGGCTTTGATTTCATTTTAGAATTCATTTCTTTAATGTTAGAATCATTTCTAAGTAAAGAAAATCTTTCACTAAATATGTAAAATGTAGAATGCAAATAGATAAATTCATTATTAGAGTCAACATGCAATTTCTGGAAAATTTGCCATTTTTGGCAACGTCGCGATTTCACGACATATTCCATTTTGGGAAATGTCATGATGTCGCAACGAGTTTGGATAGAAAGCACAAGGCATGGACATGTCACAAAATCATGACGTCATGATTTCTCGACGTTGTAAAATCATGACACGATGGAGATTCAGAAGCGTAAGGCATGGATGTGTCACGAAATCGCGACGTCACGATTTTGCGACATCACGAAATTGCGACACGGTGGAGAGTCATAAGTGCAAGGCATGGACGTGTCGCAAAATCGTGACGTCATGATTTTGTGACATCACAAAATCGTGACACGATGGAGAGGAGAAAGCACAAGGCATGGACGTGTCGCAAAATCGTGACGTCGCGATTTCGCAATGTCACGAAATCACGACACGGTAGGGAGGAAAAAGCATAAGGCATGGCCGTGTCATGAAATCGTGACATGGCAGAGAGGAAAAAGCACAAGGCATGGTCATGTCACAAAATTGCGACGTCATGATTTCGCGACGTCGCGAAATCATGACACAGCAAAGAGGAAAAAGCACAAGGCATGGCTATGTTGTGAAATCGTGACACGGTAGAGAGAAAAGGAGCAAGGCATGGCCGTGTCATGAAATTGTGACGTCGCAATTTCATGACGTCATGAAATCGTTACATGGTAGAGATGAGAAAACACAAGGCATGGCCGTGTTGCGAAATCACGACGTCGCGATTTCACGACGTCGCGATTTCACGACGTCGCGATTTTGTGCCATGATAGAGAAGAAAGAGCACAAGGCATGGACGTGTCGTGAAATCGCAACGTTGCAATTTCATGACATCGTGAAATCTTGACACGGTAGAAAGGAAGAAGCAGAGTGCAAAGGAGATGTCACGATTTCGTGACATGTCGCAAAATCATGACATGTCATGGTTTCGTGGCAGAAGAGACCAGAATGCAGGAGGACGTCGCGATTTCGTGACACGTGTCAAAAAAATAAATCCGACATATAATGAACATTAGGATTTTAATTTAATAGTATTAAAATACTAATCCTTGTTTGTCTTTTGCAGAAAGCGAGCTGGCAGTTGCATACTAGCGAAAGTAATGGTGGAAAAAGACAAAATAAGCACGAATTAAATGAAGGCCGTCAGATGGAAATTTGAGATGTCGAGAATTGCTGGTTCATCCAGATTTTATAGATCTGGCCGCAAAGAGACTTTACGGTGACCAAGCAGCTGCCCATTTAATGGAATATGTCGACAATTGACCGAAAAATGAAAATATCTACACACAGTTACCGAAATTTGTCGATGGACGCATTTAACAGGAGAATTTATGGTGAAAGTAATGGCATGCAGAGAATTTCAACTCAGAAGCAGTTCTATGAAGATAGAATGTCAGAGAAATCAGTGACTCATTTCGATTTTCTCTGAGGAATTAATGAGACCCTCCCAGTAGATGCACTAGAAAGATGAAGGTACCTTCACACGCAGTGCCCATTTATGGAATATATCGGCAACCGACCAGAAAACGAAGATATTTACTTGCAGTTACAGATGGATGAGAATAATATCAGATCACGCCTTCTCCATTTATGGCAAGTAACTGCACTAAGATTTGCAGAGTGGTTAGGGTTTATTCAAAACTCTATTTTAAAAGGGGCCTTATATTGTAAAACAGGGGTGGTAAGGTTTAGAGGATAAGATTTAGGGTTTGAGAAGAAGATATTTCTAAAAATATCAGGGTCTGTCCTGAGTCTATAAATACTTCTTCTGAATGTAAATTCAAGGGGCGAAAACTTAGAAATAAAAGCTATTGGAGCAATTTCCTGCAAATCTTGTTTGAAAGCTTTGTTCTGGACTTAGAGTTGGTGTGATTTTTTGTTTTCTATGATAGCATGGCCAGGAGCCTAATCTCTTTCAGATTGTGATAAGTTCATCTTCTTTTGTTTTTGTTTCATTAAGGTTTATTTAAATTATGTTGTAGATCTGTGTTACCAGGATTGGATATGCTGCTAGGCTTCATTTTCTTTATTGTATGTTAGGGAAAATTATAGATTTAAGGTTCAGGCCTGTTCTAATTGCTCTGTCCTCACTGTGTGAGCTAGGCTATTGGTGAATGATACCAATTTTAACCGACTTCCCTTCTGTTTGTGATTTTCTTTCAGATCCGTTGTTGTCTCTGTCTTATGCTCTTAGTGGAAGGTGATCTTAGAAAGTCGGACACTTTCCTCTTTGATTTGTTCTATTGTGAAGCTAACCGGTATAACTAAAATTGGTAGTTTTGGTTTTGCAACTAAGTTAGATAAATTTCTCTTTTTGCCCTACCCTACTCTCTTTGTTCCATCGATTGAATGATCCATTTTTTTTTCTTTTACATTTGTCTTTTATTTAAATCTGCTAACACATAAAGAGCTAGATCAAAGAAGTGATAGTAAATCTGAGTGTCCACAAAGATAACCAATTCCAAAAATATTACTGAACCAAGTCTAGGACCTATTGTAAGGTAACAGACAGTCCACTTGAAACTATTCCGAAAGCGGAAAAGAGTGAATAGACATTTGACCCAACTCTGTAACTCACACCTTGGATATCCAGCAAGATCCTAAAGTGAGTGGGATTTATCCCTTATAAGTGTTATCGAGATTTTATGCTCATTCTTCACAGGGTGTGTATAAAAGTTGAACCAACATTTAAAATTGGCGCTAGAAGGAGGGCCGAACTTACGTTCTTAGTGCGCTTGAGTTGAGAAATATGATTGTATGTGGTATTTAACAAATACTATGTTTTATCCAGAGTCTGGTAGCCTTTTCCCTCCTCCTTAGCCTTTTAAAACTTTTTTGTTTGAGTTTTTTCCTAAACAGCGGAACTCAACACCAACATTTAAAATTGGCGCTAGAAGGAGGGGCAAAGTTCAGTAGTTTGTTAAGGATTGTAAGATTATAAGTTGCTTGTGAAAAACTGGATTCCACTTATAGAGTAACAAGGTCCCATTCCATAGCTGGAGAGCTCCTTATGCCTGAGTTAGAAACTCCAAGAAGAAGCAGACCTCGAAAGGGCCAAGTCCTTGTCTGGAATAGTTTTGTCACCACTTGTAGTTACTCCAACTACAACTGAAAGTATCATCGTCAATCAAGTAGTAATGGCCAACTGGTTGGGTTCCACTGCCTTAAATATCCCGGGTGCAGCCCATGACCTACCCAAAAATCCTGAGAGATATCTTCCCAGATACAAGCATGATGGAACTAGGACAGCAGAAGAACATCTAGTAGCATTCAAGAATGCTCTAAAATTGTTAAATGTATAGCATGAAGATGTCGCTTGCAGATTGTTCCCGTTCACTCTCCAGGAGGGAGCGTACGACTAGTTTTTGAATCTCACTAACGATTCTATTACCAGTTGGAATGACTTGGAAAAGGTTTTTGTATCGTAGTTTGGTGAAGTAATAGATCCCAGTGTATTATATCAGCAGTTTTATAGTATTAAAAGAAAAATAAATGAATCTGTTAGATCTTACAATGTTAGATTTCAGAAGGCTTATGGTAGACTGACTAGTTATTATGTGCCAAATGCAGACCTGGCATTAGAAATTTTTAAGAATTCTCTAGATCCAATGACTTATGTTTTCTTGAAAAGAGATGCCTCTATTACCAATCTAACAGAGGCTTACAAAGAAGCTTTAGTTTTGAAAAGGCAATTGGGGCCTCAACCTTTAAATGCTCATCAAATTCCTTTGGTCACACAAGGCACCCTTGTCTTCAATCCCATACCACATCAGATGATGTTGCCAGTATGTCAAACTCCACCATCAGGAAATCCATTGGCTGTTACACCTACTAAGAATATACAGAATTCGAAGAAAGAATTTTATAACACAAGAGTTGAAGAAGTTTCAAGGGTAGTCCAAAAGTTGGCAAATGACTTTTTGACTTTCAAAAGGCAAGTGTCCACCGACGAAAACCCAAACAGGTTTTCTTATCAACAAAATAGATTCACTCGGCCCCCATACGAGCCCAATAAGGATTATAAAGGTAAAGGGCATGATGTAAATATTTGTGACTTAGCTTTGCCTAACTGGTGCAGGATTCATGGAACATCTCAACACGGGGAGTTGGATTGTTTGGAATTCTGTAATGCCTTTGAAGCTCTTTCTGGCGAGTTGGTTTCTCCTGAACATCAAAGAACTACGGATGCCCCAAGTTCATCCAACCACATAGTGCAGCTATGGTCTTAGATTCTTTCACTTTCCCAGAAGAATCATAGAATGTTGTGGAGCTACCCATGGATGAAGTACAGGCTTTTCAACAATACAGGAGGGACAACTACAACCTCAGAAATAGAAATCCAGAGCCCAACACTACATCTACCCCTCCGGACAACTCCCACAGTGTTCCTCCAGATCCATCTTCAAGCAATAACCCATCTCCACCCAAGGGAGGAAATCCGAGAGGACTAGATGCATTTGTCCCTCCACTCAATAAGGGATATAATATAGTGGAGGACATGAAGAAGATCAAAGCCAACATCACTCTTCATGAGTTGGCCCAAATTTTTGAACAAAGGGATAACCTGATCAAAACATATTCTGAACCTACTACCAAACCTTTGGAAAAGGGAAAAAAGATGGCAAATGCAAATGTGGCCATGTATAAAGAGAAGACTGAAGTTTCGCCTTTTCTACTGACTGTTCGTATATTTGGGAAAAACTTACACAACTGTCTGGTAGATTCTGGAGCTTCAGCCAATGTCATGCCTATGGGCATCTGTCAGCAGTTGGGTTTGACCCCCATGAACTCCGAGATGAGAGTCGTCCAATTGGATAAGCCTAAGGTTAAAGTGGTAGGTGAACTTCAGAATATATATATATCCAACTAGCATCTGAGCCAAGATCTCAACACAAAATTGACATTCAGGTGGTGGATATTCCTGTAGGATACGGAATGCTTCTGAGTAGGGATTGGTCAAAATCCTTGAATGGGTATTTGGCTACTAATTTTTCGCATATGTGGCTACCCTAGAATGGTTTTGCAAATCAATTAAGAATCAACAGAGAACCAAGATATAAACTCATGATTAGAGTATAATGCCAAGAATGAGACTGCTAATCTTTCTGAAGGTTGTTATATCGGGGTTTATAATTTGACAACTATTCAAAGGGAGAAACCGGTTAAAGCTCACCAAGATCACGATAATGAAGTTGGAATGCTTCATATTGATGGAGCTAAATCTAAGCAAGGTTATGGTATAGGGGCTGTTCTTAAAGGACCAAAAAATCAAACCGGTTTTATGTCATATCGCTTGCAGTTTCCCTACACAAATAATTTGGCAGAATATGAAGCATTAGTACCAGGATTAAAATTTTCTTTACATTACTTTGATCATGTAGATACGAAAACTCGTATGTTGGACTTGTTTGATTTGCAGGGTGGACGACTTCAAGCCGTGGAGCATTTTAGTCGACACCAAGAGACAGTCAAGTGCTGGCTTGACGAAAAGGCTAGGGTGAGCGCTTTCAATCGTGTAGACCTGGTGCTTCTATGGGACAAAACCCAAGAAAGGAAAGGTAAACACACTGAGCTGCAACCTCTATGGATAGGGCCATATCAGATTGTCGAGATCCTAGGTAATAATGCATTTCGTCTACAGGACCTTGAGGGTAATTTTTTGAACCTTCCTGTTAATGGTCAATACCTAAAGCATTATTTCTCAGCTGTCCCATCCGATACATCGTTTGAATAAATCACAAAGACGTTGTAACATGTGTATATATTGTAAATAAGCTTTGAAGTAGTTTGTTTTTTATTTTATTTTAGCTTTGAAGTAGTTTGTTTTTTATTTTATTTTAGCTTTGAAGTAGTTTGTTTTTATTTTATTTTGTTTATCCTTTGGGGTCTGTACAAAGTAGTTTGTTTTTTATTTTATTTTGTTTGATTTTAAAGTTCTGTGTTTTATCCTTTGGGGTCTGTACAAATTTCTTTTAGCTTTTAAAAATTCTATTTTTTTTTAAGTTTTGCCTGGGCAGTAAAGAAAGAAATCAGCCTTTAAAAAAAAAAAAATTGTTTTTATTCTGAGTTCAAAATCCCGTGTTCATTTTGTTTTATTCTAATTAAGAGATAGTCTGCTTAAAATGAACAATGGAACTATTTTGTTATTCAGAACAATAGTAGAAAGATAATTGGATTTTGTGTCTTGCTTGCCATAATTATTTTAATTATAAAGAAACTGCTATACTGTTTGGCTGGAGAAACTCCCAGGGAAATCCAAGAAAAGTTGGTCATAAGAGGGGACTCTGATTCGTGAAATTATTTGAGTATCCATAGAGGCTATTAGTACCTAGGCTGAAGCAGTTCCAGATCGATGAAATATTAAAAAAAAAATTGTTTTTTTTAGCAAGGCTTTTCAGATTTCGGTATATTTCAAAGGAGAGAGAGAGAGAGAGAAGGTGAAAGTTGAGCAAGACAACATAAAACTGGCACTCTGTTATTTCCCACAAAAAAAAAAAAAAGGGAAGGAAGAAGTTATGTAATGAAAGAGATAGCCAAGGCTTCAGAAGATGTTTTTTTTTACCAAGTTGTAGATACTACTTCACAATTGTGGATCAGGGTCATGAAAATCTAAAGAGTAACTCTGTCGGGGCTGTAAAAGGCTAAACTAGTAAACAGAGCCCTACTCGGTTTCCCCTTTCACAATCTAGAAAAGCTGATTAATCCAGAGTACAACATTCGAAGGCCCAATCATTCTTGAAGAAAGTTTTATACGCTTATAATTGCACATCAGAAATCTTCCTTAAGTGATTCAACCTAGTATGTCCTTGGGAAATTTTGACAACTATCAGGTAGTAGTTAAATTATTTTGAAGAATATTTGTGGCAAAGCATGGTACATGGTCTATATTGTTTTGAAACTAGAGTCCTGGATTCTAAAATAGTGCTACTATTTTACCCGTAGATATCGCCATTTGTTGAGAAGCAACACACCCCCACTAAAAAAATGAATTTCCATCCTTTGAAAATATTTAGCTTTCATTTTACAAGTAGGGACCCTCTTGATGTTTTCCAGGTTTTTATTCCAAATTTTGCTTGCCTCCTTCTTCTTCAAGTTTTGCATATATCAAAGTATCTAAGTAGGCTTGCATGTGGCTTTGATTTCATTTTAGAATTCATTTCTTTAATGTTAAAATCATTTTTAAGTAAAGAAAATCTTTCACTGATATGTAAAAATGTAGAATGCGAATAGATAAATTCATTATTAGAGTCAACATGCAATTTCTGAAAAATTTGCCATTTTTTGGCAACGTCACGATTTCGCGACATATTTCATTTTTGGAAATGTCGCGATGTCGCAATGGGTTTGGATAGAAAGCACAAGGCATGGACATGTCACAAAATCGTGACATCATGAAATCGCGACACGATGGAGAGTCGGAAGCGCAAGGCATGGATGTGTCATGAAATCGCGACACGGTGGAGAGTCGAAAGCGCAAGGCATGGACGTGTCACGAAATTGTGACATCGCAATGTTGCAACGTCGCAAAATCATGACACGATGGAGATTCGAAAGTGCAATGCATGGACGTGTCATGAAATCACGACGTCACGATTTTGTGACGTTGTGAAATCGTGACACGACAGGGAGGAAAAAGCACAAGGCATGGCCGTGTCGCGAAATCATGACATGGAAGAGAGGAAAAAGCACAAGGCATGGTCATGTCATGAAATCGCGACACGATAGGGAGGAAAAAGCACAAGGCATGGCCTTGTCACGAAATCATGACGTCATGATTTCATGACGTTGCAAAATCATGACATGGTAGAGAGAAAAGGAGCAAGGCATGGTCATGTCGCGAAATCGCGACATCGTGAAATCGTGACACGGTAGAGAGGAGAAAGCACAAGGCATGGTCGTTTCATGAAATTGCAACACGGTAGAGAAGAAAGAGCACAAGGCATGGACGTGTCACAAAATCGCAACATCATGATTTCGTGATGTCATGAAATCACGACATGGTAGAAAGGAAGAAGCAGAGTGTAAAGGAGATGTCGCAATTTCGCGACATGTCATGGTTTCATGGTAGAAGAGACAAGAATGTAGGAGGACGTCACGATTTCATGACATGTGTCAAAAAAATAAATTCGGCATATAATGAACATTAGGATTTTAATTTAATAATATTAAAATACTAATCCTTGTTTGTCTTTTGTAGAAAGCAAACTGGCAGATGGAAATGAAGGCCGTCAGATGGAAATTTGAGATTTCGAGAATTGCTAGTTCATCCAGATTTTACATATCTAGACGCAAAGATACTTTACGGTGACCAAGCAGCTACCCATTTAATGAAATATGTCGACAATTGACCAAAAAATGAAAATATCTACACACAGTTATTGAAAGTTGCCGATGGACGCATTTAACAAGAGAATTTATGGTGAAAGTAATGGCATGGAGAGAATTTCAACTCAGAAGCGGTTCTGCGAAGATAGAATGTCAGAGAAATCAGTGACTCATTCCAATTTTCTCTGAGGAATTAATGAGACCCTCCCGACAGATGCACCAGAAAGATGAAGGTACCTTCACACACAGTGCCCATTTATGGAATATATTGATAACCGGCCAGAAAATGAAGATATTTACTTGCAGTTACAGATGGATGAGAATAATATCAGATCATGCCTTCTCCATTTATGGCAAGTAACTGCACTAAGATTTGCAGAGTGGTTAGGGTTTATTCAAAACTCTATTTTAAAAGGTGCCTTATATTGTAAAATAGGGGTGGTAAGGTTTAGAGGATAAGATTTAGGGTTTGAGAAGAAGATATTTTTGAAAAGATCAGGGTTTGTCCTGAGTCTATAAATACTTCTTCTGAATGTAAGTTCAAGAGGCGGAAACTTAGAAATAAAAGCTATTGGAGCAATTTCCTACAAATCTTGTTTGAAAGCTTTGTTTTGGACTTAGAGTTGGTGTGATTTTTCATTTTCTATGATAGCATGGCTAGGAGCCTAATCTCTTTCAGATTGTGATAAGTTCATCTTCTTTTGTTTTCGTTTCATTAAGGTTTATTTAAATTATGCTGTAGATCTGTGTTACCAGGATTGGATATGCTACTAGGCTTCATTTTCTTTATTGTATGTTAGGGAAAATTATAGATTTAAGGTTCAGGCCTGTTCTAATTGCTCTGTCCTCACTGTTCGAGCTAGGCTGCTGGTGAATGATACCAATTTTAACCGACTTCCCTTCTGTTTGTGATTTTATTTCAGATCTGTTGTTGTCTCTGTCTTATGCTCTTAGTGGAAGGTGATCTTAGAAAGCTGGACACTTTTCTCTTTGATTTGTTCTATTGTGAAGCTAACCGGTATAACTAAAATTGGTAGTTTTTGATTTTGTAGCTAAGTTAGATAAATTTTTCTTTCTGCCCTACCATACTCTCTCTGTTACATCGATTGAATGATCCATTTTTATTTTATTTTACATTTGTATTTTATTTAAATCTACTAACACATAAAGAGCTAGATCAAAGAACTGATAGCAAATCTAAGTGTCCACAAAGATAACCAATTCCAAAAATATTACTGAACCAAGTTCAGGACCCGTTGTAAGGTAACAGACAGTCCACTTGAAACTATTCCGAAAGCGAAAAAGAGTGAATAGACATTTGACCCAACTCTGTAACTCACACCATGGATATCTAGTAAGATCCTAAAGTGAGTGGGATTTATCCCTTATAAGTGTTATCGAGATTTTATGCTCATTCTTCACAGGGTGTGTATAAAAGTCGAACCAATAGGGACCACCTACAATAGGTAGAGCAAGGGAGTCTAGATCAGAGACTTAGGGATGGTATCAGGATGACATGCCAATTTTGATTATGGTATGCATCCCTAGAATAGAGGATGATCAAGTGTGTTAGGCTTTTGTTGTGGCACACTAACACATCGACTTACTTGTACTCTCTATTTTTGAGCAATACAAACCTTGTTGTTTTGTTATTTATAGTGTTTTATTATGTGTTTATTAATTTACTATGCAGAATTGGATGAATGCAAAAATATGTATGAATGAATAAATGAGTAAATGCATGATGAATGGATGAACTTAAATTATGCATGATGACTAGATGTAGACAAGAAAATATCGTGAAAGAAAAGAAGAGAGAAAAAAATAACTATTTTGTCAACTTCACACCCTATAAAGGGAGATTGTGAATCTATGATAGGAAAAATTTGTACATTGTATGCTAGGACCAAAAATTCATGATAAGAGGGAAGAGGATAAGAAGAGGGAAGAAGAAAGAAGAAATAAGAAGGTAAAGGCTTACCAAAAGTTTAAATAAATCAAAGAGGTGCTTAGATTATAACATTTAAATTAGTGTATATTGATATAGATCAATGTGATAAAATAAACATAAAGTCAAGCAAAAAGAATGAGTGACCAACAATAAAAAATGGAGTGAAATACTATAAGGATGTTTTCTCACAAATGGCCTATGGTGGAGCAATGCTCGTTATCAACCATGAAGCTATCCTATAGGGGTGTAGTGCTTGCTAATTAGAATAAGTGGATGGAGTGATACCTACTATGGGTGTGTGCTCACTAGTTCCCAATGATGGAGTGATACACACTATGGAGGTGTGCTCTCTAGTGACTAAATTTGGAGCAATATCTGGTAAGTATATGTGCTCACAAATGGCCTATAGTTGAGCTATGCTCAATGGTGACCATAAAGCTATCTTGTAGGGGTGTAGTTATCATTGATAGTCAAAAGAAGTGTTACCCTATAGGGGTGTAGTGCTCATTGATGGTTAAAATGAGTGTTACCCAATAGGAGTGTGATGTTCATTTATGGTCAAAATAAAAGCATTACTCGATATGCGTGTGGTGCTCACAAAAATATATGAGTGGTAAAACATAATAAAAGTGTGTATATGCATGTGATAGATAGACATAAGATATAATTAGAGAAATAAGAGAGTGGTGAAAAGTGTGTGTGTGTGTGTGTGTGTATCCTTGTTGAAATTTTGATAGCTAAGATATGTGCATGGAATATTCAATAGTTGTATGAATACCATGAAGAAAATTCATGCGGTATCTATCCTATCCTATGAGGATCCCTTAGTAATTGAAATATCAATAAGGAAAAGTGTGATCAAAGGAAAATGTGTAGATAGACTAATAAGAAGAATAAGTGTATATCCTTTGTCTTGGTGAAAAGGAATAAATGAGTGAAATTTTCAAAGGAAAAATGATATACAAGATATGAAGAAATATATCCCTTGACTTGGGGAAAATTTTGATGATTTTTGATATTTTCAAGGTCAAGGAATATATGAAATAGAAGAAAACTTGATATATGCCAATGAATGTAGTAATATTAAAATATATAGAAACAAGTTTCCCACTAGCACAAAAATATATCATGTATGTATATGCCTTATTAGTGTCATAGATCTAATTTGTGTGGTTATTTTTGGTATGGTTTAGGTGTAGAGGGGGAAAATTGTGCACCAACATGGTTAGAGGGGGAAAATTGTGCACCAACATG
This sequence comes from Wollemia nobilis, assembly GCA_028583015.1. Taxonomy (NCBI): domain Eukaryota; kingdom Viridiplantae; phylum Streptophyta; class Pinopsida; order Araucariales; family Araucariaceae; genus Wollemia; species Wollemia nobilis. The sequence goes on from JAQPPZ010016895.1 coordinate 16,689,862, forward strand.
GTTAGAGGGGGAAAATTGTGCACCGACATATGATTCTTAATGTTGGATTCATAAGGAAACCTTGAGGTGACTATGGTGGCTGTTATAACTCTACACTCGATGCGGGGGAGGAATGGGTTCACCAAGAATTATTAAAGGACTCGCTCCAAGCCTAAGGTGGAATGTGTTTGGATGTGTTCGATAAAGCATACACCTATGTTTGATATTTCTATAGTAATCTATGAGAATAAAAGAATGATGCAAGAAGACTAAAGCTAACCCTAGAATAACTCTTTGTTTGAATGATCTCTAACCTTAATATTGCAAAATTAAGTCTTTGAGTGAGGTTTCAAGAGATGATGCACAAACAAAACCCTAGATGCACACTATATTCCCTTATTTACTTAGATGCCTATGAAACCTAATCAAATATCTATACTTTGTTTGATATAGGTTTTCTATAAAAATGGGTAGAAAGCAAACAAAAATCAACCTAAAGATCTATTAGGGCACTTATATTTTATAGTGATTGATTCAAGATTTATCTTTCATACAAAATATCCAATAGCTTCAAACCTACAAAATAGCTTCACAAGACCGTATAAAATTTGATCAGTGTTTGGGGGCCTACTTAGGACGCTATATATATTAGCTTGGAGGCATAGTAGTCAAGCCTCCTTGGTCCTTTTAGCTACCCTATTTGAAATAAAAATTATATTTAACCTTTGGAACATGCATAAATACAACAAAATAGGTATGTAACAACAATGTGAAATGTAGCAGGGATGGACATAATAGAAAGCTTCAAAACATAATGCAAATTAGGGTTTTAAAGTACAAATATTACCCCCAAACCATTAATTTTACCAAATTCATGAAATTTAACTAGGAGATACAAATTTGGTTGACCAAATTCATGCCTTGTATGGATAGGACATGAATCTATCTCAGATGCCCTTTTTGGGACCTAAAACAACAAAAAAATGGATGCAAAATGCAAAAAATAGAGTTCTAAATGCTAACAAAAAAAATGTACAAGACTTGATGAGATGATGGAGCAAGAAATAAGAAATGAAGAGGTGGAGGAAGCACTCCAAAATTATTGATCTATCTAGTCATCAAGACTTCTTCACTCAATCCCCAAGGGCAACAATCACCAAGCACCAAAACAACCAAAACAATAACTTGTAGCAAAAATCCACTTGAAAGCATGAGCAAATGAGCGATTCAACAATTAGAATTTCCACAAAAAATAATTGGGAGAACTAAGGGGATAAAAACCCTTATTTATAAAAAATTTTGAGGGCAAAATGGGTGGGAAAGTAAAATTTCACTTTGGGTACAGTCGAACTTAATATGGGTCGATTGGGGGAAGGTTTTAAGTGAGAAACCCCCCTAAAAATACAATTTTACACCCCCTCTATATGAGGTGTGAATATAGAAATCCAAATTCATGCCTAGTATGGACCAGGTGCAAATTTGGTAAAGCTAGGAAAAAAAGGTAAGGGAATAAGGTAAAATTATCCAAAATTTGTACTTGGTAAGTTTGGGTAGTTGGCTAAGGATCTAAGGAAGGTTTGAATCATTCTGGTGGGTCAAATTGTTGTGTTTACTCTTTTCCCCCTCTTTGTTGCATTTATGACCAAGTAAATTCATCAAAGAAAGATGTACACCCCTATAGGAAAGGGTGACAGACATAGAAAAGGGGTGGCCAAGGTTGGACAAAGGGGCGGTGCAAAAAAAGGGGTGTTATTTTAAACATAATAATTTTAGATGCAAAAATAAGGTATTACTTCCATTATTACCTCTAATGTTGGGATGACCCCTTGATTTTTTATAAGGAATGCAAAATTCCTTATAAAAATTTTAAAAGGACGAAAAGCAAAAAAATGGCAAAAAATACGATGAGGGAAAGAAAAGGAAGAGAAGGGAGGAGAGAGAAGAAAAGAAGGAAAAAATAAAAATGGAGGGAAAAGAAAAGAGGAGAGAGAATAAAAGGAGGAAAAATTAAAAAGGAGAGAATAAAATGGGAAAATGGAGGAAAGGGGAGATCATTTTCACTGTGCTAGGAGGAGAAAAATAATATTGGGAGAGAAGAGAAGGATGGCTCTACCAACTCACAGTGTTATGGCAAGGGGCGATGCTAGAAATTTTGTTGATTGGGTGAAGGTATGGATTGGAACTCATTTGATATTTTAATGTTTCTCACTTGCACTCACAAAATTTTAGTAAAAATTTTAAATTGTTTTTTTGGGTTTTAGTGCAAAATCACCATTAGGCATGGATTTGGTCATGGGACATGAATCTAGCAATCCTTCCATGACAAATTCATTCCCTGTATGTATAGAGCATGAATTTTGTTAATGGACAACTCCATATTCACACCCTATAACTTCCAAGGCATGAATTTGGTGAATTTGCACTAAAACAAGCAATTTTTTAAATTTTATGAAGTTTTAAGTTTTAAAATAATGATCTAACAATTAATTCATGTTGTTATGAAGCTAGACATACTCAATAGTAGAGAGTTTCAGTTGGGAACACTAGAAACTGCACTCGAGTAGCTCACAACAAGGGAAAGGGAGACATTGGAGGAGGCGGAGCTACTACATCTAGCAAAGATGCCCTAGATGGAGGTGGAAAAAGCCTTAATGATAGCTCTGGTTGAGATGTGGTACCCAAATTTATCCATATTTTGATTATCTAATTGAGGGAGATGACCATCACACTGGAGGATGTATGGTGCATCTTGAGGATCCTGATTATCGGGAGGATGGTTTACATGGTATGGGTGTCGAGGGTGGCATCAAAGTTGATGTTGGGAGATCCAACACATGTGATCCATCAAAGTAGATTCCACATTGATGAGATGCCACAGTGGTATGGCATCGATGCACTCACATCCATACTATATGAAGTGGTGGTGGTGATGCTGGTGTGTCACACGAGTAGATGATACCTACCATGGGCTCTAGTGGGAGTAGTGGCAAACATGTGTGATCATAGGGTTATATTTATATGGGGATCATATGTGCTGGCTCACTTATATTGGACACTACACAGTATCATGTACAAGCTGTAGGTAGAGCTGGACTACATGAATTTTTTCTATGTATGGTGTTGAAATAATATAGTGGTCCAAAGACTGAACACACTACCAGGACCAGTACCCACTATGGAGTGACCAACAACATATAGATGGAGTTTAGCATATGATTATGGGAATAGGCTATACACTAGTGTATTTCCATTAGGTAAGAGGATAATAGAGGAGCTACAAATGCATCAGATAAAATGGAACCCATGACATCTACACCCATGCTGGGAGGAGGATGAAACATAGCTAGCTAGGATGAGGAGGATCTAATGGATTCTCATTGATAAGGGTGAGTGGGAGCTATTCAGGTTTGACCAAGTGTAGCACTAGTTCAACATATTCTAGGGGATTTTAGATATAGGAGGATATTGGTTCCAATGAGATAGGAGAAATCCATCAGAATGCAAAGGTGCTCTTGATGTAGCTAGGTGGGAGGAGGAGGGCCTAGATGATCCACTATATGTAGATCTAGGGTTGGATGATGTTGAGGTGGCTCTTAGGTACTAGATATGGTACATGGGAATTTTTACCTCAAGGATATCCCCACTAGTGCTAGTGCAACATCACTAGGTGATGATTAGGTAGGTAAAATTGGCACTTTGAGAAGCCATTTGATGGGCTAGGGAGAGGGACATAGTCCTATCAAGTCAAACTTAGCCATTCATGCAGATGGATATAGTGATGGCCATGAGGATGACTATCATGAAATTCAACTTAGTAGGAGGGAGGACTACAAAGGTAGCCCATGTAGTGGTATAGGAGAGATCTATCTAGGTGGTAGGTCTAGGTGATGCAGAGGCCCTATAAGCAAGGTTAGTGGCTATGGAGGTAGAGATGACCACCCTTTAGATAGAGCTAGACCAATCTCAAGAAAATAAATATACAACATGGGTGGAGGTAGAGTGCCTCAAATGGGAGAGGGGTCAAGCAATGGGAATGGCTATCGTATCAAGCAACCAATAGGGTGAGGGAGTCTACCTACTGATAGTAGAGCTATAGAGGGTGAGGGATTCATAAGAGAAGGTGACACAGAGAGTGGCCTAACACTAGGGGACCTATTACCATACTTTCCCCACTGGTTAGAGGGTTATATAAATATCATATCAATCATCATAGAGTTGTTTTTAGTCGAGGGTATGCATCATGTCATGATCTGTGAACATGACTCCTCCAACACCTCCAAAAAATAAGTAGAGGGAGAAATATTGCACAACTAGGGCTAGGGTTAGGATGATATACTAATTTTAGATTGTGGTATGCATCCCTAGGGAAGGTAGAGTGTTTCAAGATCTCTATTGTGGTACACTAATTGACTAGCACACACTTTGTACCATCAAGTAATACTAGTTGTTGTTTTATTATTATTTTCTTATGTAAAAATATGTGTGCTTTTGTGTGATTAATTTATTTTCATTACTTACATGATTTTTAATTAATTATAGATGATAAAAAAACATAATGGATGCAATGCATGATGGATAAAACTAATAAAAATCCTAGTATGCAAACTAGCATGAATGCAAGGATGAAGTACATCAAAATGGAAGAAAATGAAGGCAAAAAAAATATGAGCAACAATGGTGGAGAGAACATGAAAAAATATAGACAACTCCAAAAGATCAAATCCTGATAAATATATATGCTCACAAATGATCAACATGGAGGTTGTCCATTACATATGGCCATGAAGCTATCCTTGTATGAACTACAAAGATGGAAAAGTGGAGTTATACCTTCTATGGGTGTAGCACTCACTAAGATGGTTAGATGGTAAAATGCGGAGCTTGACCCACTATGTAGGTACCATGCTCACTAAGATGGTCAGATGGACAAATGGATAAAATATACCCGCTAGGATGTATGCTCATAATTGGTCGAGATGGAGGCTGCCCCTCACGTGTGTTCATGAAGCTATCCCATGTGGGGTGTTTTGTGTGTTCAATTGATGGATTTAGTGAATACTACCCCGATAGAGGGGTGATGTGTGTGAAATATGAATGGCAAAAATAAATCAAGTGAAATAAGAAGGAAGAAAAAGAGAAAACACCCAAAGGATGAGGAATCACCAAGAAGAAAAAGGATTGTATTCCTTGACTTTGGAGAGGATTGATGGTCACTGTAAAACTTTCAAAATCAAGGAATACAAGACAAAATAAAATAAAAGGGAAGAAAATGGAAGAAGAAAATAGGGAGATGCACATGGACGGTCCCTAGGTTGGGTATTTTCTAGGAATCAGAGTCCCAGTGAGAGTGTAATGAATGTGAGTTATGACCTAACTAGGTGTCATCACTTGCCATTTTCACAAAAAATCCTCTGAAATCTATATGATCAAGCAATCATGAGCAAGAAACAATGCAATTATGACAAGTAGACAATGCAAGTGGAATAGAATGTCAAGAAATCATGCAAAGTATGATAGGCAACTATGTAGTATGAGAAATAAAAATGAAATGCAATATGATCTATGTTAAATGCATGCCTATTCTTAGTGATTTATTATTGTTGTTTTATTAATGAGTGGAACAATAGTTGACACATAATTTGATTATGCCTTTTATCTTAACATAAATAATAGGTGTACAAGGGACTGATCCATCAAAGAAAAATCTAGGAGGGGGATCATCTTGATGATCAAAATCACAAGGATATTTCTTCATAGGTTTTCCTCCATCAACCATTGCACAAAAGTCTTCTCATTCTTGAACAAAACCATTTTTCTTAATAAAAGGAGGGGAAATCCCTAATTTTGCAAGATCCCTATAAGATAGTGAAGTAGGGTCCCATTTAGAAGTAGAAGACTTACCTCCAGAGCACATAGAATCTATCACATTACAAAATAAAATTTTAGAAGAAAAAGGGGGGTCCTCATCCTCATCACTCCACTCCATCTTCTGATGATCTAGATATTATGCATAAGAAATAAGGTGATCTTCATAATCGAATGAGAAAGATTAATTTTTATTGGGTATGTAGCCTACACCATATCTCCCAAGCCAAATATCAACATCCAAGGGCTCTTGAATGCCTTTCTATTGTGGCCCCAAACCTTTACCTACATACCCCATGCTAGATAGGATCTTTTTAGGGAGTGGGTAATCATTGGATAAGTAGCAATGAGAAAAATAATACTCAAAATGGGAGAGGGGTTGTTACCACAAATATTTTCTTCAAAGGTTGTTCCTACAAAGATAAAGGTACATGTGCCAATGTGTACAAATTCAACCCTTCTTATAGGGCAAACCCATAGTTCACGGTGATAGGTTGTAGCTTAGCAAGATTCTAGAAGAGGTTCTTGAAGAAATTGATTATATTGATCCTATGATGAAACTTTGATGAGAGATTCCTCACTCACTTTTAAACTTTTGAATCGCTCAGATATTTGAGATGAGAAATTTGGAGAAATAAATGATGAAAATGATGGATAAATGTTGAAATCAGATTGAGCTTGCTCAACCATTGAATTATATTCAAATGGATTAGGGTCACATAGAATGGTGACGAGTTGATCTTTATACTTGAACTTCAAACACTGATGAAGGGTAGAAGGGATGAACTTCATTGTATGGATCCAAGGACATCCGAGGAGAATATTTAAAGATGCAGGGCAAGGAACCACATAGAAAAATTTATCTAAGATCTTGGGTCCAACTTTAAGAGGGAGGGATATAACACCATAGGCTTCTTGGGACTCATTTTTGAAAGCTTTGATGATAATGTCAAATTTAGTTAAGTCTTCCTCTTTTAACCCAAAATTTTGGAAAAATTGATAAGTGCACAAATTAAGGAAAGAGACATTTTCAATCAAGATTATTTTGACAAAATTTTCCCTAATAAATGTTGTAATATGGAGGGAAGAATCCCATCACAGGTTTGAGTAAGACTTATCATCATCCAAGAATATGATATGATGTATCCAAGAGAACCGACAATATTAACTACAACACTAGGGGAAATATATGGAGGGATAGATTGTTGTCTTAGAAGTTGTAACAAATATTCCCTATGAATAGAAGAAGTTTGCAGGAGTTCTAAGATAGAAATATTGGCTGGAGTACTGGATAAATGTTGGTGAAGGTCAAAATAAACTTGAGGTTTCAATACTAAAGGTGGAGTTCTTGTTCCTGTGCTCTTTCTTTGATTATTCTTCAAAACCAAGATGGCTTGCAATGAAGAATTGTTCTCCTGGTGAGGCTGCTAAGCCAACTGAGCCTGAACTTCCTTCCTGGAAGCTATTCCAACCATACCAACCATATTACCATATGTAGATGGCACATTCTAATGAGATACTTTATTAGTTGCCTGCTATCCATGCTTAGCTAGTTGATCTTAGAAGATCCCCATATCTTGATTAGTCCTAGGTGCTTGTTGAGTAGTAGGTTGATTATTTGAATGAGAGCCTTCTATGACAAGGCATCTTGCATCAATCAGATCCTAAACCATATGTTTCAACCTCTTACAAGAATTTATCCAATGTTCTACCCTATGATATGAACAATGTTGACCAACCTTGTACCAATTTAATGTAGTATTAGGTTACCTTATGTGGAGGTAACTCAATCATACTAATTTCTAAAAGCTACTTTAAAACTACTTCCATGGGTATGTTTAGTCTTGTGAAATTCCTTTGTGGAGGTTTTTGAAGTATCATCTTATGTAGGTTGTTAATGATATTGTTAATGGGCCTACTATATATTTCACCATCACCTACCACATGCTTACCCTTATGCTATGACTTAGTGGTTTTATATTATTTTATTTTGAGCTGTCCTCTTCTAATAAGATCATATTCCACATTTCCTTGCTAACTCAATTACTTGATCAAAATATGTGAGTGGTAGTTTCTAATGCATAAGATAGTTTTTCTTGTAAATTTCCAATAAATATCTCAAGCATATCTTGAGGAGGTAAAGTATATACCAAGTGTCCAACTAGAATTCTCCAATGAGCCAAGAATTCTGAAAAAATTTCCTCTCTACCTTGCTTCTGATTGTAATCATCTTTCATGGACACATCCTTTTCAACATAAGCACCAAAATGTTGAACAAATAATTTAGTTATCTCTTCAAAATTCCTCAAATAATGGATAGGTAACTGATAATACCATTCTAGTGCCATGTCATAAATACTCTTAGAAATATATTTAGTAGTAATATATCATCATATATGATATCATGGCAAGTTGTTCTAAACCTCCTTAAATTCTCAATTGGATCTTATGTTCCCTTGTATATAGGTAGAACCGGCATGGGAAAATTCTTAGGATAAGGTCTAGTAGCAAAAATAGGGTCTAGAGGTTGATTGTACATTTCTTTATAGTTGTAGGTGAAACTAGACGGCTGAATCATCTCCACTTTTGAAACTAGTTGTTTCACCATATTAGTTAAACTTTGCACCTCATGATTATTGGTTTGTAATATCCCTATATTACCTCAAGGTATGGGTATAGGTAGGATATTGGATGGGTACTTGGATCATGTTGGATGCATTGATACTATTGTGATATGTGATACCTTGTTGGAGAGGATAACTAATAGTTAGTTAACAGAAGCAAGAATGTTGAGATTAGTAGATTGAGGAGGAAATTGAAAATAATTTTGAGTGACACCACTAGTTTGGAAGGACTTGTGGACTCCTTTCAACGTTGGTGGTTATAATAGTGGCACAATTAGGTTGAGAAATATTATCATGATGCAAATGTTCTGACACAAGTTTATCATGGTCATGCCTAGGAGATATTACTAGAGAAGGAGGAGGAGTCCTAGTTCTTTCGAGTTGGGCTTCTCGCTCCATAGCCTTCAGTAATACATCCCTATGATGTTTCATAAAATCCAAAATATGCTCAAAATATTTAAAAAGGAAACCACCATTGGGCCCTTCAAAGGGATCATAGTTTGTTTTAGTTTCAACATTTTCTTGTTCTTCTAGATCAAGGTTAGGATTCTCTCTATCAACCTGATCATCTTCCTAAAGAATATGATCAAAGTCAAGATGATTTCATTGGATTATAAGGAATGGATTTGAAGAAGCAATAACAATGGATGCACCTAACAAATTTAATCGAAATGCAATCTACTTGTAATTATTGAATAAAAACATGCATAAGAAAGATGCTAAAGTAAGCTCTGAAATTGACAAATGTGTTAAGTAAAAAGGGGGGTTCTCCTTGTATTCATTAATTTATCAATTCAATGGTTACAATACATCCCCTTGAGGTATTTTCAATGTGATACATTTCAATTTACAAAACTTGAGGAATCAAATCCCTCCATGAGCTTAATGGTGCACATCAAGTGTTCTTCTCGCAACCCATAATTGAGAGCTATCCTTAGGATACATTTATTCAGATCCTTAGCTCCTCCCTCATGCATATAATACCTGCACCTACACACAAGATATTGAATTATGTTAATAGCATATGCATTTGATATTGAAAACCTTGAAAACCATAGAAAGTATGCATCTATGAATATGAAATTTATTTGCGACTATTCTAAACAACTCCAAATGACTTGAAATTTTAAAATAGATGATTTTGGAAGGATCTGAGCAGAAATCATAGTGAAATTATTAGTATCACTTATGGCCATTCCTAGGAGGGACAAGTAAGACTGCAATCATAAAAATATTAATTGACCTATCAAATCTACTCAAAACTTCACCAAATTTGGATATGGTGCTAATCTAATATTATAGAAATGAACTACATAGAAATCAGGTCAAAATTGTGGTCCAATTCATGGTCATCCCTAGGAGTTCCAATAATACCTAACCATACCAGGGGGGACGACCACAAACTGGGGTGGTTTTTACCACCAATTCCACTTGGATATGGTCAATAATCCTCCTAGGGGTCTTGTCATGGAATTTGGGAAACTAACTCTAAAAGGATTAGTTTTGGAGCAAATGAAAGTCTCCTAGAACACCGTAAAAGCACCTTCAATTGAAGAGGTTTCTAAGGCAAATAGGTGGGCAAAGGTTGAGGGCAAATATTGGTAGCACTTTAGTCAATAATTAAAAAATCCTCTTTTTTTGAATTGGGTGAAAACACCTCAATTTATAACCCAAGAGGGAAAAGTGGGAAAAGGGGAAATTTCTGGCATGTAAGGAAAGTGCTACCACTTGGCAATGCCTTTGCCATGCATAGGGGGGAAGAGGCATTCCATTTGGGACCTCCAATTTATAGGCCCTAATGGCTATGACAACCTCCCAATTTTTCATGATTGATTGGGCAAGATAAATGGTAGAAATTTATTACTATTTTTTATTCCCTTTTAATTTTGATGTATCTAGGTCATGGCCATCCCACCTAGGGATGACTGCATGTGGTTGTCCTTGGGTGGGACGATCATGAACTATGGTCATCCCTGGGTGGGACAACCATGGCTACATGTCCCAAAACCCTCCAAAAGTGGGGTAGAACTTACCAAAAGTTTTCAGGATCCCTAATTAACCCCTGATATTTGCCCAATGGGACCATATGATGTTGATAAGAGAGTTGCATTAGTAGTATTATACGATTTACATAATTTTAGTGTCTACAGGTGCCCCTTTTTTAGATGTTTTTTGTGCAATAGAGCGTTGAGCAAAAATATATGACTAAATCATTAAATGATTAAGGTTATTGAGTAACCTAACCAAATTAAGATGCCTCCATTGTGGAAAGAGCATACATTCTTTGAATCCTTGCTTTTGACATAGTTTAAAGATTATTTTTTGGTATACCTTTCAGCCACATTGTAGTGACAGTTGTATGGGCTTAGGGCATACTTGGTCTTGGTTCCTTCTTTCCTTGTGTGGGTAAATTTCCAAGGCTTCAAGGAGTCCAAGACTTTGTTTTGTTGCATTTGCTTATTATTTACTCCAACATAGGCTTGAAAATTTATCTTTGGCAAAGATTCTTTTGAATGTATGAAAATTGCACTTTTGAGTGTTTAAGTGTTGATTTTGATTATGAAATAATTATTATGACTACCCCCTCAAGTGATAAGTAAATGAGGGCATGAACAATAATAAAGTGATGAGTCACTTGACCATATGACTTAATTGGGATAACTACCAATTTTACCCATTATAAGATGTATCAATTTTGCTAGGATCTTGATCGTTTTGATGATACTTCATGGAAGCAAAAGACTAAATACCTCATTCCCGTGGAGTGGTCCAACCATAATGGTATTATTGGGGATTTAAATAGATACTTTTTATAAAATACATGAGCCCTTTGAATTCAATGTTGATCCTTTTTTAATTTTTTCAAATTTGACTTGTTTTTGGTGAGTTTGGGCCCTTTTTGTGAACTTTTTAAGCTATTTTTGTATGATTTTTTGGTGGTCATCCTTGGGTGGGATGGCTATATATTTTATGGCTATACCAAGTTGGGGCAGTTTACCAATTGGAAAACCATCCCATTTAGGGACAGCCATGCTTATTGCATTGCTATTTAATCCCAAAATGGGGCAAATGAGTTTATTCTTGCATTTTCAATTTGGCAACTTGAGAGGTGAAGAGGAGGGATTTTTTTTTTCTGAAGTGGAGCATTGATAAGAGTAACCCATAATAAGTATGAGCCAGCTATAGGACTCATCAAGCAACAAAGCCAATGTGATATGGATAAGGGCTACATTTCCTCCTATTCTTTATTAAATTTGAAATTGTAATGAATTGTGATTTTTCCCATAAAAATACACTAAATATCAATTAAAGAACCTTATTAGTAGTTAAATGTATGAATTTTAGCTTTATTTATATTTTAAATGCATTGTTTTACTTTTTTTTTGTTATTTTATTTCATTTTTAAAGCTATTTTATGAGTCAAAATGACCCAATTTTACTCAATTTTGGGGTTCATCCTTGGGTGGGACGGCCACTAGTAGCCATACTTGGGTGGAATGGTCACAAAACTAGGGGAAAAGGGTCCATTTTTAGTAATTTTTTGGTATTATGGGATGTTTTGATGCATTTTTAGGGCATTTGTATTGCATTTTTAGTGTCTTTTAGTTAACTTTCTTAACTTTGTCAGGTGGTGAAGAGTTGATATCGATGTATGAATAGTTTTTTAGAACATTAGGGATCTAATGACAGAGGAGTACTAGATGTGGTTTGATGCCATCAGTCTTAAGCATGTAACATGATTGGAGCCCATGGTGGTATATCGAGCTTATTTGACCACCTTGATAGACCTATGAGATCCTCACACCAACACTTTCCACCTTCCTACATGTGAGATGATGGTGACTCTTGAGGACATCTATCAGATATTATGCATTCTGATAGAGATGTGACCTATTGTATCCACACACTGAGATCAGAGAGATGTAGTTATGCAGATATTCTTTGGTCAGGATTGGGAGGATGCAGTACATGACCTCCCTAACAAAGGGATACTAGTGGATTTATGGTATGAGGCTGACATACTGACTACTAGACATGCTCTATTGTTGACTTTAATATCTAAAATTATACTACTATAATTGTTAGGCACTAGGTTCCCTTGGAACCTTTTGGAGTTGGTATTCACACTTGTGGAGTGCACGATAGATCAGTCGCTAGTGATGGCTTGGGGTCCTACATTACTAGCACAATTATATGATGATCTATATGAGATCAGATCCTATGGGTGGAAGGGTTTAGGGTGCAATTTTTTGCTATAGGTTTGGGGATGGTAACATATTGCTATGGATTGACCATGAGGACTGTCATGGATAACACGAGCATAGTTGGTTGATAAGGAGATAGGCTATGGAATTTTATGGTAGTGAGCCTAGGAGGTAGGTTAGAGTCGTTTCTTTTCAAGAAAGGTTGAGCACTACGTAGAGTCCTTTGCATGATTTGGGGTAGAGGATGTGACTTGGAGATCCTACAGGGATTGTCTAGTGTGGCATGACACTAAGGCACAAATTCACTGGGTGAGGTGAGGTAGATGGCCAGTTGGAAGACATGGGATTGAGCGGGATTACTTTCCTTATGTTCAAGTCCTACGGTAGTTTGGGTTATGCCAGGGGTTTCCTAGTGAGCCAGTGGTATATCGATACTATGGGGATGAGAGGACACTGGATTAGCCTATGATTGAGGTATTCTAAGAGAAGTCAGATCCTGTAGTGGATATATTTTATTTAGATGATGTCGATACTATAGTAGAGTATGAATCTTGGTGGGTGATGCACTAGTGGAAGGTAGGGGAGGCTGACAAGGATGATGTAGATGAGGATAGTGATGAGATTTCAATTGATGAGGATCTATACATAAGCGAGAAAAATATGGATCACCAAGTAGCAGATGAGTGGATATAACACCTTAACTTAGGGGTTCTATAGGATGACTTTGGTGAGGGTGAATTTGATGATCAAGTCTTACAGGCACATCTAGAAGCATGAGATACCATTGTTACTAAGTCGTGGGATGATCTTATCAGAGGTAGACGAGAGCATGCAGAGGAGATAGCTCTCCTATAGGCACAAGTGTAGAGTGCACAGGAAGAGATAGCTACTCTTTAGGCATAGGTTGAAGCACAAAGCCCTAGACATGGAGGATATAATAGTGGTAAGATAGTTAAACTAGGAGAGGAGGTGACACAGCTCCAAGCCTTAGCGAGGGACCTTTAGGGTCATTATAACGAGGAGTGAGCATTCACCTAAGTTTTGGAGGATGAGATAGTGCACCTTAGGGAGCGCATACCAACACATCATTCTACTAGTGGGTCACACCAGATTCAGAGGAGTGGTCAAAATAGTCTTCTACAAGGATGGGGTATCCTAGTAGTGCACAGAGGGCATATAGGTTAGGGGTATCAGATATATGAGCTCTCGTTGGACACCGATTGAGGGTGGGTGTGAGAGTCATAGTGTCAATCCTATGTGATCATGGATTTTTGAGACTCTATGGCTCTTTTTGATATTTTAAGATTATGAGATCTGAGGACCAACTTTATTGTAGCCTATGAGCAGTTTATGGATAAAGATGTAGCTTTGGATTTCGTACATACATATATATATATACATATATATATATATATATATATATGTGAGTTTTTTGTTATCATCATGTATTTCTTTACGACTTTATGATATGTATGCAATGCTTATATTTATTTTATAAAGTTATGATGGATGCCTATCATGTATGCATGTATTGTAATGTGATGTGATTTGATGATATGTATGTGTGTGTATGCAAAATGGAATGGATGATTGATTAAGGTGTATAATGTATTATGATTACTAGTTGACACATTAGATGCTAGCACCATAGACTGTACACAATTCATCTATTCATTATTTTAATGTTCTCATGACACTATGTAATGGCTTGTATAAATGTAAACTAACAAACATGTGATGGCATGATATAAAATGGAATGACTAATATAATGTTATATGATATGTTTAGGATTTTTAGGAGACTCAAACACTCTAGTTACCTAATCAAAAATTGTATAGTAACCATGCAATATTTTTAGCAAAGTATGAATTTTCTAAGATAACCAAGATATTCAAAATCTCTGTGCATGAATGTGAGTTCATTACTATGATAATGCATAAAGTTACCCTAGTGCCAAACAAGATTTATGCAGCCCATATGTACTAGAGATCACCCTATGAGTATCATTATCCTAAGTTTTGTACGTAGTTGGATTAGACCACTAGGCAATACATGCTACAAAAATATAGCTCATCCATATGAAAAAATTGGTCTGTACAAAATCTATTTGCTTATGTGACAAATATATCATCATGCATAAGGATACCACCATTACCAAGAGGGCTTGATGCCACCCAACCTGTAATGAGGATCACCTTATGGTTCTCTAATGTTGAGAATTACAAGGATTCAAGTTGAATACTCCCTTATTTTATTTTGTCTTTAAATTGTGTTAGGGAGTTGTTCATTTTTGTTATGGTGAGCAATGGATTTGGGTAGTGGTGATAACCATTGTTTATTTTTATTTTTTCTAATGGTGAAAACCACTATTTACTTTTGCTTATTTTTAGTGGTAATAACCACTGTTTATTTTTCTCTTTTGGACACTTGCCTCAAGTTGGTGTGAGGCAAGGGATTTTGATAGCTTTGGGTAAGGAGGAACTTGTTCTTTTGTCAATTCTCAGCATATTTGAACCATTCACATAGGGGGATGAGCGAGATAAACTTTTTGCTTAAGGTAACCTAGACCACTTTGTAGGTTTCATCTTTCCTTGTGCTAAACTTGGATTTATTAATATGAAAATGTGTTGGGATTTTGATGTATACAAGGTATAATCTAAGTAGGATTCTACCTTCTAAAAATCATGATAGCTTTCTACAAAATCTGAAAAGAAAACTAGAGATGGCTGAGTGACCAAAAACCCTAAATATGCCTTATGAACAATGTCTAAGGTAAGGGAAATAGACACACAATATGGAATATGGATGGAAATGATAAATATAATGTAAATAGGGGCTAGAACTAACCTTTGACAACATTAATTATGCCATATGCCTAGTGTACATTTTTGGTGTTAGACATGTATGATCAAATTTTAACAATGCACGATGTAATAATGATTATACCTAATGCAAGTGATCTTATAATGCAATGATATGAAATTTAATGTAATACAATATTTTTGTGCTTTTGATGTTTTTTGATGTTTTGGGTTTTTGATATATATGTATATATAGTTTGACCAATAGGTTTAGTGAATGCCATTGGGGCTTTTAGGTGACCAAAGGATTTATAGATACCTTTGGGGGTTTTGGGGGTGACCAAAGGGCATATAGATACCTCTTGGGATTTTTGGGGTGACCAAAGGGCTTATAGATACCTTTGGGGATTTTTTGGGTGACCAAAGGGCTTATAGGTGCCTTTGGAGCATTTTTAGGATGATGAAAGGACTTATAGATATCTTTGGAGGACTTTGGGGTGACCTAGACAGTCACAAACTACCTAGGATCATTTTAGGGTGATCTAGATAGTTATAGACTATCTAGGAGAATTTTGGGGTGACCTAGACAATCATAGACTGCCTAGGAGCATTTTAGGGTGACCTAGATAGTCGCAAACTACCTAGGAGTATTTTGGGGTGACCTAGATAGTTGTAGACTACCTAGGAGAATTTTGGGATAACCTAGATGATCATAGACTACCTAGGAGCATTTTAGGCTAACCTAGATGGTAATATACTACCTATGGGAGTTTTAGGATTACCTAGACAACCATAGATTATTTATGAGTGTTTTAGGGTGACCTAGATGGTCGTAGATCACCTAGGAGCATTTTAGGGTGACCTAGATGATTGTAGACCACCTAGGAGCATTTTAGGGTGACCTAGATAATCATAGACTACCCAAGAGCATTTTAGGGTGACCTAGATAGTAGTATACTACCTAGGAGTATTTTAGGGTGACCTATATGGTCATAGACCATCTAGGAGCATTTTAGGATGACGTAGACAATAATATATTTCCTAAGATCATTTTAGGGTGACCTACACAGTAATAGACTACCTAGGAGCATTTTAGGATGACCTAGATGGTTGTAGACCACCTAGGAGCATTTTAGGGTGACCTAGATAGTCGTATATTGCCTAGGAGAATTTTAGGGTGACTTAGATAGTCATATACTACCTAGGAGCATTTTAGGGTTACCAAAGGGCTTATAGATGCCTTTGGAGATTTTTAGGGCCTTTATATGGACTCCTTGCCTATAGAACCCCTATTTATAGACCCCCTGTCTATGTTTTATCACTATAACCGCTAGGGTGGTTGTGGTGAATTATGAGATCACTCTTCAAGTGGTAAAAGTTATCACCAAATAGGATATTGCAATGGGAACATACAAATATAGAAATATTCTTCATCATCCAATTGGACAACTTGCTCATATTCCTCATCTAAACTAGGGTAATTTATGGGAGCTATGCCATAGTCTGATTCATCATTTCTTGTCCATTTGTGAGGAGGAATTTGATCCTACTCCTCACTATTATATTAAAGGGTGTGTGAACTCTCTCCCACTTTGTGAGGTTGAGCAACATCACTGTATAACCCTTGATATACCATGTTTATGGGAAAATAATATCCCAATAAGTGGACATGATGTGGATTGGTATAGGGATAATATGCAAGCTCATCCCTGTAATTCAAACATAGGCATTCTAGACTCTTTGTGAGGACATCTAAAGGTACTGGATTGTTGCGTCCCAACCCAAATTTATCATATGGTAACTGATATTGTGGCTAGTAAGGAACACGAGTACCCTATTCATAAAACCCTAGAACAAAAACATGACAATTGCAATGATGTATATATCACATGGCTTAGTTAGGATTTGACATGTAATTTATATCCTTAGAGAAATGTTCATCATATTCTTCTTGTCGAGGAACTAGAAACGTTTCATACTTGATACCACCCTATACAAAATTCATTTGGTAGGGCAGTATACCTAGAGGTACAATGCTGCCTATGGTAAGATGAGGTCATCCCATATCTTGCACATCTCTATTGATGGAACTACTATGATTTTCTTGACCAAATACTCTCCTATTCATATAAAAGCAAGGCTTGATATGAATCAAAATGTACCTTCTAATATGGTTCCTCATCTGCAAGACTATGAATCTCTTCCATAAATATGATGGAAATTATGAGAGGGATTTCATCGATATTGGTCTCTTTGACATGTTCCTCTGTGGAGGATCTGACAATGAAAAAGGATTTTTTGAATTTGCCAATGATGATGATGACATGGATGAATTGATGTAAAATGAACGAGAATTAGATTAGGAAATTAATCAATCAAACATTAGGATTTGCCATTAACTTCAAAATATAAATAGGTTACAAAATATATTATTTAACAACTTAGCATTAGAAGCGCTAACATTTTTTAATAATAGATTATTATAACAAACTAACTAAATATCATAATATATTTAGTTATTAACCATAGTAACTAGAAAGTAATTCATAGCATAGTAACTATCTCCTATGGTAGAAAAGTAAATGTAATAACCTATGTAGTATAATGCAATATACTACCTATTTTACCCTAACATCCCCCCTTTATTACATTACTTTGATATACAAAGTTTATTTCAAAACAATTCAAATTTGACACGTCTAAGTGCCTTTGTGAAGATGTCAGAAACCTGTTCGTCGATGGGAATGTATTGGAGCTTGATGCTGTGTTTAGGAACTTCATCATGAATGAAATGACAATCTGTGTCAATATGCTTTGTGTGTTCATGATGGACTGGATTCTTGACCAAGCTCAAAACACCTGAGTTGTCACAAAACATGTGAATAGGAAGTTTCTTTGGTAGGTCCATGGTAGCCAAGATGCGACTTAACCATATCACTTCACACATAGCTCCACATGCAGTGTGATACTCTACCTTTGTTGAAGATAAAACAACCGCCTGCTACTTTTTACTATGCCATGAGATAAGACCAAATCCAAGATGAAATACATACCCTGATGTTGATTTTCTATCATCTATGGATCCAATGTAATCAGAGTCAATGTAAATCTATAATAAGAATGAATTATTCTTCTTATACTCTAGACTATAATCTGTACTACCCTGAATTTAGTGAAGAACCCTCTTAACTACTTTCCAATGAGAGACATTTGGTTCTTGCATGAACTATGAAAGATATTTTACAACATAAGTAATATCTAGTCTAGTATTAGTCAGATAAATGAGGTTTCCAATCATCTATCTATATAGTGTGCAATCTATATATGATGAGTCATCATATCATGATAACTGAAGCCCTGATTCCATCGGTGTTGCTTTGGGCTTACAATCAGTCATACAATATTTTTCTACTAAAGTCTTGGCATACTTTTTTTGAGTCACCCTAATATTATTTTTCTTCTATTCTATCTCAAGGCCAAGATAGTAGTGGAGAAGTCCTAGATCTATCATATCAAATGACTATTTCAAGTCATATTTCATATATTTAATCAATTTATCTGAATTTCCAGTGATGATAAGATCATCTACATATAACACAAGAATCACTATTTTAGAACCTATTTTCTTGATATAGATATTTGCGTCAGATGGACTTCTCTTAAATCCATGCTGCAATAGGTGACTATCCATTTTTATGTACCATGCTCTTGGGGCTTGTTTTATCCTATATAATGATTTTACCAACTTGTAAAATTTTTGCTCATGGTCTTCCTCAGCAAATCCAAGATGTTGAGTCATGTAAACTTCTTCTTTTAAGTCATCATTTAGAAAGGCAATTTTTACATCCATCTGATGTAATTTCCATCTGAAATGTGCTAC
The DNA here is from genome assembly GCA_028583015.1 of Wollemia nobilis. Lineage (NCBI taxonomy): Eukaryota > Viridiplantae > Streptophyta > Pinopsida > Araucariales > Araucariaceae > Wollemia > Wollemia nobilis. The sequence continues at coordinate 16,709,217 of JAQPPZ010016895.1, forward strand.
CATAGCATAAATAACTCGAATGGTGGTCATCCTTGATGTAGGAGCAAAGGTTTCCTCATAGTCAAGGCCTTACTTTTGAGCATAGCCCTTCGCCATGAGATGGGCCTTATGCTTGTCTATGGTACCATCTGCCTTATATTTGACTTTGTAAATCCATTTTTAGCCTATAGGTTTATTTCCTTTAGACAAATCTACTAGCTTCCATATTTTATTCTTGATGAGGGAGTTATGTTCTACATCCATAGCTGCCTTCCACTGAGGTAGTCTAAGTGCTTCATCAACTGTAGAAAGTTCATTTTCATAAAATGATGACAAGTAAACGCTCTCCTCATCTATTTCCATATAATCTTCCCTTGCTAACTCTCTATCAACATAAATGTCTTGAAAATTTGCATAAAGATCATCAACTAAAGTGGATACTTCAGTATTTTCTTGTTGAGTCATGCTTTGTGTCTTTGGATTATTGAGAGTAATATCAGGTGGGGAAGTGAGTTTGGAATATTTCATTGTGCTCGTATACCATTTGGGAGGATTTTTCTATTATGAAGAAGGATGTGGTTATTGCTCCTCATCATCTCAGTATATTGATGTAGTGTTGGGTGTGAAAGCTTCATCAAACACTAGATTTGTGGAACTAATAAGAGATTATTAGTAAATGGGTCTATCAATCAATAGCCTTTTGAGAATTCATCATATCCAAAAAAAAACATGGTAGGGACTTCTCATCTAATTTCTTTCTTTTCTCCTTGGGTATATGCATAAAATCCTTACACCCAAATACCCATAGATGAGATATGGAGGGTTTCCTTCCACTCCATGCTTCCTGAGGAGTCATACCTTCAAGATCCCTTGTGGGTGCTCTATTTAGAAGATATATTGTAGTTTGAATAGCTTCAACCCAGTAAATTTGCTCAAGATTGGCTCCCTTAAGCATACATCGAACCATTTCCATAATGGACCAATTTCTTCTCTTAGAAACTCCATTTTACTGAGGAGAATAGGTTGTGGTCAACTATATTTTTATCCCATGTGTTTGTAAAAATGAGGAAAATTCCTTTGATGTGTATTCCCCCCTCGATCTAAATAAAGGGTCTTGATGAAACATCCTGATTCTTTCTCAATTAGCTTTTTAAAGTGTTGAAAATAGGTAAATGCTTCAGACTTCAACTGCAAGAAGAAGACCCACATCTTGCGTGAGTGATCGTCTACAAAAAATTGAAAATACGATTTTCCCCAACAACTAGTAGATATGGGACCACACAAATCTGTGTGAACCAACTCCAAAGGTACCTTAGCTCGAAAGGAGATAGGTTCAAAGGGTACTTTGTGTTGCTTTCCTAACAATCAATCTAAGCACACTGGAAAAGTAGATGAAATAGTAGGCAGTACTTTCATGATTTGATATTTACTGAGTTCTAGTAAATATCATGAACTTAAATGCCCAAATATCTTATTCCATAAATATGTGGCCTCTTTTGTGGTTACTGCCATTGTAGTATATGTTGAGGTAATTACATCTAAGACAAACAAACCATGTTTGTATGAACCTGTTGCTATCTATTTTCCTTTCTTAGTGATAAAACAACGTTTCTTTTCTTTGTCCACCTTGAAATTGACATTCATGTGATTTTCCAAGATTTGTGGAACTAATAAGAGATTATTTTTCAATCCTGGTACATAAATAACTTCTTGAATTTTACATTATCCATCTAGAAGGGAGACAAAAACACTTCCTTCTCATTGAACTCATAGGTTTGATCATCAGCAATGGTGACCAGTCTACCTTCTCGAGCCTCAAATATCTCAAACCATGACTTATCGCCAGTCATATGCTTACTAGCACCTGAATCTATGTACCACACAGTGTCCTTGTGAGGGGAATCTATATGTGTCATGAGAACCTTGTGTGCTCATTCAAAGTACAAACTAGAATCTTCAACTACAATGTGTCCCTATTTTTGTTAATTTTGGTTCTTTGGTTTACCTTTGCCCTTCTTGTTTCCTTGTTCATTGGGTGGTTTGTTCTTAAACTAACATCTTTTGGTTTCATGAGTGTCCTTGTCACAAATCTTATAATACTGCTTCTTCTTTTGAGTCTCTTTGCCTTTACCCTTGTATTTATTAGAAGAAGAACCTTTCTGTTGATTCCAATTTTTCTTACCACCTTGTTTGTTTGAGAAAAGAGCATTGTTGGATACCTCATCTCTTTGGAGTTGATTAGCTTCTTCTTTTTTAAGCATATTTATCAACTCAACAAAAGTTACTGTCCTTCCAGATGCTTGTAATGAAGTTATCAACATTTTGTAGGAGTTTGGAAGAGCCCTCAAAATGATAGAGGTCAATACTTGGTCTTCCACTTTTTCTCCTAAGGATTTCTATTTTGTTTTCAATTTTTCCACTATGTATAAGAATAGCTCTACTATTTCTCCTAATTTCATATGAAGAGTATGAAGTTGTGTTTGGAGGTGAAGAATCGTTGATTGATTCTTCCCCACAAATATGGTTTTTAAGGCATCCCATGCCTCCTTACCATTCTTAGCTTCACTGATATGAGGTTGGATATCATCAGTAATAGCTAGCAAGATCATTAAGGATAGTTTTCTATCATTTTTATCAAATGTTGTTTGATTTGCTCCTGCTGATTGAGGTCTAGTTTCACTTCCATCCACTATAGACCATAGATCCGCTACAGTTAAGATAGCTTTCATCTTAGTCTTCCATGCAAAATAATTTGAACCTTTGAGCAGTTGGCTCTCAGTGAGATACTTGTGCATCATGGCCATGGTGAAGGTTTCAAATTGATAGGACTAAGATGGTTGTATATTGCACTATACCCTCAAAAGAGTATATGGAAGATGTTTAATTTGCTTCTATAAGATATTTAATGGCACCTGCTTTAACACCCTTCACAAGGGATGAAAAGTTTAAGGATTTTAAGCTAAACAAATAGAGAAAATTAAAGGGGTAGGTTTTGAAAGACTTCTGATTGTGCTCTCTAGGATATTTAATGGCACCTACCTTAACACCCTTCAAGAAGGATGGAAATTTTGAGGAAATTAAGCCAAAAAAAGAGATTTAATCAAGGTGTTTTGAATTTTGACTTTTTATGGGGAATAAAATTGACTTTGTTTTAACCTGTGCAAGGTGTAGCATGATTTGGAGTGAAGTTTGGGTTTTGTGAAATGCTCCTTCAATGTTCTATCTAATTCTTTAATTGCACACAAAAACATTATTTTTAGTGCAATAATAAAAAACAAGAGAGCAACCCAAATTATTATCACTCTAGGTGTCGAATGCAACCGAAAATGCACCTAGTATAGTCAATTTTTAAGAGAAGGCATTGAGTACAATCGAGAATGCACCTTTCTTGCTTTGAAATATCCCCTCTTTCTCTTTACTATTTTGCAAAAAAAATAGAATCATAAGATATGACTTCTATCCCCCTTAATTTTTACAAAATTGAAAAATTAAAGCACTCCTTTCAAGACAAGTCGACACACGACCCATGTTTGAAAGGCTTCCAGACCAGTCGACACACAACTTTGGTTTTTGTCTTCCACACTCAAGCATGAGGAGCAAAAAAAATAGGATTGAATAGATCTCAATTTTACAACAAAAAATTGCTATTTTATGTTTTATGTCTCCTTTCTTGAAGGAGAGAACAAAATCAAAGTTTGAAGGTTTGTGGAAAATGAGATAACCTTTATGCTTCCTCAATCATGGCATGCTATGTGTTTTGCAATAGAATTGTTGAGTTTCTATGTCTTGTATCTCCAAAAATTAATGAAGAAAACTATAGAAATTCTGTGGAGTTTATTGCAAAAAAATGTTGAAGCAGGTTTTTAAAATTTTCCAAAAAGAGGTTCCTATATTTCTTTCTTCTCCAATTGAGAGAAAACACTATTTGATTTTTGGAACATTTAAGGCAAAAATTTTGTTTGGATTTCAAGTTCTCTAAGTTTGATAAAGCAAAAAATATATGTATTTAAGATGAAATTTCTATAATTTAGGAAAAAATTGGAAAAAAATGGTCCAATTTGATTAAAAATTAAATATTTTATGCCAATTTGAAAATAAATTATAAAAAAATCAAAAAATAATATTTTTAATGCTGAAAAAAGCTGTAGAAAATTAAAAATTTATGAAATTGATTAAAAACCTTTGTATTTGGAGGTTTTGGGAATCAAACTGGTGCCTCCACGGATGCTAGGCGGTCGCGCTAGCCAATTGAGCCATGGCCTGGTTGGAAATGTCTCTGGTGCAGCTGCAACTTAAGGTGGCCGCAATGGTGATGAACCTTTATGGGATTTATCCCACATGCATCCCAAAATGGGATGCATAAGGCTTTATAAGTTGTGATACTCCCATCCAATGTCGATTACCTGCAGGTAATCGACGAGTCTCGCCTACCCTTTTTGGACGCTGCCACATCATGCCAAGCGTGGGCCTAGTCGAGTCTAAATCAAGTCCAAGTTAGTCTTGTCATCCAGTGGCTATCCACCATGTGTTGAGTTCGAGTCAGTCCTTCTGTCCAGTCAGCATCCAGGTGGCGCATGTTCATTGTGCCACGTATCGCCTAGTCAGTGTCTAGGTGGTGCATGGTCGTGATGCCATGTGTCACCTAGTCAATGGTCTAGGTTGCACCTTGGGGTGCATGCAGTCTAGAGATTGTTAGATCTCGCCACTTGTCGCATCATGATTGGTCAAGTTTAGGTATCAAAAAGCCTCCTACCCTCGTGGATCCTGAGGTGGTCGATGATCAAAGGGCATTGTTGCCCTCTTGGATCTCGAGGTCATAGCCCACATGTGCATCCATCTGGGAGGTGAGGGCACTCCTATCCTCTCGGTCCTCCTAGATTTATGGAGGCCACGTGGGTCTTCGGGTAGGCCTATAGAATTGCATGATGTGTGCAGGCTTGGAGGGCCTACGCACCACCTATGGGGCTAGTAAGCTACTGCAGGGGGTCTAGTGGGCCTGCGCAATGCGTGCGGGCTTGGTGAGCCTACACATTGCATGCGGGTCTTATAGGGCCTATGCATCGCCTATGTGGGGGCTAGTAGGGCTGCTCTTGTGATTTGAACCTATGGGCCTACAAGCCTCATGGAGAGTTGCAGAGATTCAAAAACTACCTGGGAATCCATGCAAGGAGACAACAGGCCTGATGGTGTAGAAGAGTCAGCAGGGAGGAGGAAACACAGATGCCAGGTAACCAAGTGGAACGAGTGATGCTCGTGTTATCCACTGCAACGAGCATACCAATGATGTAAACTGAATGAGAATTATATTAGGAAATTAATCAATCAAACATTAGGATTTGCCATTAACTTCAAAGTATAAATAGGTTACAAAATATATTATTTAATGACTTAGCATTAGAAGCGCTAACATCATTTAATAATAGATTATTCTAACAAACTAACTAAATATCATAAGATATTTAGTTATTAACCATAGTAACTAGAAAGTAATTCGTAGCATAGTAACTATCTCCTATGGTAGAAAAGTAAATGTAATAACCTATGTAGTATAATGCAATATACTACCTATTTTACCCTAACATGAGTATGGTAATGGTGTAATGGAAGGAAATGGATAGGGGAGTGGAACCTAAATGGATTTGTTTAGTTGGAAGTCCACATGAGTCGATGATAAGGTTGACTCAAGGATTTTTTGCACCATGTTGCAGTACTTAAAGGGCTCAAAGTCTACAAAGACTACGTGTACCTATCCTTCATATGTATACTTTAGATATTGATGAGCAATGGAAGGGATACACTTCATATCCCAGATCCAAGGTCTACCTAGCAATATGTTGTAGGCCATTTTACCCTCTAAAACATGACACAATATTAGTATAGTTTTGTGTCCCACCTGAATGGGTAGGACTATAGTGTCGACTATAAAGCATATCTATCATTAAATGATCAAAGGGTGTAGGTGGATGCCACAACATGAGATGCTAGAATTCCTAGGTACTTAACAGCACTTGTGGTTATTATATTTCTTGACTAACCAGTGTCTATTAGAACTCTCTTATACGGCATGACATTCGCACATGCAATGATGTGCAAAGGAGGGTCAACCACATCACTTGCTATGGTTTTGAGTTCGTGATCATGGAACTTGATCATTGGTTCATTACACTATTGCACATGCCCCATAAAATTGATAAAGGATTTAGACTCCTAGGGATACAACTCTATCGACTTAATAATATCCATTAGAGCTTCTCTATGAGGTGTAGATTATTGAATGAGCTCGTATATGGACAATCTAGTTGATGTTGTTCTTAAGCTTTGTGCAAGATTAATTTTTATTCACTACTAGCCTAGGTGGAAGGCTTTGTACTGGAGGTGGTGGAGGTTATGATATTTATAGAACATCGCTTGAAGCTACATGTGGTGCAACTTGACTTGGGTAGCATCTATTTCTAGTCATAATACTAACCATCCTGATGTAACCTTGTAGAGGAAGTACCATATTTACCTCATTCATTTGTTTGGTAGGAGCTACCTACACCTCATGAGTAGGTAAGGGGTCTTTGAAAACCCCCATCTATTTATTTTTTGGGGTGAGAGGATTATCCACTTGGATTTCACTCCTCTCTATCATTTATTGCATGACATTTTGAAACCATAGCATGTAGGCAAGTCATGGCCATTCTGCCTATGATATATATAAAATAAATCTTCTCAATGTTCCATAGGATTTTTCTTACCTATATTCAAGTCTATAGGCTTGATTTCTAGTAAATTAATCAATTTGGTAGCCCATAGATGATAAAATAGAGATTCCATTTAATCAATGAAGGGCATAAACTATCACCTAGGGCGATGTTGATTTTAGATTTGATTTGCTTTACAATTATTATTATAACTCATAGGAGGAGGTTGGGCCTGATAATTTTCCCTTTGAGGAGGAATCATTTGTGCAGGCCCTAGGAAATTAATGGCCACTTGATTGACCACTATCGACTTTGATGGTGTTAGGTTGCTCTTTAGATTTTTAGTCCACTCCTTGCAAGATTTTTCTATATTTCCCTCTTGGATTTTGATATCTTCTATGGTTCTAGCCTGTGCTAGAGAATATTCAAGAGTGGGATATTACTGGAGTTGTAAAAATAAATATATTGGTTTTAGACAACTCTTTGAAAACATCTAATTCAACTCGAACACTGGAAATAGATAAGGTAGCTTAGCTAGAATCGTTTGCCATCTATTTCCATAGTCAGTGATAGACTCATCATCCTATAGTTTTAACCATGTAAGGTTGGTTAAGGTCACCTTCCCATTGGTATTTAAGGTGAAATATTCCAAGAATGCATCTGGAAGTTATACCAAGGAGGTATAACTGTGTCCTTGGGGTCAAATTGGAGATGACCCATGCCTCCTTGCCTACTCCCTACAGTGTCAGCCCTTAAGTGGGCTTGACTATGGGTATATATCATAACTACATTTTATGAATCTCTATGTGATTATCTCCTTTACAATTTTTATAGATTCAAACACACAAAAATAGAAACACACAAGAATAAAAATTATTATCTATTTTAAATATTATGTATTCCTAAATTATTTGATGTGTTTGTAATTTGTTGCTTTTGTAAATAATCTCTTTCACATGTTTTAAATTTTTGTTGATGTAACTCTCAATTTTTAAAGGGATTTCACCTATACACTTGAAGATCAAAAACCAACAATGAAATTCTAGTTATGTGAACCAAGCAAAGTATGGATATGAAGCCCATACATGTTCAAGGAGCATAGGTCCTACCAGTCCTCACCCAATACTCACGTGGTCAACATTATACCCTCCGAAGAGAATTACATGCAAATTTTCCAAGATACATCGGATCTTGGAGCCAAATTTGGCCAAAAATGGGGTACGCAAGATTTGAGCCAATGGATGGAGATGAAACCCACCATTTCTGAACTCTATCAATGGTTGGGGATGAATTCCAACTCACTAACATTAAAAATAAGTGTGGTGTGTGTGGTTCCTTTTATGATTAAATGAAAGTAAACAAAAAAACACTCAATGATTTTTAACTAAATGCATAAATATAATTTTACTTTCATATTTTGATGCATAAATAAGTAAGGAACCTACAAAATTATTAACCTATATGAAACCCTAACCCTTAGGCAGGTCACAAGTAGGAAAACCACTCAAATGCATGTTTAAAGTTGTTATTTTTCCAATTTTTCTTTAATTTGTTAATTTGGATTTTAGTAAATGGAAATATAACTTTCAACCACACATAAAAGACATGAAAAAATAAAATTTAACATTTTTAAACAACCTAGCTACAAATTGATGGTTTAGGAACTTACCTTGTCTGCTTTGGAAACTGCTATTTTTGGAAATTTCTGCAGAAGAACCCTAGTTTTATGGCCATCCCTAGGTGGGAGAACTACAAATTTATGGGTTGTACTTGGATGGGATGGTTTTTGTGGTCATACCTAAAAGTTCCAATTAGGAATTCAGTGGCCTTCTAAGCCCAAAATGACCATAACCTGCAACATACAAAACATAAAAACAAGGTCAAAAATGGCAAAAAATGAAAAACAAAGAGAAGGGGCTAGGTCCCACCATGATCACCACTAAATAAGTGAGAAAAAAATATGTACCTAACATATTTTATCTGTTGGAAATTTTGGGTACCTTGAGTACATTGCCTTTGCTCAAGTATAGTTGTTGTCATTGATGTCAAAGGAGCTCTTGGTAGTTGTTGTCTTTGATGTCAAGGAGTTCTTGAAGCAATTTGATTAGTTGTCCAAGCATGTGTTTTGATGAAGGTTTCAATATGATCAGTAAGTCTCTATGTAGCCCAGTTGCAAAAAGATCAAGAAAAAGACAAGTAAGAAGAAGTATGCAGGCGGTTGGCAAAACTGTCGTGATTTCGCGACATGTTTTAGGAGAGAGAAAGCGCTGGCAAAACTGTCACGATTTCGCGACATGCTGGAAGGCAGAGGCAAAGCTAGCAAAACTGTCATGATTTCGTGACATGTTTGAGGAGAGAGAAAGTTTAGGCAAAACTGTCACGATTTCGTGACAAGTTGGAGTGCGAGGAATGAGTTGCAAAAGTGTCACGATTTCATGACAAGTTTCAATGAAGTTGTACGGATGCAGAAAGTGTCACGATTTCATGACAAGTTGAGTTGGCAGTGTTGAGTTGGAAAGCGTCACGATTTCATGACATGTTCCAATTTCAGGCTAGAAAAGAGCTTAAGGCAGCAAAAGCGTCACGATTTCGTGACATGTTCCAGTTTCACGAGCAGTTGGCAGAAAAGAGCTTAAGGCAGCGAAAGCGTCACGATTTCGTGACATGTTCCATTTTCGCTAGTGCAAACCGAGAAAAGGTTGAAGAAGCAAGAAGTGTCATGATTTCACGACAGAGTTGCTGATGACGTCAGAAAGGCAAATGTGTCATGATTTCATGACAAGAGCGGAGAAGAAGGCTTTAAAGTCTAAAGCGTCATGATTTCATGACAACAGGCTAAAGCAAGGTGTAAGGTAGACTGCAGTGTCATGATTTCATGACAACAAGCTAGTGAAAGTGTACGACAGGCTATAGTGTCACGATTTCATGACAACAAACCAAAGAAGGTGCACGATAGGCAGTAGTGTCATGATTTCATGATAGCAAGTAATACAAGGTGTACGACAGACAAAGGCGTAGCGATATCATGACATGTTTGAGTTTCATGCTAGAAAAGCTATAGAACAATAGAGGCGGTTGAAGCCGACGGAGTTAACCTTTGTCGACGAAGTGTAAGGTTGTGCAGTCGATGATTGTTTTAAGGATATATAGCCGACTAAGATCAAGAATTTAATCATGAATTATTGCTATAAAAGGAGGACTATTTTCGAGTTTCAAGTATCGAATGTGAGTGTCGAGTTTGCGCAAGTGAAGTCTGCTGTGCGCAAAGAGCAGTCGTATCGAATCGATCGAAGTGTGCATTCGAAGTGCGACTTTCGTAGAAGTAGAGTGTAGGAAGAAGTTCGATCGAGGAGAAGCAGACTGTGCGAAGAGGGTGTTGTTGTGGCTGCACATAGGCGCATAAGTTGTTGTGCGATCGAGTGCTATAGTATTTACATAGACTGTGTAAAGAAAGCAGAGTGTGCGAAGACTGCTGCGGTGGATGTGCAACGGAGCAGAAGCTAAGTTGAGAAGATAGTGCTGCATTTTGCGAAGATTGCACTACTATGTTTGGCGTAGAAGTTGAGAAGATAGTGTTGCTATAATTTGAGAAGACTATGTTGTTGTAGTTGCGCAGATAGTGAAAAGTTGTTTTCAACCAAGTGCAAAAAAGAACAGAGGAAGAGGACAATTGTGCCAGATCGAAGGACTGTGTTTGGTGCAGATAAGAGGACCAGCTTTGCAGTGACAGAGTTGAGGACAGAGATCTCCAGCCAGAGCAGGGAAGACAGGTGTCTTCTGTGGATAGAGTTCCACTTGCTAAGGGCAAAGGAGATAGAGGTCTTCTAGAGGATCACCAAGCAAAGCAGAATTAGGGGAAGGTATCTCCTTTGAGCCGAGGCTCATAAACATTGTAATCGGGAAGGATTCCCAGAGGACTTTGATATAACTTTTAGAGGAAAGTTTTATCCGTGGAGTAGCCCACCTTGGGTGAACCACGTTAAATGGGTCTTCTATGTGTGATGCTTTCTGTCTTGTTTAATATTATGTTGATGCCACTGCTATCTGAAATTAAAATTATTAAATGGTTAAGTCTTATACTGTTCACCCCCCCTCTCAGTATAAGTTCATGTTCTTCAATTGGTATCAGAGCAGGTCTCTCCAGAAAAAGCCTAACAGCTTGGAGAAGGATCTAACAGAGGAACATATAAATTCAGAAAAGGTTGAATTCGATCTCAAGAGTGAATTCTTCTTGGCCTTGAGAAAGCTTGAGAAACTCAGGGAAGAGAATTTTGTCCTCAAGCAGCATTGTCAAGAAAAAGAGATAGCAAGATCAGAATTGGCTCAAAGTGTTATAGATTTCAAAATTCTAGCTGAAGAAGGGAAGAAGATTGAACAAGTTCTAACAGAGGTTCTAAAAGGAAAGGTAGCTGATTGTGAGAAACTAGAAGGAGAGATTATGTCTCTTAGAGTGAAGTTAGAACAGTCAACTCTCAGACAGAATATTCCATGTGAAAAGAAGGATGGCATCACCATTCATGAAACAGGGTCTTCAAGCAAGAACAATCTTCACTCTGAAGAGCAATGGATTCCAGTTGATCGCAAAAAGAACAAACTTCCAAGGTATCAAAACAAGTTACATAATACCTTTCATGGATATTGTTTTTCCTGTAAAAAATTTGGTCACATAGCTATGCATTGCAATAAGTCTCTGAAGAGTCATAGTAAGGAAAATGTTAACTCATTTGCACCTCTTATGAATAAAAATATCATGTGTTACAAGTGCAAGAATTTTGGGCATATAGCAAGGATGTGCAGTTTGGATAGATTTAGTCTTGAGTTCTCAAAAAGGAGGAATGAGATAAAATCTAAGTCAATGATAGTTCAAACTGCTTTTCATGCTCAAGACAAAGTAGAAAAATGGTATCTTGATAGTGGCTGTTCAAAACATATGACTGGTGAAAAAGAAAAAATTTTGTCTTTAAAAGAAACAAACAGAGGAACAGTCAGTTTTGGAGATAACAGGTCCGCAAAGATCTGTGGTAAAGGGACTCTTAGTTTGGATGGGAAATCCAAAACAGAAAACGTGCTTTATGTAGAAGGGCTAAGACATAATCTGCTTAGTGTGAGTCAACTTTGTGATCAAGGGCACATAGTATCTTTCTTTTCGGATAGATGTGAGATAAGTAAAGAATTAAATGGAAAACTTATTGCTAGGGCTACAAGGACTCCAAACAATCTTTACATGCTGAGTGAGATAAAAAGAGAAAAATGCTTTCTAACTCAAGAAGATGAGAGTTGGTTGTGGCATAAAATATTGGGACATTTGAGTTTTGATAATCTGGTCAGTATTAGTAACAAGGAAGCAGTTAGAGACTTGCCCAAAATAAAAAGGCCCCAAAACATCATTTGCGGTCCTTGTCAACATGGTAAACAGACCAGAACCAGTTTCAAATCGAAAGGGTATACATCTTCCAAACCCTTGGATCTTATTCATACTGATTTGTGTGGCCCCACCAGAACTCAGAGCATTCAGGGAGATAGCTATTTCATGTTGTTTATAGATGATTACTCAAGAATGACTTGGGTTACTTTTCTCAAAGAAAAATCTGAAGCTTTTGAAAAATTTAAAGTTTTTAAAGAAATGATTGAAAATGAGACTGACAAGAGAATCAAATGCTTAAGATCAGATAGAGGAGGAGAGTTCACTTCAAATGAATTTGTGGAATACTGTGAACAACACGGAATCAAAAGAGAATATTCAGCAACAAGAACTCCTCAACAAAATGGAGTAGTTGAAAGAAAAAATAGAACTATTGAAAATATGGCTAGAGCAATGTTAGATGAGTCAAAACTTTCAGATGGTTTTTGGAGAGAAGCAGTAAATACAGCAGTCCACATCATTACCAGGGCTCAACTCAGAGTCAATCATCATAAAACTCCCTATGAGCTGTGGAAAGGAAGACCAGCTACAGTTAAACACTTCAAAGTGTTCGGGAGTAAGTGCTTCATCAGAAGGGAAGATCAAAATCTGGGTAAGTTTGATCCTAGGTGTGATGAGGGAATTTTTCTTGGATATTCCAGCAAAAGTAAGGCCTACAGATGCTTCAACAAAAGAACTCATACAGTTGTAGAGAGCATAAATGTAACAGTAGATGAAAAGACAGGGATAAGAGAACCAGTCAAGGAACTCAGTGATGGAATCTGTCAAGAAGAATTCAGAGAAGTGTCAGATGAAGAAGAGGAAAGACAACAACTGCTTCCCAAAACTCCTTCACGGTATGTTCAGAAACATCATCCCAAAGACTTGATCATTGGTGATCCAAATAGCAGGCAAACAAGAAGAAGAGTCATTCCTTCACATGAATCTATGAATGTTTCATTGTTATCTCAGATTGAGCCAAAAAAATTTAGCGAAGCATGTACAGATGATTTTTGGGTAAAAGCAATGGATGAAGAGCTAAATCAAATAGAGAAAAGTGAAACCTGGGATTTGGTTCCAAGACCTAAGAACAAGAATGTCATTGGCACAAAATGGGTATTCAGAAATAAACTTAATGAGGATGGAAATATTGTCAGGAACAAAGCCAGGTTAGTCTCGTAAAGGGTATGCTCAAGTCGAAGGTGTTGATTTCGAAGAGACGTTTGCGCTCGTTGCTCGTCTTGAAGCGATCAGAATGTTTTTGGCCCTGTCTAGTTTCAAATCTTTCAAAGTGTTTCAAATGGATGTAAAGTCTGCTTTTCTAAATGGGGTGTTGGATGAAGAAGTCTACATAGAACAGCCAGAAGGTGTGTCTCTCTCAGAACAACCAGACTATGTGTGTAAACTGAAAAAGGCACTGTACGGGTTAAAGCAAGCACCCAGGGCTTGGTACTCAAGACTTGACGGGTATCTTTATGAACAAGGATTCAGGAAAGGCATGGCAGATAGCAACTTGTACATTAAGAATAAAGGTGATGATATGATTATCATAGTTGTCTATGTCGATGACATTATTTTTGGGGGAAATAATACTCAGATGTGCAAAGTTTTTGCTAACACCATGCAAAAGGAATTCGAGATGTCTATGATTGGAGAGTTGTCATTCTTTTTAGGACTGCAGATTGCGCAATCAAAAGATGGTATATTTCTCTCTCGAGAAAAGTATATCAAAGAGATGTTAAAAAAATTTGGGATGATGGACAAGCAAACCCGTATGTACTCCAATGATTACAGGGTGCAATCTGAGTAAGGATGATGAATCTCCAGATGCAGATCAGAAATTGTACAGATCTATGATTGGCAGTTTACTATACAGTACAGCTACCAGACCGGATATCATGCAGGCCGTTGGATTAGTAGCAAGATTTCAGGCAGCTCCAAAAGAATCTCATGTTATAGCAGTCAAGAGGATATTCAGATATTTGAAGGGCACTATGGAGTTTGGGCTTTGGTATCCCAAAGGCGATGATTTCACCCTCACAGCCTATACAGATGCAGATTGGGCAGGCAGTATTGATGATAGAAAAAGCACTAGTGGTGGAGCATTCTTTCTGGGAAAGAGTCTGGTTTCTTGGCTGAGTAAGAAACAACCTTCAGTTTCCTTATCTACAGCAGAAGCTGAATACATAGCAGCAGTGGCTGGGTGCACTCAGGTTTTATGGATGAAAACAACCTTGGAGGATTTCAAAGTCAAGCATGAACAACCTATCCCTATTCTTTGTGATAATTCAAGTGCCATAAGTATTTCTAAAAATCCGGTAATGCACTCAAGGACGAAGCACATTTCTATCAAATATCATTTTCTAAGGGAGAAAGTGCAAGAGAAGCAGGTCAAGCTAGAGTATGTACCCACTAAAGAGCAGATTGCAGATATCTTCACCAAACCCCTTCCAAGAGATACGTTTGAGTATCTAAGGGAGAAATTGGGAGTTGTACTCTCACCTCAAGATTAATCACCTCATCAGGAGGTGGGGGAGGGACAAAGCCAAGAGGCTCTTTCTTAGTCCCGAGCCCCAAAGGTGACCCTTTGCCATTGATGACAAAGGGGGAGAGATATGAGTAAGGGGGAGTGCTTCAAGTGAAGAGAAGAGCTTCAAGTCAGGGGGAGCAAAAACTTCAATTGCAGAATTCTCGGTTGATGGATCAGTTGGTTCAGTTTTTGGCTCTTGAGATATGTTTTAAGTTAAAGGTTGCCATCAATGACAAAGGGGGAGATTGTTGGCAATTTTGGGTACCTTGAGTACATTGCCTTTGCTCAAGTATAGTTGTTGTCATTGATGTCAAAGGAGCTCTTGGTAGTTGTTGTCTTTGATGTCAAGGAGTTCTTGAAGCAATTTGATTAGTTGTCCAAGCATGTGTTTTGATGAAGGTTTCAGTATGATCAGTAAGTTTCTATGTAGCCCAGTTGCAAAAAGATCAAGAAAAAGACAAGTAAGAAGAAGTATGCAGGTGGCTGGAAAAACTGTCATGATTTCATGACATGTTTTAGGAGAGAGAAAGCACTGGCAAAACTGTCATGATTTCGCGACATGCTGGAAGGCAGAGGCAAAGCTGGCAAAACTGTCACGATTTCGCGACATGTTTGAGGAGAGAGAAAGTTTAGGCAAATCTGTCATGATTTCGTGACAAGTTGGAGGCGAGTTGAGTTGGAAAGTGTCACGATTTCATGACAAGTTTCAATGAAGTTGTACGGATGCAGAAAGTGTCACGATTTCACGACAAGTTGAGTTGGCAACTTGAGTGGCAGAAAGCGTCACGATTTCGTGACATGTTCCTTTCAGGAGTGTGAAAAGTGCTTAAGGAGGAAAGCGTCACGATTTCATGACATGTTCTAGTTTCACGAGCAGTTGGTAGAAAAGAGCTTAAGGCAGCAAAAGCGTCACGATTTCATGACATGTTCCATTTTCGCTAGTGCAAACCGAGAAAAGGTTGAAGAAGCAAGAAGTGTCACGATTTCATGACAAGTTGTCGATGACGTCAAAAAGGCAAATGTGTCATGATTTCATGACAGAAGCAGAGAAGAAGGCTTTAAAGTCTAAAGCGTCATGATTTCATGACAACAGGCTAAAGCAAGGTGTAAGGCAGACTGCAGTGTCACGATTTCGTGACAACAAGCTAGTGAAAGTGTACGGTAGGCTGTAGTGTCACGATTTCATGACAACAAACCAAAGAAGGCGCACGACAGGCAGTAGTGTCACGATTTCATGATAACAAGTAATACAAGGTGTACGACAGACAAAGGCGTAGCGATATCATGACATGTTTGAGTTTCATGCTAGAAAAGCTATAGAACAGCAGAGGCGGTTGAAGCCGACGGAGTTAACCTTTGTCGACGAAGTGTAAGGTTGTGCAGTCGATGATTGTTTTAAGGATATACAGACGACTAAGATCAAGAATTTAATCATGAATTATTGCTATAAAAGGAGGACTATTTTCGAGTTTCAAGTATCGAATGTGAGTGTCGAGTTTGCGCAAGTGAAGTCTACTGTGCGCAAAGAGCAGTCGTATCGAATCGATCGAAGTGTGCGTTCGAAGTGCGACTTTCGTAGAAGCAGAGTGTAGGAAGAAGTTCGATCGAGGAGAAGCAGACTATGCGAAGAGGGTGTTGTTGTGGCTGCACATAGGCGCATAAGTTGTTGTGCGATCGAGTGCTGCAGTATTTACACAGACTATGTAAAGAAAGCAGAGTGTGCGAAGACTGCTACGGTGGATGTGCAACGGAGCAGAAGCTAAGTTGAGAAGATAGTGCTGCTGCATTTTGCGAAGATTGCACTACTGTGTTTGCGCAGAAGTTGAGAAGATAGTGCTGCTGTAATTTGAGAAGACTGTGCTGCTGTAGTTGCGCAGACAGTGAAAAGTTGTTTTCAACCAAGTGCAGAAAAGAACAGAGGAAGAGGACAATTGTGCCAGACCGAAGGACTGTGTTTGGTGCAGATAAGAGGACCAGCTTTGCAGTGATAGAGTTGAGGACAGAGATCTCCAGCCAGAGCAGGGAAGACAGGTGTCTTCTATGGATAGAGTTCCACTTGCTAAGGGCAAAGGAGATAGAGGTCTTCTAGAGGATCACCAGCAAAGCAGAATTAGGGGAAGGTATCTCCTTTGAGCCGAGGCTCATAAACATTGTAATCGGGAAGGATTCCCAGAGGACTTTGATATAACTTTTAGAGGAAAGTTTTATCCGTGGAGTAGCCCACCTTGGGTGAACCACGTTAAATGGGTCTTCTATGTGTGATGCTTTCTGTCTTGTTTAATATTATGTTGATGCCACTGCTATCTGAAATTAAAATTATTAAATGGTTAAGTCTTATACTGTTCACCCCCCCTCTCAGTATAAGTTCATGTTCTTCATTATCGAAATGCAATCTACTTGTAATTATTGAATAAAAACATGCATAAGATTAATGCTAAAGTAAGCTCTGAAATTGAAAAATGTGTTAAGTAAAAAGGGGGTTCTTTTTATATTCATTAATTTATCAATTCAATGGTTATAATACATCCACTTGAGGGCTTTTCAATGTGATACATTTCAATTTACAAAACTTGAGGAATCAAATCCCTCCATGAGCTTAATGGCGCACATCAAGTGTTCTTCTCGCAACCCACAATTGAGAGCTATCCTTGGGCTATGTTTATTCAGATCCTTAGCTCCTCCCTCATGCATAGAATACCTGCACCTACACACAATATATTGAATGATGTTAATAGCATATGCGTTTGATATTAAAAACCCTAAAAACCATAGAAAGTATGCATCTATGAATATAAAATTTATTTGCGACTATTCTAAAAAACTCTAAATGAATTGAAATTTTAGTATGATGTTAAATAGATGATTTTGGAAATATCTGAGCAGAAATCATAGTGAAATTATTAGTAGAACTTGTGGCCATTCCTGGGAGGGACAAGTAATACTGCAATCATTAAAACATTAATTGACCTATCAAATCTACTCAAAACTTCACTAAATTTGGATGTGATGCTAATCTAATGGTATAGAAATGAACTACATTTAAATCAAGTTAAAATTATGGGCCAATTTATGGCCATACCTAGAAGTTCCAATAAGACCTAATAATTGTACCATGGGGACGACCACAAACTGGGGTGGTTTTTGCCACCAATTCCACTTGGATATGGTCAATAATCCTCCTAGGGATCTTTTCATCGAATTTGGGAAACTAACTCTCAAAATTGATGGGTTTTGGAGCAAATGAAAGTCTCCTAGAACACCCTAAAAGCACCTTCAATTGAAGAGGTTTCCAAGGCAAATAGGTGGGCAAAGGTTGAGGGTAAATATTGGTAGCACTTCGTGGTCAATAATTGCAAAATCCTCTTTTTTTTAATTGGGTGAAAACACCTCAATTTATAGCCCAAGAGGGCATATGGGGCAAAGGGGCAAGTTCTGGAATGCAAGGCAAGTATCGCCACTTGGAAATGCCTTTGCCATGCATAGGGGGGAAGAGGCCTTCCATTTGGGACCTCCAATTTGGAGGCCCTAATGGCCATGACAACCTCCTAATCTGTCATGATTTATTGGGTAGGATAAATGGTAGAAATTGATTAAAATTTATCCCACCCTTTGACTTTTTAGGGGTCTAGATCATGGTCGTCCCACCCAGGGATGGCTGCATGTGGTTGTCCCTAGGTGGGACAACCATAAACTGTGGCCATACCTAGGTGGGGCGACCATCTCTACATGTCCTAAAACCTTCTAAAAGTGGGGTAAACCTTACCAAAAGTGGTTGGGATCCCTAATTAACCCCTAAGGATTACCCAATGGGGTCATATAATGTCGATAAGAGAGTTTCATTAGAGTATTATCTGATTTACATGATTTTAGTGTCTACAGAATCCATTAAAATAAGTGAAAGGATAGAAGAGAAAACTAACAAAATGCACACAAGAAGGTTCTTAAGATATTTTTTAATGATCTTCTAACTCTAAAAAAATAAATAAATGGTCTTTTTTTAGAAGTTTTCAAAATAAAAATAAATGGGTTCCTATCTTAGCCACTAAGACATGTCTTCACATCGGGTTCATAAAATATGTAGAGGGGGAAAACTATGCATCGATG
This sequence comes from Wollemia nobilis, assembly GCA_028583015.1. Taxonomy (NCBI): domain Eukaryota; kingdom Viridiplantae; phylum Streptophyta; class Pinopsida; order Araucariales; family Araucariaceae; genus Wollemia; species Wollemia nobilis. Next base: position 16,727,917 of record JAQPPZ010016895.1, read on the forward strand.
TATGATTATCAAGGCTGGATCTATAGGGAAGCCTTAAAGTGACCGCAGTGGTTGTTATAACTCTACACTCAATGTGGAGGAGGAATAGGTTCACCAAGAATGATTTAAAATCCTATAAAATAGCTTCATAAATACCTAGAAAATTTGATCAGTGTTTGGGGGCCTACTTGGGCTGCTATATAGCTTAGCTTGGCAGTGCAATATTCAAGCCCCCTTGGTCTTCTTAGCTAACCTATTTGAAATAAAAATGATCTTTGAACTTTGGAACATGCACAAATATAGCAAAATAGGTATGAAATAGCAATGTGAAATGCATCAGGGATGGACACAACAAAAAGGTTAAAAAAAATGCAAATTAGGATTTTAAAGTGTAAATATTACTCTCAAAACCCTAATTTTACCAAATTTATGACCTATAAATAAGAGGCATAATATAGTTGATAAAATTTATGCCTTTTATGGGTGAAGTGCAAATTTGGCTCAAATGCCCTTTTCAAAGCCTAAAAAAATAAAAAACAATGTGCAAAATGTAGAAAATGGAGTGATAAATGCTAACAAAACAAATGTAAAACTTGATGAGATGATGGAGAAATCATGTATCAATGAAGAGGTGGAATAAGCACTCCAAAGTAGTTTATCTATCCAATCATCAAGACTTCTTCACTCAATACCCAAGGTCAACAATCACTAAGCATCAAAATAGCCAAAACAACTTGCAACAAAAATCCACTTGAAAACATGAGCATGTGTGCATGTCAAGAATTAGAATTACCACCAAAAAGCATTGGGAGAACTAAGGGGATATAAACCCTTATTTATAAGAGGTTTTAAGGGGAAAGTAAAATTTCACTTTAGGCAAAACCGACCTCAATATGGGTCGATCAAGGGAGGGATTTAAGTGAGAAAAACCCCTAAAAAGCTAAATTTGTACCCCCTCCATATGGGACATAAATTTTGCAAGTCAAGTTCACACCCACTATGGATCGGGTGTAGATTTGGTAAATCTAGGAAAAAAGGCAAGGGGAGAAGGCAAAAAGACCCAAAACTTGCATTTAGCAAGTTTGGGTGGCTGGATAAGGATCTAAGGGAGATTTGAATCATCATGGTGGGTCAAATTTCCATGTCTACATTAGGTTTTAAAATTTTTTGTCCTTCCAAAATTTGCAAAAGTCCCCTAGTCAATTTTCATTAGAATGTTCCTTTTGTTCTTGGTCCTTTTTTATTATTTCAATTTTTTTCTCCTCCTTTTAAAGCTTTGTAGAAGTCATGTGCTCAAAGGAATTTTTAAATTTTTTGGTATTTTCAATGTTAGAACTTAATCTTCCTAAGTCTAAAGCCTTATGTCAAAATAAATTGTGGGCCCCCCATGGTCTTTTATTATTTCCTAAGGCCTAAGAAAGGGTATTTTATTTATTTTTCTCCCCCCCACCTATTTTTTAATCTTCCTAAGGTGGCCCTCAAAATTTCTAAAATCCTATTTTACATTTTTGCCTACTAGCCATTGGAATACCTTATCCAATAGCCATTGGAAAATTTACAAAATTAAAAAATTCTTCCTAGCCATTTCTACTTTGAAACTTTAACATGTCTAAGGTCCCTAAAGCTTTGTGCCAAGTCTATGTTATTTTTTCAACAAAATTTTTTGCTTTCCTAAAATATTTTTTCTAATTCAAAGTCACCACCAAAAAAAGTGCCCCCTACCATGTTTTCTTTTTCCCCTGAGACCTAAAGTCTTAAGTTATGTAAAAATTTTAATTTCTTCCCAAAGGTTAATATTTTTTCCCCTTTATTGTATCCATGCACCCCCTTTGTTAAAGATCATGCACTTCCATCGAACATCAATAATTGGCATTTACCCCTTCTTGCTAGGAAAATATCAAAAGGTCAAAATCAAATGTAGGAGATCAATGGATCAAACATAGGTACAAAGATCCTAAAATGTGGATTTAGGTGCATCAATCAATGGCACTCCAAACTAATGATGGTACATGGTGATATATGACTATCAAGTTTGGATGCACTAGATTTTATGGCTTTGAGAGACACTCTATATCCTACAATGTAGATTCAAGTAAACTAATCAATGGCACTCCAAATCAATGGTGACATGTTGTGAAATATTGCTAGTAGTTTTGGATGCACTATATCTAATGGCTTTGAGAGATGCGCTAGATCCTATAGTGCAAATTCAAGCACTCCAAACTGAAGGTGATACATGGTGATGTATGGTTATAGGATTCAACCATGTGCAACGGTAGTACTTTTATTGGGGTTTTAGTCTCACATTTAGTGTGGGCTGGTCCTCAAGTTGTTTAAAGGTACAATGGCACCCTAAGTGGATTGACCACCTCATGTTGGTCAGGATAGCCTCCTGTATGGGGCCACCCAAAAGGTTCTAATTGGTGGTAACCATGTGGGAGGTCCATGCAGGATAAATATAGAGGTAGTTATAAAAAGGTAATATAAAACCATCATCAAGCTTTAAATGACGGTATCTTAGCCAACTAATACCACCATCAAGCTAAAAATAGGAGCCACAATGAATGCAATTAGTGGTCTGGACTAAAATGGATCCAAGTGCAGTAGTTATGGGTTATCATCTAACTTTTAATAGAGGTAGTTATAGTTAGAACAAAATGGGCCATCATCAAGCAATAAAAGGATCTGCCTCAACCAAGAAAGGGATCAAGTTTTATGTAATAAAATGTTGTGAGAGGTATACCAAAGTTATTAGGCAAACAAACACAATTCCATTGAATAGAGTTTGAATAAATAATACAACATAGGCCCAAATTAGCCCGTAGATGTAGGATCTAATCAATTGCATAGAGCCCGAATTAACAAATATACTAAAATAAGGCTAACAATAATATTCACCCTAACTAGAATATATCCCATCAATTAAATAATGAAATAATTAAATATACGCTAACATCCCCCTTATTACATTATTTTGAAATACAAAGGGAGTTGCGAAACAACTCAAACTTGATATGTGCAAGTACCTTAGTGAAAATATCCGCAACTTGTTCATTGGTGGGAACGTACTAAATTTGAATGTGGTGCCTTGGAACTTCATATCAAATGAAGTGACATTGATTTTAATTGTGTTTGGTTCGTTAATGAAACATTGGATTCGTAACGAGATTCAAAACACCTTGGTTGTCATAGAACAAGTGTATTGGATATTTGGATGGAAGACCCATACTTGTCAATATGCGATGCAACCATATCACCTCACATACTAATTCATGTGCGATATGATAATCTACTTATGTAGATGAAATAGCAACCACCTATTGCTTCTTCTTGTGTCGAGAGATAGGACCGGATCTAAGATAAAAATATATATCCTGAAGATGACTTTTGATCATCATATGATCAGATATAGTCTGAGCCTGTGTATCCTTGCAAGAAGAATTGATTATTCTTATTGTACTCTAGGCCATATTCAATGATTCAATAGTACCATGGACATAGTGAATAATGTATTTTTCTGCTTTCCATTGAGTGACCTTAGGCTCCTACATAAACCTTGAAAGATAATTTATAGCAAATACGATATCTGGTCTAGTGTTCATCAGATATATGAGACTCACAATAAGTTGGATATAGAGAGTATAATCTATCTGAGGTGAATCATAATACCATGATAACTAAAGCCTTTATTCCATCAGATTTGCTATTGGCTTGCAATAAGTCATGTAATACTTTTCTAACAATGTCTTGGCATACGTTTTCTGTGATACCTTGATGTGATGATTCTTTTGGTTCACTTCCAAGCTAATATAATAGTGGTTACCATTTTCTTGTGTCTTGTTTAATCATCCCATTTTATTCTTCATTAGTGTATGGGATTTTTCTAAGGAGGTTTCCAATTTACTAAGATTATTTCCAATGGTTGAGATCAGAAACCATCCAATTCTTTGTTATATCATTTGAATGAAGAGTTGAAGTTCTCTATTTCAACATTTAAATGGATATTTTATTTGTAGTTGCTTAGTGATATCTAGTTATCTTGATAAAAATACTATTATAATGATATTTTACATTAATACAATCTTGCTTCCTCCTTTGAGCATTTTTGTGTGCAGTTTTATTTGTTGTCTTGTTTACATGTTACATAATTTGAATGTGTAAATGACACCTTCCTTCACTAGCATGTTCAATAACTTTTATTGCATTATTTGAATGAATGTGGTTGGCTTATGTTTTATCTTCTTCTATTTATTTCCATTTCATATCAGTGTTTTAAGCCTTGCTACAATTACCCAATGGATAAGGTACCGATCTACTGATTGAATCACTAGTTCGGAGTTACTTTTAAGCTTAGTCAAATACTATGTTACATTTCTTTATTTTTACAATTTGTATGAGCATGAACATATCTTAAGTATTATAATACCACTTCTAGGTTTTTCTTAACTTAGTTTGTCTAGATTCTTAGGATAATATTTTTCTAAGTTAAAGAGGTGGATACACTAGAGTTCATAGTGTTGATTGGATCCAAAAAATATTGTAGCATGACAAATCTCCAAGGGTGCAATAATTTCATCCAACAGTTTTTGGTATCATTTTTGGGGAGGAATTAGTACTATTTTTTGTTTTGTATTTTTCTTAGTCTTTCCCAAATCCCTTGAGTAAAATTTGTGAGAATTGAGAGGGTATCGACCCAAGTAGTCTTGGCTTGAGTATTGTTGAAGATCTTGCCATTTTTTTAGAAACCTATGCTAGCGAATATGAATGAAATTGAAACATTAAAAATCAAGAAAGGAGGAGCTAGATCTAGTGTCTATAGTAAAAAATGGCAAATAATTACTCACTAGAGTATCAAATCCTAAGGTATTCTTCAAATCTTAGAAAAAAACTTCAATTCCAATTCATGTTATTCCTATTTCTAGTCCCAATTCTGGTTTAAATTAGTCTCCCCTTGCTATAAATAAGATACCCATAGCGAATCAACTTGTAGTGAGCATGTCAACTCCTAATTCTAACCATAATGTCAATCAAATGTGAATCAATAGGTATAGAGCTTTTTTTTTACCCTCAAATCTAAATCCCCTCCCTAGTAAAGCTCATAAGTACTTGCCTAAATTTTAAGGAAATAATTTTGTCATCGATGAAGACCATATTAGGGATTTTTTATATGCTTTGGATAATCTTGAAGTAAATTATGAAGATGTTGTACTTAGGATTTTCTATCAAAATTCAGAGAAATATGCTCAAGAATGGTTTAACAACCTTGGAGCTGCTACTATCCATAATTTTTAAAAAATGGAGCAAGCCTTTCTCAAGAAATATGGAGAAAGGAAGAATGAATAGTTTTTGTTGATAGAATTGTTAGTATTTGAAGATAAATACTTAATATAAATTAACCACAAGATATCAAATAAAGTTGCAATTCAATATATATGATAATGGTAATATTATAAATATATAAAACTCAAAAATAACTTTAACAATCACTCATAAAATTGTCATTAATAAATGCTCATGAAAATAGTACAATAGCTTTGTAAGTATCAAGTAAGTGTCACATAAATCAAGGCTATAAATTGTATAAAAAACCTTTCTACAATGACTCTTGGATTTATATGACTCTTCCATACCTTGTGACTCTTGGCTCTCCTTTGCACACATATGGAGCTCTATTTGATGTACACTTGTAATATGAATATTCACTATCTTTTCCTAATCTATGGACACATGTACACATGGACTAATGTGCATATTTATATTTTTAATATTATGCACACTTGTGCATTTATTACATTGTATAAATTAAATACTTAACCTAATCTAATCATGTACCCATGGTGGTACATTGACATATACCAAATAATATAATATATTCCAATAAGAATTAGCTACCATGAAGAAGAAAGAAAATGAATTAGTGGAATATTTCAATAGGATATTATTTAAGAATAGGAACAAGATCCTAATAGCATTAAGGCCAATGATGATTAGTCCATCTATTATACAAGAATGCCTTCCCTGGAGATTTTAGTTATGAATTAAGATAGCAAGCAACAACCACCATTGACACATGTATGAAGAGGGCTATTGAAATAGAAAGAAATATGATTGATAGTGAGAATATGAAAGCATACTCTTTGGAGACCAATCAACCTGAAAGAAATCCCAATAAGGTTGAATTCTTTGTTAGGATCCCCATCCTAACATAACCTCATTATAATTACTAATTATTTATTAATTATTATTCTCATAATGAAACATCATGTCCTTCCATAAGTAACCTTAGAGTAGATATATAGGTTAGATATCTTTGGAAGAGCATCCATGATTGAATAATAAAATATATCTTTAAAACCATTGGAGGGACCCCCTTATCAATGCAATAGTGATTCTCTTAATTTAGATGTTATTTTATTTATTTATTTATTTATTAAATATTTTTCTATAACCTTTAGGGTTCTACCATCTGGTATCAGAGCATGATTCTGGATAGATTTCACTATGAAAATTTCTTTAGATAATTTTACATCCATAAACATAACTCCAGTACAATGCCATTACATGCAAAGTCTCCTGAAACCAGAGTGTAGAATCCATTTTCATCCGAAATTTGGAGATAAATAAATTCAATCATTAAATTGAGCCCAAAACTCTGTCTTCCATAATAGCATGATCACAAAAAAAAAAACCTTTAGAAGGTATTGTTGGAGATTCAGGGATAATGGTATATCCATTACAAAATTTAGACCACCCAAGTAGACATCGATCACCCAGATTTACAACATATGAGGACAAAAAAAAAATCAATTAATTCAATTAATTGTTAAATTTAAGTTCATCATTGATCTCCAATGTACCTGCTCGATCTCACTATATTCTCACAAAAAAATCATAACTAGCATAAATTCATAGCTAAAACAAAATTCATTGACTCTTCCTATCAATGGATAAATTCTTACGAAACCACTGGATCACAAAAAGTACCTTGTAGGAGTTGTCCTCTGTGGTTCTTTGTCAGGAAACTTTGCAATAAGGATAAATTCAATTTTCTAATTATCTAACATAAAATTGATGTATTCTAGCAACCAAAGTAGTTCCCAATGAATTTTTGTAATTTTTGGTAGGTTCTAGGGTTATGGTCACCCTCGATGAAAAAAAACACTGTGTTCTTTGTACTTGTGGTGTGGTAGAATTCTATAGGATATTCATCATAGTTGGAGTACAGTTACAGATAAATCTCTACAAATCATCTAGATTCGCTCATTCTGTACCACTCCTTCTAAAGACCATTCTTAAACTCTGGTGTAACAAATTCAGCATTTGTGAATGCCCTCTTGATGAATTATCTCCTTCTAGTGATGTTATGATACTCTAATGCAAGCAACCACTTTTTGACAACATATGGTGCAAATAACCTAAAATTGCTAAGGTTACCAGATTGATTTTTATCATCGATAAATTTTTCTCTAGGTAACTTTCACATCTTAGGTAACGTCGACATTCACATAAGATTTTTGCGGTGATAATAAACCTCTAGTGACCATAAAACTTAGAAATCCTATGGTTTTAAATTAATTTATAACCGTCAAAAGTTCACCGAAAGAAAAAAAACTTTGCAAAAAGATGTTAAAAATCCCTTTGACCAATCATAAACCACCTCTCAAAGACTTTTTTCATCCAATTGAATTCTCAATTTGCATCATCCAATCATAGTTTGGAGGAATTAATCGATATTTTGTAAGATTATAATTCATAAGGTTTAAAACTTAACATTAAAAGGTGTCGCGTGTATCTGCAAAAATGGGTAATTAACATTGAGTTTAAAAAAAAACTTTGATATTAAAATCCACATTGGCCTTGTTGTGGCCAACATAGGCAATAAAAGGGGTAATTCACAACATAAACATTGTGACCACCCAATGGTGGTCACAAATACTTTCCTGTGTCCTACAATTCTCAACCTTGCATGCCATACCACCTTGCTATTAACTCCTAGCATGTTGTTCTGCTTCACTTTCAATTTCCACTTGTTGTGTCATGATATACCACATTACTGTTAACATTCTTCTTGTCATGTCGTGTTGCCTTGCCCACCAAAAATCTAATATTTGAAATTTGAAATTTGCTAAAAACAATTTTTGGCCAAATAAATTCAAAATTTTGAGCAATTTATTCAATTTTTTGCTAAAATTTAATTTTTGAAGACTTGAATTTTGCAAACCAACCCTAAAATGGTCGATGGTAGGAGATCACAGGACATTACCCTCAAGGAATTCATCCAGGATATTTTCCAATGGATGGACCAAATTACTAAATATTTTTTACTGAGGTAGGAATTTGATCTAATAGAGGAAGTTGATCCTTGTTCATCCATAATGGGCAAATATGAGGAAGATGAGCAAGAAATAATCGAAATACCTAATCATATCTAGGCAGACAATGAGGTTGATATGCAAGAATTTATTGCTACACTCAGAGAGTATAAGGTAGACCTACCCGAAGTGACCAATGGAGGCTAGACATACACTCTACAAAAACTACACACAAGTTTCTCACCACCAATGACTTATCATCGTATAAGCAACCTGATTCAGAAAGGAGGCAAAAGAGTGAATGCACATTTATTTTCCCTTTGTTCTACATAGGGAGAACCTACTAAAGTGGAAGCCCACTGTCATCACACTTCTACTATTCTTCATGGCAACCCCCCACTAATTATTCAACCCTCAAGATATCCCTACCTTCATAAAAGTAAGATTAAAATAGTACAAGAACTTGCACAAATTCTACATGGAAAACAAGGGACAAAGCTCCTCACTTTGAGCTTTGAGGATAAATCTCCTTTTAAGGATGGTGGCATGTTACGGTCCCCATCCTAACATAACCTCATTATAATTACTAATTATTTATTAATTATTATTCTCATAATGAAACATCATGTCCTTCCATAAGTAACCTTAGAGTAGATATATAGGTTAGATAGATATCTTCGAAAGATCATCCATGATTGAATAATAAAATATATCTTTAAAACCATTGGAGGGACCCCCTTATCAATGCAACAATGATTCTCTTAATTTAGATGTTTATTTATTTATTAAATATTTTGCTAGAACCTTCAGGGTTTTACCATTCTTTATCCCAAAGAAAACATATCAGGATCCTATGAACAAAAGTGCAAATCAATTGAGTGATATGTTAACCACTTTGAATAATAGATTGGATAGAATTAAAAAGGTAAATACAACATTGCTAAAACTTCACAAGGTGATAGTATAAAACAAGTAGATAGCAAGCCTCCTTTCAAAAGCAATTTCAATAGAAACTAGAATAACAATAGAAATGAGAGGGAAATAGGAACCAAAATGGAAATTAGAAAAATAAATAAATAAAAAGAGATATAGGTTTTATTCCAAACCCAATACCATCTAACAATATAGAATTAGATCATACTTTCTATTGATATACTTGTGATGCACCACATAACCTTGTTGATTGTGGTATTTATCTAAATTTACATTCTAATGTTGATTTAAATGTTAAATCTAAAGAAGAATAATATATTAGAATTAAGATATGCTAGACTCAAGAGGATGAGGTTAGAGAAAAATAATTTGAAAAATATGTGGATATATGTGCCAATAATAATAAACAAAGAGCCTTAGTTTTTAGAGATGCACAAACCTCAAGTGAGTCTCCTAATACTAGATTTGATAGGATGAAACATAGGAAGCTTATACCTACAATTGAAAAGGTTGAGCCTCTAGAGAATACATGCTATTAATATCAAGAATATAATACTAGGTGATAGAACTAATGAGGGATCTACCCAAAAATATAAAACCATAGGAATGATTTCATAGAAAAAGGTAAACCAGATGAAGCAACAAATGATTCTTAAAGAGCCTAATCCAAAAAAAACAAGATGACTTGATCAATCAAAAATCTAAAAAAGAAATTAATGATAAGAAATATTAGTTTGATTTATGTATAGAGGTTTTCAAGCAAAAATTTAACATCAATTTTGGGAATTAATGACCATCCCAAAGTATTAATATCAAGTATGTAGAGTCTTCAAGTTAACTGATTAGTCAGAATATCAACCTAAAGGCCCCATAGGCCTTAAGAATAATGTAATCATATCCCCATATCTAGTTAAAACAATTCTAGATATCCCTAAGGTACACATCAAGCTATGGGGACCAATATGTTATTCATAATTGCATGCTTGATAGTGGTGCTTCTATGTAATTTCAAAATAAGTAGTCAATAATCTGGGTTTGAATTTTCAAAAAACACCCCCTATTTTTATAATGGATAATATTGCACGTGGGAATAGGAGAAAATAAACTTAAGAAAATATATTGAAATACGCTTAGAAAATCATCGGTTACATTGCTTAAATACTATAGGCTTAACAACCTTAGAAGAAATTAAGGGAAGTTAGGAAATGAAAGAAAATAGGGAGGAAAGATAGAAGGGAATTTGGTGTCAACTGCCTCGTCGCCCATGTCGTCCAATCTGTCCAGTCAGCTGCCGTCCAAGGAAGTAAAATGGTAAGGTCCAAATCTTACCATTGTAAACAAAGTTTTAGCCCTTTTCACTATGTCATTTTCCAACGTTCTCCCATTAATGTTGAGAGGCTTAACTATACAGTCTCTTAGCTTTGTATATTGAGCTTTGGCTATACCTTTGGTGAAGATGTCAGCAATATTATCCAAAGTATTACAATATTGAAGCTCAACTATCTACTATTCCACCATATCTCGAATGAAGTGATACTTCATATCGAAATGTTTTGATCTACTATGGTGGACTAGATTATATGCCAACTGAATGGCACTTATGTTATCACAATATAGTCATGTTGGACCACTTTGACTTTCTCCAATCTCTTCAAGAACTTTTCTTAACCATAGGGCCTGAGTACTAGCATGAGTGATGGCTATATACTCAGCCTCAATTGATGACAATGCTACAATAGTTTATTTCTTGGAACTCCATGTAATTAGTCCTGATCCTAGACTAGGATAATTTCCTAGTGTAGATTTCCTGTCATCTATGTTGTTGCCCCAATCAGTGTCATTGAAGCCAACTAAATTCACAGAATTACATTTTTGGTAATGGATTCCAAAATCCAATGTACCTTTTACATATCTTAATATCCTTTTAGTTGCTTGTAGATGTAGTTCAGAAGGACTAGCCATAAATCTTGAAACTAGAGAAACAACATATTGAATATCTAGCCTAGTGTTGGTGAGAAACATCAGACTCCCAACCATGCTTCTGTAAGTGGTCATGTCAACCTTTGATGCTCCATATTCCTTGCTCAATTGGATCCCATGTCTAGTTGGATTTACAACTGATTTGCACTGCTCCATGGTAAATTTATTTATCATGTATCGAGCATACTTATGTTGACATACGAAGATCCCTTTATTTGATTGATGCACTTCCATGCCTTGGAAGTATCGCATTAAACCAAGATATTTCATCTTGAACTGTTTCATCATGGATTTTTTGAACTCCAGATTCATTTTATTATTACTACCCATAAATATTAGATCATCCACACACAAACAAACTATGAGAATGTCTACTCCATGCTTTAGGTAGTACAAATTTGGTTCACTTTTGCTTCTTATGAATCCATACTCACTAAAATAGCCATCAATACATGATTACCAGGCTCTTGGTGCTTGCTTGAGGCCATAAAGTGCTTTCTTTAATTTGTAAACAAGGTTATCTTTACCCAGTTCTTGAAAACCTTGAGGTTGTTGAACATACACCTCTTCTGTCAAGTATCCATTTAGAAAAGCACTCTTTACATCCATGTGTTGAACATTCCATCCTTTATGAGCTGCTAAGGAAAGAACTGATCTAATTGTCTCTTGTCATGCAATAGGAGCAAATGTTTCCTCATAGTCAATGCCAAATTTTTGAGTAAAACCCTTTGCTACTAGTCTCGCCTTATGCCTCTCAATGCTTCCATCAGCATTGTACTTGGTCTTGTAGACCCATTTACATCCAACACATTTTTTACTTTTGGTAGTTGTACTAGCTCCCAAGTATCATTATTGTTTATAGAGGTTATTTCCTCTTTCATGGCTTCTTACCATATATTTTGAGTACATGCCTTCTCATAGCTGGCTGGTTCTAGCTGTGTACTAGCCAATAAGGCATAATTAACTACATCTCCCATAGGATCATGGGAATCATCGTCTCCATGCAATTGTAAATTTTCAAGTTGTTGCAAAATTGAATTCATCTCACTAGCTTGAATTCTAGTGAATATTCTATGGAAATTTTGATCCAGCATTTGAAATTATTGATGATGTTGTAATGTTCTTCTGCCTCTTGATGGAGAGTCTCTGTCCATGTCCATCGGTGAAGAACTTATTGATATCTATGGAGAAGGACTTAAAGTATTTTTTAAGTACTTGATGTAGCTCTTCTAAATGGGTTTAGAGGGGATGGTGTGCCTTTGCTTTGCTTTGGAGATACTTGTTGTACCTGTGAAGAACTTACATCGTGGGATTCATCATCAACAAAAATTATTTGATGACCCCATTCTCCCCATTCATCAAAAATTACATCCCTAGAGATTACAACTTTATGAGTTTTGGGATTGTAGAGTCTATATCCTTTTGTAGACTCACAATATCCTACAAATATACAAGATTGACTTTTTGGATCAAGCTTCTTTATTTTCTTGTCGGGAATGTGTACATATGCTAAAGAACCAAACACTTTGAAATGCTTTACATTAGGTTTCTCTCTATACCATGCCTCATAAGGAGTGACACCATATAAACTATAAGTTAGAATTCTGTTTAGAATATATACATTGGTTCTTACAGCCTCTGCCCAATACATATAAGTGAGATGCTTTTTCTAGAGCATTGATCTTGCCATCTCAACTATGGTGCAATTTTTTCTCTGCCACACCATTTTTTTGTGGGGTATAGGCAGTGGTAAATTGCATTTTGATCTCACTATCTTTACAATATTTCAAAAAAGCTTTTGAGGAGTATTCACATCCTCGATCTGTCCTAAGACATTTTAAATAGTTCCCACTTTGATTCTCTACATTATTTCTAAAATCTATGAAGCAATCAAAAGCTTCATTTTTGTGTTTGAGAAAGTAAATCCAGCATATTCTATAGAAATCATCTATGAAAGTGAGAAAATAAAAACTGTTTTCAAGATTTTGTGTTTGCATTGGACCACAAATGTTTGAATGTACTAACTATAGTGGATAGTTGGCTCTCCACGCTTGTCCTATCAAAAACTTTGATCTTGAGTGCTTTCCCAAAGCGCATCATTCACAAACTTCTTTTTTATCATGGATTTTGGGAAGTCTTGTCACCATAGCTTGATTAGTTAACAATTTCAAGCTAGCGAAATTGAGGTGACCATATCACAAGTTCCAAAGGACACTTGGATTTTTTATGGCTACATTTGCAAGTTCAGCTCCTCCTGGCTCATTAAACTCGAGAGGAAATAATCTGTTCTTGGTCATGGGGATCTGTGTGATGACACAATTACAATTATTTTTATCAAAAATGATACATTGTCCTTCATCAAATACAAGTTTGTAATTATTCTCCATCATTTTCCCAATGCTTAGTAAATTGTGTTGGAGCTTTGGAGTGTAGTAGATGTCATGCACATTTTTTAGTCCTTCTTTAGTTGGAACCTCCATGGCTCCAATTCCCTCTACTTGCAATGTTTTATCATCCCCTAATTTTATTTGGGATTTATAAGTGGAATCGAGAGTAGCAAATAAATGTTCGTTACCACTCATATGGTTGGAACAACCAGTATCTAGAATCCATGTGTCAGATAGATTTTGTTCTGATTGGCCATATGTCAAAAAAATATTAGAAGCATCATCTTCTTCTCCATAATTACCATATTGATTATTGCTGCCTTGTGAAGATTTTGACCAGCAATCACGAGCGAAGTGACCTAGTTTACCACAATTGAAACATGTTATTTTGGACTTGTCACTTCCTCACCCTTGATTTCCACTTTGTCTTTGATTTACACCTCGATTCTGATTTCCACCTCTTTGTTGATTACCTCCTCTATATGAGTTGCCTCCTCTATTGGAATTGCCTCCTCGGTTTTGGTTGCCTCCTCTATAGTTGCCTCTACCTCTACCTCTTTTTTGTCCTCTACATTGAACTCTTCCTCATCCTCTTGTATTATTTTCATTATAAGTGAAGGCCTTATCATTGCCTCCATAGCTTGTTGAAGGAGTTTTAGGAAACCTCTCTTCATGTGACATTAACAATCCGATTAATGCATCGAATGTTAAAATGGAAAGATCTTTAGATTCTTCTATTATGATGGCAATGTGATTCCATTTTTGTGTAAGTGTTCTCAACACTTTTGTTACAATTGTCTCAGGATTGATTTCTTCGCTTAATGTACTCATTTTATTTACAAGTGCTTTTACTCTAACACAATAATCACCTCCTTTTTCATCATCTTTCATTCAAATATTCTCAAAATGTCGCTTCAATGTTTGAAGCCTTACCTGCCGAACTTGATTACTATCTTGAAATCCATCACTCAATGCTTTCCATGTGGCTTGTGTAGTTGTACAAGCAGCAATTCTAGGAATTATGCTTTTCTCTAATGCAGCTTGGAGATGAGAAAGAGCAGATGAGTTGTTCTTCTTCTCTTCTTTTTGAATATGTTTGTCTACTGCACTAAGTGTGGACCAGTCTGTGGATTCTGTATAACCTTCCTCTATGATGTCCCACAATCCTCTTCCTATGAGTAGGGTCTTCATATTTATAGACCAGTACTCATAGTCATAACTCGTAAATTCTGGGATGGGTAAACTATTGTGTGAAGCCATAATTACCAAAAATCTTTTTATTTCACGGTTACAAAAAATACTTTGCTAAATGAAAGAAAAAAGAAGAAGAAAGAAGGAAGGGTTTACAAATTTAAGTCAAATCTGACTTGTTCTACCCTATCATTTACTGCTTGCTCCTCTTTATGTGGGGATGCTACCTCTTGATTTGCAAAATTATCTGCCACTTCTTCTTCGTCGTCACTTATTGGTATGATTTTTGGTGATGGTGGTTCGAGGATTTCCATTGAATTGTTGTAGTGTGAGTACTCTGATTCTTGTTGTGCTCCTTGGATGGATTCTGATTGTTCAAATTGACTTCTAAATGAATTATATTCAAAATTTTCTTTGTATCCTGAGTCGGGATGTCTTTGATGTGTGATTATAGTGTTTTTGGAGTTGACTAAATACAATATTGAGTCCATAACCCCTTAAATTTTCATCAAACCTATCTACACTTTCTCTTTCTAGAATTGCACATAAGGCATGATAACACCCATTGGGTCTAATCATCAATGCCTTTTACAAAATTAAGCCTCTTAGGCTTTATTACAACACTGTTCTTTAGTTTATGATTCCTTGAATCAAGTAAAACAAACTTTCTTTGTTACAATAATTGCCTCTTAGGCAATGTTCTTTTGTTCTCTCTTTTCCCCTCTTTTTTATTTTATTTTATTATATATATATATATATATATATACTTATATCTTTTATTTAATAAAAAAATATAATTGCCTTTAAAAAAAAAAAAAAACAATTATTTATAATTTTATTAAATAAAATAAAGTGATTTTAAATATAATATAAAAAAAAAAAAAAATTCCTTAAAAAAATATATCAAAAATTGACTCCATAGGAATCGAACCCGCGACTCCTATCTGCTAGGCTAAGCTTCCTAGCCAACTCGGCCACAACCGTCGATGAAACCGAACAACAATAACACTTATATATCCTGATCAATTCAAAATTTCAAAAAAAATATTATTACTCTGTCATCGGGATTTGAACCCACGACCTGCAGGGGGTGAAATATTTAGCGCTGGCTCCATGAGCCAGTCGAGCTACGCGGTTTGACGAGAAGGCAAGGGAAGCTTGCCTTCCTTGTGCCCTTCTCGGCCGCCCAAAGGAAAAAAAAAAGGGGACTTTAGTCCCACATCTATCCCATAGAGAACAATGAATGTGTTTAAAACCTTCAATGGGAGAATAGTTACTCGATTGCCTTCGGGCAATCGAGACCGCCCTTTTTGCCTCCTTCAAACCTCTCACCTTGTGCCATGTTTCCCATCGCATGTGTTGTTTCTTAACCACGTGGTGCCTTCCGATTGGTTGTTACTTTTGAGTCTTCTCCTCCTCACGTGTTGTGTTCTTGGGCCTGCTCGGGTCCTCTCGACCTCGCCTCAACTTGCGATCCCTAGGTTCGCTCGAGGTTGTTCGGGTCCTCTCGACCTCGCCTCGATTCAACCTCACCTTGGTTTACGTGCGGGATTCCTCCAACCTCGATCTGTGGGCCCTCTTTGACCTCGCTCTAATACCAGATATTGCACGTGGGAATAGGAGAAAATAAACTTAAGAAAATATATTGAAATGCACTTAGAAAATCATCGGTTACATTGCTTAAATACTATAGGCTTAACAACCTTAGAAGAAATTAAGGGAAGTTAGGAAATGAAATAAAATAGGGAGGAAAGATAGAAGGGAATTTGGTGTCAACTGCCTCGCCACCCATGTCGTCCAATATGTCCAGTCAGCTACCATCCAATTCAATATTCCTGCCCAGTTAGCTTCCGTCCAAGGAAGTAAAAGAGTAAGATCCAAAGCTTACTATTGTAAACAAATTTTTACCCCTTTTCACTATGTCATTTTCCAATAGATAATAGGAGGGTACCTTGTGTAGGTATTATCATTGAGCTTCTTATCCATATTAAATAGTATCTTAAGAAAGGTGTGATAATGTATGTTGCAATTGTAGATGTAAACCTTTTCTTTTCTATCCTACTCTCTAAACAATGGGTTAAGTAGCTAGGTGGTACCATTCATTTATATTTATTATATGACACTATCCTAATGTAAGACAAAGAAAAATTCATCCTAAGAAGATAACCCTTTAATAGATATTTAGTCAAATTTAGAGATCCTAATGATAATATTGTTATTATCATGAATTTTATTGAGTAAAAATATATGGGGGTTTACTCTATTTGACATTCTCATTTCTTATTAGAGGAGCCTAATGCAAAGAATATAGATCCAAAATTGAACGTTGAAGTAGATGCGAAAACTAATAGAATTATAACTTTTGAGTTATGGACTATGACCTTTGATGGGGGAAAATATTAGGCAAGAATTGGGGTTGGGGTAATATTAACAAATATTAATGGGAACTATCTTGGCATACCATATAGGTTAGAATTTTAATGTACAAACAATGTTGTAGAATGAATATTTATTACTAGGGCTAAGGAAATCCAAGGAATTTGGTATTAATTACCTTAAGGTTAGTGGGGATGCTGAGCTAATAATTTAACAAATCAAAGGGAAATATCAAACAAAGCACCCTAGATTAAAGTAATATAAGCAAGCAATATTATATGAAATAGATAGATTTTTAGATTTTGATCTATAATATATTCCTAGATCATAGAACCACAATGCAGATTTATTGGCAATTAATGCTTCTAGAGTTGATAGCTCCAAGATAGATATGTGGTTTATGGATAGGTTCCCAACCATATCTATTTATAATCCATCTATCCCTGATAATGTGGTATATTTACAAGTTTTCCATAATGTATCACATTAATGATTTTATGACTGAAAAATAAATTCTTTAACATTATTTGTGATGAAAGTGATGAAGAAAAATTGAAGAATATTATTGGAGAACCTATAGAGGTCATACAACTCATGACCAATAGGATTCCTAAGTGGTTGGTATCTTTAGAGAGCTTGTTTGATGACTTTGATAGAGCATATAAACCTCTGCTCTAGGAGTCAACAATAGATGATGTTAATATTGAATTAAAGGAAGAGCCCAATTTTTTAATATTAACAAGTCCCTATCAGAAAAAGAGAAATAGTAGTATATCAAGTTCTTGAAAAAGAAAATTGATATTTTTGCTTAGAGTTATGAAGATCTAAAAATTTTTAACACTAAATTCATGACTCATACTATTCCTCTTTAGAAAGATGCCAAACATTTTAGGTAGAAAAAAAGAAATTTCAATCCCACTTTGCATCCCATTATGCAAAAATAAGTACAAAAATACTAGACACAGAGATAATCAAGAAGGTGAGAATTTCCTCCTAGCTAGCAAATCTAGTCCTAGTTAGAATAAATATGGTGAAATTAGGCTTTGTGTTGATTTTAGAAATTTGAACAAGAGCTCATTTAAAGATATTTATCCACTTCCTAATGGATTAATTACTTCAAGAAGTGGTTGGGGTATCAAAAACATCTTTATTATATGGCTTCTCAGGTTACAATCATATTGTTGTGAATCTAGAGGATAAGCATAAGATAACTTTCACTACACCATGGGAAATATTTTAATAACTTAATATTCCCTTTAGGTTTATGAATATAGGATCAACATTTCAGAGATCCATGGATGTTGCATTTAAGGGGCTAAAGATCATTTTGCATATATTTAACCCAAGTTTTTGATAAGTGCAAAGAATTTGGTATATCTATGAATCCTAGAAAGCGTGTGTTTGAGGACACACAAGGTAAAATTCTCAGACATGTTATTTCAAAATATGGGATTAGCATTGACCCATAAAGAATAGAAGAAATTACTAAAATTTCCCCTCTTAAAAATATGAGAGGAGCTAGATCATTCTTTGGGAAGATTAACTTTATTAGGAGGTTTGTTCCTGATTTTTCTCAGATTGCCAATAAATTACATGATAAAAAAATGGGGAAATAATATGGACATAAGAGAATATTAGATCTTTTTAGAGGATAAAAGATGCAACCACTCAAACTCTAGTATTAAATTACCCTGATTACTCTAGAGATTTTAAAATATACTCATTTACCTTAGAACATACAGTTTCTATAGTTCTAGCTCAAATGGATGAAGAGAAAAATTAAAGGCCTATAGTATTTATGAGTGCAACATTGAAGGGTGATCAAATGAAATACTTTATGCTAGAGAAGCAGGTCTATGCATTAATTAAAGCATTAGATCATTTCAAATGTATCTTTGGATCATACAAGATCATAGTCTATATCCCCTACATTATTTTTAAAGATATTTTCACTCAGCCTAAACCTTTAGGTAGTCCTACAAGATGGATGGAAAAATTATTACAATATGATGTACAGTTCAAAATAGTTAAAATTATCAAAGGATGGGGACTAGCAAAGTATATGGCTAACAAATAAGAGAAAGCTATGAATAACACTATCATAACATATGAGCAACATGAAGCTAGAATAGTTGATAATTCTGATTGCAAGTGGTATGATGACATTATGTTTTATCCTCAAAAATTGTCATTTCTAGGAGATATGCCCCAAAGAAAAATAATATCTATCAAGAAATTTATCCAAAGATACTACATTTAGAAAGGTAGAGTGTATTAGAGGCACCTAAATGGTGTGTTGTTTCTTTGTCTATTCAAAAGATAGGTCCCACAAGTACTAAAATAATATCATTATGGATTCTATGAAGGTCTCTTTACTCCAAATTCTACTACCCATAAAATAATGAGAGATGGTTATTATTGGCCCTCCCTATTTAAATATGTTTATCAATTTTTTAGATATTTTCATAACTATCAGATTTTTACAGGGAAAAATAATTTATCATCCATGCCCTTGATGACAATAATTGTGGAAGCTCCTTTTACTCAGTGGGGAATATATCTCATAGGTGAGATTAACCCATTTTTTTGGGGGGACCATAAGTGGATCATAACAACAAAAAATTATTTTACCAAGTGGGTAGAAGCAACACCTCTCAATAAATCAACTACAGAAGTGGTCATCAAATTTTTAGAACATATATTGATGAAATTTGTGGTTCCCTAAAAGATAGTCATAGACAATGGTAATAATTTCACTTCTTTTGATATGATTGAATTTTGTGCTAGGTAAAATATATATATTTCTCATTCTACAAATTGTTATCCTCAAGGAAATGGTTTAGTGGAATCTTCAAATAAGAATCTGATTAGAGTAATTAAAAGAGCACTAGGCACAAATAAAAAAAGTTGGGATAGTGAGCTAAAGTTTTCTTTATGGGTTGACATAATATATATCAAAAGAAGCATAAGAAAATCTCCTTATGAACTAGTATATGGTGATAATACTCTGTTACCCCCTCAGGTAGAGATCCATGCTTTATCTTTGCTTCTTTAGGATCATGAAAATCTAAATATTTTGCAAAGAATGTTTGATCATATTGTGAAGCTGTAGGAATATGGAAAGGATTCATTAATGAAGATAACTAAGCAGGCTCATAAAATACCATAGTTTTCAATAATAAATCCAATGGTAAACCTTTTAAATGAGGAGATATAGTGTTATATTGGCACCCCAAAAATGATAAGCATGGTGAAAATGGGAAGTGGGAACCCAAATGGCTTGGTCCTTATCAAATCCTTCAAAATGTAGGTTAACATACTTACAAGTTGTAGACTTTGGAGGGTATAAAATTTCTAATTCCTGTAAATGGATAGCATCTAAAAATGTACCATCCTACGTTGAGGTCCTGAAATGCCTTGCACATAAAAAAATGTGTTTTTGAGTTCTTTCCTTAGTTTGTTTTGAGTCCTTCAGTATTTTTCTTTTTAGGTGATTAAGGTAGTATTTTTTAAGTAATTTGGTAAATTTTCGAGTCCATGTGGTCCATTAGAGATTCTATAGTTCTCATGTGATTCATTATTAAGAGTATTTTCATCACCTATCTCAGTCGAAGCTTGTGCTGGATCCTAAAAATCCAACTTGTGGTTTATCCCTAATTTCAAAATGTAAAATGTCTTAATAGGGTCATAGATCTAGTCTGTGTGGTTACTTTGATCATAGTTATATTTTAAAATTTTGTTGTCCTTCCAAAAATTATAATAATCCCCTAGTCAGTTTTCATTAGAATGTTCCTTTTTTTCCTTGCTCCTTTTTTATTATTGCAAATTTTGTTCTCCTAATTTTAAAGCTTTGTAAAAGTCGTGCTCAAAGAAAAAAAAAAAAATGATCTTTTTAAGGCCAGAACTTAATTTTCCTAAGTCTAAAGTCTTATGACAAAATAAATTTTGATTCCCCCATGGTCCCTTTTTATTTCCTAAGACATCATAAGGGGTATTTTATTTATTTTTATTTCCCTCCATATTTTTTTTATCTTCCTAAGGTGGCCCTCAAAACCCATAAAATCCTCTTTTGCATTTTGGCCTACTAGCCACAAGACTATAGCACAGGGGTGTAGTATTCCTAGTGGGGAGGTGATTTTCTAAGGCTTGGAATGATCAATATACAAGTTCCAACTCGATTACCAAATCGTACAACCGTACGGTCCTCCAAACTACCCTTTTACGCCTAATGAACAACTTGTACGGAAGTCAAATTCTCACACTGTACGATTCCAAATCATACAGTGGCAAGGTTTGTACACTTTTACACTCAACCAAACTGACAGACTCAGTTTTGGAGGCTATCGTACATAGTTTTGTAATCGTTCAAGTCGATTCCCTCAAACTGCCAAATCGGGTAAGTTTATCTCCATCGCTTAGTTTACCAAATCGGGTAAGTTTTCCTTGTACGATTTGTACGAAATCTGGTGTATGATTTGTACGAAATGAAGGTACAACCAGGTGCCAAATCAGATACTCTACTAGGTCAATCTCTCTCAGGTATGTTTTGTAAGGGTTTAATATGCCAATTAATCCTTCCTCAACAACATGCAAAACATCTGAATGGGGTTTGTGAGAGATTCACTTCAACTAGCTACATTCAAAAATCATACAATAGGGTTCATGACATCTTCATAAATACTTTCATACTCACATATCAATCCTCAAGCTCCACCAGTGCTATATTTCTTACAATATGTTGCAACAATGCATAAAACTAACCCAAACATTCACCAGAAAACACATGCATCAAGATTCAACCATAAATCCTCATCCATCATTGCCAGAATCATACACAACCTATAAAAAACATATTTATATTCCATTATATCATCAATGCAATTACAACATGGTTGTTCTATCAATCTACTACAATAACTCAGAGGTTAACAAACTATCTCCTTGGATTATAACCAGTAAATACTCAATACATATCTATCAGCAACCAGACCTACGAATTTGAAAATGGGGCCTTATATAACATTGCCTAGGCCATTCCAAAGTGGTTCCTGAGGCAATTAGTTATTTACAACTACCCATCCATAATAGAATGCATAAATTTAGACTTTTACTAAGTCTAAAACCTTAATTAGCAAACTCATGCACCATTTCATCCCGAAATTACATTTCTTATGCATTTCATTGCATTTCAGTGCACCTTGTATGGTTTTCCCTTGCATTGTATGGTTTGCTTTCCTAGTTGTATGGTTTGCCCCTACTTGTATGGTTTACCAAAACTTGGGCAAACTATCAAAACTATCAAAATTGAGCAAATCCCTTGATCACTTTCTCTTCTTCTAGGAGGAGGATTTGCTGCCTACATCTATCCTCCCCTTTACTTTGGTTGGTGTCCTCATCGACTGACATTTCTACTTTAGTTGAGCTTCATAGTCCGTAATTATCTCCTATAGGTCAGTTACTTTGGCTTGAAGAATTGCACGTTCATTCTTCAACTTGGCTATGTAGCTTCCCATTTCAACTACTTTTACCCCATGGAAATTAGCCTTCTCTTCAGTAGTCTTTAGGAATTCCATCATTTGCTTTTCTTGATCAGTGGCACTCCTCTTCAATATTTCCTACAAGTGGGCTTCTATTTGAGCCACCACCTGAAGTTCTTCATTCTTCCCAACAATAGTCTCCAAGTGGTGATGAATATCTGCCTCCAAGGCATGAACAATCTCTTCTCTAACCTTCAACTATGCTTGCTTCTCCAGGACCAATTCATTATATCTTTTATTATCCTTTTGAAGTTCTTCTATCTGCTTGGCTTGTGTCACCACTTGCTCATTCTTCTCGGCTAACTATGCTGCCATATGTTCATCCTTTGCCTTGAGTTGTGCCTCCAACTCCTTAATCCTATCTTCTACTATCTGGGAGATCTGTCACTTCTCTTCTTCAAGCACATTAACTCTAGTTTTAGACTCAGTATTTATGCTTGTCAGATCTTCCTCCAGTTTCTTTATTTTCTCCTCTATTATAGCCTTACACTTTTGCAATTCTTCCTCCATTACAATCAATTATATTTGAGTGGCTTCCATCTCTCCCTTTTGAGCTTCCTTGAGCTGATAAATATGCTCCAATCCAATGCTCAACCACTCTATCCAATGTGTGAGAAAGTTCAACTTCCTCAGAGTGATAGCCAAATTTGTAGTGACCCTCTTGTACTCCAATTCTCCTATGTTCATCGGACAAGTCGGGTGACTAGTTCTATCCAAGTACAATCTTGGATGCTGCCTATAGTTGGTTATCACTCCTTCTGGCAAGTCATCTCTTCCCACCATTGTGGTTACCTCTTCCCTAGGTAACTTCCATGGGTGTTGTACATGAATATCTATGATTCTCCTTGTACGCTCCTTGTTGCTCACCCATTCTATTATTTTCTCCAACTCGAGAGACACTTGTTCCTCCCATAGTTTTAATTCTCCCATGCATCCAATACAAAACTATAATTTGGTGCTAGCTATGGCATCACCTATCTATGAGAAGAAATATTCCACATCATCTTCTACTCCTCTTGCCTCCTCTTCTATTTCAATTCTATCAAACTACGGTACCTTCAAAAGGTAACTTGTTCTCATTCTCCATCATTCCTCTTCTGTAGGAGTTTATTCTTCCTCTTCCTCCATGTGGTGGCTAGAGCTTCCCCCAAGCTCTCGAAGTGCTCTCTCTATGTCTATATTCTCTCGAGATGAGGTCTATTCTACAATCTTCTCCTCCTCATCATCTTCTATCTTCACAATCTCCTATTGAGATTGTTGTTGTTCTATCTATTCCTGGGCTTTTTCTTGTTCAGTAGAGCCCACATGTTGCTCTTCCATTACTATTTGGGCTACTTCTTGTTCCACACTACCCTCCTATTGTTCTTCCATCACCTGTTCTTCCTCCTAATTGTGCTGAATTTCCATCACTATGATTTGTTCAACAATAGGTTCCTTTTGTTCTTGTGATGCTTTTATCTCTTCTTGTGCATCACTTGGGTTATTTTGCTTTGAACTTCCTCCCATCACGAATTTGTAATGGGGCTTCTTCTTTTTCCTAGCCTCTTCTTCTAAAGCTTCCCCTCTTGCTTCAGTGTCCTCCTGAGTGGTGGCTACCACTTCCTATGCTATTTGCCCCACCTCCATATCCTTCAAAAATTTTGAGGCATCTAGGATTTTGAATTCATCCCATTGGAAAATTTGTGGAGATACCACCATTTTCTCTGCTACTACCCAACTCTAGTCATCCAGATCTATATTTTCTGAATCTGACTGTTCTTCCTCCTATTGATCCTTTTGTGCAGGCTCATCTTGTTTCTCTAAAATGGGATTCTTTGCCATTCTTTCCCATTGTCATCTTATTCTTATTTGAATTGGGCTTACTTGTCTCTCCATATTTTCCTCCCTTTCCTAAATTGGTGGTTGCTCCTACTGCCATTGTTGCATTGCTTGTTGTTCCAATTTAGGTTCTAATATCCTTGTTCTTTTCCTTCGATGATGTACATCCTCATCATCCGAAGGAGTGTCTTCTAGTACCTCTATGGCCTATTGTTCCCTCTTTGTTCGAGGCTTCTCTGGAGTCGCCTTCTTAATGGGTACTGACTTTGCCCACCTCAAAATGGTTGGTTATCCTTCCCCAACTTCTTGAGGTTCTATCAAACCTGGAAAATGGATTCCCAACTCTATGATAGCATTCAATAATAATCCGATGGCATGGAAGGTCATTCCAAAATTCTTCGATCTCTTCATTAGTACTTCATGCATTTTCCTTTCTAGATAGGTACCCCAATCATACTAGATTCCTTGGGTGATACCTTCTACATATTGAGCCATCCAAATTGGCATCTCTATGGATCTTATATCACCTGACAGTTGAGCCATTATTGTATTCATCGCACATGGCCAATCATCTCCTTTTAGTTGGCTCTATTTGATCCCTCGAGTTCCCACACCCGAGATCTTTGCAGTAGTCAATGACTTCACATTAGTCAATGAAGTGATGATACGATATGATTCAATCGGATCAACCAACTTCTTAACTATCTTTGTGTCATATGTTGGCAATCTGAATGTCTTCCTGAATGCATCTGTGGTCACTTCTATTTTCATCGACCTCTTGTCCACATTAACAAAAGTAGTTTGGGTCATAGGATTATACGCCTGGACCATCTACAATAAGTAGTTGTAGAAGAAATTTTTTTGGTGTGGTGGTACTTGTGCTATAATAGCTACACCAACTTTCTCGAACTATTTCCTCCATGGATGGTTCTTGTTTCACTTATCACTCCACCATCGCCTGCATGTATCTGCTCCATGTTGTACAAATGCAATATTTGTGATCTCCACCTGACCTTCCTTAGGTCCGCTACTCAGATCCTCATCCTGATCTAGAATGTGTACTTCACTTCTTAGCTCCCTCCTTGAGGTCCTTTCCTATGCCATTCTCTCCTCTCGATACCTTGGTGGTGTTCTTCTTTGATCAACCCACCAATAGTTCTACCTTCTCCATGACCTATATCCTCCTCTCCTCCAAGGATGAGTACCACGCCAATCATGGGACTAAAACTATCACCCTTGGTACTATCATGGATATGCTTCTCTCTCATGTAGGGGTCCTAGTGACCTTTCTACTCTATTGGCTGCAATCCACCTTAACCGACGTCCGAACTCTTCTATTGAGATCATTCTCTCGCCATTCTCCTAGTTAACTTATTATCCAAACATCACCATTTCCACAATCAGAAGCACTCCTAAAATCATACAATTTACTATAAATCATACAGTATGCTCTCCCTTGTACGCTTGTATGGTTTCACCTTCAACAACCACTTCTAGATCGTACACTGCTTCTTTTCCACCATTCAATTCTTAGCCTATTCAATCTTCAAACTACCATAACTTCCTCAAATCATACATCTACAGCATGAAATCGTATAGGGTGGTACTACTCCATACAATGTCACTTTTTGGCTACCTCCCTCCATGGAATCCATACAATTCCATATGATTTTGTACGATTTGTTAAAAACTACCTAAAATGGCCTAAAAATCGCCAAGAACTGTACTATCTTCTTCCTAAAATCGTACACCTTACCCAAAATCATACAGTACATATTTTCAAACCCTAGGTTGTAAAAAATTCATAATTTTGACCTCCTTTATCGAATATTTCACCAACCCATTTTTCGGATTGCCCCGATCTTCCTTTTCAGTGCTTTTTGGGAGCAATTTTTCAACTTTTCCACCCTTGGTGCAATTTTATCTTCAAAATAAATTCTTTGGCTGTACTTTCATGGTTGTACAGACTTCTCCTTCCTTCCCTTACCTTTTCCAACTTGGTTTTGCCTGATTTATTTGATTTTAGGGTTTAAATATCACTTTCCTTGCAAATCTCCCACTCCGGCTCCAAGTTATCACTACTTCAAACCCTAATGTGCAATTTTTCACCACCTAGTTCATACTTGGCCACCTTCTGCTACTATTCCTCCTAACTTCTTGGCTGCACTTCAAATTTTTCCTTCCATGGAGTCAAACCCTAATTTTTCTCTTCCTTTCCTTCTCTGGTTCGATTTCTCAAAATGTGAAAAGTTCTCCTTGGTGCTAATTGAAATGGGTCATCATTATTTTAGATTACTGATGAATTTTGCTGCCCATATAATCTTCTCCATTAAATTGCATGCTTTCCACCTTCGTCCTCCTGAAATAAATTCAAATCTTCTTTGTACGGTTTAAGGAAATTGTAAATTTACCTTCTATTTAAAGCATTTCTCAAAACCCTAACTAAACCCTAATCCATTTAATCATAAATTGTGCCACTTTGCATGTTTTCCCTCCTCCTTGCATGGATGATTGACAACTCAACATGCTTTTTGAAAATATTATCTTTTTCCTCGCTTTTTCCTCCAACCGTTGCTTTTTCCCGTGCATGCCGCATTAAATGGGGTAGTTGAAAATCGTACAACATGCCCAAAATCGTACAATGTATGATCCAAATCATACAACCTACCTCTTTGTATGATTTCCCATGTTCTTTTGCCAATTTTACTTGTACGATCTCATAATTATACCTTTTTCCTCTTCCATTTTGCTTTGTACGATCTTATACTTAGAGAAATTTTCAATTTTCTT
Organism: Wollemia nobilis; assembly: GCA_028583015.1. Lineage (NCBI taxonomy): Eukaryota > Viridiplantae > Streptophyta > Pinopsida > Araucariales > Araucariaceae > Wollemia > Wollemia nobilis. The sequence goes on from JAQPPZ010016895.1 coordinate 16,755,220, forward strand.
TCTCTCTGAAGAGGCCGTCATTTTCGATTTTCAACCTACTTCCTTCTTAATTGCATCTCGAGGGATTTTCACAATTAAGGCACTTTATTTTTCTTTTTTTCTTTTTTTCAATCCTAGTCTATTTACACTTACCATCTTGGCAATCGTACAGTGACATTCACTTGTATGATCCCATCAAATTCTTCTCTTGGAGGTTCAACTCTAACATTATGAGTGGTTGTGTCACCTATCGGTACTTGTTCCCTAGGCCGATCCATCTCCACTTGTGATGTTACTAAATTTCTTAGCCTTCCCCTTTCATGTGTACAATTTGGGATTGTACAATTGCAAGCTAGAGTATCTTCACCTGGTGTCCTTTCTCCTTGTCGCATAGGTGATTGGTCCCTTGGTAGTGGTGTCCTTACTACTCTACTATCATTCGAGTGACTTCTCCACCTATCCCCTTAGATCAATTCTAGCTCCAAACTTGGTGATCAGATTCTTAGTTGTCCCTAGTTTCTTTCATCTACAAAGTGCACTCTTCCTCTACCAGCAAGGCCTCTTCCATGTGAGTGTCTCCCCCATCCTATTCCTCTTGACATTGGGTTTCTCTGTGCTAATGGTGATTCCTCCATTTCTTGGAGTAATCCTCTACCACCCATCACTCATTGAGGTCCTTGTCATATTAAGGATGGTTGTCCCCATGTACATCGCCTTGCAGGATTTGGTAAGATTCCCCTAATTCTTGGTAATCCTCGTAGATTCCTTGTCTAGTTCATATAGGCTAAAGGTGTATCTCCTGGCCATCTAGGAGTAGGGGGTCAGAATCTTCCTCGTCCTCTTCCTCCTATGATTGTAACATCACCTTGTCCTTATTCATTTCATAGTTGAATACCTCCTCCCCTTCCTGGTTGAAGCCTTAGGGGTCTTTCCCTATTTCTTCCTCCCATTGTTTGGGTATCAGGAGTTATCTCTACCAACTCAATGTTGGCTAGTGGACTTCTGCTTCTTCTTGTACTTGGTGATAATTGTCGTAATGCTTTGATTCTATGATCCGCACATGCTAGGTGACGTCTCCATCTTCTTTCCTTGAAGTTTCTTTGTGGGGATGATGTTGCCAAAACTTCTCTATATGCGTCAGAAAAGTCCATCTCAGAACTTGAATGATTCTGATTCTCTTCTCTCTATTCTGCCCAATCGATTGGTAAATTCATCATTCTCTCCAATATTTATACTTCTCTCCTTTGTCTTCTCAACTATCGATAGGCTATTATATATGCTTGTGGTTCAAGGTTGGTTTGATGTCCCCATGGTCTCCCTATTTGTCGTTGTGTTGTTGTACATGTTGGGGGATCATGATTACCTCGAGGGTTCTGAGGGTTTTTTGGATAATCATCTTCATCACTACTTCATGTACTAGGTTCCATTACTAGCCAAGGCATTCCTTCATTACTAGAGTCACTCAAATCCAGTCGTATATTACCTTGTGATTCAGGTGATGTAGTTGCCTCTTCAATGTCTCACCACAGCATCTCTACATCTTCATTTGTCATTGGTGGATCACTCGGTGGTACCTATGAGCTTGTGCTTGCACCATCATTCCCTCCACCACTTCTTAGAGTTAATCCCTCAACCTCCTCAAGTTCCCTTTCAAGCTCTTGTAGCCTAGCTACCCTTTGTTCCTCCAACCTTCGTATTGTGCCATCCAATTCCTGGATGATTTGCTCTCTCAACATTGCATTATGACCTCACAACGTTTGATATTCTTCTTGTAATTGTTGAGTCTATAACCACATTCTCTACTGTAATAGCCCTATCTAAGCCAATGGAGTAAGTCCAGCCAATTCTTGATCAATGGTCTCATTCCCATCTTCCTTCAAAACTTCCATTTCAAATGTGTCCACTCTATCTTCGTATCGTACTATTAGTCATATCCTTCTTCGTCCTTCCACTTGTTGGGGTAGTTCCCTCTGTTCTACCTGAGGATACATCCTATTTCTACTTACTGGGGTTGCTTCTTCCTACCTTCCCCTATTCTTGGGTAATAGTACTATCTCCTGATGTTCTCTTTCATTTGGAGGAATCCATTCTTCATCTTCTTCTTCAACTCGCTCGGTCCCATCAACAAATCTGACATGTACTCATAATATTCTTCTTTCTCTAGGCCGAGGTACCAACTCTTGTTATTCTATGGTTGGTCGTGGTTCCTCCCCTTCTATAAATAAGTGTGTGAGTCCTGTGTCAGGCTCCTCCTATGATGGACCTGGCTCACTCTGAGCTTCATTTTGAGCTTTTGCTCGTCTTCATCATTCAATTTCTTCTAAAGAAATGAATAAGCATTGTACCTTGTAAGGCTTCAAATTTGAGCCATTTATAGTATCGGGCACCTCTATCCCATTCAAGTTCTATAACTTGACTACTCCATTATTCATTACTTCAACTACTTTATAGGGACCAAGCCATAACATCTTCAGCTTACCGGGCTTGATTTCCCACTTCCCATTAAACTTTAGAACCAAGTCGCCCGGACTAAGTTCTAACTTCCTCAAATGTTTGTCATGCCATGCCTTCCATATTTTTTGAGCTACCTCAATCACCCATTGTGCCATGACTCTTCTTTCATCCAACTTGATCAGTGTTGTCAGTCACTCTTCCAAACTTTCTTGATCACCCAATGCTGTGACTCTCAAACTTGGTATCAAGAATTCAACTGGCACCACTTGCTTCCTGTCCATACATTAATTGGAAAGGTGTATGTTCTATTGTAGGTTTAAAAGTTGTTCTATATGCCCACAAAATAGATGGTAGCCTTTCCTCCCAATCTGCTCCCTCTATTCCATAGGTTTTATACAGAGTAGATACCAGGACTTTATTTGTTGCTTCCACCTGCCCATTCACTCTGGGATAGTACGGACTAGATAGTGAGTGTAAAATCCTAAACTCTGTGGTTAGCATCTTGATGATCTCATTAACAAAGTGTCCTCCTCGATCACTTGTTATTTGTAGTGAAATACCAAACCTTGTGATTACCTATTCATACAAGAATCTCGTTGTACTTTTTGCTGAGTTATCAGGTAATGCTCTTGCTTCTACCCATTTTGTCAGGTATTCTATTGCTACTACGATGTATCTACACTTCCTCCATCAAGATGTCTTCAATGGTCCTACGAAGTCCAATCCCCACCATTCAAATAACTCTTGTGGTTGTGATGGATGCAAGGGCATAAAGTCCCTCTTTATCGGCTTTCCTACTCTTTGGCAAGTATCGCATGCTTTCACATACTCCTTTGCATCATTATACAATGTGGGCCACCATAGTCCTACTAGCAATATCTTTCTAGCAGTCGCATCTGGTCCCATATGCCCTCCTGCTAAGCCTGTGTGAGCCTCTTTCAATGTTGCTTTGACTTCTTCTTCCATCACACATCTTCGTAGGATACCATCACTTCCCATTTTATACAACAATCTTGCTATTATCTGGAAAGGTGTTGACTTCATTATTACTTTATTTTTCTTGGTTGCCATCATTTCTTGTGGCAACTCTCCTATGGATAGATATTGGCCAACCAACTTGTACCATGATAGAACAACATTGATGGCAAATAATTGTGCATCTAGAAATTCATCAAGAACTCCTGTTCCTGTAGGTTCCCCTGATCGTATCCAAGACAACTGGTCTGCAATCATGTGCTTCTTACCAGGCCTCACCACTACTCGGAATACGAACTCCTGAAGGGTGACAAGCCACCTACTGACTCATCCTTGTATCATCGGTTTATTTATCAAGTACAACAAGGCTTGATGATCAACATAGAAGGCAAAGGGATTCACCAATAGGTAATGCCTAAACTTTTGAACTGCATATACCATTCCCAAAGCTTCTCTTTCTATTGTACTATAATTTCTCTCTGGCCTTGACAAAAGGTGACTAGAAAATAAAATGGGTTGGTCTAGCCTAAACTACCCTTCTTGTGCTAAAGCACATCCAATTGCAAAATTTGAAGCATCAATATGGACATGGAATTCCTTATCCCAGTTTGGGAACACCAAAATCGGACTACTCACAAGCTTAGCCTTCAACTCCTCGAAGGCTCCTTGGTGCTCCTCTATCCATCTGAAAGGAATATTCTTTTTCGTCAAGGAATCCAATGGGTAGGATACATGTGCATAATTCTTGATAAACCTTCGATAGTAACCCATCGATCCAAGGAAGGTTTTAAGTGAACTCACATCAAATGGTTCTTCCATGTGTAATATCACATGGATCTTATCAGGATCTGTCTTCAATCCTTCACTGCACACAATGTGTCCCAAAAATTTCCCATATGGTACCATCAAATAGCATTTCCCTAGATTTAATGATATATGTGCATTTCTACACCTACTCATACATTCACTGAGGGCAGGAAGATGTTCCTTGATCTTCCCGTAAATGGACCAATCATCCAAAAATGCTTTAAATTTCCTTGTTGCCAATTGATCAAATATATACAATATGATACACTGAAATGTAGTTGGGGCATTACAGAGCCCGAATGGCATTTGGTTGTATGCATAGATGCCATTCTCCATAATAAATGTGGTCTTCAACTTACCCTCCTCGACTATACTGATTTGATTATATCTCAATAACCCATCCAAGAATGAATAAATATCATGTCCTACGACTTCTTCCAAGATAGTATTGGACATTTTGAGTCCCTAAGCTAAAATGTTGTCATTGATGTCAAAAGGATCTATGATGGCATGCACTATGTTTTGTGAAAAGTGCAAGGAAAGTCTTTTTGTGAAAACCAAGGCAAGAAAAATAAAAGGTTTTATTTAAAACCATGGATGGTAGATTTGAAATGGGTTTTTCTTAAAACCCAAGTTGGCTTTTTGTTTCATCGAAAAATGTTCCCCGGTGATGGAGATATTTAATTTTAAATATTTAGTTTAAATTTTAAATTATTTAAAATTAAAATAAAAGTAATCTGTCGACGTCATTGAATATGATGGAGAAGACTATAAAAGGATGACTAAGGTTTATTATTCCCCATCCTTGCTCTTGTGGTTAATGTGATTATTGAAAAATGGAAAGAGCTCGTATGAAAAATGTTTAAAGGCAGAGGCAAAGAATAAATCAAGGTGTGGTCAGATTCCAAGACATCGTGGGCAGTGTGGCCTGTTGGCAACTCGAGCAGCACAAAGGAATTGGGAGGTAAGTGGTTAAGTGTTCTAATCATGTGCACTTCATTTTGTTTGAGAAAGGATAAATCTGTTTTGCATTGGTTGTTTCATGGAGGATAAAGGAAAGTGAGGCACCTTTGGTCTTGTGTGGAGCACTAGCTCACATGGTGCGCAAGCATCTATTAGGATGTAGGATCCGCAGGACTCAGGTTTGAATCCTACAAACTCCCTTTTGTTGTGTAAAAGGTAAATAATACACTGGTTGTGGTTTTTTGTGCGCGTGCTACCAAGGTTTATATGTTGTGTTTGATATTTCAAAATTCATGCCAAGGTATTCATGAAAGTTGTAAAAGAAAATTAAAACAAATTTTTGTTTTATTGGGTGCTAAAAGTTAGTTTAAAATCTGTGCATAAATTTTATAGTAAAATTGGTTTTTGGAGAGATAAGTAGGTATGCATATATTTTAATTTCTTTAGGGTATAAGTGGTTTGAGGAGTAATAAGGATTATTACTTATTTGGCACATTGTTGAGATGTTCTTTGGAGAGTGCTTTTAATTATTGAAACATTTTTGAGAAAAATATTTTACTTGAGGGTTATTGAATATATCTTTGGTGGATGTGATTATTGAGTTAAAGTAAAAAGGTGTAAATTGGGTTATGCTTTATTTTGTGATTTTTATTTGAAGTCCACTAACCCTCATTGAGATTGGAAAGGAAAGTTGTGTTGAGTGTGGAATATTTTGTGGACAACTTCTTGGCATCAATAAGGTATGGGCACATTCTTCTATTGATTGTTTATGGTGGTTGATTTCTAAAATATCATTGGAGATAAAAGGATTGATTGTGGTTTCCTTTTTGAAAGTGTTGGTTTAAATGATTCAAGGTTTTTGAGTGTTGTGATTAAACCTTGTTTTATAAGCATTGTTGTTGAAGCCCATTGGTTGAGCAAAGAACTTGAACTTGAGTTAGAAAAAAACATGAGTATCATTGTTATGTGATATTTGTGGTTTAACATTTTTGAAAACATTTTGAGTTGATTTATTTATGCTTGGACTAGGGTTTGTGAGAAATAGTTGTTCCTAGAGGTGATTGGTTGAGTAGAGTTGTTTGAGCCTAGTCAAGAGAATGCATGAAGTGGTTGTTCAAGTTCTATAAAATAGACTATTCTATATTCTGATTTGATTTTAGATTGAGTTGAGAAAGAAATTGAGGTTGTGAATAAAACATATTGAGTCTCTAACAATTCTCTTTATGCTTCTATAAGATTGAACTGAGTTGATTTGAGTTGAGATTGATTTGAGTTGAGATTGATTTGAGTTGAGTTGAGATTGATTTGAGTTAATATTGGGATTTGAATATAGAACATATTAAGTCTCTAACAATTATATTTATGCTTCTATGATATTTAATTGATATATTTATTGAGTATTGAGTTTAGAATATATTGAGTCTCTAACAATTCTCTCTATGATTCTATGATATTGGACAAGTTCTGTGTGAGCTTGTTAAGCTGATTTGAGGCAAGTATTTGAGAAGGCTTGTGGATTGATTTTGAATAAGATTTTGTGAAAGCTTGCTATGCATATTTGAGCAAGTCCTAGAGAGGACTTATTGAGCATATTTGAGCAAGTTTCGAGTGAATCTATTGAGCAGGTTTTGAGTGAACCTATTGAGCATATTTGAGCAAGTTTTGAGTGAAACTATTTAGCATATTTGAGGAGGTTCTAAGTGAACCTATTGATAGATATTTTGAGGTGAAAAAGTACAAAGGACAGAGTCTTAGTGGATAGAGATCCAACAGCTAGGACAATTGAAGATAGATCTGAGTGAGGAGTCTTCAAGTGCAGAGAGATCCATAAGTCAGAGCAGCAGAGAGACAAAGTCTTCTAGAAGATCAATAGCCAGATAAGAAGGGGAAATAGTTCTCATGTGGAAGAGATACATGAACTTGATATTAGGGGATCAACATCTCCTTTGGACAAAGGTCCATAAAAATTGTAATTGGGAAGTATTCCCAAGAAATTATTTGAGAAATATTTAGAAGAAATATTTTTAGTGGATGTAGCCCACATTGGGTGAACCACGTTAAAATGATGTCTCTCATGTGTGTGATGTTTATTGCTTTATTAATATTGATGTTACTATTTTGGGAAAAAATTTATATTATACTGTTCACCCCCCTTCTCAGTATAAGCACATGTTATTCAAATAGAATCTATGAAGGGAATAGGGAAGGGATCCTTAATAGTTATGATATTTAGACTCCTAAAGTCCATGCATATTTTAATATTATCTACTTCATTCTTCAAGGTGATCACTATAGATGAGCCCCATTCACTGGTTGTCACCCTAAATATAATTCCTGCTTCCAACATCTTTTCTATCTCTGCATTCACTAATGTAGCATACTTTGGGTTCATTTTGTATGGTCTCCTTCTTACAGGTTGAGCTCCAGGTATTAACGTAATATTGTGGACATACAATTCTGGTGGTACTCATTTCAGGTCCTTATACATCCATGCAAATACATCCTTATATTCCAATAATATCTTAAAAACTACCGCTTTCAGTATAGGATTCCAATCATCACCACAATGAATCATCCTAGGTTCCTTATCTATTCTTAGCTTGATGTCCACTATTTGAGGTCCTTCATATTTGATATTTTTTGATTCACTTGTTGCTTTCTCTACATTATTTGGGTGTTTTAGCATTGTATCAATCTTGCATCTCCTAATATTTTTTTTGCAAATTTTTTTGGAAATGTCCATTTCTCTTCTACTTCTTTCTTAGGTTCTTGGCTAACCTTCGATTTGTCTTGTTTTTCTTTGATCTCCTATGACTCAATACAAAGGTAGTTTAGCTAAAACATTTTGTACTCCTCCATTTTCTAATGAAGAAGTCCGCTATCATATCTGGATTCATCTTCGCTACATTCATCTAGGTACAACATTCCTTATCCATTGGGTTTGTGTCCTTCATATCTTGAGGATTTTTTTGATTTATCTATCATGGCTACATCCTCACTGATTTTTTGATTAGCTAGATTAATCATATATTTATGCTGCCCTTTCTTAAAAGTGATATAATTTTTTTCCCAATTGTGATTAAATTTGGCTACTCGTAGCCAACCTCTCCCTTAGAGAGCATCATATGCAGGTTTTTGCATTGTAATCACAACAAAATCTAAGACAATATCTTAGTTAGCTATCACCACTTGTGCTATAAAGACTCTCTTTGTCTCGATGCCATTCTAGTTAGCACCATATAATCAGAATCTCAGTGCCCATAAATATGGGGTGCCTAGCTCTAGCCATGTTCCCTTAGGTAGCACATTGACACTAGATCCTCTGTCCACAATTACTTATGTCAATTTGTGCCCTAGGATCTCCATATGAACTAATGTGGGTTTCTTTCCCACATTAATCATTAATATAGTTGGTTCCATGAACTAATCCTTTCGCTCCTTCTCCTTAATCAGTTTGCTATGCACTTCCCTCACCTTCTACGATTGTATTTATTTCACCATTGCTTTCTGCAATGTTGGAATAACTTCGAACAGGTTCGATACTTTAATTTCTACTGTGGTATCCAAAACCCGTGCTAACATATTTTGCACAATGGTCTCCTGGTCTGATGGTTTTCTCATTTCCTTATTGGTTGTTGACTCTCCTCGCTTAGTCTTCTCAGCTTCTTCTTACAATATTGTTTTTGCTACTTGCAAATGCTGCTTTTCCTTTGTTGAATTTGGATACTTATCCTTCTTATCCCGATTCCTCATCATGGCTAAAACTTCTTGGGTTTCCTCCTTAACTTGAGGATCCTCAATGTCTAGATAGTTGACATTATGTGGGTTACTTGAACTTACCTATTTTGGACAATTCGCTTCTTTATGGTTCCTCGGACCACACAATCTACACATATATGTAGTTCTTACTTACAATATTTCCTAACTCTAAGGTGAAGGATATTTTTTCACAAAATGCCCCATTCCTAGAAATTGTGACACTGTATGATCAGCCTTCTTTTTGAATCATACTACAAATGACTTTACCCTCCTTGTAGATTGCCCTAGTTCAGTTTTCCACCTCGTCTATTATTTCTATAACTACCACTTGTTTCTTATTGCCCACTTCCTTAGGCCTTCGGTTTCTCTTGTTGCTTTTGGATTGAAAATACCGGTGGACATAGTCTTGCATTATACGGACATAGCATTACCTCATGTCCCATCACATTATAGATGTTGCAATAGTCATTCCTTGTTCTGTGTTACATTCTGTGCACAAAATATCATTCTTGTCAAGTTTAATCTTTTGTTCGTTTATCATCTTATCAAACTCCTGATAGAATGATGCTACTATCCTTTGTATAGTGTCATCTTCTCCACTGTCCAAATCATTAGACTTGGAGTGAGATAAAATTCATGTATACATCTATTTTGATTCACTCTAAAATTTCTTTGCATGCTTCTTCATATTTTTTTGATGGTACTACCTTCATATTTTTCTTATAATTTGGAAGCAATCCATATGGAAACCATCACTTTACTAGAACATCTACCAAAGGCATATGCATCTTATCGACTAATTGTTTTAGTCTACGGTTATAGGATTTTACATCTTCATCAGAATTTTGCTTTGTCATGGAAATTTTTGTAACGATATCTCCATCGTCCTTCAAAGGTAAAAATTCTTCAATGAAATTCTCTTTTATCTGGTTTCAAGTCTGAAAATATATGGTATATTCTCTCTTTAGGTACCAATAAATTGCCAATCATTTCAAGGTAGCAGGAAATAAAGTTACCCAATCATCTGGTCTATCCACACAATTTGCTCTCCAAATGGTTATGCAATTACCCATGTGCCTTGTGGGGTCTTCCTTACCCTCACCTAAAAATGGTGGACATCTATGTTTGGCTACCTTATTATCCATCTTCAAAGAGTCATCACTATCACTTGAGGTATCTTGTGGAATCTCTGAATGATTCCTCATTAGGGGTGTCTTACTCCCATTTTCATCAGAAGTGTCAATTTGAGGTATCTTGTTATATCCCTCCACTTGGTGAACAAAATATTGTTCATATTCACTTTGCAAACTCCTTCACTGATGTGAGGGAGATGGTATTGGTCTTTCCTCCTAAGACCTCATGCCCTGTTGCTCTGGTGCCTGACTCCCATCCTCTACACTCCCTTGCAACCCTTCTATCACTTTCTTAGGTGTCACCATACACTCTCTATCCTCTTGCACTTTTTCTATGTCAACCATTACCTCTACGCTTGGTGGTTCTATTTCCTCGTCTTCTGTCTCTATCAACAATACCTCAAAGTCTCCTTCGTTGAATGTCCAAACTTGGTTTATTTTTTGTTCTTGAGTACTACGATATAAGATTGTATTTGACCTTTGATAAATCCTCATGCTCCTTATTACTATAATTTTATCTCTTACTTACCATATCCTATGGATTCATGCACTGGTGTCTGTCATTCACCTCCAATTTTATAGTATTCACACTTCGCCAATTTGACCCGTTTTAACAAAAAAAAATAGATTTTATAAGGCAATAAAACCAAATGTAGCATAGGGGTGAAATATTCCTAGTAGGGAGGTTATTTTATAAGGCTATAATGATCAATATGTAATTTACCACTCGATTTCCAAATTGTACAATCATACGGCCCTCCAAACTACCCTTTTATGCCTAATGCACAACTTGTACAGAAGTCAAATGCACACACTGTACAATTACAAATCATATAGTGGTAAGGTTTGTATGCTTTTTCACTCAGCTAAACTAACATACTCAGTTTTGGAGGCTATCGTATGCAGTTTTTTAATCGTTCAAGTCGATTCCCTTAAACTGCCCAATCAGGTAAATTGCTATCAATTGCTTGATTTACCAAATCGGGTAAGTTTTCTTTGTACGATTTGTATGAACTCTGGTGTACTATTTTTATGAAATGAAGGTACATATAGATGCCAAATCAAATACTCTACTGGTACAATCTCTCTTAGGTATGTTTTGTAAAGGTTTAATATGCCAGCTAATCCATCTTCAGCAACATGCAAAACATTTGAATGGGGTTTGTGAGAGATTCACTTCCACTGGCTATGTTCAAAAATTGTATAGTAGGGTTCATGACATATTCATAAGTAATTTCATGCTCATATATCATTATCCAATCTCCACCAGTGCTATATTTCTTACAATATGTTGCAACAATGCATAAAACTAACCTAAACATTCACCAAAAAATACATGCATCAAGATTCAACTATCAATCCTCATCCATCATTGTTAGAATCATACACAATCTATAACAAACACATTTATATTACATTATGTCATCAATGCAATTACAACATGGTTGTTCTATAAATCTACTACAATAACTCAAAGGTTAACAAACTATCTCCTTGGATCATAACTAGTAAATACTCAATACATTCCTACTAGCAACTAGACCTACAAATTTAAAAATGAGGCCTTATATAACATTTCCCAAGATGTTCCAAAGTGGTTTCTGAGGAAACTAGTTATTTAAAACTTCACATCCATAACAGAATGCATAAATTTAGACTTTTACTAAGTCTAAAACCTTAATTTGTAAACTTATGCGCCATTTCATCCTAAAATTATATTTCCCATACATTTTATTGCATTCCAGTGCACCTTGTACGATTTTCCCTTGCATTGTATAGTTTGATTTCCTAGTTGTATGGTTTTCTCTCACCTGTACAGTTTATGAAACTTGGGTAAACTTTCAAAACTATTAAAATTGAGCAAATCCCTTGATCACTTTCTCTTCTTCTGGGAGGAGGATTTGTTGCCTACAAAGAATACCTTGTTCACCATTCATTGGTAAAATTACAAAATTAAAAAATTCTTCCTAGCTATTTCTACCCCAAAAATTTAACATCTCTAAGGTCCCTAAAGCTTCACACCAAGTCTATGTCCTTTTGTCAATACAATAGTTTGTCCCCATAAAGCCTTTTTCCTAAATCAAAGTCACCACCAAATAAAGTACCCCCACCATATTTTTATTTTTCCCCCAAGGCCTAAAGTCCTAAGTTATATGAAATTTTTAATTTCTTACCTAAGGCTAATATTCACACCCATTTTTTGTATCCATGCACCCCATATGTAAAAAATTTCATGCACTTCCACTGAAAATCAACAATTGGCATTTACCCCTTCTTACCAAAAAAATATCAAAAGATCAAAGTCAAATGCATGAGATCAATGAGTCGGATGCGGGTACGAAGATCCTATGGTATGGATTCAAGTGCACCAATCAATGGTGGTCCAAACCAACAATGACACGTGGTGATAAATGACTAGCAAGTTCAAGTATGCTAGATTCGATGGATTTGAGAGGTACACTAGATCCTACGGTGTGGATTTAGGCACACCAATAAATGGCTCTCCAAAATGATAGTGACATGTGGTGAAAGACAACTAGCAATTTTGGGTGCACTAGATCTAATGGCTCTAAGAGATGTGTTAGATCCCATGGTGTGGATTCAACTGCACCAATTAATGGTGCTCCAAACTGATGGTGACATGTGGTGATGTATGATTGGAGAATTCAAGCATTCATGATGGTAGTGTTTTCCTAGGTTTTTAGTCTTGCATCGAGTGTGGGCTAATCCTCAATTTGTTTAAAGGTATGAAGGCATCCAAAGTGGATTGACCACTTCATGGTCGTTAGGGAAACCTCCCACATGGGGTCACTTGAAAGGCACTAGTTAGTGATACCCATGTGAGGAGTCCATGTGGGTGGCTCGAGCACCTACTGGTGCCTATTAAATATGGAGTTTTAGGAGATCATAAATAGTCAGTGGTTGGGTAGAGGATTTTGGAATATCCCCATATCTTGGTTGGTTGTTGGTTGTTGATGATTTGGTGGTTGGTGAGTTGGAGGTTGATGGTTAGGAGTAGGTTGGGGGTCACCTATAACAAGGTGACCCTCATCTATCAGGTCCTAAACCACATGTTTCAACTACTTGCACTAATTTGTCATGTGTTTTTCCATGCTATGATACTTGCAATGTTTTTTAGGTTTTTACCAAGTTGTCATTGTGTCATTTTTATCTTTTGGTGGGCAACTAGATCATCTTAATCTCCAAGATTTTTTTAAGGACTAATGAGAGAGTTTGGTTGAGTCTTGTAAAATTTATTGGTGGGATTCATTGAGGTTTTCTAAGTACCAATTTTTGTAAAGTACTAGTTGTATTGATATCCTTGCTTTATCTATTATCTATGACCCCATCACCAACTACAGGCTTGTTCTTGTATCGGATCCTCATTGGTCTTTCTTATTATTTTCTTAGATTTAGTTGACCTCTTCAAATGAGGGCTTTCTCAACCCTCCTAGATAAATCTATTACTTGTTCGAAAGATATGATAGTTGTTGTCTTAAAATCATATGAAATATACTCTTGTAATTTGTTAACAAATATCTCTAATACGTCTCAGGGATGTGGGGTATATCTTAATATTCCAACTAAACTCCTCCATCAAGATAGAAAATCTAAAAATATTTTATCTTTAGCTTGTTTTAGGAGGTATATATCTTGAAGGGTTGCTCCTTTTTCTACATAGGCTCTAAATTGTTGAACAACTTGGCAATTTCTTCAAAATTTCTTAGTGAATGGTGAGGTAGTTGATAGTACCATCCCAAATCCATACCTCCAAGGATTTTGGAAATATTTTTAGAAATAACATATAATCATAAATTATATCATGATATGTTGTCCTAAACATCCTTAAATATTCTATAGGGTCCTTTATTCCCTTGTAAATTGGTAAATTAGGTGTGGGGAAATTCTTAGGATAAGGTCTAGTGGCTACTATTGGATCTAAAGGTTGGTTGCACATTTCTTTGTATGAATAAGTGAAACTTGGTGCTTGTAATGTATCCATCCTCAATGCAAGTTGCTTCACTATAGTTGTCAAACTTTGAATGTCCAAAATATTGTTGTGCAACACAAAATAAGGTGAAGTTGACATGTTTACTCCAAGGTGTCCTAAAGGTGGGTTGTAACTGTTATGCATGGGTTGTTGGAAGGGTACTTGGTTAATGTTGGAGGTATTAACACTATTATGGTAAGGGTTATGGTATGGGATGTTTTGTGTAACATCTTGTGCTAGAATATTATTTATATTTGGTGGACTAAATGAATAATTATACATAATAGGAGGAATGTTATTTACATTAGAAGAAAGAATAGAGTGATGAGGAAATTTTTGGGTATGCTACTAGTTGGAGGAGATTGTAAAATTCCTCCAATGTTTGTGGTCATTTTAGTAGCATATGTGAGGTTATGAAATGGATTTACATTATTATTTTGAGAGGATTGAAAGAGAGTATTAACATGAATGTTATAATGGGAATTGGTTTTATGGTGAAACAATCGAACTTCATTGAAGTGGATGTCCTTTTGTAGAATTTTAGACAAGACTTGCTTGTTTTATCTATATAAGTTCATCATATGGTCATATGTTTTAAATATAATTTAACCATGAGGTCCTTCTATTGGATCAAAGTTGTCATTTTTTTTCATGTCGTCTTATTTCTCTATGTTTAGGTTCTCTCTATCAACTTGATCATCCTCATTCCATAGAGGATTATCATTAGTCTCTAAAAGCTTTCACTTATTCCTAAGGATTGGAGCCATAGGATAAGCAAAAGAGGGTTCAAAACTAAAACTGCATGAGATGCAAAATACATAAAATTTGTTAAGTCTTTCTAGTTTTCTAATCTATACAAATAAAATTAGATGGTCTTGTTTAAATTTTTTTGAATAAAATAAATATAAAATGATACAAAAGGAAAATAATTCCTTAATGACCACTAAGGACATGTTCACGTCAGGTTCACCAAATGTGTAGAGGGGTAAAATAACTCGCGTAGATGATTCTTGGGGGATCCTTTGAGATCCAAGGTAATTAAGGAGCTATGTTTATCTACACTCGAGGGCTCGAGCGATTTAGTGGTTCACCAAGAGTATTTTTAGGACTCACTCCAAGTCCGAGATGGAGGGTTTGATGTGTTTATTGGAATACACCTAAGTTTGGCCTTTTAAAATAAATAAACTACTATAATAAAAATATGTTGTAAACTAAATGCAAAAACACAAATGCAAATAGATAGAACTATCCTAGAATGATTCTTATTTTGCATGCAAACTATTCCTAGAACATAATAAAATAAATTTTATTTTTATTTTAAACAAGGGTTCAAGAAATGATGCACATACAATTTAGCCTAATATGCAAACTACATGCAATTCTTTATTCAATGCCTAAGAATTAAAGTAAAATAAATCTAAAATGAATTGGATTTCCTTAATTAATATCCTAAATGTGATTTATACTACTATACTAATTATAGAAAAACATAAACAAATGAAAACATACAAAAAACAACCTACAAGATTAACATATCACTTACTTGTCTCAGTGTTCATTCCTGTGCCAAATTCACTCCTTGAAGTCTACGACCATGAATCCAAACAAACCTGCAAACAAAGATAGAAAATAGTAAATAGACGGTCAATGTTTTGGGGTCTACTTATTCCACTATGAATCCCAAGATCATAGGTGTAGCATAAAGCCCTATTTGTACTTTTATCTAACCATATGGAAAATAATATTTGACCTTTTAGAGATGGAAAAACAACATGCAAGATATACACTATGTATAATATAATATAAAATACCAGATTAAGCATACAAGACAATAAGGAAGGTAGAGGCTTACCTCTGAATCTATTGTAGCCAAAATAATACCCTATAATAGACAACTATGAATTCATGATAGTAGAAGAAAAAAAAGAAATAGAATGCAAAAATTATCTTTCGTAGTTCACTTGTCGAATTCATTCCCTATAAAGGGCAATTGCAAATTCATGATAGAAAGAAAGGGATAAAACAGATGGTTTCACCCAATATTCCAAATTCATACCCCATACGGATGAACCATGAATTCAAGATAGAAGAAAAATGAGGTAAACAAATTATGCAAATGTAATTTAACAGTACTAACAAAATAAGATGTAAATCTACAAAGAAGGAAAAAAATGAAAGAAGAAAAGATCTAAATGAATTAAATGCATTCTAAAATAATAACTTAAAATTACTTGAGTGCACTTACGTCTTGTATATGAGTTGGAGAAGGTAGGGCAATCCTCCAATGGAGGTCCCTGGTTCGAATCTCCATCTTACCAAATGCACATCGAGTACCCAAAATACAATTGATAATGCTAGTGCGATGAATTTTGGGCACAACTCCCAAGTTATTTTGATGGTGTAGAATACCTTGGTCATGGTTTCTCAAACCAAAGCACCCTCCTAAGGGGTTTTCGCTAAATTAAAAAAAATGACTTGAATGCAGTAATAAATGTAAATAGTAAATGACTAAAACAAAAATACATCTACTCTAAAATATAGTAGAATACTAAATGCAATTATCTTAAATGCATAGGGATGTGAACAAAAATATGCAAAAGAGTGTATAAATGAATTAAATGCAACAAATATATATGCATATGAATCCTAAATTATGGTAGGAACAAAAAATGAATCTAAAATGTACTCTATTGTAAAAGGAATAAACAAAGATAAATCTATAAGAGATCTAATGCAAAAATAAAACACTCTAATTTGAAAATAATATAAAATAGAAGAACAATAAAGAAAATAATATTTTAAATTACCAACTACAACAAAAATGGAAGAACTCTAGACTTTTTTTGGAGTATGGTCGAAGGAATCGAACTAGGGTTTCAAAGGCTTGGGTAGAGGCCTAGAGATTATTTTCATGAAAAAAATACCATCAGAGAGGATCAATATTTTTTGGAGAGTCTTTCAAATATAAGTATCATGACCAAGAATGGGGTTCATAGGTACTTTAGTACCAGATCCTCCAAAACAAGGAATCTCATATGATGATAAGCTATGTGGAATCCAAGATAGCTTTAATGACTATCAAACACAAGAAAGTACAATCATAAATGCTATGGGAAAGTGATAAAAGGAAGATTCTTTTCCTGGAAGGGTGAATGGATGTTTACAACAAGCAAAATAAATACCAATATTGGAAATAGTAGAGGACTGGATAGCTGAGTATATAGTTTATAATACAAAACATAACCTAATAGGTAAATTCATGGGTTTTATACCGTTCGTGCACTTCCTCCACATGTGGATAAGGAAAAAATGGTATTCGAAAGGAGAATACAAAATTCTAACTCTCTCAAATGGGTATTTTTCTATAGAGTTCACATCAATGGCAAACCGATAAAAATTATTTGAGGGAGGGTCGTATCATCACAAGACAACATGACTATTCCTACAACCATGGAAGATGGAATTTGACCCAAGGATGAAACCAATTGTAGTATCAATATGGGTAAGATTATTTTCCTTTCCCCTTGAATTTTGGAAAGAGGAGGTACTTAAGCAATATGTTAGTAGGTCCTTATAAAGGTAGATCAAGAGAAACAATTTTAATAGAATCGATAATGTTCGCTAGGGTTTGTGTAGAAATAGACATTAGTAAACCTCTTCCAATAGAGATAGACCTAAAAATAGAGGATTTTGGCACCAAAAATTGGATTATGAGGCTATTACATTCAAATGTTGGGTGTGCCACGCTCATGGACATCTGGCTAGAATGTGCCCAACAGTTAATGATCATAAATTTGAACAGGAGGGGACAAAAGAAAATATTAACATGACAGGAAAATCTCTTTAGTAAAAGGTAAATTAGAAGGAAGGGAAAGTTCCAAAATACTTTGAGGGCTTCCAAAAGTTAATCAAAATTTCAAACAAAATAAATCAACAAAGTAATTGTTGAGCAAGGTGCAAAAATAGTATTGTCATTGTTGTCAACACAGACAGATAGATCAATTGATGATGCAGTGGATAGGAGTTCAGAGGTCAGTCAGAGCATGTACAGTAAATTTCTAGGAAGACAGAAGTGGCCCAGTTTCAAAATATCAAAGAAAAAGGCAAGTAAGAAAATTGTCACGATATCACGACAATAAAACTATCACGATATCACGACATGTAGGAGGAAAAGAAGCCAAATAGAAAAACTGTCATGATTTCGCGACATATCGGAGGAGAGAGAAAATGCAAGAAAAATTGTCATGATTTCGCGACATGTTGGAAGCAAAGAAGGCAAGAAGAAAAACTGTCGCGATTTCGTGACATGTTGGAAGCAAAGAAGGCAAGAGGAAAAATTGTCACGATTTCACGACATGTTGGAAGCAAAGAAGGCAAGAAGAAAAACTATCGCGATTTCGCGACATGTTGGAAGCAAAGAAGGCAAGAAGAAAAACTATCACGATTTTGTGACATGTTTGGAGAGAAGGCGCAGGCAAAGAAAATTGTCATGATTTTGTGACATGTTTGGAGAGAAGGCGCAGGCAAAGAA
The DNA here is from genome assembly GCA_028583015.1 of Wollemia nobilis. Classification (NCBI taxonomy): domain Eukaryota; kingdom Viridiplantae; phylum Streptophyta; class Pinopsida; order Araucariales; family Araucariaceae; genus Wollemia; species Wollemia nobilis. Next base: position 16,773,812 of record JAQPPZ010016895.1, read on the forward strand.
AACTATCACGATTTCGTGACATGTTTGGAAAGAAGGCGCAAGCAAAGAAAACTATCGTGATTTCATGACATGTTTGAGAGAAAGAGCTTGCAAGGAAAAGTGTCACGATTTCACGAAAATTTGCAAGAAGGATGGTACGAACAAAAAAGTGTCACGATTTCGCGACATGTTTCAGAGAAAGAGCTTGCAAGGAAAAGTGTCACGATTTTGCGACAATTTGCAAGAAGGATGGTACGGACAAAAAAGTGTCGTGATTTTGCGACAGGTTCGAGAGAAAGAGCTCGCAAAGAAAAGTGTCACGATTTCACGACAATTTGCAAGAAGAAGCGCTAAGGAGAAAAAGTGTCGCAATATCGTGACATGTCGGGTTTTCGCAATCCGATGACAAGAGAAAGCGCTAAGGAGAAAAAGTGTCACGATTTTGTGACATATTGCAGGAGAGAGAAGGAAAGATAAAAAGTGTCGCGATATCATGACATGTCGTGATTTTGTGACCTAAAGAGAAGAGAAGAGCTAAGGAGAAAATATGTCACAATTTTGCGACATGTCGCATTTTCACGACAACAGCAGAGAGGAAGAGCTCTAAAGCAAAAGCGTCGTGATTTTGTGACATGTTCCATTTTCACTGGTGCATGCAGAAAAGAGTGTACAACAGTAAAAAGTGTCACGATTTCGTGACATGTCTCATTTTCGCTAGTGCAAGCCGAACAATGAAGCAAGGCAGCGAAAGTGTCACAATTTTGTGACATGTTCCGTTTTCGTGGGTGAAAGGCAGAGAAAGGCATAAGGAAGCGAAAAGTGTCACGATTTTGTGACATGTCAGGTTTTCGCTGGTGCATGCAAAGAGAAGTACAAGGAAGCGAAAAGTGTCACGATTTTGTGACATGTCAGGTTTTCACTGGTGCATGCAAAGAGAAGTGCAAGGAAGCAAAAAGTATCGTGATTTCGTGACATGTTTCGTTTTTGCTGGTGCATGCAAAGAGAAGTGCAAGGAAGCAAAAAATGTCGTGATATCGTGACATGTTGTGTTTTCGCGCTTGCAGGCCGAGAAGAAGACAAAAAGCTGTCAGAGCGGCAGTTCGGCTGTCAGAGCTATAAATAAGCAGGTTCGACTGTTAGAGCTGTAAATAAGCAGGTAATACTATTAGAGCTGTAAATAAGCAGGTAAGACGGTCATAGTCATAAATAAGAAGATAAATCTATCAGAACAGCAAATATACTGATAAAGCACCGGAAAGGCTGTCAGAGCCGTAGAGTGGGCAGATAAGTTTGTCAGAGACGTAAGTAAGCTTTTAAGGCTATTAACAGCGCAGTAAGCAGAGCCAAAAAAAGAATGTTTTTCATGTGTAGGAAGTTAGGGTTAGGGTTGAGCTCTGCACGTGGCATGAGTGTTGTGTATTTCCGAATAAAAGAAAAAAAGAAGCTGTGAAAAATTTAGTGTGTATTATGCTGAAAAATATACAGAAGAGAGTGTTGTAAGAGAGAATAGCAGAGTTGTAAGTATATGTAGTTCTTGTTAAAAGGAATTAGACCAGTGAGGGTCTAGTAGTAGAGAAGGCATTTTTATGTCATAAAATCTATTTAGAATTGAAGTCCAAGTTGGTGCTTGGCATTAGGGGGTTGGTGCTCCTTTCTGTTGGTGCAAATAAATTGTTTGTAAAGTTGGTGCTTTGCAAAGGCTGAATTTGGATGGGAGTCCAAGCTGTCTAATTTTTGAGGAGTAGCCAAATCTGTTGAACCTCATTAAATCATGTGTTGTGGAATGCTCTCTTGTTTATTTGCTTTATCTGATTTTAAGTTCTCTCTGCTTAAGTTTTAAAGAGCTGTAGATCTGTATTTAAATTGCTACACTGATTCACCCCCCTCTTAGTGTCATTGTGAGAATATCAATTGGTATCAGAGTAAGGTTTTTGAATAAGCTTAATCAGCTAAGGTGATCTTGGAAGAATCACAATGGTCGGTGGTGAAGGATTTTCATCCAACAAAGCTCCTTTTTTTGATGGAACTAATTACTCTTTCTGGAGACTCAGGATGCAGACTTATTTGTGTGCTTTGGGATATGACATAGATAGTGGGTACACAATATCCTCTACTCCTCCAACAGATGCTGCTAAGAAGAAAAAGTTTGAGAATAACTCTAAAGCAAAGAATGTTATAATGTGTGGGTTAGTAGACAATGAACTGATAAGGATCATGAGTTGTAAAACGACAAAAGACATGTGGGACAAACTGCAAAGCATTCATGAAGGAGACAACAAGATCAAGGAAGCCAAGCTTCAAACACATCGAGCTCAGTTCAAAGCATTAAAAATGAATGACGATGAGAACATAGAGGCCTATATGCTGAGAGTCAATGGAATCATTAATGCGATTAGAGGACTCGACGAGGAAATAGAAGATGCGGTCATCGTGAAAAAGGTTCTAAGAACTCTTCACAAAATATTTGATTCTAAAGTTTCTGCTATAGAAGAAGCTAAAGATCTAAATACTTTTAACATGGATGAAATGCATGGTTCTTTAACTGCATATGAAATGAGAATAGGACAAACTAAGCCCTCAGACAGAGAAGCTACTTTTAAATCACACAAAAATATAAAAGCTAATCAAGAATCTATAGAAGAAGAGTCTTCAGATGAAACAGAAGCAAACTTTGTTAGGAAACTAATAAATGAAAAAGAAAAGTACAGAGGTAAGTTACCGTTTAAGTGCTTCAACTGTGGAGGCATCGAGCACTTTGCAGCTAAATGTCCAATGAATGAGAAAAACAAAAATGATGAAGGGTCACACCAAGAAAGAAGTGATTGGAAGAAGAAACCACATTTTAGAAAAAGCAAATTCAAGAAGAAAAGTTTCATATCCAAGAATGTCAGCTCTTCTGAAGACTGCTTCGGTGAGGATTCTGAAGAAGAAGCAAGTGAAGCTTTGTTCATGGCATTTGAAGAAAGAATAACAGAGGAAAAATAAGAATGTAATGAAAAACCTGAGGATGAGGCTAAAGTATATCTGGAAGGTGAGTTAGTTCCTACACTTAAAGAACTGAGCACAGAAAGGAAAAAGAATAAAAAGGTTTCAAGAAAGCTTGAGGATGCCAATGAAATAATAAAAAGCTTGAAAGTACAGACAGACGAATTTAATAAAATGTCTAAAGTTCTCGAAGTACAATTAACTATAAAAACAGATGAGTGCAGCAAGCTAGAAGAAGACATTGTTAAGTTAAGGATGCAGCTAGAGGAGATGAATCGAAAATTGAGTTGTTATCATAAGTTTGAAGAAAGTTCTGTAAAGCTAGATAAAATTTTAAATAACCAAAGGCCTTTTGGCATCAAATTTGGTTTGGGCTTCGATGAAGGAGAATCATCAAAAGGATCAAAGGCCATAAATGTAGAACCCTTAAAGAAAGAAGAGAAGAACAGGGTTGATCAAGAAAAAATAGATCATGCCAAAGAAAGCAATAATGCCAGACTCAAGAGGAGTACTAACAAAGATGGATTCACAAAAGTCACACATCCAAGAAGGAGAAGATTCATGGCTCCTACTTCAAAATGGCAAAGACCTTCACCCAGGTTTAATCATTCATTTTCTGGTTATTGTTTTAAATGCAATGCTTATGGTCATAATATTTCAGATTGTAGTTATAATGTAGCACAAAGGAATTTCACCAGTAGAAATGTCTTTTCTCCATTGATGAATTATGCAGTTGAATGTTATAACTGTCATAATTTTGGACATATTGCAAGAAACTATAGAAGCACTTTTGCAGCAAATAATTATCAGGGTAGAAAATCTCAACCAAATGGGTTGAAACAAAATAAGAAATTTCTTAAAAAATAGGCACATGCTAATGAAATGGGAAAGGCAAAACAAGTTGCCAAATCTGCTATCAAACCAAAATAGAAAGAAAAGGAGAAACTTCAGAAAGAAAAGGAATATTTGATTATTCAGGCTACTTTTAAAGCACAGAACAAATCTGCACCATGGATACTTGATAGTGGATGCTCCAGTCACATGACAGGTGGCAAGAAAAAATTTGAGAAGTTACAGAATTACGAAGGTGGTTCTGTGAAATTTGAAAATAATGATGGAGCAAAGATAGTTGGCAAAGGATCAGTCAAGATCAGTGACGAAAAGATCAATTCAAAAGAAGTCTTTTTTGTGATTGGTTTGAAGCATAACTTGCTTAGCGTAAGTCAAATCTATGATAGAGGTCATGAAGTAATTTTTAAGAAGCAGGGTTGTGAAGTGAGAAAAGCTAATAGTGGGAAGTTGATTGCTACTGGATCAAGGACTTATGGAAACCTGTATACTCTCTCAGAGACTTTAGAAGGAACTTGCTTAATTGGACAAGAATATGAAAATTGGCTATGGCACAAGAGGCTCGATCATATCAGCTTTGACAATTTGGTAAAAATAAGCTCAAAAGGGGCAGTAAGAGATATACCCTCCATTAGCAAACCTCTAAATAGTATTTGTGCTTCATGCCAAAAGGGGAAGCAAACTAGAGCCACATTTAAATCAAAGGAGTACTTTACCAACAAACCTTTAGAACTAATACATACTGATTTATGTGGACCTATGAGAACACAAAGTATAAATGGTGACAAATACTTTATGTTGTGCATAGATGACTATTCCAGAATGACCTAGATATTCTTTTTGAAGCAAAAATCTGAAGCTTTTGAAATGTTCAAGACCTTCAAAAACCAAGTTGAGAATGAAACAAGAAAGAGGATCAAATGCTTAAGATCAGATAGAGGAGGAGAGTTCATCTCAAAGGAGTTTGCAGAATACTATCAAAAATATGGAATCAGAAGACAGTTTTCAGTAGCAAGGACACCTCAGTAGAATGGTGTTGTAGAAAGAAAGAACAGAACTGTACAGAAAATGGCACGGATAATGTTGACTGAAAGCAAAATTATAGACAAATTTTGGAAAGAGGTAGTCCACACTACATTTTATATCCAAAACAGGTGCATGTTGAGGACACATGAAAGCAAAACCCCTTATGAGCTATGGTTCGGCAAGAAAGCAACAACAAAATACTTCAAAGTCTTTGGCAACAAGTGTTACATCAAAAGAACTGAAGATAATCTTGGTAAGTTTGAAGATAGAGTTGATGAAGGTATTTTTGTTGGCTATTCATCAAAAAGAAAAGCTTACAAATGCTACAACAAAAGGCTAAAGAAAATTGTAGACAGTGCCGATGTTAAATTTGATGAAGATAGGAAACAAGCAGTCAGTTGTGAAGAAAACTGCCCTATTTATGAAGAATTTATTGGAGATGAAGAAAAGGAATCAAAAGAGAATCAAAAAATTGACCCAGATGATTTAAGTATTGATTCAGAAGTAGAAGAAAACAATAAATTCAAAAAAAGAAGCTGGCAAAAAAATCATCCCAGAGAGCAAATTATTGGGGACCCCACAGTTGGTGTTAAGACAAGAAGAATAGTAGTAAGTAACTACTCCCTTTTATCTAGAATTGAGCCCAAAAATATTTTTGAAGAAAGCACAGATGAAAGTTGGATGAAGGCAATAAACGAAGAACTAGATCAGATTGAGAAAAACAAAACCTGGGAGTTAGTACCAAGGCCTGCAAATAAAAACATAATCGGTACTAAATGGATTTTTTGAAATAAATTGAATGAAGACGGACAGGTTGTAAGGAATTGTTGTGGCTGATCCACAACACACCCCAAAATTAGGGACCCACATTTTTTGCTTGCTTTCAAAGAAGACTGCAGTGGCCTAGATGCTAAAATATCAAAGGAAGAGCAAGAAAAAGAAGTGTCACGATTTCGCGACGTGTTGCACTGTCGCTGCTTAGAAATGAAAAGTGTCACGATTTCGTGAAGTGTTGCACTGTCGCTGCTCAGAAATGAAAAGTGTCACGATTTCACGATGTGTTGCTACAGTGAAACTAGAAGGTGTCACGATTTCGTGACAGGTCACGTTTTCATGGCTTGGACAAGCAAAATGTAGCGAAGGAAAAAAAGTGTTGCGATTTCATGACATGTCGCATTTTCACGGCTCCAAGCGGTGAGATGGTACAGAAGGAAAATATGTCACAATTTCATGACATGTCACGTTTTCATGACCAAATATAGCAAGAGCAGTCTGAAAGAGGAAGGTGTCGCGATTTCGTGACATAAAGCAGCCAGAGCGTACGGAATGAAAAGTTGTCATGATATCGTGACATGTCGTCATTTCGCGACCTGAAGACGAGATGAAGGGCGAAGATGAAAAAGCATCGTGATTTTGCAACAGAAAGCAACCAAGGTGTACAGAATAGAAAAGTGTCACGATTTCATGACAGAAAGCAGCCAAGGTGTACGAAATAGAAAAGTGTCATGATTTCACGACAAAAAGCAACGAGGTGGTGCCAAAGAGAAAAGTGTCACGATTTCGTGACAGAAAGCCGCAAGACAACTTAGACTGAAAAAGCATTGCGATTTCATGACAGAAAGTTGCCAAAGCGTACGAAATAAAAAAGTGTCACGATTTTGCGACATGTCACGTTTTTGCGGCCAGGTACAACAATACATAGCAAAATGAAAAGGCATCATGATTTCGTGACAGATTGCATCCTAGTGGCCCGAAAGAGAAAAACATCATGATTTCACGACAAGTAGCAGCAAGACGGTGCAAAAGAGAAAAGTGTCACGATTTCGTGACATGTCATGTTTTCATGACAAGTTGCACCTGCATAGCCCGAAGTAGAAAAGCATCGCGATTTCGTGACAAGTTGCATTTGCGCGGCTCGATAGCAGAAAATGTCATGATATCGCGACATGTATCATTTTCGCGATGCATGAGGACGAACAGGGCTGTTGGCCGAAAAATGTCACGATTTTGCGACATGTCTCATTTTCACAATGCATGAAGGCTGACAAGGCTGCATACAGGAAAATGTCACGATTTCTTGACATGTCTCATTTTCACTGTGCATGGTGGCGGACAAGGCTGTTGGCAGGAAAATTTCGTGATATCGTGACATGTCACGTTTTCGTGATGAAAGTAGAGGAGCAAAGCTACATGCATAAAAACATCGTGATATCGCGACATGCTATTTTTTGTCACGATTTACACGGGGCCATTACAGAACATGTAGAAAAGCTCAGAACACGTGGTGCGAAGATGTCAGGGCTATGATAACACTGCAGGATCGACAATTATAGAGAAGATCAAATGTTTCGACATCGAGCAAAAGGTCAAAATGACGAAGAGGCGGGAATATGAAATGATGAGGTCTGGGAAATGAAGTGAAATGTCACAGAGTGAAATAGAGAACCGCACCAGAACTTTAAAAGCATAAGCACAGGACAGGTATAGGGGGGAAACTGCTACGAGTAGGGTTGCAGATTTGAGGGTGATTAGTCATTCTGGGCCTGTTGTGGAATGTTTTTTCTTCCCCTTTTGCTGGTTTGAGAAAAACCAGAGATTCTGCTATTGTAACATGACATATTTTTAATGCAGAATTGTTCAGAAATTTGCATTTTGTGGGCAAGAAAGAAGGAGATCTTCTATGCATGCTTTCTCATTTTTCAGATTTCAGATTTATAGATAATGTTGATGCCACTTCGTGGGTTACATTAGGCGAATATTTGAAATCTTAATTTTATTTCAAAACCCTAGGAATCAACACTTAGCTTATCAGGATTGTGCATGTTTACAGGTCCAATAGGTTAGGTTGCATGCATGGAAACCTCATATCTTTGATTTTTCTGGAACAGGATAGCATCAAACTGAATGTAATTTCAATTTCATTTTCTTTTGCATTTTATTTTCTTTTTTCCTGCACTTTATTTTTTAGAAGTTCCAATTTTATTTTAATTCTCAGGCATTAAAATAAAATAAAAATTAAAAAACTTCAAAATCCAAAAATAGTTCGACCATTTATGGCCTTGTTGGCATTTTTGCCACATTTATTTGATTGTTGTTTATTCATGCATAAGCTGTTGAAATTCTAACTCCTCTACAGGTTTTGATGCAAAAAAATGCCTAAGTCCGAAGACTGTCACGAAATCGCGACAAAAAATAGCATGGAGAGCCAAAGTTGAAAACCGTCGCGATATCGCGACATGTCGCGTTATCGCGGGTCGGATGAGGAGAGAGAAAACAAACGCAAAATTGTCGCGATTTCGCGACGTGTCGCAAAATCACGGTCAGCGCAGTCAACGGCGACGAGGGGCAAAACCGTCGCGATATCGCGACGTGTTAGATTTTCGCGGTCAAAATGGTCAACGGAGGCGGAGAGACAAAGTTGTAGCGAAATCGCGGCATTTCACAAGAAATTGTCACGAAATCGTGACATAACTGAGCGATGGGCGATGAGACTCGAAAAGTGTAATGAAATCGTGACACAATATGGCACAAGGCACATAAGGCAAAAGACGTCGCGAAATCGTGACGCGTCGCATTTTCGCGGCATGGGTGGACAGAAAGGCTCAAGGTGTAAAATGGTCACGATTTCGCGCCAGTTGTAGGATGAAGCCAAGCAAAGCAAAGGATTGTAGCGAAATCGCTACGTGTTGCATGATCACGGTTCAGGTGGATGAAAAGAGTCTAAGGCACGAATGGCATAGCGATATCGTGACACTTTTGAGAATGAGTCCAAGCAAGACGAAGACGTCGCAAAATCGTGACAGGAAGTGGGAACAATGGAGAATGCAAGACTTTCGAGCAAAGGCTTAAGGCAAAATGGTAGCAATTTCATGACACATTGTTGAAGAAAGACTAAGTGCAGAGAATTGTAGCAAAATCACGCAGTGTTCCATTTTCACGATTGGCGAACAACAAAGTCCAAGGAAACAGAAGTTGTAGCAAAATCGTGACATGGTGGAAGTTGAAGAAACACAGAGGCAAGAGTGTCGCATTTTTGCGGCTTAGAAGCAGGACCGTACAACATGCATAAAAGTTGTAGCGAAATCGTGACATGTCGGATTTTCGTGATGCAGAAGGGAAGATAGAGCCAAAGACAGAAAATGTAGCGAAATCGCGCAGCGTCGCGTTTTCGCGGTTCAAGGTAGCGAAGGAGATAAAGAAGCCGAATATGTAGCGATTTCGTGACATGGTTGGTTTTCGTGGTTCCAAAGTGACAGAAGCGTACGGAGCAGAAAGACGTCACGATTTCGTGACATGTCGCGTTTTCGCGACCTGTTACAGTTTCGCGCCAGAAAGCGGTTCAAACGGCCCGATGCAGTTTTGTGAGTTTCGATGATTCAAAGCGCTCCAGAATTAAATGTGTTGCTGCTTTTCGATGCGGTCAAGGTAGAAGAACGCGCCCAAGCTACCAGAATTGAAGATTTCCATTATTCGAAGCTGTTGTTCACGATTTTTCTAACGGTTTCAAGCATATTTCCAAGAACAACAATTTAATGAAGACGACCGACTCCTCCTTATGGCATTTAATTTCTGGTTTCTCCGAGGTTGTTTAAGGATATCATCTCCTTGTTTTCGTTGCATAATTTGTAGATCTCGAGGAGGTCCGTTTCATATTTTTAATGTTGCAAAGAGGCAAGACCTCTATATAAATCAATGTAAATCTCAAGAACAAGTATCGGGAGTTTGAGAGATACTTTTGCTGAAAGCTTTTCAAGTACTTTGCATGAATATAAGACATTCGGCTCTCTGGTTTCGCAAGCAATTTTTTGTGTATTTTCCCTTCTGTATTCTGCATTCCTAATTTGTGCTCGCATTTCTTATTTGCTGCTTAGTTTTAATTTTGTATTGAGTTTTAACATTTGCTAGTAAGGGAGTGAGTTCTGGAATGTTATCTTGGAGGTCATCTGCGCAAGGTTGTGAGTGAATCACGTCATTGTCTTCTGTTATTTGTTGTTTGCGTACTTAGAGTTATCTGCTGTTGTTCTTTCTCGATCAGATAAATTCGGCCTACGGCTATATTTCCCGTTTCTTTCTGCATCTTTACAATTCCTTTCCTGTAACTTTGATCTAAAAACAAGCTTAGAATAGTAAGGGAACCAGCCCACTCTGGAGATTGGTCTGGGAGACATTTCTTTCTCCCAGCCTTTCAATGTTGGCCGGGTCTAGGGTGCATTTTTTGTAAAATCCTTTCCTGTGGCAGATTCGTGACCAACAGTTTTTGGCACGCCCGGTGGGACAGACTTCTTCTGTCTCAAAAGATCCATAATCGGTGAGATTGAATGTTTCATTGTTTAACACCCGGAGGTCTCAAGATTTTGATGAGCTGTCTTGACCTCATAGCGGAGATTTGTAAGTTCATCTGGCGACTTTGCTGAGTTGAAGATCCAAATTTCTTGATCGTGGATGCCTGCCTTTTTCAAGCTAAAAGAAGATACCCCGGAGGAATCAAGGTTTGGTGAGCAGCCTTGACCTTACAAGCGGAGAAAAGAATGTTCACTTGGCGACTCTGACTTAATGGCGATAGCCATGATCTCGCAGACCACTGCTATAATGGCGAGGGTTTGTCCTAGATGGGATGATCCTGGCCCTCTGAATCTCCAAATTCGGCATGAGATTCCCAAAGGTGCCCTGAAGGCCCTAACAAAATATGATGGCACCGAGGGCATGGCTCTAGAGCATGTTGAAGATGTTGCTGCTTTGTCAACCATCCATGATATAGTTCATGAAGATGTCATGATCAGACTTCTGGTTCTGTCTTTGGAAGGAAGGGCGTTGCAGTGGTACAGACTGCTCGGGCGTCAAAGCATCAGCTCATGGGATGATCTAGCAGGAGCACTAATCAGAAGATTTGATGAAGATCCCTTTAACGGCTCTCAGGATCCCTTTCAGTTTTTAATGTACATCACAAGAGCACCTCTAGAGAGCATCACAGACTTCAATGTCCGATTCTTGAGAAGCTGGAAGAGAATTCCAGAGAAGATCCGACCGACACCCACCCAAGCCCACCTCTTCTATGTTCGAGCTTTCCATTCTGACATAGGCCTCCTCTTGCTGCAATCAGGTGAACGAAGGTTCCCTCAAATCTTTGAGGAAGCAGTGCGAGCGGAGCAACTTTTGCTCCTATCAGGAAAATTACCGTGGGAAGAAGCTCCATTACCTTATCCGGTAGTTGTTGTTCCTGTTTATCCAACACAGTATTCATCATGGCAGATCCCACATACTGTGCAGAGACCTGAGATGCAGCTGTGTGGAGCTCAAGAGCTAGATTTCATCCAAGGCCAACGATGGGAATATGCAAGCACTTTCCCAGCAATGAACCATATGGTTGCTTGTAATTTCTATCGAGAGATGGAAAGCCAAGGAGAAGAACAGATTCAAGTTCCAGAACCTGAGCACCAGGAGGGCACATCTTTGCACAACATGCAAGTATTTAGCCGAAACCTATTGAGCATGCCTCATCAAGAGGAAGAGTCTGAAGAGATCCTGGAGAAAGGACTATTGCTGGACAATTTTTGTGATCGGATCCAGGAGTTGGAGGAACCCGTTCTCAGTCCACAATCAGGGAACCCTTCAAGATGGTGGCATTGGCTTCAGTCATTACTACAACTGGTACCTACAGGAGCCCGTCATGTGGCAAATTTCTTTGCTACATTATTTGTCAATTGTGTGGGTACTGGCATGCAGGATAACTTGCCCATGTCTGCAACATGGAGAACTTTAGGAAGAGGTCATCCTAATTTCAAGGATCGACTCAAGTATGATCGGATCTGGTCAGGACACTGTCGATTTACCGGATAACCCTCTGAGACTGGGTTTGTGGTGGCGACATGCCAATCATGTCGTAAACTTGTGTATATAGCAAAAAAAAAAAAAAATTAGAAAAAGAAAAAAAAAAGTATTGTTTTCATTTGTCCACTTCGGCTCTTTTTGCATGCGAGCCCGTAGGTACGTGTTTTTCTTTCTTTTTCTTCTTCTTTCCTAGCAGTTAGTGGCTTCCTATCAATTTCTTCCTTCCCCTTCCTTTTTCTTCCCTTCCCTTCTTCATTTTCCTCCTTCTCCTACTCCTTTTCTTCTGTAGTAAAAAAAAAAAGCCACTGCTGTTGTTTCTTTTTCCCTTCCTATTATTCCCGCTTCTTCTTATCCCTTTCTTCTAAGTTCTCTGTCATTTTAGCATTTATCACAGTTTATCCATGGTTCACACCTCTTTTATCATTTATTCCACTTCCATTCCATTAGTTCATTTACTTCCATTCCCCTTCCATCGCAGCTGGTAGCACAGAAGCATTATGTTACTGTATCTATCTGCATCACTCCACCATTCCATCATATCACTATTCCATTCGCATTTCACCGCCTGCGCATCCGCAGGATCTCATTCCATTCATTTCCATTTTTGTATCCCTGGTGCTTTCATGGAGATTATTTTACAACACCTGATCAGTTGAGCCAAATGCAGATTCTTTAAGTTTCAGTTATTCAGCAAAAGTTGTTGCAGCAGTCCATCGAGATGAACCCCAACAGCTAGCTTTCTGTTCTAAGTTTTCATGACTCTGTTGCCCAATGGATTCAGGCCTGGGATTCTTGCATACAGTAGAACTGTATACCCCGCGAGCCGCCAAGAATGTTGGCATTTTTGCCACATTTATTTGATTGTTGTTTATTCATGCATAAGCTGTTGAAATTCTAACTCCTCTACAGGTTTTGATGCAAAAAAATGCCTAAGTCCGAAGACTGTCGCGAAATCGCGACAAAAAATAGCATGGAGAGCCAAAGTTGAAAACCGTCGCGATATCGCGACATGTCGCGTTATCGCGGGTCGGATGAGGAGAGAGAAAACAAACGCAAAATTGTCGCGATTTCGTGACGTGTCGCAAAATCACGGTCAACGCAGTCAACGGCAGCAGGGGGCAAAACCGTCGCGATATCGCGACGTGTTAGATTTTCGTGGTCAAAATGGTCAACGGAGGGTAGAGCGACAAAGTTGTAGCGAAATCCAAAATAAAAATTGTCACGAAATCGTGACAAAACCAAGCCATGGGCGATGAGACTCAAAAATGTAACGAAATCGTGACACAATATGGCACAAGGCACATAAGGCAAAAGACGTCGCGAAATCGTGACGCGTCGCGTTTTCACGACGTGGGTGGACAGAAAAGGTTCAAGGTATAAAATGGTCACGATTTCATGACAGTTGAAGGATGAAGCCAAGCAAAGCAAAGGATGTAGCGAAATCGCTACGTGTTGCGTGATCGCGGTTCAGGTGGATGAAAAGAGTCTAAGGCATGAAAGGCATAGCGATATCGTGACACTTTTGAGAAAGAGTCCAAGCAAGACGAAGACGTCGCGAAATCATGACAGAAAGTGAGAACAATGGAGAATGCAAGCAAACGTCACGATTTCGCGACACAGTGAGCAAGAAAGGCTTAAGGCAAGAAATGGTAGCGATTTCGTGACACATTATTGAAGAAAGACTAAGTGCAGAGAATTGTAGCGAAATCGCGCAGTGTTCCATTTTCCGATTGAACACAAAGTCCAAGGAAACAAAAGTTGTAGCGAAATCGCGACATGGTGGAAGTTGAAGAAACACAGAGGCAAGAGTGTCACATTTTTGTGGCTTAGAAGCAGGACCGTACAACATGCAGAAAAGTTGTAGCGAAATCATGACATGTCAGATTTTCATGACGCAGAAGGGAAGATAGAGCCAAAGACAGAAAATGTAGCGAAATCGTGCAACGTCGCGTTTCGCGGTGGGTAGCGAAGGAGATAAAGAAGCCGAATATGTAGCGATTTCGTGACATGGTTGGTTTTCGCGGTTCCAAAGTGACAGAAGCGTACGGAGCAGAAAGACGTCGCGATTTCGTGACATGTCGCGTTTTCGTGACCTGTTACAGTTTCGCGCCAGAAAGCGGTTCAAACGGCCCGATGCAGTTTTGTGAGTTTCGATGATTCAAAGCGCTCCAGAATTAAATGTGTTGCTACTTTTCGATGCGGTCAAGGTAGAAGAATGCGCCCAAGCTACCAGAATTGAAGATTTCCATTATTCGAAGCTGTTGTTCACGATTTTTCTAACGGTTTCAAGCATATTTCCAAGAACAACAATTTAATGAAGACGATCGACTCCTCCTTATGGCATTTAATTTTCTGGTTTCTCCGAGGCTGTTTAAGGATATCATCTCCTTGTTTCCGTTGCATAATTTGTAGATCTCGAGGAGGTCCGTTTCATATTTTTAATGCTGCAAAGAGGCAAGACCTCTATATAAATCAATGTAAATCTCAAGAACAAGTATCGGGAGTTTGAGAGATACTTTTGCTGAAAGCTTTTCAAGTACTTTGCATGAATATAAGACATTCGGCTCTCTGGTTTCGCAAGCAATTTTTTGTGTATTTTCCCTTCTGTATTCTGCATTCCTAATTTGTGCTCGCATTTCTTATTTGCTGCTTAGTTTTAATTTTGTATTGAGTTTTAACATTTGCTAGTAAGGGAGTGAGTTCTGGAATGTTATCTTGGAGGTCATCTGTGCAAGGTTGTGAGTGAATCACGTCATTGTCTTCTGTTATTTGTTGTTTGCGTACTTAGAGTTATCTGTTGTTGTTCTTTCTCGATCAGATAAATTCGGCCTACGGCCATATTTCCTGTTTCTTTCTGCATCTTTACAATTCCTTTCCTGTAACTTTGATCTAAAAACAAGCTTAGAATAGTAAGGGAACCAGCCCACTCTGGAGATTGGTCTGGGAGACATTTCTTTCTCCTCGCCTTTCAATGTTGGCCGGGTCTAGGGTGCATTTTCTGTAAAATCCTTTCCTGTGGCAGATTCGTGACCAACAAGGCCTTTCATCAATTTCCACTTTGAAGTTACAACATGGTCATATAGGGACCAAATCACATTTGCTTTATTAGGGTTCAATGAACAATCACTAAAGTTTCATGGTGAAATAAACCACAGTGCCCCTTGTTAACAGTTACTTGCAATCACTAAGGTGTTCCAAGCATTTAAATTGAATATCTTCATTTGAGATTACTAATACACAGATGCAAAATGCTAACATAGCAGGAACCTTGGAGAAGTTATTTGTTTAATTTCTTTGCAAGCAGAGGATTTAGAACCCAAATCCTATCGGAGAGTGTGTTTTCACAACTGGGTGAAAATACCACTCAACAGATTGGCGCTAGAAGGAGGGCTTGAATGGGTTTATTTCAGTGTGATTTAAATGCTATAGGGATTTAAATTTTGAATATTTCATGCCCTATTGGTTATTATTTTTAGCTCTCTTTTAACAATACAACTCTGTACTGTTAAAAGGAGAACATGAATTGCTATGCACTTTCCTAACGCTTTGATTGTTCATACAAGAATAATGTGATTTGATTTGATTTAAAAAAAAATAATAATAATAATAAATAAATAAAAAAGAATTTTTTGGGTATTAAAGTTATATTCTTTAAGATTCACTAATGGCTATGTTTACACCTTGGATGACAGGTAGCCCATTGAATATACCAGGAGTTCAACATTATTTTCCCGTTGGTTTTGAGAGATGTCTTCCTCAATTTTTGTCTAATGGGACAAATACTGCGAAAGAACACATTCAAGCATTCAAATTTGTTGTGAATCACTTAACAATTTGGTATGATGATGTTGTTTGTAAAATGTTCCCTTACACCTTGGACAAAGTGGCATATGATTGGTTTACAAGTCTGCCTTTAGGGTCTATCACTTCTTGGGCTCAGTTAGAGGCAACATTTCTTAATCAATTCAACAAAGAGCAAGTTGACCCAATTCTCATGTACAATCAGTTGGTCTATATTAGAAAAGAACCGAGTGAAAATGTGAAGTCATTTTCCGAAAGGTTCTTTGGATTATATACTCAACTAGTGACATTTTATGTTCTTCAAGAAGAAGTGGCTCTCCAAATATACATCAATGCTCTTGACCCACTCATTTCCACATATTTGCGAGGGATGCCTCAAATTACATCTTTGTCACAAGCCTATACTCAAGCAATGGCAATTGAGCAACAATTGAGTTATCAAAATTATGGTGTGGGTTTTGGATCATATAATATTCAATCATTTAATACCTCCCTTACCCACCCAATGATTTATCCACCTCAACCAAGTTCAAGTGTGAATCAATTTCAGAATCAACAATCATTCCCAAGCTTCAATCAATTTCAAAATCCTCAACCTACTATGCAAGATCAACCATCTTTCTTAAGTATGAATCAACTTCAAAATACTCATCTTGATTCAAAAGATGTTTCTAAAATCAATTTTAATGATTTTCATAAGAATATGATTTTAGGCAAGGGAGGAGTACTGGATCCAACTAGTATGGAAACATGTGATAGATTGGAAACCCTTGACTCACCAAAAGATGAATTCTATGAGGATGAATCTGATTCGGATGACACATTGGATGACATTGTTGAAAGTAATGGCCCAGAAAATTCACACCTTCCAAATTATGTTAAACGTGAATCATGGGTTACACATGTGGATTATGATAACCTTATCAATTTGAATACAAGCAATAACCCAATTTTGGAAGTAATTGAACCATCTAAGGAAGGAGAAGATAAATTTGATGAGAAACATGTTGATGAATTAAAATATGATGAAGAAATAGTTGAGCATCACAATTTGATTTTGAAAGATGATCATTATGATTCTTGGGAAGAGTATGCTCACTCCAAACCTTCGATGAAATTTGTGTGCCTATTGATATGCGAGGATAATACAATTGCCCTTTCATATGAGGATATTACAAGTCCTGTACAATCCGAGAATGCTTTGGAAGAAGGGTTGGAATCTCATCAAAGGTTGGAGAAGGATAATGATTTTACTACCATGGATGAAGAAGGAGAATCAATTGTTTTTGTTCCCCTTGAGGGGCAAGAAATCAAAAATCTTGATCCACCTATTGTTTCTACAATGTCTATGCCATCTCAAAATGATGAAATTACAAAACCTAAGTGGTGTGGGTTTGATACTATTGATGATCCTAATGAAAATATGGATTTTGAGGCAACTCAAGCCATTGATCGTGGAAAGGTGTCACGTGACACATATCTTGAAAAATTAGGCTCTTGTTTTGAAAAATATGGACGCATGTTTGATTGGGTGCCTAACTTTGGTGTTTTTGAACAGGTGTTGGATGATGAAGAAGACAATGAAGAAAAAGAAAAAGCTACTAACACTCATCAAGTTGTGGTAAATTCTAACCATAATGGGTTGAGTAGGGATGACAAGGTGAAATCTCTACCTTTGGTAGTAGCTACAAAGATTTCAAGTGACAGGTTACATGATGTCCCTTTGGATGCTAACATCATTAATGAGGCAATGCCAAATTTTGTTGATGCTTGTCAAGTTTGGAATGATTTTGATTGCTTTAAAATCCTGGAAAATGATTTGAATTCAAGACTTTTAGAAATAGGCTCTTGTTTGCAACATCTCACATTTGAAAAGGAAAGCCTACTTCTAAATCATGAATGGAATGATGAAACTTGCACTTTAAAGAATAGACAAGATAAAATTGAATACCAACCATTGTCTAATCAATGTGATTTGAATCTCACCTATGATGTTGGTAATAGAACTAAATCAAATTGGTATGGTGAGCATGGCAAGTTGAAATTTGTTGCATTGCTTGGTTTGATCTTATTATTGTTGGATTCCTACAAAATTTGGCATGTGTATTGTGTCATATGTTTTTTGAATTGTTCTAATCATGTTTGGGATCCAGGAAAGTGATAATCCAAGCTTTGCATCATCTTGTATTATATTGTACATTTGTATATAGGTTTTGATTTTTGGTTTTGGTTTGTGTTTTCAAGTTTCCTTTTAGGGATTGCTATTTGGATTTGGATTTAAGTTGTGTGTTTGATTTCATTTGACATGTTTAGTTTGTTTTTATAAAAAAAAGAAAAAAAAAATTTGAGATGTCAACTTATGCCTAAGACTAGGAGAATATGAAACATTGGAATTGTATTGTAAAAGCTCCACAAGTAACACAAACATTTTAAGTTATATCGTTTGAAACTTGTGATGCATGAAGTAGTCAGTTTTATATGGCAATATTTCATCTGCAATTCAAAAGACAATGCATTCATATTACATCTCACTTTACATATACATTCCATCTTAGTTGCATATGCATTTCAGATACAAATCATTAAAGTGTGTCAAATCCTCTTAGGGTTATGCTATAACATAAATATGAAGAAAATCCTAAGGTTGGAAACTGAGCCTCATGATATCTAGAACTAAGCACATCTTATACACATTAAAAAGGATCTTGAGAAAAATGATCAAAACCTAGTTTGGAAGAAAAGGTCAGGCGAAAGAAGTATTTCATGTCTATCCTATTATGCAACATGATCCTTAAACAGTGGTTTTGACCACTTCCATAAAGCTTAAAGCCTAAAATCAAAGTAGTAAGGATAGGGTTAAATCCTCATCGGACTTAGGTTGAGGATCCAACTCCCCAAAACTTTGATTTGACCTACATGGAGTAGTAAGGATAGGGCATAATTCTCATCTCGCCTAGGTTGAGAATCTGATTCCCCAAAGCTCCTATGTCTCATTTCATGATAAATCTTGGATTGGAAGGATCGTACTACTTGTCCTCTGCAAAGGATGGGTAGTCATCCCCAAGGTCCAAGCAATAAAATTAATATTCTCCATTTACATCTAAAGCTTGGATTGGAAGGATCGTACTACATGTCCCTAGCAAGGATGGGTAGTCATCCCCAAGGTCCAAGAAGTAAAAAATTAATTTTTCCCATCTCATCTTTATATTGGATTGGAAGGATCGTACTACTTGTCCTCTGCAAAGGATGGGTAGTCATCCCCAAGGTCCAAAGAAATGAAGCTAAGTCATGGATTATGGGGTTAAGTATGCCCATGCATGGCAACATGTCTTGTCTAAAAAACAAGACCACTGATTGTTCAAAGGGTTAGACTAGCATGACCATTTCTTCCATAATTGGTTAAATTATTTTGCTCAAAGTGAGGTAATGAATTCCAAATCAGAATAGTAAGGATAGGGTTAAACTCCCATCTCGGTTAGGTTGGGAGTCTGATTCCCCAAAGTTCTGATTTCACGTTCACTTGCACATGGGTTCAAGATAGTAGGGACTCATAACCAACTTTGGGATATAATAAAGCAATTCATTATACATATAGTTGATCCTAAGAGGGTTTGGTAATCTTAAATGTTTGTGCATGATACTAGAAGGTTTAGGCCTTTACAAAAGCAAAATATCTAAGCATAGTTATCAGGTTACACAAATCATTCACAATCTCACATATGCATTCATGTAAAACTGACAATGGAATGTTGATCAATTTCAAACGATAGGGAATGAAATACATTGCACACACCGAGCTAATACTTGATGATTCTGATGATTCATGTATTTCTGATCTTTGGGCATTTGTTTATATTTCTTATGTGCTAACACATGTTTTCGAGTTTGTATACTTCCAGGTTGGGTTCTCACTAAAATGCTCAAGAGCATTTGACAGCAGAGTCGCCATTTGTTGTGGCTGATCCACAACACACCCCAAAATTGGGGACCCACCTTTTTTGCATGCTTTCAAAGAAGATCTCAGTGACCTAGATGCTAAAATATCAAAGGAAGAGCAAGAAAAAGAAGTGTCGCGATTTCGCGACGTGTTGCTCTGTCATCTGCTCGAAAATGAAAAGTGTCACGATTTCACGACGTGTTGCGCTATCGCTGCCCAGAAATGAAAAGTGTCACGATTTCACGACGTGTTACTGCAGTGAAACTGGAAGGTGTCACGATTTCACGACAGGTCACATTTTTGCAGCTCAAACAAGCAAAATGCAGCGAAGGATAAAAAGTGTCGTGATTTCGTGACATGTCACATTTTCGTGGCTCCAGGCGACGAGATGGTATGGAAGGAAAATATGTCACAATTTCGTGACATGTCACGTTTTCGCAGCCAAATACAGCAAGGGCAGTCCGAAAGAGGAAGGTGTCACGATTTCACGACATGTCACATTTTCACGGTCAAATACAGCAAGAGCAGTCCGAAAGAGGAAGGTGTCACGATTTCACGACGTAAAGCAACCAGAGCGTACGAAATGAAAAGTTGTCACGATATCGCGACATGTTGCCATTTCATGACCTGAAGACGAGATGAAGGGCGAAGATGAAAAAGCATCACGATTTCGCGACAGAAAGCAGCCAAGGTGTATGAAATAGAAAAGTGTTGCGATTTCGTGACAGAAAGCAGCCAAGGTGTACGGAATAGAAAAGTGTCGTGATTTCACGACAAAAAGCAGCGAGGTGGTGCCAAAGAGAAAAGTGTCACGATTTCACAACAAAAAGCCGCAAGACAGCTCAGAATGAAAAAGCATCATGATTTCACGATAGAAAGTTGCCAAAGCGTACGGAATAAAAAAGTGTCATGATTTCGTGACATGTCGCATTTTCGTGGCCAGGTACAGCAATACATAGCAAAATGAAAAGGAGTCATGATTTCGCGACAGGTTGCATCCTAGTGGCCTGAAAGAGAAAAATGTCATGATTTCATGACAAGTAGCAGCAAGACGATGCAAAAGAGAAAAGTGTTGCGATTTCGTGACATGTCGCGTTTTCATGGCTGAGTGCAACAAAAACCCAGCGATAGAGAAAAACATTGCGATTTCGCGACAGGTTGCACCTGCATAGCCCGAAGCAGAAAAGCGTCGCGATTTCATGACAAGTTGCATTTGCATGGCCCGATAGCAGAAAAATGTCACGATATCGCGACATGTATCATTTTCGCGATGCATGAGGATGAAAGTGTGGCTAAAAAATGCGGATTGCGACATGTCTCATTTTTGCGGCGCATGAAGGCTGACAAGGCTGCATACAGGAAAATGTCATGATTTCATGACATGTCTCATTTTCACTATGCATGGTGGTGAACAAGGTTGTTGGCAGGAAAATGTCACGATATCGCAACTTGTCGCGTTTTCACGATGAAAGTAGAGGAGCAAAGCTGCATGCATAAAAACATCACGATATCGCGACATGCTATTTTTTGTCACGATTTACACGAGGCCATTATGAAACATGCAAAAAAGCTCAAAACACATGGCGCGAAGATGTCAGGGCTATGATAACGCTGTAGGATCGACAATTATAGAGAAGATCAAACGTTTCGACGTCGAGCAGAAGGTCAAAACGACGAAGAGGCGAGAAGATGAAACGATGCGGTCTGGTAAATGAAGTGAAACATCACAAAGCGAAATAAAGAACTGCACAAAAACTTTAAAAGCAGAAGCACAGGACAGGTACAGGGAGGAAACCGCTGTGAGCAGGGTTGCATAGTTGAGGGTGATTAGCCGTTTTGGGCCTGCTGTGGAGTGTTTTTTCTTCCCCTTTTGCTGGTTTGAGAAAAACCAGAGATTCTGCTATTGTAACATGACATATTTTTAATGCAAAATTGTTCAAAAATTTGCATTTTGTGGGCAAGAAAGAAGGAGATCTTCTATGCATGCTTTCTCATTTTTTAGATTTCAGATTTATAGATAATGTTGATGCCACTTCGTGGGTTGCATTAGGCGAATATTTGAAATCTGAATTTTATTTCAAAACCCTAGGAATCAGCACTTAGCTTATTGGGATTGTGCATGTTTGTAGGTCCAATAGGTTAGGTTGCATGCATGGAAACCTCACATCTTCAATTTTTCCGAAACAGGATAGCATCATACTGAATGCAATTTGAATTTCATTTTCTTTTGCATTTTATTTTCTTTTTTCTTGCACTTTATTTTTTAGAAGTTCCAATTTTATTTTAATTCTCAGGCATTAAAATAAAATAAAAATTAAAAAAGTTCAAAATCCAAAAATAGTTCCACCATTTATGGCCTTTCATCAATTTCCACTTTGAAGTTACAGCATGGTCATATAGGAACCAAATCACATTTGCTTTATTAGGGTCCAATGAACAATCATTAAAGTTTCACAGTAAAATAAACCACAGTGCCCCTTGTTTTCAGTTACTTGCAACCACTAAGGTGTTCCAAGCATTTTAATTGAATATCTTTATTTGAGATCATTAATACATAAATGCAAGATGCTAACATAGCAGGAACCTTGGAGAAGTTATTTTTTTAATTTCTTTGCAAGCAGAGGATTTAGAACCCAAATCCTATCGAAGAGTGTGTTTTCACAACTGGGTGAAAATACCACTCAACAGGAATAAAGCAAGATTGGTCTGTAAAGGCTATGCTCAAGTTGAAGGTATTGATTTTGAGGAAAATTTTGCACCAGTGGCTAGACTCAAGGCAATCAGAATGTTTTTGGCTTTAGCAGTCCATAGGAGTTTCAAAGTTTATTAGATGGACGTGAAATAAGCATTTTTGAATGGAAATCTTGAAGAAGAAGTTTATATTGAACAGCCAGATGGTTTTCAACTTGGTGATAATCCCAAATTTGTTTGCAAGTTGAAGAAAGCTTTATATGGCTTGAAACAGGCACCCAAAGCATGGTATGCAATACTAGACAACTATCTCACTGAACAAGGGTTCAAGAAAGGTATGGTGGATAGTAACTTGTATGTCAAAATAGACAATGGCCAACTTATTGTCCTTGTTGTTTATGTTGATGATATAATTTTTGGCAGCAGCAATGATGAGTCATGTAGATACATAGCAAATAAAATGCAGAAATAATTTGAAATGTCTATGATTGGTGAACATTCATATTTCCTCGGACTGCAAGTTAACCAAAATGAGAAGGGCATTTTTATTTCTCAAGTTAAATATGTGAAAGAAATGCTGAAAAAGTTCACAATGGAGGATTGTAAACCTGTTAGCACTCCCATGACAATAGGTTGCAAGTTGAGCAAGGATGAAAAATCTCCAGATGTAGATCAAACCATGTACAGATCTATGATTAGAAGCTTACTTGTATTTAACGAGCCTACAAGACCGAGATATCTTACGAGCAGTATGCATGGTAGCAAGATTTCGAGGCTAGTCCAAAAGAGACTCATGTGACAATTGTGAAGAGGATCTTTAGGTACCTCAAGGGTACTATGGAGTATGGGTTATGGTACCCAAAAGGTAAGGATATCACTCTTATTGCATATTCGATGCGGATTGGGCGGGATGTATAGATGACGAAAGAGTACCAGTGGTGGTGCATTCTATCTTGGAGACAGGTTGGTAGCATGGCACAACAAGAAATAAGAATCAGTCTCTCTATCCACAGTAGAGGCAGAATACATTGCAGCAACAACATTTTGTACACAGATTTTATGGATGATACAAACCCTGAAAGATCTTGGTATTAACTTCAAAGAGCCAATTTCAGTTAAATGTGATAATACTAGTGCTATTAACATTTCAAAGAATCTGGTTATGCATTCTCGCACCAAACATATTGCAATTCGGTATCACTTTTTGAAGGATAAAGTTACAGAAGGTGAGGTTAAATTGGATTTTGTTCCAACTACAGAGCAAGTAGCAGATATCTTCACTAAACCGTTGCCCAAGGAAGTTTTTGAATATCTCCGCAGTAATTTGGGAGTGGTCACACTACCCAAGAACTGACTAGCTTTCGAAAACACATTCTCAGGGGGAGCATTTATATATTTGATTATCAACCCTTTGATATATATTTGTTTGCTCTTGTTTGTATTTTTTGCTAACTATAATATTGTGTGCCTAAGAATGTTGTGCATGGACTCAAGGGGAGTCTGTAGTAGCCCTTTGGTATTATTGTCAAAGGGGGAGAAGAATTACAGGAAATTGCACATGTGTTGCCAACAATTCCAAAGGGGGAGATTGTTGAGCAAGGTGCAAAAACAGTATTTTCATTGTTGTCAACACAGACGGATAGATCAATTGATGATGCGGTGGACAGGAGTTCAGAGGTCATTCAGAGCATGTACAGTAAATTTCCAAGAAGACAGAAGTGGCCCAGTTTCAAAAGATCAAAGGAAAAGGCAAGTAAGAAAACTATCGCGATATCGCGACAAGAAAACTGTCGCGAGATCACGATATGTAGGAGGAAAAGAAGCCAAATAGCAAAACTATCACGATTTCGTGACATATCAGAGGAGAGAGAAAATGTAGGAAAAACTATCACAATTTCGTGACATGTTGAAAGCAAAGAAGGCAAGAAGAAAAACTATCGCGATTTCATGACATGTTGGAAGCAAAGAAGGCAAGAGGAAAAACTATCACGATTTCGTGACATATTGGAAGCAAAGAAGGCAAGAAGAAAAACTGTCATGATTTCGCGACATGTTGGAAGCAAAGAAGGCAAGAAGAAAAACTATCACGATTTCGTGACATGTTTGGAGAGAAGGCGCAGGCAAAGAAAACTGTCACGATTTTGCGATATGGTTGGAGAGAAGGCGCAGGCAAAGAAAACTGTCGTGATTTCACGAAATGTTTGGAAAGAAGGCGCAAGCAAATAAAACTGTCATGATTTCGTGACATGTTTGAGAGAAAGAGCTTGCAAGGAAAAGTGTCGCGATTTCACGATAATTTGTAAGAAGGATGGTACGGACGAAAAAGTGTCACGATTTCACGACATGTTTGAGAGAAAGAGCTTGCAAGGAAAAGTGTCACGATTTCACGACAATTTGCAAGAAGGATGGTACGGATGAAAAAGTGTCATGATTTTGCGACAGGTTCAAGAGAAAGAGCTCGCAAAGAAAAGTGTCACGATTTCATGACAATTTGCAAGAAGAAGCGCTAAGGAGAAAAAGTGTCGCGATATCGCGACATGTCGAGTTTTCGCGATCCGATGACAAGAGAAAGCACTAAGGAGAAAAAGTGTCACGATTTCATGACATATTGTAGGAGAGAGAAGGGAAGATAAAAAGTGTCGCTATATCGCGACATGTCGTGATTTCGTGACCTGAAGAGAAGAGAAGAGCTAAGGAGAAAAGATGTCGCGATTTCCTGACATGTCACATTTTTGCGACAACAGCAGAGAGGAAGAGCTCTAAAGCAAAAGCGTTGTGATTTCGTTACATGTTCCGTTTTCCTTGATGCATGCAAAAAAGAGTGTACGATAGTAAAAAGTGTCACAATTTTGCGACATGTCTCGTTTTCGCTAGTGCAAGCCAAACAATGAAGCAAGGCAGTGAAAGTGTCATGATTTTGCGACATATTCCGTTTTCACGGGCGAAAGGCAGAGAAAGGCATAAGGAAGTGAAAAGTGTCACGATTTCGTGACATGTCAGGTTTTCGCTGGTGCATGCAAAGAGAAGTGCAAGGAAGCGAAAAGTGTCACGATTTTGTGACATGTCAGGTTTTTACTAGTGCATGCAAAGAGAAGTGCAAGGAAGCGAAAAGTGTCATGATTTTATGACATGTTTCGTTTTCGCTGGTGCATGCAAAGAGAAGTGCAAGGAAGTGAAAAATGTCATGATATCGTGACATGTGTTTTCACGCTTGCAGGTCGAGAAGAAGACAAAAAGTTGTTAGAGTGGCAGTTCTACTGTTAGAGCGGTAGTTCGGCTGTCAGAGCTGTAAATAAGCAATTTTGGCTATTAGAGCTATAAATAAGCAGGTAAGACTGTCAGAGCCGTAAATAAGCAGGTAAGACAGTCATAGTCATAAATAAGAAGATAAATCTATTAGAATAGTAGATATACTGACAAAGCGTCGAAAAGGTTGTCAGAGCCATAGAGTGGGCAGATAAGTCTATCAGAGATGTAAGTAAGCTTTTAAGGCTATTAACAACACAGTAAGCAGAGCCAAAAAGAATGTTTTTCATGTGTAGGAAGTTAGGGTTAGGGTTGAGCTCTACACGTGGCATGAGTGTTGTGTATTGCCGAATAAAAGGAAAAAGAAGCTATGAAAAATTTAGTGTGTATTATGCTAAAAAATATACAGAAGAGAGTGTTGTAAGAGAGAATAGCAGAGCTGTAAGTATATGCAGTTCTTGTTAAAAGGAATTAGACCAGTGAGGGTCTAGTAGTAGAGAAGGCATTTTTATGTCATAAAATCTGTTCAGAACTGAAGTCCAAGTTGGTGCTTGGCATTAGGGGGTTGGTGCTCCTTTCTGTTGGTGCAGATAAATTGTTTGTAAAGTTTTTGCTTTGCAAAGGCTAGATTTGGATGGGAGTCCAAGCAGTCTAATTTTTGAGGAGTAGCCAAATCTAGTGAACCTCGTTAAATCGTGTGTTGTGGAATGCTCTCTTTTTTATTTGCTTTATCTGATTTTAAGTTCTCTCTGCTTAATTTTTAAAGAGCCATAGATTTGTATTTAAATTGCTACACTGATTCACCCCCCCCTCTCAGTATCATTGTGAGAATATCAGTAATCAGAGATAAGGATAGAAAGCTAGAATAAGAAACAATAGATATGAGATATTTAAATAATTGTGAAGCTTGGAAATAAAAAGATATTTTCAAATGAAAGGATTAGAGGAGGATACTCAGCAAGTCACACTAGTTGATGAGGAATAATACTCCAATCTAGTGTCAAGGAACAAGCAAGGAGCAAAACCAAACACAACCTCTCTCATGGAAGAGGAGATTCAACCCACAAGGGAGACCATAGGAGGGAAAATAGAGTAGGGGATAGTATTAACTCAAGAAATATAGATGAAAGGAGGAAATAAGAATGAATATGAGCTTAAATTAGGGATTCATCAAGTGGAGAAGAAACAAAAACTAAATCAATATATAGGGAGGAAGTCAAACAAGGGAAATATGGAGGAACAAGGAAGAAATTTGATCCAGAATGGAGGTAAAATTGATGGCTTATTTTTTCTCTCCTAATTCTCAATGATATTAATTACTTGGAATGTGAGGGGTTTAGGTAGTTTTCCCAGATAAAATACAATCAAAAACATTATCATAGATATGATTCCAAATATAATTTTGTTATAGGAAACCAAAATGCAAGGAGAAGACTTACAAAAAATAAATATGACGATATGGTAAAAAGGAGAGATCCTTACTCAATTGGTATAGGGAAAATCAGGGGCATTGACCATTATGTGGAATCACCAACCATTCCTAATGATAGGGGGTGTCCATTAGAGGGGTGTTGATGGTCACTTAAATAATAGGGAAAATGGAAAAAAATGGACTATAGTTAATTTTTATGGAGTACAAATAGTCAGATTATAGAGGTATCAATGGGCAACCATCCAAAATTTTAAGCTAAAGGACCAATGGATTATGGGAGGATATTTCAATGTAAATATTAGAATATAAGAACAACGAGGAAGACCCATGTTGGAGAAAAATGATAGGTTCTTTTTAGTAATAACATGTCAAATAAATCTAATAGATATCCCAACTATGGATAACTCCATGATCTAGAAAAATAGAAGAAAGGAAGAGGAGATAGTAAAATATTGATTGGATTGTTTCTTCATGGGGAAGGAATTATACCTGCATACCAAGCATCAAGCGAGGGTCATGGATAAGCTTTCTTTAGATAATTTCTAGCAAGCCTTACCATAGAAGAAAATAATCATAAATTTGTAGGAACTTTTAAATTTGAGCTATGGTTGTTGAAATATGAGGAGTTGGATGACCACATAAAGGAATGGTAGGAGTTAGGAAAACAAATATTTGGGACAACCCAATTCAAACTCCACAAACACCTAAAATATGTAAGGACCCAACTAAAGGAGTGGAGTAAACACAAGAAGGAACTCACTAGAATCCAAATGAATGAAATCAAGGATCAGATTGAGAATATTGCTTAGGATATAATACAAAGAACTATTAAAAAATATTTGTTGCAACATGAGGTAGAAATTATTAGAAGAGAGGAATATTTGGAGGAACAAGAAGAGATCTATTGGAGGCAAAGAGCTAGAGTTACATGGTTAAATGAGTAGGATCAAAATATAACTTTCTTTTATAAGACAACAACATCTAGAAGATAAAAAATAGAATTATAGGTCTTACATATATGGTGTATCACGTAAAAAGCAGTGGAAGTAAAATGAAAACTATATCAAATCATCACTTCCATACTCTTTTCAATAGCAATGAAATTTGAATGCAACATGGTAGGAGAAGATACTAGATGAAATTTTGTAATTTATAAAATATGAATACAATAAATTACTAATGGAGGAAATTTATTTGGAAGAAATATAACAAATCATACAAAAAATATGAACAAGAAAGACCCCAAGACCAGATGGGTTCCCCATTGAATTTTATCAAAAAATCTAGGAAATTGTGGGTCAAGTAGTGGTGGGGGAACTAGAGGAAATAAAACAAAGTAAGCAAATGTTAAAATCCTTGAATCATAATTTTATCACTTTAATTCCTAAGGTTCCACCTAGTGAGATTAATTATAGGTCTATTTCACTATGTAATGTAGTATACAATATATTAACAAAGCTTATGACAAAGAGGTTAAAACCTTTTTTACCAAATCTGATTTCAAGTGAGCAAGGTGGTTTTGTTGAAGGTAGACAAATTCTAGATGTAATAGTAGTGGCCCAAGAGGTGATACACACAATATCCAAGCAAAAGGACCCAAGTATATTTATTAAAATAGATCTTTCTAAAGCCTATGATAGAGTAGATTGGTACTTTATGCAAAGGATTTTAGAAAAAAATGGTCTTTGCAGAGGGGTGTAGAGACTGGGTAAAATCATATACATAGACTAGATAATTCTTAGTTTTGGTAGATGGTATTCCCTCTCCCATGTTCACAACAGAAAGGGGGTTGAGTTACGGGGACCCTCTTTCCCCTTACCTTTTTATCCTTTATGTAGAGAGTCTAGGGAGATTGTTAAAAAAGAAATACAAGAGGGGAAGCTCAGGGATATACAAATAAGTTCCTATATTGAGATAAATCACCTCCAGCTTGTGGATTATACTGCTCTTTTTAGTCAAATCAATATCCTAGTAGCAAGAAACATAAAAAAAAAAAAATTAGATAGCTATACTCAAGATTTTGGGTAAACTTTTAATGAAAAAGTCCCAAATAGTTTTTCAATACAACGAAGAGGGTGAGAGATAGTACTTTAAAATTGTTGAACTTCATGGAAAATCATTTACCTATACAGTATTTAGGAGTACCTTTATCTGCAAAGAAAACAAAAAGTAAGGAGTGAAAATGGTTGATTGATATACTACAAGCTAAGTTGAGAAACTTGACAAACAAATGGCTAATCTTGGAAGGAAGGCTTACAATGATTAAATTTGTGCTACAAGCTCTCCAAATTTATAAATTTTCCATACTTTAGGCTCCAAAAGAGAATTCTAAAATATATTGACAAAAACACCAAAAAAAAATTGTGGTCAGGTGTTAGGGGAGAACAAAAATTAGCACTAGTTTGGTGGGAGAATATATGCCAATCAAAAAACGAGGATTGGGTATAAGATCAACATACCAAAACAACAAGGCACTAGAAGGGAAGCTATATGGATTACATCTATTAGGGGCTTAAGAAGTAAACTATTACAAGCCAAATATTACCCAAGAGTGGCTAAGAAAAAATCCTAAGACTTAGAGTGGAAGGAGGGATCAACAATATGGAGAACAATGGAAATAGGTCAGGCATTAATAAAGCTATACCTATATTGGCAATTAGAGAATGGAAAGGATGCTTTATTTTAGGAGGATTTATGGAATCAATTCCAACCAAGTATTTAGACATTCGTAGAGATGGAGAGCTGGAAAGTAGAGCTCCAAAAGGAAAGGTCATGGAAAGCCTCTTATTATATGAAACCATGGAATCAACATGTGCTAGATTTACTAAAATGGAAATATCCTCGAGAATGGCTAGTGAGGGGGATAGAGGAACTAACCAAAAAATTGTGAAGACATCTCTAAAGATACCTAATTTATGATAGTTCTAAGAGGGATATACTTGGATGGGGAGGAAGAAAATTGGAAATTTATAAGGTAAAGGAGGGATACAAGGTAGCCTATGGATATGAGATTTCCCCAGCACCACTTCCATGGATATTTGTTTAGCAAAAGGAAGGATGACTAAAAATTAATATTTTATCATGGTTTATTAACCATAGAAAGTGCTTGACATTTGATAATTTGAAAAAAAGAGAGGTTTTTATGGGTCTTCTAAATGTGTTATGTGTGGAAAGGTAGAGGAGGTCTTGAATCACCTCTTTTTGGGTTTTATTTTTCCAAAGACATATGGATCAATTGGTGGAGGCATATGAGATAGCATTGGGAAATCTTTGGGAGCCAAGAAAGCTTTTATGAGAAATGGAAACAATGCAGCTTTAAGACTAAAACAATGAAAATGGTATGTAAGCTAGGATCTAGCTTCATATGGTGGCAATTCTAGATAGAATAAAATACATGCATATTTATATTAGAGCACATAACAAGAGAGCAAGTATGGGAGAGGATTATGAGTAAGGTAATGGAAACATTATCTATTAGATTATAGGAGGAAATAAACATAGAAATGGAGGAAGTGACTATTCTAAGGAGCTTTGGAATAATTATAAAAGAAAAACAACCAAGTTTTGGATGTGAAGGTGAGATATTCTCAAATAAAATTAAATGGAGACCACCTCCCAAAGATATGGTGAAGTCTAACATAGACGGGGCTTCTACTAAAAACCCTGGAAGAGCTAGTTTTGGGATTATCATACAAAATTGGAAAGGAGAATAGTTGTACTGGAGAGTAGAAGGTATGGGGGAGAAAATAAATAATGAAGCATAAGGATACGTGATCTTTTTAGCATCAATTATAGCTACAAATCTACATTTACATAAGTTATGGATAGAGATAGACTCTCAGGTATGGGCTAGAATCTTAGATCTGATAAGATCCTTTCAAGTGTTGAGAATTGGGGAGAGAAGAAAGGTAGAAGTAGTTCAAAATATTTTAAAGGTTTTTCAAGATGTTTTTATTACACATATCAAGTGAGAGGGTAATATAATGGAAGATTATTTAGAAAAATGGGGAAAAGAACTGGAGGAAGGCCAATATGTGGACTCTCATATGGAAAATCAGATAAGCTGATACCAAATAATCCAAGGGATACGAGAGGTGGTAGAAGTAGATACAAGAATAGGAAGAGCGGATAGTGATTCTAATGGATCTATCATAGTTAGCCATGAAGCACTGGCTAAGGAGACAATAAATGATAAGTTGTCCTAGTGTGGATAAGAAATGTTCTTGGCTATTTGCCATAGGCTCTTATGTCTTCATGCTCTGGCTATTGTTGCTCTACTATATGATATTACTACCAGTATACTCAAAGTGACCAAGGTGGATGGTTTTTAAAAACAAAACA
Source organism: Wollemia nobilis (assembly GCA_028583015.1). Lineage (NCBI taxonomy): Eukaryota > Viridiplantae > Streptophyta > Pinopsida > Araucariales > Araucariaceae > Wollemia > Wollemia nobilis. Next base: position 16,804,927 of record JAQPPZ010016895.1, read on the forward strand.
CATAGCCATAGATATTTTATTGAGTATGTCTAGATTAAGAGAAAATAAACCTCCACCCCACAAAACAATATATATGTCAAACATGTTCAAGATGCCAATAATGACTTCAAAAAAACATGAAGATAGATGGATGGTCTACAAAATTCAAATGAATGAGAAAAAATAAATTCCACTTTGGTAATGTTGATGTGTATGGATAACGACATTATGGTGGTCTTAGGTAATGTTTTCAAAAACCACACCTATATAATGTTTTTATGGGTGATTTTTGAGATAGGAGGGATTGGAGGAGGATTTCCTTTCACCATTTTTTTCTGTCCAGCTCATTTTACTTTGCAATATAGCTTCTATAAATATAATCTATTTTTAAAAATTTCAAAAACAAAAATGGAAGAATAATATAGAGTTAAAGGAAACATTTGAAGAAGTAAGCTTCTCTTCTCTTTATGTTGATGGGATTAAAAATATGTCTTGTACATAATCCATCATTACAATCCTTCCACTTTTTTTCCAATGTAGCTAGCCAAAATCACATAATAAAACAAATTCATAGATAGTATATAGGAGATAGGAGCTTCTAAACATAACATTCAATTTAAATATTTGAAGAAGGATCAAAAGAGGAATTCAACCCCTATATTTATAGAGGATTTGAGGGTTAGGTGGAAAAAGTGAAAATACAAAAAACTAGGTTAAGGTTGAAAAAACAAAATTGTAGCATGAGGGTTAGGGTTTTGAAGGCAAAATGCTAAAGCATCAAATTTGTGATCGATTTGAGATGACCACAAATCCACTAAAACTAAATATTGGAGGTCAAATGGTGCTAAGACAACCTGACTGAATTCGTGGTCGATATTCGAAAATCATAAATTCGGTGAGGCTAGGAAAAGAGATCAAACTAATGGGTGGGGGAATTCAAAAATTGCACTTACAAACTTTGAGTGACTTCCTAAGCATCTAAGGAGAAAATTGACTCATTTGACTAGGTCAATTTTTTGTGTCTACAATGGGTGCCCTTAGGCACCATAAATAATCATTGTACTATCCATGGATAAGGATCATAACACTTCGATAAAATGGATGAAGTGGTGGGGGGTATTTATACCAATACAAAAACCTTGCTTACATAAATAAGTTAAACCTTCATTAACATAATAAAAGGGATTTAGGCTAATTACAAGTTATAAGGTGGGTTTTAACCATAACATTGTTAACCATGACCTATAGGAATTATATACTAAAATAGTAAAAAGAATAAATATCAAATTTTGGTAATGCCAAAAAAAAATTCTTTGAATAATGTTTTACCACTTGAGATCCTCCATAAAGCCTCAATTTTCCTTTGGTTAGTTGTCTAAAGAAAAATATTTACAAGTGAGAGTCTATAAAAGAGGATATCATGGACCTTTTATATGTGTATTATGTAAGATAAACTAGAAATATCAAATCTTTTTTTTTATTATTATTTCTTTGCTTACATGTTCATTGAGGGCTTATTTTTCAAAAAATGTGAGAATACATCATGTACTAACATCAACATTAAAAGATAATTAACATTAAAATAGAATGAAATATTGGATTAATTATTGTCAAGCTAAAATACTATGCATTCTCTAGGTGAGGTAGGGGTTATACTAGCAACTCTAGGATTTGAACCCAAGATTGGTAGTAGAAAATGATAGGCAATTATCAATTCCTCTACATAACCTATCTATCTATCTATCTACCTATATTTCTATCTTTCTATCTTTATATATATGTATGTATGTATGTATGTATGTATGGAGGATTGGCCCTACCATTGTTTGTTGGAATCCAAAAATTGAAAGAAAATATAGTGTTTTAAAAAATAAATTTCAAAATCATACCTAGTTTGGAATCATAATATTGCTTCTCTTTATTAAAAGTTTATAAGCATGGTTGTTATCATGAAAAATATCAAATGTGTAAAAATAAGTGTTGACCTCTTATTTACAATATTTGAATATATATATATATATGAGGGTCATATGTGAAAATTTGAAAATTTATATATGAGGATCATATGTGACAATGGAGTTAACACAAAAGGGTTTGTGTCACTCTATGCTAAAAAAAGGAAGGATTTGTGTCACTCTATGCTAAAACAAAAAAAGATTTGTCTCTTTTTTTCTAAAACAATTTTTTTTAGAAATTGGATTCATTAAATTAATTTTGATGGTATTTTTAAATAAAATAGAGGAAAGGGAATAAAGGTGGTCTTTTACATAATAATGAAGGTAAAATTTTATTCACTTTATCACAACCATCTAGAACTTCAACTAACAATTATCTAGAGGCTAGATCACTTCTTATAGAGATCAAAATTGTAATTGAGAAAGGATGAAGATATATTTTAATTGAGGGAGATTTTAAAATTATTATTAATTCTTAAGATATATGAATGTGAAAATTGGGTCATAGCATTAATTTTTAAGAAAGATGGATCACTTTTTATAAATATCAAAATTGTAATTGAGAAAGAATGGAGATATATTTCAATTGAGGAAGATTAAAAATTATTATTAATTCTTAAGAAATATGGATGTGAGAATTGGATCATAACATTAATTTTTAAATCCATCAAGTTTGAGGTATTATTTGTAAAATATCAACAAATATTTAGAAAATTAAGAATTTATATTTAACCTATCATCAAATATTATATTATGTTAATAATTAAATGAAAAAGTCCCCAACTATGGCTCTTCTTCATGAGATCCAAAGTTTGAACCACATAGTGTGTGGGATTGTGTGTTAAATTCTCTAATACTAAACTCAGCTCTCTCCCTTATGAGAGGTCATGGGATGATAATGTCCAAAGTGTTGGGTTGGAAGGGTTTCTTACACTAACCAATCTAATTTTTTTAGATAAGTAATAGGGTTTTCTTATACTAACTAAATCTTTAAAATAATAATAATAATAAACAATTTCCAATAAAAGTTAACTTTTTTTTAAAAACTTAATTTTTTTTTAAACACACAACCCATACCATTACATATACATGTTGTAGTTTGAACCTTTAAACCTCAAAAAAAAAAAAATAATAATAATAAACTAAAACGCTAACCACTACTTTGTACCAACGAAACTTATTTAAAATATTTTTATTTATAAAATTAGATTAAGGAAATATAAACCATCTCATAACCCACTTACAATGCCAATAATAACCAAAAATTTGCATATTCTGCATATTAATACTATTTTGCCTTTATAGAACAAAAAAAAAAAAAAACATCACATTTAAACTTCAGTATTTTAAAATATAGAAGGATAGAGATCATAGTATTAAATGGAATATTCATCTCTTACGAGGATACTCAAAAGCATATATAGATATATCCTTCCGTTTTTATATTAGCATTGAGGCTACCTCAAGAGTAGCTACGACACTGAATTGTTCTTATGTCTCTCCCCTTCTTGTTGATAAAACATGTTACCCTGTTTCTTATGTCTCTCCCCTTCTTGTCGATAAAACATGTTACCCTGGCACCGAGGGATTCAATCTGAAATTGTTTGAAAGACTTGCTACCTGACACATTCAATCTGCAAGCCCAAGGTGTTATCCAAACAGCCTGCTAAAGAAACTCTTCCACTGTTTGGTGGAATATTCACTAAACAATAATCTAAAGTCAATTATGCTAGCTTTCTATATTTTTACAATGTTTTATGTTCGATGGGAAATGCCAGATGACAATGATAAAACAAAGAAGGCATCTAAAACTACAAACAGTAAAACGCTTGCCACATCCCTCCAAGAACAAAACATCTATTTAAAAATATAAAGACAACAACGTTTACAAAGGCCGGCATATGATTTATTCCTTGAAACATCGAAGTTATACAAGAGAATGAACCCAAAAGAATAAAATACACTTTGAAACATTGAAGACTTTGTCAGGCTGCATCTGTCCCTTGCAAAAGCCGTCCTAATAGTATTTTCCTCACAGTGAAAGGCATCTTTTATATATCTCTTCCCCACATTTGCATTCACTCCAATTCATCATAGGAACCTTCTGTGGTATAGATCCTCACAGCTCCTGAGTGCAATGGAGGACCCTGTGGATGGCCCATACAAGCCCAAGAACTTCCAGATAAGAAATATGCAGGTCCATATTTTTTCTGAATGACAATTTGTGTTCTGGACTGGTTTTGATAGCTTTTCTTCAATCTACTAGAATCAATAAGACGTAATTAGGTATTGTATCCTATGATAACAGCTATGAAAATTGTTGCAGGTAATGGGGGTAGACGAACCCTTTGCTATAAAAAGAAGGGACGGTATTAACGGTGTAAATACCATATATGATTTCCGTGGTAAACTGGCTGACAAGGAGAAAACGGGAGGGTGGAAGGCATCTCCCTTCATTATAGGTTTGATGCCTGCAACAACTTATCAAATCTACTTAATCTCTTACAGTGCATATATCCCAAGTTATCAAATAATTTCTCCAAATCTTGATTGATTATGGCTATTTTTATTTTTTATTTTTTTGTTTTGGGTAGTGAACGAGGTGGCCGAGAGGCTTGCATACTATGCAATTGCTGTGAACATGTTCATCTTTGTGATGTCGGAGATGCATGAAAGCATACCCGACGCGGCGTCCTTCGTGACAGATTGGATAGGCACTGCCTTTATCCTCACATTGCTCGGAGCCTTCGTTGCCGACGCATACTGGGGACGCTTCAAAACAATTCTCGTCTTCTCCTCTATCTACACTGTGGTAAGTGTGTTTCAAGCTCTCTCGAGTTGAAGTGTGATGAATGTCTTTGAATTTGAGGATATGTAACTCTATTCAAATGCTATGTTACAATTTAATTAGGGTAAGTATTTCTGGTATCATATCATGGTCTTTCATAATAAGAAACGTACATGCTTGGAATTTGACGGCAGTTGGTGGTTAATTTAGCTCTGAAAATACGAGCGAAAGAAATTAATACAAGTCTAACAAAACGGCCTGTATGGGTGCTACCATGCTTGAACATGGATAAAACTGATATCTTTTAATACTAAAAACATTTTATTTTTGAAAATAATTGTTTTAACATAGAAAATTCTTGTAAAGAATTTTCTTATAATTATATTAACATTTTATGTGCAAATTTTTTTTTCGTCCATATAGTTCTGTTATTATATTATATTGTCATGATTACAGAAGAATACACATTAGATCAGAACAAAGTTTAACTTAGAGTTAGATTACCATTAATTTCTGGATTGCACTTAAAGATCATTAACCCGGCTAATAAAAATCAGATTAGAACCAGGTCTAATGAGTTAGTTATTGAGATGAATTGCATTCTCTTCGGCATGACACGAGGTCGAATTAGATCGTCAACCAACAAAGAATAAAACAAGATCTAATTAGTTAGATACTGAGATCGATAACATATTCTAGATCAAGTTCATCGATACAGTAGCTTGAATTTGAATAAAGTTTTAACCATTAAGCTTTCTCACAAAAATATCACCGTCTTAAATGAAAAACTGAACCAAGGCTTATCAGTTTTCTAAAAACTCTCAAATGCCGGCTCTTATCATTCAATTAATTTTTAAACCAAATTTTCATTGAATTGTAAAATACCCAATTTGGCATTTAACTTTCTCCGCATCTTCCAGGGAATGGTTCTTCTGCTACTGATAGCATCACTGAAATCTCTGAGGCCGGCAGAGAAAGAGAGAGCCTCCTTCGGGCAGCTTAGCTTATTGTATATCGCGCTCTACATAATCGCTCTGGGAACCGGTGGAATCAAGCCATGCGTTTCGTCATTCGGAGCCGACCAATTCGATGAGGCGGACGACAAGGAAAGGAAGGGAAAATATTCCTTTTTCAACTGGTTCTTCTTCGGCATCAACATGGGCGCTTTGATGGGCATAACCGTGCTGGTATACATTCAGGACAATTATGGCTGGGTCTGGGGCTTCGGTATCCCCACGGTGGCCATGATCCTTTCCATCCTGGTTTTCGTGTGTGGGGCGCCGTTCTACAGATTCAAGTACCCCACGGGGAGCCCTTTCACCAGATTTGCACAGGTGATAGTGGCGTCCTTAAGGAAGTGGAGAGTGAAGGCCGATGATAACAGCCATTTGTATGAAGTGAAAGGCGCCGCTTCTGCAATTCCGGGGGTTCGCAAGCTCGCTCACACTCAGCAGTTCAGGTACATATTCGTCCTCCTCCACCATATCTTGTTATTCAAGCCATCAATCTTGTTGAAAACAGGACCCGAAAAACAAAGTAAACCACAATAGAACACCATTTACATAAACAACATACCAAAACTCAATCTGACTTATGATCATGATAATTTTACTTAGATGCGATTTCTAAATCTAATTAACTGCATGTTATTGAGCTTCTAACAATTGCTTCTTTTATTTGATTAATAAAATCTGAAAAACAAAGCAAACCACAATATAACACCATACAAGACACCCAAACTGAGTCCTACCCAAACTCAATATGTTGTTGGAAAGGATCATTCTGATTATGATCATGAGAATTTTACATTCAATAATATTTATACAATACAAAATAATTAAATGCGAACACCATTTACATAAACAAGATACCCAAACTTAATCTTACCCAAACTCAATGTTGCCAGGAAGGATCATTTTGATTATGATCATGATCATGATAATTTTACATTCAAAAATATTTATACAATACAAAATAGTTAGATGTGGTTTCCAAACCTAACTGACTGCATGTTGTTGAGCACCTAACTATTGCTTCTTTTATTTGATGAACAGAATCTTAAAAACAAAGCAAACCACAATAGAACACAATTTACATAAACAAGATACCCAAACTCAATGCCACCCAAACTCAATGCTTCGGAGGAAGGATCTCACATTCAAAAATATTGATACAATACAAAATAGTTAGATGCGGTTTTCAAACCTAACTGACTTCATGTTGTTGAGCACCTACTATATCAATATCTGAAAAATAAAGCAAACCACAATAAAATACCATTTATATAAACAAGATACCCAAACTCAATCTTACCCAAACTTAATGCTGCTGAAGAAGAATAAAACATTTTAATTATGATCGTGATAATTTTACATTCAAAAATATTGATACATTTAATAATAAGATACAAAAACAAAACCTAATTAACTGCATATCTTTAAACACCTAACTATTATTATTTTTATCTTATCAAATCTTTAAACATTACAAATAAAACAACTAATTAATAAATACTTACTTTGCCCGTGCAGGTTTCTGGACAAGGCGGCAGTAATCACGGACTACGCAACGGTCGGAGGAAACGAATGGAAACTGTGTACAGTCACGCAGGTCGAAGAGCTGAAGTCGCTGGTGCGAGTCCTCCCCGTGTGGGCGTCGACGATAGCCATCTCCATATCGTTCGCGCAGCTCGCCACCTACTTCGTAGCGCAGGGGAGCACACTCCAGCGCGGTCTGGGGTCCAGCTTCGAAATCCCGCCGGCGTCATTACCGTTGTTCGCCACCCTCAACGCCATCCTCCTCGTCCCCGTTTACGACCGTGTGGTGGTGCCGCTCCTCCGGCGGTGCACGGGGATTGAACGCGGGATCTCGTCGCTCCAGCGCATGGGCGTGGGGCTGCTGGTCTCCATCTTCGCCATGACGGCGGCCGCGCTCGTCGAGAGGCGCCGCCTCCACGTCGCGCGCGACGCGGGAGCCCTCGACGCGCCGCGCGGGACGACGCTGCCCATGTCCATATTTTATCTGGTGCCGCAGTTTTTCCTCATGGGGACCGCCGAGGTGTTCACCTACGTGGGCCAGCTGGAGTTCTTCTACGACGAGGCCACGGACGGGACTAAGAGTCTGAGCAGCGCCATTTTTTTGAGCGAGATTGGGATTGGTAGTTGGCTGAGCACCATGATCGTCTCGATTATACAGAGTTCCACTGGAGGACAAGAAGAGGGCTGGATTAGGGATAATGTAAACAGGAGCCGGCTCGACCTCTTCTACTGGATTTTGGCTGGGATAAATCTTGTGAATTTCTTCGTATATCTCGTCGTTGCGAGGTTGTATAAGTACACCAAGGTTTCCAGCGCGAGAGCAGATGAAGCAGGATACGACGAGTTTCGTATCTGAGCCGGTCGACAGCGGTTGTTCTATGCATTCAACAGACAACAGAAAATGAATATTAGGAGGGCTTAGATTTTTTATTTTTTTAATGAAGAAACCTAAATTGTTTTTGGATGTATGAAAGATGAGCGGCAGTGATGCTCGTTAATCTGATGATTGTAGAGGTTTGAAGTGCTTTTGGATGTATTAAAAAAACATTGTTACTAATGAAATGTAAGCAAAATGTATTTAGGGGATATTTGAATTCAAGAACATAATGATTGTTTACCTAAAAGGTTAGTGTTTGAATTTTAACATATAAATTGATTTGAATAGAGGAGTTGTTATGGGTGATCCAAAATTTAAAATTTGGATAAACATTAAGAAAGAGTGTAATTTTATATATATATATATATAATATTATATAGAGCAAATGAGAACACAAAAGTATGCAAGTTAATTAATATAATGATTTCATTGTTTTAAAAATACAAGTAATCTCTAAGAAGAGGTGTAAGGATATAACATCGAATCTACTACTTATGCTTTTTATAATTAAGAGTGCATCTCAATTGGTGTATTGAAAATCTATTGTATTGGATATGGAAGGTCATTAATATATGGAAATGTGTTGGTTCACTTTTCACGGGTTAGAAGGTCACTCATATAGAAATGTAGTTATTCATCTTCCATGAGTTACAAAGTGCATATTAAATGAAATTTACATACATGTGACTTGCCTTTTTGTGTTTTGTCTATGAAAATATAAAAATAGAAAAATATTGCTTTTAGTAAGTGATTTGTTTTGCATATTTTGAGGGATTTTAGAGTATTTTCCAAAAACACATGTCAACCACTCTATCTACATAATAATATTTTCAATGCTTTTGGAATGGATCAAAACAAAGTCTACAGAAAAAAAGTTATGCCCTTAATTGTGTCGTTAGAATATTTAAAAAATAGACTTTTGGAAATTTTTTAGAATAAAGCCATGATGTAAAAACATCACATGCCAAGATTAGTTGTCCCTACTTAAAAATAAATGGTCCTTATTGTGTCAACTTTTGACATCAAGTGTGGAAATTATTTCTTTATCTGATTTTTTATGAGCCATTTCCCTTGGTGACCAAGTTGTCCTACCTTGACCACTCTATACATCTAAGTGGACTACCTTCTACAGGTCTTGATCCATATATCAATAATATGATCCTCCTCCAATGGTGCTATGTTATATAGATTGAATTCTTCAATGTCCAATTGTTTTTCTACTACATAAGTGTTTGATAGAGGTGGATTATAGGGCCAAAGAATTTTAACATTGAATATTTTTTGGACATTTTGAGTCTCTAAGCTGAAATCTTGTCATTGATGTCAATAGAGCAATAAATGTCAAAAATATCTATGAAGGGTTTTTGTGAAAACCAAGACAGGGAAAATAAAAGGTTATATTTAAAACCATGGATAGCAGATTTGATCTGGGTTTTTCTTAAAACCCACATTGGGCTTTCGTTTCATCATAAAATGTGCCCCGTGAAGGAGTTATTTGAGTTTTAATGTTTTGTTTAAATTTTAATAATTTAAATTTAAATTCAAATTTAAATGGAACGTTTCCCGTCGATGTCATCATGCAAATACAATTTTAATATTTCTACCAACGTCTTCAAAGTTTTATTAAACACTATATAAAGGGGTGGCAATTAAACCAAATAATCATCCTTGCTCTCGTGTGTTAATTGCCTTGGAATTTGAAAGACTTCATGTGAATTGTTGAAAAGGAAGCAACGAAGAAAGTGAAACAATTTTTAAATATCAAACATGGTATGAGTTATGGTGCATTTGTGTATCGATTTTGCTAAGACTGTGGGCAGTGCAAATATCAGGGATTGAATCCCCTTGACGATAGCGTGTGGGAAGCGCTTTGGTGCTTTGTGCTTTGCGACAGACAAAGGAAGATTAAAGGCCCTTTTGGCCTTTGCTTTTATAATGAGTGCTTTGGCTCGGTTGGAATCTTAGCCATGGCTAAGACGCTCGTGGTGTGTGGTGGACGGGGGTTCGAATCCCCTTGAGAGGTATTTACGTTTTTACCTTTAATAATTTTTATTAGCCCTAAAGTTTGGAGTTATAAGGTATTTAATGGGAATTAAATTTTATCATTAGGGCTGTGATTATTATTGCAAAAGCATATTTGATTTATGTTTTATTTTGATGGAAATGGAGAATTGATTTAGGGAGAAATAAGGAGTTGTTGTTAAAGTGATTTTGAGAGATTTATTGTGGGTTATTCTTAATAAGGGTCTTTATTAAAATAGACTTTGATGGATGTGTTTATGAAGTTGGAGTGAAAAGGGTGTAAATTAAGTTATGCTTTTATTGTGATTATTCAAAAGACCACTAACCCTTATTAATATTGAAAATAAAAGTTGTGATTAAGTGTGGTAGATTTTGTGGACAACTCATTGGCATCAAAAAGGTATGGGCACATTATCCTATTGATTATTTGTGGTGGTTGATTTCTGAAATATCATTGGAGTGAAAAGGATTAATTGAAGTTTCCTTTGTGAAGATGGTTGGTTGAATGCTTCAAGGTTTTTTTGATTTGTGAGTTGTATTTAAACCTTATTTCATTAGCATTGTTGTTGAATCCCATTGATGATGAAATGAACTTGAACATGATCTAGAAAAGAACATGAGTATCATTGTTATGTGAGACTTGAGATAAAGCATTGTTGGAAACATTTTGAGTTGGTTGATACATGCTTGGACTAGGGTTTGTGAGAAAGGATTGTTCCTTGATGTGATTGGTTGAGTTGAGTTGGTTAAGCCTAGTCAAGTGGATGTGTGAAATGGTTGTTCAAGTTCCATAAAACAAACTATTCTATATTATGATTTGAGTTGAGATTGAGATTGAATAATAGGACATATTGAGTCTCTAACAATTCTCTTTATGCTTCTATTGAGTTGAGATTGGGATTTTAGTATAGAACATATAGAGTCTCTAAAAATTCTCTTTAGGCATCTATTAAGCTGAGATTAGGATTTGAGTATAGAACATATAAAGTCTCTAACAATTCTCTTTATGTTTCTATGAGATTGAATTGAGATATTGATTGTACTTTGAGTATAGAACATATTGAGTCTCTAACAATTCTCTTTATGATTCTATGAGATTGAACAAGTTATGTGTGAGCTTGTTAAGCAGATTTGAGATAAGTCTTTGAGAAGGCTTGTGGATTGTTTTGAGTTAATATTTTGTGAAAGCTTGCTAAATAAATTTGAGCAAGTTCAAGAGAGGACTTATTGAGTAGATTTGAGCAAGTCCAAGAGAGGACTTATTGAGAAGATTTGAGAAAGTCCAAGAGAGGACTTATTGAGCAGATTTGAGCAAGTCCTATAGAGGATTTGTTGAGCATATTTAGACAGGTTTTATATGAACCCGTTGATCAGATTTAGACAGGTTTTTAGGAAAACTTGTTGAGTATATTTGAGCAGGTTTTGAGTGAAACTATTGAGCAAAATTGTACTATATTGATTGTATTGTGTTTAGTGCAAGAGATTGAGAAAAACTATGCTAGACCGATTGAACTATGTTTGGTACAGTATTGAGACAGAGCTTTGGAGGTGACAAAGTATAAAGGACAGAGTCTCAATGGATAGAGATCCAACATCCAAGATAATTGAAGACAGGTCTGAGTGAGAAGTCTTCAAGTGGAGAGAGATCCACCAGTTAGTGTAGTATAGAGACAGAGTCTTCTAGAAGATAACTAGCTAGAGCAGAAGGGGAAAGAGTTCTCCTATGGAAGATATCCACGAAATTGAGATTAGGGGATCAATATCTCCTTTGGACCGAGCTCCATAAAAATTGTAATTTGGGAAGGATTCCCAAGAGATTATTTGAGAAATATTTAGAAGAAATATTTTCTCTGTGAAGGTAGTCCACATTGGCTGAACCATGTTAAATCTATGTCTCTATTGTGTGTGGTGTTTTGTGCATTACTTTTATTACTGTTATTGATACTGCTATCTATACACTGCATAATATTGATTTGAGAATAAAATTAAAAAGTGGTCTTATACTATTCACCCCCCTCTCAGTATAAGCTTGTGTTATTCAATTGGTATTAGAGCGGGTTCCTTCAGAAGAGTTTGACAGCTTGAAGGAAAAGTGGTCTAAGAACATAATGGATCAAAAGGATCAAAATAATGAGGTCTTCAATAATATAGTACCAATAATTGATGGAAGTGACTTCCTATATTAGTGTGTGCTAATGAGATTTCACCTAATGGCACTTGGCAATGAAGTTTGGGATGCAGTGGAATTTGGGTACAATTCAAAAATTAATCCTCCTACATATAAGGAAGGTAGGTTTCTTATGCATGCAAATTCAAGAGCTATGAATGCAATTTTAAGAGGATTACATAGATCAGAATCTATGAAGGTGATGGAATGCAAAACAACAAAAGATATGTGGGAATTCTTGCAAACCATATATGAAGGAGATAAAAGTGTCCGAAAAGCAAAGATCAAAAATCTCAAAGGAGAATTTGAGAATCTAAGAATGAGGGATGATGAAAGCATTCGTGACTCTCAACAAGGTTGATGAACTTATACATGAGATGAAATATCTTGGAATGAAATTTGATGAATCTTATGCTTGCGACAAGATCTTGAGGACTCTTCCAAAAAGGTATAGTGAAAAATTTTTTGCCATAGAAACATCAATTGATAGTGATAATCTAACAAGAAATGCTTTGCTTGGTATGCTTACAACTTTTAAGATAAGAACAAAAGATCCTATTCCTCCAAAAGAAGCTGCATTCAAATTGGATAGTAAGAAAAAGGGTAAGAAGACAAAATCAAGCAATGAATCTTCTAGTGATGAAGAAGCTAACTATGGTAGAAGAGATAAAGGGTTCAAAAGACCAATAGATATGAGATCTATTAAATGATTTAATTGTGGTAAGTTTGGACATTTTGCAATAGAATGCAAAGAGCCAAATATCAACAATGATGAAGAAAAATAGGATCACAGGTACAAGGAATCTAAAAATTATAGGTACCAAAAGAAAAACAAGGATGGACAAAATAGACAAGGGAAGAAGTTTTTCCAAATGCAAAAGAGAATCTACTATGCGGATAATCCAAGTAAGTACCAAATTGATAGTGATGCTAGCTTTTAAGACAATGATAGAGATGAAGTCTTGTTCATGGTTAAGTAAAAATATCAAGTTAAGAAAAAGACTCCAGTTATTCTCAAGTGTTTTAGATGTGGTAAATTTGGACACCTTGAAGATGATTGCACAAGAGATGGTTATAGTTTCAGTGATGATGATTTTGAAGATGCACTTGATAAATCAAATGAGAATCTTCTAATTGCTTTAGAAGATAAAGAATTGAGTGATCCTATAGAAAGCAAGTCAAAAGAAAGAAATGATATGGACAAAGGCAAAAAAATAGAGGACTACTCAATAGAGAATGGTTATGATATCAAAGGTTAACTTGTCTATGCTCTTGGCATAGTGAATAAGTTAAGAAAGCAACACTCTAAGCTTGAAAATTAGTTTCAATAATGTGATGAAGAAATATTATTGCTCATAGAGGACTTAGAGAAGTCAAAGGCCAAGGCAAGTAATTTCAGAGAAAAGTTAGAAGCAAAAATCTTGGAATGTGAGAAGTTAGCACAATAAGTGGCTACTCTAAAGAAAGATTTATAGGACTCCAAGATCAAGATGAAGAGTTTCACAAATAGCTCTAAGAACTTGGATAAGTTCATTTGTGGACAACAAAGAACATCATGTTCAACAGGTCTAGGTTTTGGAAAGAAACAGGAAAAGGCAAAGTCTACTTCAAGTCTTGAAGAAGAAGAAACAACATCAAAAGAAGATACTTCAAAAGAGGGATTCTCATATGTAAGTGAAAGTGAAACTTCTAAGGATGAGTCATATTGGAGTGGGTCCAACAGGGACAATGGGTAAAGAATATACAGATGGAACAACAATCAGAATAGGATAAAAATGAGGTATAGGCAAGGAAGCTTCAATGGGAGATGCTTCTCATGTCACAGGTTTGGGCACATGGCTTCATAGTGTAGGACACATGAAAGACAGGTATATGGAAGAGAACAAATTTTCCAAGGATATTGTTATTCATGTAATGAGTTTGGTCATAAGGCAATAAATTGTAGGATTCATGATAGAAGAGGATATGGCTTCACTAGGAGAAATCTTAAGGCTATTGCACATCCAAGGAATAATAACATTAAGTGTTATAAGTGCAATAATGATGGTCACATAGCAAGATGGTGTAGAGAAAATATTCTATAAATAGGTATGAATAGGAACAGGAATATGAACATGAACAAAAATAGGAATATGAACATGAACAAGAACAATAATATTAATAGGAACAGGAACATGAACAAAAACAAGAAGATGAATAGGAACAGAGACTCAGAAAAGAAAAGAGACTCGAAAAAGAATGAGAACAAGAACAGGAACATGGATGAAAACAAGAATGAGAAAAAGAACAGGTACAAGAATAGGAACATGGATGAGAACAAGAACAAGAACAGTAACATGGATGATGACTCGAAAAGAAACAATGAGAGAATTCAGCAAAAATAAAAAGGAAAAGACAAAGGTAGAGAACATTGCTTTTGGGGAGTAGAAATACTCCCACACCATAATTAACCACCTCATGTGGAGGTGGGGGGGCTAAGCTAAGATGCTTATTTCTTAGCCTCAAGCCCCAAAGGCGACCCTTTGCCATTGATATCAAAGGGGGAGAGATTTGTGTATTATGGGGAGAGTTTTTGGATATGAGGAGAGATTTGATATCTAAGAGATCATTGAGCCAAGGGGGGTAAAGCCCTAGGGGGAGCATAAAAGAAGGTTAGTATTCAGTAAAAGGATTTGGGTTTCCATAAATGAAAAATGGGGAGATTGTTGGACATTTTGAGTCCCTAAGCTGAAATGTTGTCATTGATGTCAATAGAGCAATAAATTTCAAAAGGATCTATGAAGGGTTTTTGTGAAAACCAAGGCAAGGAAAATAAAAGGTTTTATTTAAAACCATGGACAACATATTTGATCTGGGTTTTTATTAAAACCCACATTGGGCTTTCTTTTCATTGAAAAAGGTGCCCCCGTGATGGAGTTATTTGAGTTTTAATGTTTGGTTTAAATTTTAATTATTTAAAATTTAAATTCAAATTTAAATGGAAATTTTCTCACCAACGCCATCATGCAAATACAATTTTAATATTTCTACCGATGTCTTCAAAGTGTTATTAAACACTATATAAAGAGGTGGCAATTAAACCAAATAATCATCCTTACTCTTGTGTGTTAATTGCCTTGGAATTCAAAATAGCTCGTGCGAATTGTTGAAAAGGAAGCAGTGAAGAAAGCACAGCAATTTGGAAATCTCAAACGTGGTATGAGGCATGGCGCATTGGCATATCGATTTTGCTAATACTA
Organism: Wollemia nobilis; assembly: GCA_028583015.1. NCBI lineage: Eukaryota > Viridiplantae > Streptophyta > Pinopsida > Araucariales > Araucariaceae > Wollemia > Wollemia nobilis. Next base: position 16,820,491 of record JAQPPZ010016895.1, read on the forward strand.
TGGGCAGTGCAAATATCAAGGATCGAATCCCCTTGACGACAGCATGTGGGAAGCGCTTTGGCGCTTTGTCCTTTGCGATAGGAAGAGGAATATTAAAGGCCCTTTTGGCCTTTGCTTTTCCAATGAGCGCTTTGGCTCATTTGGAATCTTAGCCATGGCTAAGATGCTCGTGGTGTGTCGCGGATGGGGGTTCGAATCCCCTTGAGATGTATTTACGTTTTTGCCTTTAATACTTTTTATTATCCCTAAAGTTTGGAGTTATAAGGTATTTAATGGGAATTAAATTTTATCATTAGGGCTATGATTATTATTGCAAAAGCATATTTGATTTATGTTTTATTTTTATGGAAATGGAGAATTGATTTTAGGAGAAATAAGGAAGTTGTTGTTAAAGTGATTTTGAGAGATTTATTGTGGGTTATTCTTAATAAGGGTTTTTATTAAAATAGACTTTGGTGGATGTGTTTATGAAGTTGGAGTGAAAATGATGTAAATTAAGTTATGCTTTTATTGTGATTATTTAAAAGACCACTAACCCTTATTAATATTGAAAAGGAAAATTGTGATTAAGTGTAGCAAATTTTATGGACAACTTATTGGCATCAAAAAGGTATGGGCACATTCTCCTATTGATTTTTTGTGGTGGTTGATTTCTGAAATATCATTGGAGTGAAAAGGATTAATTGAATTTTTCTTTGTGAATATGGTTGGTTGAATGCTTCAAGTTTTTTTTTATTTGTGAGTTATATTTAAACCTTGTTTCATTAGCATTGTTGTTGAAGCCCATTGATGATGAAATGAACTTGAACATGATCTAGAAAATAACATGAGTATCATTGTTCTGTGAGACTTGAGATAAAGCATTGTTGGAAACATTTTGAGTTGGTTGATACATGCTTGGACTAGGGTTTGTGAGAAAGGATTGTTCCTTGATGTGATTGGTTGAGTTGAGTTGGTTAAGCCTAGTCAAGTGGATGTGTGAAATGGTTGTTCAAGTTCCATAAAATAAAATATTCTATATTATGATTTGAGTTGAGATTGAGATTGAATAATAGGACATATTGAGTCTCTAACAATTCTCTTTATGCTTCTATTGAGTTGAGATTGGGATTTTAGTATAGAACATATAGAGTCTCTAAAAATTCTTTTTATGCTTCTATGAGATTGATTTGATTTGATATCGAGATTTAAGAATAGGACATATTGAGTCTCTAACAATTCTCTTTATGCTTCTATTAAGTTGAGATTGGGATTTGAGTATAGAACATATAGAGTCTTTAACAATTATCTTTATGCTTCTATGAGATTGAATTGAGATATTGATTGTACTTTGAGTATAGAACATATTGAGTCTCTAAATATTTTCTTTATGATTCTATGAGATTGAAAAAAAATTGTGTGATCTTGTTAAGCATATTTGAGACAAGTCTTTGAGAAGGCTTGTGGACTGTTTTTAGTTAAGCTTTTGTGAAAGCTTGCTAAACAGATTTGAGCAAGTCCAAGAGAGGACTTATTGATCAGATTTGAGCAAGTCCAAGAGAGGACTTATTGAGCATATTTGAGGAAGTCCAAGAGAGGACTTATTGAGTAGATTTGAGCAAGTCCTAGAGAGGATTTGTTGAGCAGATTTAGACAGGTTTTATGTGAATCCGTTGAGCAGATTTAGATAAGTTTTTGGGTGAGCCTGTTGAGCAGATTTTAGTAGGTTCTAAGTGAACCTATTGAGTAAAAATGTACTAGAATGATTGTACTATTTTTAGTGCAAGAGAATGAGCAGAACTATGCTAGATCGACTGAACTGTGTTTGGTATAGTATTGAGATAAAGCTTTGGAGGTGACAGAGTATAAAGGACAAAGTCTCAGTGGATAGAGATCCAAAAACTAGGATAATTGAAGATATATCTGAGTGAGAAGTATTCAAGTGGAGAGAGATCCACCAGTTAGTGCAGCATAGAGATAGAGTCTTCTAGAAGATCACTAGCCAGAGCAGAAGGGGAAATATTTCTCCTATAGAAGAGATCCACAAACTTGATATTAGGGGATCAGCATCTCCTTTGTATTGAGGTCCATAAATATTGTAATTTGGGAAGGATTCCCAAGAGATCATTTGAGAAATATTTAGAAGAAATATTTTCTCTATGGAGGTAGCCCACATTGGGTGAACCACGTTAAATCTGTGTCTCTATTGTGTGTGGTTTTTTGTGTATTGCTTTTATTACTGCTATTGATACTGCTATCTATAGACTGCATAATATTTATTTGAGAAGAAAAGTAAAAAGTGGTCTTATACTGTTCACCCTCCCTCTCAGTATAAGCTTGTGTTCTTCAATATTGGATACAAACCAAGATAAAATGGAAGATTCAATTCAAAGGTATTTTCTCCCACTTCTTGATTATGGTGTTTGATCCATAACAAAGAGGTATGATCTTCTTGTGGGGTCCTATATGTCTCTCTTTTTTAAGGTATAACCATACCTTATCTCCAACCTTGAATTAATATGAGACTTGATGTTGGTCATGGTATTACTTATATTTATTATTTATCATTTCTAAGAAGTCATAGACCTATTTCTAGATGTGCTAAGTCTGTTCCTCAAACCATGCTACCTACTCTACTTTATTTTTATCCATGATTTGAGTACTCCATGGGTTATATAGGGAGAGCTACATAAATGGGTGCCAAGGGTTGGAACCTAGAATAGACATTAAATAGGCTATTTTTGAGAGAGGTATGCAAAACTTGATTATACCCATGTTGAATATAGAGGAGGTTCTCATCTCTTGTGTGTGGATCATAATTGTGTATTCTAAGAAGATGTACAATCAATTGATTCAAAAAATCTATTTGACCATTAGTATGAGGATGGAAGGTTGTTGACATGATCAACTTGGTGTGCATCATGCTCCATAGGGTGGACCAAAAATATTCAAAAATATGCTATCTCTACTAGATATAATAGACTTTGGCAAGCCAAAGTTGAGTTGTACATGAATAAAATAAAGTGCTATAGTATCCTCAACTAAAAGGAATTTCTTACAAGGAATTATGATAATCATTTTTTAAAAATGATCAACTACTACAAAAATAAAATTATTAGCAAGATTATATGTGGGAAAACCTGAGAGGAAATCCATGGAAATAAATTCCCAAGGCTTGGATGACATTGACAACGGTGTATAGTCTCTACTTCTTATTGGTTGGTTTGGTAACAATGTATACAATATATAACTTGATGTACCTCTCAACATCATTCCTCATCTTGGGCCAATGGAAGTACTTTTGAAGCACTACCAATATTTTTACCACCTCAAAGTGACCTATTACTTTTCTAAAGTGTGATTTCCAAATCATCTTTGAGCCCTCACTATCTAATACATAAATATATCCCATGTGGTAGAGGAGGTTATGTTACAAATAAAAATCAGAAATATGCTTACCCACATGAAGAAATCTATATGCATTTGTAAAATTAGAATCTAATTTATACAAAGTGGAAAAATTAGAAGTATCATACCCACAAGAATAAAGAATGGTGGTGAGTGCTATGATTGGAGATTAGCTCAAATAATATACTACTAAATTGACACTCCCTTTTTTATGCTTGCTTATCAAATGAAACTATTGTAGATATATGGCCTACTCTTGATGTCTTTCCATAGCTTACTCTATGTTTAAATGAACTCCAAAGATATATGATCTATGTGGATGATGGTTTTATTGCCTAATATGTAATGATTCTACTGTTTACATGCTTGGAAAATGACATAGAGCTCTTTATCATATGTGAGGTATTTTTTAATTACTTCATAAAAATTTTCTCTGTGATAGGCAATTGGATGTTTATGCTATGTGAGAATAACTCCCGATGTAAAATATAATGCATCAATTATTACTTCAAAAGGTCGATGTAAACTAGGTAGGGAATTTTAAGGAGCTAAACACAATTGGTCCTTCAACCTCTCAAATACCCGCTATTGTGTAACTTCCTAATGGAAATTGGATTGGGCATATCCTTTGGTCACTTGCTTTACTGGCTATGCAATGTGTGAGAACCTCAATTCAAACCTTACATAGAAATTGGCAAGATGTAAAAAAGATACAAATCTCTATTAGATTATTTGGGGTGGGCCATTCATTAATTATATGGATCCTCTCAGGATCAACATGGACTTCATCTTTGTCAACAATATAGCCAAGGTACTAAATATTCATTATGTCAAATGAGTACTTATCTAAATTAGCATATAGCCTATATCTTCAAAGAATCTAAAGTGTTTGTCAAATATGTTGTAGATGTTCTTCCTATGTATTACTATAGATGGGAATGTCATATAAGTAAACTACCACAAATGAGTTGGTATACAAATGTAGGATGTCATCCATCATCCTCGCGAATTTGGAAGGTCCGTTGGCCAAGTCAAAATGTATAACTAGCCACTCAAATAAACCCCCCTTATATTTGAATGCAATCTTCCATACATTAGTGGGCTTTATGAATATTTGATACTAGCATGATTTGAGATGAATTTTAGTGAAGAAATTTGCACTAGAGATATGGTCTAGCAAATCATATATCTTGTTGGAATTTTTTTGAATATTTTCCATGTTATGCAAGAGGGGATAGCTCTAAAATGACTTTGCACTCAATAAAAATTTCCTTGCTTGGGTTCGGGGTCGATTCGGGCTACGAGCGGGGGTACGGGGACGTTATCCCTTGGGGAAATTTTTTGGGGGGTTTAATCTATTTTTAGACCCATATGGGTATTTTTTGGTTAATATAATGTTTTCCCATAGTTTTGTTCCCATAGTATTTTCAAATCCCTTGTTGTGTTGTTGGTATATAAAGTAACACTTACATGAGGGTTTGGTAATGAATTTGTAAGAAATGTAATCACAATAAAAAGTGAGTGAAAGGATATTATTGTATTGAAGACGATCAAGTTTATACAATAAGAAAATATTCTTGTTGGGGATTTTTCCAAAAGGGTTTCCCAAGATAAATTCTTGTGTAATGTGTTCTTCTTATCTATTTTTCCTTTGATTCTACAAAACGTTTTTTGGGAATTTGTTTATCAGGGTATTATTTCTCTTTATTTGGTATCAAAGCTAGGTTTTAGCTTTGTTTTAGGAATAAGGGTTTCAACCCTGGATAAATTTATTCTTGAGTGGAAGCAGTGCACGAAATCATATAGGTAAAGGAAAAATGACTGGAAGCACACGTGTAGAGATCAAAAACTTTAATGGATAAAATTTTGAGTCATAGAAACTCAAGATGGAGGATATGTTGGTGGATAAAGATAAGTGGATCATAGTCTTGGTAGTAAAACCAATAGGAATAACATATGAGGAATGGCTAAAGATCAATAAGAAGGCAGGAAGCTCTATCAAATTGTGTTTATCTGATTCAATATTGTTGAATGTATCGATAGAGACCATGGGAAAATTATTATGGAAAAATTTGGGAGTGTTGTATCAAATAAAGTTACTGGTAAATAAAATATTTCCAAAAGAAGTTGTATTCTCTTAAAATGAATTATGGTGACTCTTTGACTAAAATTTGAATACTTTTAACACTGTGGTAAGTCAATTAAACTCTATAGATGTAAAAATGGATGAAGAGGAAAAGTGTATTACTTTACTTTGTTCATTACCTTACTCTTGAGATAACCTAGTTATGGCTATCTCCAATACTACTTCTATATTGAAAGTAGAGGATATAGCAGGAAAATTTCTATCTGAGGAAATGAGATGAAAATCTTCTAAGGATTATCATCAAAAGGATGCGCTGGTTGTGAGAGGTCATTCTCAAGAAATAATCAAAAATAAATCAGGAGAAAGGAGATCAAAATCTAGGGGAAAGTATGTTGTTCCTAACAAAAGGAAATGCTGGAAGTGTGGTAAAATAGAGCATTATAAAAGATATTGCATATCTAAAAAGGCTTATGAAGAAATATTTGTAGAAACAAAGACCACAAATGAAGATTTAGGAAACCTATTCATAGCTACAACATGCTCAAGTGAACACCATGACTCATGGTTGATTGACTCAAACGCTTCTTTTCATATGACTCCTCATAGAGAGGGGTTTTGTGAATATGAAAATATAAATGGAGGTGAAGTCTTCTTGGGAGATAATTCAACATAAAAAATAATAGGTCAAGAAAGAGTCAAATTGAGGTTAAAATATGGAAGAGTTAAAACCCTTCCTGGTGTGCTACATATTCTAGGTTTGGCAAGGAATCTAATATCCATTAGTAAGATGAATGATGCAGGTGTGACTATGGAATTTAATAAGGATAGTTGTAATATGGTTCATGGATGCTTAGTGTTGGTAAGGGGAGTTCATATAGGAACTTTTTTCAAACTCAAGTCTAGCATTGTAAGTATTGATTACATTCTTGTAGCAAAAACAATGTTGTAGTATCAACGCATGGGGAAAATTGGTGAGAAAGGCCTTCAAACATTGAAAATGGTAGGTATGGTTGAAGGAATTTTTGATTTCCCATTAAATTTTGATTTTTGTGAGCATTGTGTTTTTGGAAATTAAACCAAATTAAGTTTCCAAGTAGTGCTACAATATCTAAAAGAATTTTGCATCTAGTTCATAGTGATAATTTTGGACCTATAAAAGCACCATCATTAGGTAAATCCATCTATTTTGTTAGATTTATAGATGATTTCTCAGGAAAGACCTAGGTATACTTTTTATGGTACAAATCTAATATTTTCAATAAATTTAAATAGTTCAATGCTCTTGTAGAAAATTAGATAGAGAAAAATAAAATTGCATGTCATTGAATATCTAACTATTGCTTTTTTTATCTTATCAAATCCTTAAACATTACAAATAAAAACAACTAATTAATATATACTCACTTGCCCGTGCAGGTTCTTGGACAAGGCGACAGTAATCACGTATTACACAACGATGGGATGAAACAAATGGAAGCTATGTATAGTAACACATGTTGAAGAGCTAAAGTCGTTGGTGCAAGTGCTTCTCGTGTGGGCATCGATGATAGCCATCTCCATATAATTCATGCAGTTCACCACATACTTTGTAGTGCAAGGATGCACACTCCAGTGTGGCCTTGGCTCCAGCTTCAAAATATGACCGGCATCACTCTCGTTATTCGTCACCCTCAACACCATCCTCATCATCCCCATTTATGATCGGATGGTGGTGCTGCTCCTACGGTGTTACACGAGGATCGAAAGTGGCATCTCATCACTCCAACACATGGGCATGGGTTTGTTGGTCTCCACTTTACCATGATGGTGGCAGCACTCATCGAGCGGCACTTCCTCCATATTGCGCATGACATGGAAGCCCTCAATGCACCATGCAGGATGACGTTGTCCATGTCCATATTTTATATGGTGCTATAGTTTTTCCTCATGGGGACCACTGAGATGTTCACCTACGTGGGCCAGCTAGAGTTCTACGATGAGGCCATAGACAGGGCTAAGAGTCTAATCAGCATCATTTTTTGAGTGAGATTAGAATTGGTAGTTGGCTGAGCACCATGATCATCTTGATTATACAAAGTTCCACTGAAGGAGAGAAAGAGGGTTGGACTAGGAATAATATAAACAAGATCCGACTAGATCTCTTCTACTGGATTTTTGTGGGGATAAATCTCATGAATTTCTTTGTATATCTTGTCGTTGTGAGGTTGTATAAGTACATCAAGTTTTCCAGTGCAAAAGCAAATGAATTAGGATACGATGAGTTTTGTATCTGATCTGATCGACAATGATTGTTCTATTAGCGACACTAATTCTTGTTAATCTGAAGGGGTTTGAAGTGTTTTTGGATGTATCAAAAAAACATTATTACTATTGGAGGGCAATGAAATGTAAGCAAAATGTATTTAGGAGAAACTTGAATTTAAAACCATAATGATTGTTTACCTGAAAGGTTAGTGTTTAAATTTTAACATTTAAATTGATTAGAGGAGTTGTTATGGATGATCCAAAATTTTAAATTGAATTTTTATTTAAATTGAGAAAAATTATGAAAGAGTGTAATTCAAAACAAAAAAATAAATAAAGTAAACTAGAAAATAAAAGTATACATGCAAATTAGCATAATTATTTCATTGTTTAAAAAATATGGTACAATGCAAGTATCTCTAAGAAGAGGTGTGAGCATATAAAATTGCATCCACTACTCATGCATTTTACAATTAGGAGTGCATCTCTCTTTATACAAGAATTGGTTTATTGTAAATTCATTGTACTGGATATGGAAGGTCATCCATATATGGAAATGTGTTGGTTCACTTTTTGAGTTAGAAGGTCACCCATATATAAATATGGTGAATCATCTTCCATGAGTTGCAAAGTGCATATTAAATAAAATTTGCATACATGTGACTTGTCTTTTTGTGTTTTGTCTATGAAAATCTAAAAATAGAAAATTACTGCTTTTAGTAACCAATTTGTTTTGCATTTTTTGAGAGAATTTGGAGCATTTTCCCACAAATATGTCAATAAATCTATCTACATAATTGTTGTTCTCTCTTTAATATTTTCAATGCTTTTGGAATGGATCAAACCAAATTCTAGAGCAAAACGTTATGCCCTTAATCGCGTTGTTAAAATATTTAAAAAATAGGTTTTTGGAAATTTTTGAGCATGAAGCCATGATGTATAAGCATCAAATGTCAAGATCATCTATCCCCACTTAAAAATCAATGGTCCCTATTGTATCAAATTTTGACATCCAGTGTGGAAATTGTTTATGTATAAGATTTTTTATGAGCCATTCCCCTTGGTGACCAAGTTGTCCTACCTTGACCACTCTATAAATCTATGTGGACTACCTTTTATAGGTCTTAGTCCATGTTTCAATAATATGATCCTCCTATAATGGTGCTATGTTCTATATTGAGTTCTTCAATGTCCAATTTTTTTCTACTACATAAGTTTCTGATAGAGGTAGATGATAGGGCGAAAGAAGTTTAACATTGAAGATTGGATACAAACCAAGATAAGATGGAAGATTCAATTCAAAGGTATTTTATTCCACCTTCTTGGTGATGGTGTATGGTCCATAACAAAGAGGTCTGATCTTCCTCTGGGGTTCTATAAGTCTCTATTTTTGAATATGTAACCATACCTTATCTCCAACCTTGAATTGATATGAGACTTGATGTAGGTCATGTCATTTCTTGTATTAATTATTTATCTTTTCCAAGAGGTCATAAACCTATTACTATATGTGCTAAGTCTATTCCATAACCCATGTTATCTATTCTACATTCTTTCTATCCATTTATTTGAGTACTCCATGGGTTGCATAGGGAGAGCTACATCAATGGGTGCCAAGGGTTGGAACCTAGAATAGACATGAAATGGGTTGTGTTTTATAGAGGTATAAAAAAATTGAGTGTTCCCATGTTGAAAATAGGGGGGACTCTCATTCATTTTGTGTGGTTGCTAGGAATTGTACATTTTAATAAGATGTACAATAAATCAATTCAAAACTTCTATTTGACCATTAGTATGGAATTTTGTGGACATGATCAACTTGGTGTCCATCATGCTCTATAGGGTGGACCAAAAATGGTCAAAAATATGCTATCCCTACTAGATACAATGGGCTTTGACAAGCCAAAGTTGAGACACACATGACTAAAATAAAATATAGTAGTATCCTTAACTAAAAGGGATTTCTTACAAGAAATTATGATAGTCATTTTTGAAAAATGATCAATTGCTACAAAAACAAAATTATTAGCAAGTTTAGATGTGGGTAAAACTGAGAGTAAATCCATGGAGATAAATTTCCAAGTCTTGGATGACATTGACAATTGTGTATAGTCCCTGCTTCTTATTGGTTGGTTTGGTAACAATGCAGACAGTACATGACTTGATGTACCTCTTGATATCATTCCTCATATTAGGCCAATGGAAGTACTTTTGAAGCACTACCAATGTTTTTTCCATCCCAAAGTGACAGGCTAATTTTCTAAAGTGTGATTTCCAAATCATCTTTGAGCTCTCACTAGCTAGTACACAAATATTTCTCGTGTGGTAGAGGAGGTTGTCTTACAAATAAAAATCATAAATATGCTTACCCACATGAATAAATCTACATGCATTTGCAAAATTAGAATCTACTTTATACAATGTGGAACAATTAAAAGTATCATACCTTTAGGAATTAAAAACTGTGGTGAGTGCTATGATTGGAGGTTAGCTCAAACAATCTACTTCTAAATTGACACTCCCTTTTTTATGCTTGATTATCAAATAAAACTATTGTAGATACATGGCCCACTTTTGATTCCATTCATTCATTAGCTTAAATTGTGTTTAAATGAACTCCAAAGTTCTATGATCTATGTGGATGATGGTTTTCTTTCCTAAAATATAATGATTATATTGTTTACACGCTTGGAAAATGACATAGAGCTCATTATCATATGTGAGGTATTTTTTAATTACTTCAAATATTTCTTTGTGATAGGCGATTGGATGTCCATGCTATGTGAGAATAGCTCCCAATGTGAACTCCAATGCATCAATCACTACTTCAAAAGGTTGATGGAAATTAGGTAGGGAATTTTTGTTGGAATATCCAACATTATTCCTAAGTTCCTAAGTTTAAGTCCTAATATTTATTTTTAGCATTTTGATTAATTATTTGGTGTAATGTTGAGGCATTAGCTTGATTAGTCAATGTTTGATCAAAGACAAAGTTTTAGGATGTTGTTAGGATTAAGCTAAACTTTAGAAATGCTATTTGCGTAGCATTACTTAATTGTAGGATCTAAGGCTGGTTACTTGTTGAATATTGGATTGTCGTTAGTTTGGCATTATTCTCTCAACACCATTTTAGCTTTTTTCTATTTTATCCAAGCTCTATAAGAGCATGTAATCTTGATTTAATTAATAGAACAATTTTACTATTGATTCTCATTTGGTATCAGAGCATCCCAAGTTTGCTCAAATGGATCAAAACCTATGGAGAGTGGTGTGAAAAGATCTGAAGCACGCATTTTATCATAGAAACTCAAGTGGCCAACACTTAGCGGAGTTGCAAGGAGTCGGGCATTGTGTTTGATCAGAGAATAGTGACATCAAGAGGCTTTATCACTAGAGTGAGCTAAGAAGAGCTCGAGTAAATCATTCATATCTCACGAATCCTAAGGTATTTTTTGATGAAATTTTTCGGGTTTTAAGATAAGCATGTCAATAGGACGCAATAAAAAGTTCAGTTAATTTGGATCTCATTTGCGGATGTTATTAGCATTTTGAGTTTTACAATAAAATGGTTTTATAAGGTGGAATAAAGGGTATTTGATTCTAAAATTTTAGGAGAAATTTTATTTAGATAAAATCATTATTCATAAAATTTCAGGTCGATTGGATATGTATTGATCGATTTGTGTGAATATTGAATTTTTTCTCAAAAAATCCTAGATCCAGAATTGTGATAAAAATGGAAAAAATAAATGATCACATATTTTTCACCTTTGCAAATTTTATTCAAAAATTTAGAGGTTTTTCATATTATTGTCTCAGGAATACAAAGTTTAATTTTTAGATATTTTTGGAGCTGTATGGATTGATTTATGTGAAAAAATTTGAGGTTGTCTCAAAAAATACTCTAAGATCTAGAAAGGGCGAAAGTAAATTGATCACATATTTATCATACGTGTGAATTTGATTTTGAAATTTACTAGGTTTTCATATATTTATATCATAAGTCTACAGTAAAAATTTTAGTTTTTTTCAATTAATATTGGTCGATTTATGATAAATTTGGTGCTTGATATTTTGGTAAATAAAAAAAAGTATGTATTGTTGCAATCAGAAGGAGGTGATTGTGCAGTAAAAGACGATCTGCTACTGCTCTTTATTGAAAAAAAATATTGTATTAGAAGCTATCTACATTATTCCAATTTTTTTTTATTGGCATCAATGGCTGCCAATAACAACTTGCCCATTCCTAAAATTAATGGGTTGGATTATGAGTATTGGTCTATCAAGATGAAGATATTACTCATAGGCAAAGGTTTATGAGATATTGTAGAGAGTGGATATGAGGAGCCACCATGTTGGAGCATCCTAGAAGAATTATAAAGAAGACAAAAGAAAGAGGAACAACACACCAATTGTATGGCACTCATGACATTGATAAGAGGTATAACACAAAATGTTTTTCCTCTTATTAAGCATTGTAGATCAGCATTTGATGTTTGGCAAATGTTGCAAGAAAGTTTTGATAATGTTGAGAATGAGTTAAGTAAAAATCTAGAATATTGTGGAGATGTTTTTGAAAACAATCTAAGAGATTGTAGATTTGATTGTGTGAATGATAATATACAAGATTATGAATTCACTTATGATGATTTTATGAAAAAGAGAGATCAGCCCTTGTTTTTTGACGATGTTTCTTTGTAGAAATAAGAGACTTATAAATTCTATGAGTAGAATTTGAGAAGAAGAGGTATTTATGCTTCCAAAGGAAGAGGAGGCAAGAGAGGTTTTGCTTCTTGTAGAAGCTTTGTGAGTTATGCAGATGAAGAGGAGTGCACAGTTATTCTAGAGGTTGTTTGTGAAGCACTTGATGAGTGCATTATTGAGATTGAGGGGGAGATTGAATCTCCAAGTACTGTTATTCCATATTTGTGCTTCATGGAGGAGGCACCTATAGTTTTTGAAAATGTTGATCTTGCCCATATTTATGAGGTTCATAATTTTTGTGATCTTCTCATGAATAAGAATGATTGTATTGTTACTACTAATGCAAATCAGTTTGTTATTGGATATTTTGATGGAGTTACAGGTTGTGAAGAGTCTCTACAAGGAGACGAGGCCTATGTTGGAGATTTTGCCTATGTTGGAGTTTCTCCAAAGGGGGAGATAAGTGCAAAATTTGAGCATAAATACCACTCAAAAGTGGAAGAAAAATTTGAAGATGAAGGAAGAGAAACACTCACATTGGCATGTTCCTTTCTTGAAGACCACGAAGGTGAAATGTATGATGAAGAATGTCTCATGGAGAAGATAAATGAAGAGTGTATTATGGAGAATGCACATAAAATTCTCATGGATGAGAATAATTAATAAAATTGTCTCAACCAAGATTATTGGCATGATGATGAAAAATAATGTTCATGGAATACCATTGGCTTGAATATTATTCACTTGGAATGGATGTGTTCTCTCTTGAAAGAGCAAATGAAGATCTCCTACAAGGAGAAGATAAAATTTTTAAAGTTCCTCTCAAGAGGATAAGAATGTGACAAATAGAGATACTTCTTGTTCATCAACCCAAGAAGTTTGTGTGAAGAGAGATTTTGTGAATCTCAAAGAAGAAAATGATTTGTGTGAATAAAATAGCACAAATAATTATCTCATTTGGGAGGTGGAACGTGCAAGAGAAAATGAGATAGAAATAGAAAATAAAAATGAGATTGCTGATTTTATTGTTGTAATGGCAAAGGAAACATCACTCATAAACAAATATCACTCACTTGGAGTTTCTACATTGAAGGAAAAGAGTTGTCTTGAAAATGCAACAATGTATAATTGTTTGAATGAATGGTGTTTCAACACACCAACATGGATTGAACAAATGAGGAGAACTCTTAGTGAAGAGTTTTATTTTGAAGAACCATATAGTGAAAGAGATATGCCACAAAATAGATTTATGGGGAGCACCAAATCTAATCACATTGGAGGTAATATTTTTGTGATTAATGATTTGTTTGTTGTGAATAGTTATTTGAAGAAAGGAGGAGTTTAAAAGGCATTATTGAGAGATGATTGTCTTGTAGAGACATTATTATATGAAGTTATTTCATTTAAAAATAACATGGGTAGCATGGTGTTGAAAACCATGGATATGTGTTGCCTGCATTTTGTGCTTAAAATTCCTTGGAAGGAATCATGCAAAGCCATAGTAAAGAGTGAAACATTGTGTGAGAAGCAAAAATATATTGTTGCATTTGTAACTAGCTATTACATAGCTATATTTGTTTGAATATCTATGTAGAGGTATGTGAAATTGTAATATGGAAAAACCATCTACATAAGATGATGCATTGTACATACTCAGGAGGAGTATTAGGAGCTGAAATATGGTTTGAAGACCATAGAATGAATGATGATAGAAATGTGCTAGATTGGTTAGTGAAGACCAATACTTGTGGCATTATGGGAATGCCATAATTTGAAGGAGATTTTGATGAAGGGGGAGTAGCTCATAAAAATGAGGCACTTGGTTACTTGCAGGAAGGAGCAACAACAAAGATGGAGGAGATCCCACACAAATGATGGAAGGAGTGCCCAAGACAAAATTTTACAATTTTTGATTTCTTGTTACAAAATTGGAAGAGATGAAAAATACTGAGTTTCTTCCAATGTTGTGATGTTGATGAAATTTTGGAAGAAGTTCCATCAACATCAAGGGGGATAATGTTGGAATATCTAGCATTATTCCTAAGTTCCTAAGTTTAAGTCCTACTATTTAGTTTTAGCATTTTGATTAATTCTTTGTTGTAATGTCAAGGTATTAGCTTGATTGGTCAATGTTTGACCAAAGACAAAGTTTTAGGATGTTGTTAGGATTAAGCTAAACTTTAGGAATGCTATTTATATAGCATTACTTAATTGTAGGATCTAAGGCTGGTTAGTTTTTGAAGATTGAATTATCATTAGTTTGGTATTATTCTCTCAACACCATTGTAGTTTTTCTTGTTTTATCCAAGCTCTATAAGAGCATGTAATATTGATTTAATTAATAGAATAATTTAACTATTGATTCTCAATTTTAGGAGCTAAACACAATTGGTCCTTCAACCTCTCAAATACCCATTGTTGTGTGTCTTCCTAATGGAACTTGGATTGGGCACATCCTTTGGTTACTTGGTTTATTGGCCAAGCAATGTGTGAGAACCTCAATTCAAATATTCCATATAAATTGGTAAGGCACAAAAGGTTTAAAAGATTTATTAAGTTATTTGGGGTGGACCACTCATTAATTACTTAAATATTCTCAGGATCAACATGAACTTCCTCTTTGTCAACAATATTTCCAAGGTACGAAATCTTCATTATGCCAAATGATTACTTCTCTAAATTAGCATATAGCCTATGTCTTCAAAGAATATAAAGTGCTTGTCAAACATGTTGTATATGTTCCTCCCATGTCTTACTATATATGAAAATGTCATATAAGTAGACTACCACAATTGGGTTGGTATACGGATGTAGGATGTCATCCATCATCCTCATGAATGTGGTAGGTGCATTGGTCAATTCAAAAGGTATAACCAACCACTCAAATAAACCCTCTTTAGATTTGAATGCAATCTTCCATAAATTAGTGGGCTTTATGAACATTTGAGGATAGCCAGATTTGAGATCAATTTTAGTGAAGAACTTTGCACTAGAGGGATGGTCTAGCAAATCATCTATCGAAGAAAGTGAATAGTTATTCTTCACAATCATTTTATTCAAAGCTTTGTAGTTAATACATAGTCTCCACATTTTATTTTTTTGAATCTAAGACAATTGTAATACCACATAATGAAGCACTTGGTCTAATGTGCCCATTTTGAATCAATTCTTGGGTTTAACTCTTAATTTTATTATTTTAAAGGAATATTTTTTGATAAAAAATGCATTAGGTAAAGTAAAACTAGGAACTAAATCAATGAAATGGTTTACCTTACAATGAAATTGAACACTAGTTGGTGACTTGAAAATGTCATTATATTTTGCTAAAATTTGGTATGTTTACTTCTGTTGTGTAGATCCTACAAATGATGTAGAAATTATCCTCCTACTTTATGGCTTGATCATCAGCAAAATAAATTTTCTTATTTTGGATATCATCTTTGTGTATTTTTAAACATTTATTAAGGATATAGAGGTGGTATTAGATACCTCTAGGATCATGTAACACTAATATTCGATAGCGATGATGACACTTTGGGACCTAGACTCATATACACCATACCTCTTACACATAAATGGTTGGCTTAAAATTACATCATAAACATCCAAGGGTACAACATTACACAAAACTTTATCTTTGAATGGCTTTATGCCATAAGAGAGGAGATATTGTTGAGTGACATGAATGTCTCTCCCTTCTTGTAACCATCCAACATTATGCAAGCAAAACAAAAAACAATAATAGAATTGCTCGATACTTCTCCCTTGAATGTTGGTTTCTCTTGTGATAATCATATCATTTTCCACTCTTGGCCTTCATGGGATCCTTTTTTTAGGGGCCTTTTTTTGCTTCCAATTCTAATTTTGGGGCTAACCCCCTTTATCCTGATTCTTTGGAAAGTCATTCTTACCTTTGTTTGGTTGGTGCTTGGTATTCTAGTTTTTGTTATTTGTGTCTCCTTTTCTAATTTTGTTTTTGTGCTTCTAATCCAATTTGAAAATAAGTTTATAAGCTTCTCCCAATATCTTGAATTCAAAGAGGTCAATGTACTCTTGAATGTAACATTGTAGCTCACAACGATACTTGAGGATTTGATACCTTTTGGTAACTTGAATATTTTTAATATTTTTTTTTCTAAAGTTGCCCTAGGAGAAATAAGGGTTGTGATGCACTTTATAAAAAAGAGAGTTTTTTGGTGATTTTATTTTTGGAAGTATATATATTATATATCGTTGGAAAGCTTATTTTGAGGGATATTTGATTAACTTGTTTAGAGGGAGAAATAAGGTGTGTGTAAAGAGATATTTCTGATTTTGTAAAGGGGTTCAAAAGTGAAGGTTGTTTTGTTCTTTTTCAAAGGGGATTAATTCTTTCATAAGGGGACATGGTGTATTTTATTGAGTAGGAGTAATAAGGTGTTATTTGGATATTATTGTTGTGTTATTAATCAATATCTCTAACCCCTATTGAAATTTGAAAAAGAAATTTTGTTGAGTGTGGAAAATTTAGTGGACAACTAATAAGGCATCAAAAAGGTATGAGCAATATTCTCCATTGAATTTGTTTATGGTCATTGATTTCTGAAATATCCTTGGAGAGAAAAGGATTGATTGTGGTTTCCTTTTCAAAAGTGGTTGGTTGAATGCTTCAAGGTTTTCTGGTTTAATATTTATGATTAAACCTTGTTTTATAAGCATTGTTGTTGAAGCCCATTGCTTGTACAAAGAACTTGAACTTGAGTTAGATGATAACATGAGTATCATTGTTATGTGAGAGTTATTGTTGATTATTGTTGGAAACATTTTGAGTTGATTGATTCATGCTTGAACTAGGGTTTGTGAGAAAAATTTGTTCCTTAAGTTGATTGGTTGAGTTGAGTTGATTGAGCCTAGTCAAGTGATTGTGTGAAGTGGTTGTTCAAGTTCCATGAAACAAAATTCTATATTCTTATTTGAGTTGAGTTTGAGTTGAGAAAGAAATTGAGTTTGTGAATAGAACATATTGAGTCTCTAACAATTCTCTTTATGCTTCTATAATATTGAGCTAAGTTGAGATTGATTTGATTTAAGTTGAGTTAAGATTGATTTGAGTTGAGATCATTGTGGATCATTGTTGTCATCTATTGAAGAGTGAATTGCCATTCATTGTTGAGTTCATCATTGAGCCTTGCCTTCATAGATTTGTGGATTATATTTGAGTGCTACTTGAGCATGATTGATTGAGCCTTTGAGAAGGTTTTTGGGATAGATTTCTTGACATATTTGGAGCATGTTTTATGCATGATTTATTGAGCCTTTGATAAGACTTTTAGGACATATTTCTGGATAGATTTGAGGCAGCTTTTGTGCATGATTGATTGAGCCTTTGAGAAGGCTTTTGGGATATATTTGTGGACATATTTGAGAAAGTTCTTTGTGAGATTGCTAAGCAAATTTTGAGCAAGTTCTTGGTGAGCTTGCTAAGCAAATTTGAGTAAGTTCTTGGTGAGCTTATTGGAGCAGATTTTGAGCAAGTTCTTGGTGAGCTTGCTAGAGCAAATTTTGAGCAAGTTCTTGGTGAGCTTGCTAAGTATTATTAGTCTCACAATGACACTGAGAGGGGGGGTGAATCAGTGTAGCTCTTAAAAACTTAAATATTTAACTCTTAATGCTGAAACAATGAAAACTTAAAACCCAATAAAGCAAATATACTAAAATCGCATCACACAACAGAAGATGTACCGAGGTTCACCAGTTTTGGCTACTCCTCAAAATTGATTGTTTGGACTCCCATCCAAATCTAGCCTTTACAAAACAACAACTTTACAATCAATTTACCAGCACACACTGGAAGGAGCACCAACCCCTGATTTATCTGCAACAACAGAAAGGAGCACCAACCCCTGATTTATCTGCACCAACAGAAAGGAGCACCAACCCCTAATTTACCAACACCAACTATAAGGAGCACCAACCCCTAATGCCAAGCACCAACTTGGACTTCTATTCTGAAACTAGAAGATTGACATAAAGATGCCTTCACTTTTACAAGACCTTGACTGGTCTATTGCTTTCTCAACATCGCCCACTCTTCACATAATACACACCCTGCTCGCTCGCCTCTCACGCACTCTCCTCATGCTTCACATATCACACACCTCTCTTGCTCGCCTCTCACATGCCTCTCACTCTCCTCTTGCTCTCTTCGCAAGATTAAATCCACCTCACTTTAATCTCGAGCACTTTCAAATTCTTCAAGCAACACTCCTTTTATAACCATCCTCTCTCTTTGTAACTCCAGTTGTAACTTTAGTTGTAACTCCAGTATCACATAGTATTCTCTCATGCAACCTATTAATAGTTACGGATCTTTGTTTGGTCTTCGACTGATGACTTTTAGTTTAACCGTCGCTCGATGATTTCACTTCGTAACTAGCCTTGTAACTGTCGTTCTGAATTTAGTTCACTGTTCTTATTTTAGCTGCATGATTTTTCTCTGTAACTACACCTGTAACTGTCGTACTGACTTCAGTTAACTCTTCTTATTTTAGCTGCATAATTTTCTTCTATAACGGCCCCTGTAACTGCCATATAACTTCAGTTAACTGTCACATATCTTATTTCGACTGGTTTCTCTTCTTAGCTCACGCCAAAGAGACCTGTCATGAAATCGTGACACTTCTGCCTCTTTGTCCTCTTCTTAGATTTTGCCCGTGAAAACACATGTCACGATATCATGACACTTTTGCCTCCTTGCTACTTTACTTGGTTTGTACCCACGAAAAAACATGTCGCGATATCGTGACACTTTCACCTCTGTACTCTTCCTCTTTACTTTTGTCACAATATCACGACACTTTTGCCTTCTTACTTTCTCTCTCCTCCTTTAGTCACGAAAATGTGACATGTCGCGATATCGTGACACTTTTCCTTCTCTGCCTTCCTGCTCTTTTCAAGTCGTGAAAATGCAACATGTCACGATATCACGACACTTTTTCTTTCTCTTCCTTCCTGCCCTTTTCGAGTCACGAAAATGCAAAATGTCATGATATCGTGACACTTTTTATCCTTTTTTCTTTCTCTTGCCTTCGAGTCACGAAAACGTGACATGTCGTGATATTGTGACACTTTTTCTCCTTTGCTCTTTCTCTTGCCTTCGGGTCATGAAAACGTGACATGTCACGATATCGTGACACTTTTTCTCTTGGACTCTCTCTCTTGCAATATGTCACGAAATCGCGACACTTTTTCTTCTGTACAATCTCTCTTGTAATATGTCACGAAATCGCGACACTTTTTCTTTCGAATTCTCTCTCTTGCAATATGTCATGAAATCGTGACACTTTTTCTTCTGTATAATCTCTCTTGCAATATGTCACGAAATCGCGACAATTTTTCTTCCGTACTATCTCTCTTGCAATATGTCACGAAATTGCGACACTTTTTCTACTTGCATTTTTCTCTTCCAACATGTCACGAAATCGTGACAGTTTTTTCTACTTGCGCTTTCTCTTCGAACATGTTGTGAAATCATGATATTTTTTCTTGCTTGTGCTTTCTCTTCGAACATGTCACAAAATCATGATAGTTTTTCCTGCTTGCGCTTTATTTTCAAACATGTCGCGAAATCACGACAGTTTTTCTTGCTTGCGCTTTCTCTTCGAACATGTCACAAAATCACGACAGTTTTTCCTACTTACGCTTTCTCTTCGAACATGTCGCAAAATCGTGACAATTTTTCCTGCTTGGGATTTCTCTTCGAACATGTCGCAAAATCGTGACAGTTTTTCTTGCTTGCGCTTTCTTTTTGAACATGTCACAAAATCGCAAAAGTTTTTCTTTCTTCTCAACATGTCATGATATCGCGACAGTTTTTCTTTCTTACTCAACATGTCACGATATCGCAACAGTTTTTATTTCTTGCTCAACATGTCGTGATATCATGACAGTTTTTCTTTCTTGCTCAACATGTCACGATATCGCGATAGTTTTTCTTTCTTGCTCAACATGTCGCGATATCACGACATTTTTCTTCCTTGTGATTTTCTTTTGATTTTTTGCATATGGGCCACTTCAATATTTTGGAAAATCATTGTACATACTCTGAAGAACCTCTTAACTCCTATCCACTACATCAACCGATCTGTCTAAAACTCTTGTCCACTGCATCAACCGATCTGTTTGACTGTGTTGACAACAATGACAATATTGTTGCTACACCTTGCTCAACAATCTCCCCCTTTGGAATTGTTGGCAACACATGCAATTTCCTATAATTCTTCTCCCCCTTTAACAATAATACCAAAGGGCTACTGCAGACTCCCCCTGAGTCCATGCACAACATTCTCAGGCACAAATTATTACAGTTAGCAAAAATTACAAACATGAGCAAAAAGATAAACAAATTGACCACTCCCAATTTATTGCGAATGTACTCAATGACTTCCTTGGGCAACGGTTTTGAGAAGATATCCGCTACTTGCTCTATTGTTGGAATGAAATCCAACTTAACCTCACCTTCCACAACTTTCTCCTATGTACAACACACTGTCGCTACAATATATTCTCCCTTTGCTGTGAATAAGGAGACTGACTCTTCTTTCTTACTATTCCACGTGACCAACCTGTCTCCAAGATGGAATGCACCTCCACTAGTACTTTTTTTGTCATATACACATCCTTGCTCAACTTGCAACCTGTCATCATGGGAGTGCTAACTGGATTACAATCCTCCATTGTGAACTTTTTAGCATCTCTTTCACTAAACCAAATTATCAGAACTGTTATAATCCATAACTTTGAACAATGGTAGTAAGAACCATCAAAAGTATAACACTGAAATATAGCAATACTACCAATGGTGACAACTCTCAATTTAATCACCACCCTTCACGATACCTCCACAAACAACTACATGAACTAAAACACATTTTGACAACTATACGACAACTCCCCCTGCCTACTTGCCTTTCATCCTCAGATAACCAAACAAACACATAGGAGCAAAAATAACTTTTAAGATTGCTCCCCCTGAGGATGTGCTACCTGGAGTTTCTTAGTGCAATAGAGGAGTAATCTCCTTCAGTCCAAGGAGTCATGATTTCCTCTCTTCTTTCTTTCTCCAATCTTTCTTGAACTTGGGCTTGAGTTTTTCAACTGCATCCCTATTTTGAACCTTTTTGTGAACTTGAACATTTCTCTTGGGTGGTTGTCTCTTGTGCATCCTTGATGGATGATTATTTTCCTTTCTTTGATGCACATAATTTCTTCCCTATCCGTGTTGCATTCTTTGTGTCTGATGAAATCTACTCTCTTGCCTTAGATTAGATACAAAATTTCTTGGACAAGACCTTGCTATGTGCCCATGACCATTACATTTAAAACATTGCACATGGTGTTCAACAGATGTATTTCTACCAGCATAACTCTTTGATCTATTATTCAATCCACAATACATTGCCTTGTGACCATAATGGTTGCATCTAAAACAATAGCCATTACAAGCATTATTATGAATAAAGTGAGAGTGATAGAAGCTATAGATCTCCTTTGATATTTTCTTCCTTTTGAAGTTTCAGCTTCAAAATTTTATTGCTTTCATCCTTCAACAGTGGACTTCTTCTTCTCTGCAGATTTAGAGGATGAAGGTTGCTCAGCTTTACATCCAAGACCAAGCTTAGACATGGGGCTTCTTTGTTGCCTTATCATTTCATGTAGCAACTTTGTGCTCTTCTTAAATTTGAGATTTGTATTGGCCTCTTCTAGTTGTTTCTTCAATAAAACAATCTCCTCTTCTTGCTTGCAGCAAACAATCTCTTTCTTATTGATCTGTGACCTGACAATTTCTTCAATCCTTTTGGACTCTTCTTCTTACAGCTTTAGATCACTAATAACTTTGCTACATACATTGACTTTATCATCTAGGTGTGACTTCAAGGCTTCTTCTATTTTCTTGGCTTTATGAATTTGTAAGAAGAGATCTTAAATCTTATCCCCATATTCTTCCAACTTCTTGGATAGTCTTTTGTTCTTTTTTCTTTCTATATTCAACTCTTCAAGTGCAGCGATCAACTCACCTTCTAGATATACTTCACCCTCAAGGTTTTCATCACATACTTCAGAATTCACTCCTATCTTTTCTATTTTTTCTTCTTTGAGTGCCATGAAAAGAGCTTCACCTGTTTCCTTTTTAGAATCCTCACCGTAGCTGTCTTTTGATGAACTGACATTCTTGGAGATGAAACTTTTCTTCATGAAGTTGCCATTTCTAAAATTTGTTTTTTTCTTCCAGTCACTTCTTTCTTGGTGCGATCCTTCATCACTTTCATCCTTCTCATTAAGTGGACATTTAGCTGCAACATGCCCAATTCCTCCACAATTGAAACACTTAAATGGTAGCTTTCCTCTGTATTTTCCTTTTCCCATTATTAGTTTTTGAACAAATTTTGCTTCCATTTCATTTGATGTCTCTTCTTCCTCGGATTCTTGTTTTGCTTTTATATTTTTATGTGCTTTAAAATAAGCTTCTCTGTCTGTGGGTTTAGTTTTTCCTATTCTCATCTCATATGCAGTCAAAGAACCATGCATCTCATCCATACTAAAAGTATTTAGATCTTTAGCTTCTTCTATTTCTAAAACTTTAGAATCAAATCTTTGGGGAAGAGATCTTAGTACCTTTTTCACAATGACAACATCTTCCATTTCCTCGCCAAGTCCTCTAATCACATTAATGATTCCATTAACTCTCAGCATGTATGCCTCTATGTTCTCATCATCATTCATTTTTAATGCTTCGAACTGAGCTCGATGCGTTTGTAACTTGGCCTCCTTGATCTTATCATCTCCTTCATGAATGCTCCTTAGTTTGTCCCATATTTCTTTTGCCATTTTACAACTCATAATTTTTACTAGTTCACTGTCCACTAATCCGCACATGATAGCATTCTTTGCTTTTGAGTTATTCTCAAATAATTTCTTACCGATAGCATCGATTGGAGAAGTGGTGGGTATTGTGTATCCACTATCTACCGAATCCCAAATGTCGTATCCCAAAGCACAAAGATATGTTTGCATCTTGAGTCTCCAAAATGTGTAATTAGTTCCGTCCAACAATGGTGCTTTGTTTGATGAGAAGCCTTCACCACCTACCATTGTGTCACTTCCAATATCACCCTAGTCGGTTAAGCTTGTTCAGGAACCTGGCTCTGATACCAATTGTTAGTCTCATAATGACACTGAGAGGGGGGGGTGAATCAATGTAGCTCTTAAAAACTTAAATCTTCAACTCTTAATGCCAAAATAATGAAAACTTAAAACCCAATAAAGAAAATATACCAGAAGAGCATCACACAACACAAGATGTACCGAGGTTCACCAATTTTGGCTACTCCTCAAAATTTACTGTTTGGACTCCCATCCAAATCTAGCCTTTGCAAAGCAACAACTTTACAATCAATTTACCAGCACACACTGGAAGGAGCACCAACCCCTAATTTATCTGCACCAACAGAAAGGAGCACCAACCCCTGATTTATCTACACCAACAGAAAGGAGCACCAACCCCTAATTTATCTACACCAACAGAAAGGAGCACCAACCCCTAATTTACTAGCACCAACTGGAAGGAGCACCAACCCTTGATGCCAAGCACCAACTTGGACTTCTATTCTAAAACTAGAAGATTGACATAAATATGCCTTCACTTTTACAAGACCCTAACTGGTCTATTGCTTTCTCAACATCGCCCACTCTTCACACAACACACACCCTGCTCGCTTGCCTCTCGTGCACTCTCCTCTTGCTTCACATATCGCACACCTCTCTCGCTCGCCTCTCACGCACCTCTCGCTCTCCTCTTGCTCTCTTCACAAGATTAAATCTGCCTCACTTTAATCTCGAGCACTTTCAAATTCTCCAAGCAACACTCCTTTTATAACCATCCTCTCTCTTTGTAACTCCAGTTGTAACTTCAGTTGTAACTCTAGTATTACACAGTATTCTCTCATGTAGCATATTAATAGTTATGGCTCTTTGTTTGGTTTTCGACTGATGACTTTCAGTTTAATTGTCGCTCAATGATTTCACTCCGTAATTGGCCCTGTAACTGTCGTTCTGACTTTAGTTCACTATTCTTATTTTAGCTACATGATTTTTCTTTGTAACTGCACCTATAACTGTCGTACTGACTTCAGTTAACTCTTCTTATTTTAGCTGCATGATTTTCTTCTGCAACGGCCCCTGTAACTGTTGTATAACTTCAGTTAACTGTCACATATCTTATTTCGGCTAGGTTCTCTTCTTAGCTTGTGCCAAAGCGACCTGTCATAAAATTGTGACACTTCTGCATTTTTGTCCTCTTCTCGAATTTTGCCCACAAAAACACATGTCACGATATCGCGACACTTTCACCTCCTTGCTACTTTACTTGGTTTGTACCCACAAAAACACAACATGTCGCGATATCATGACACTTTCGCCTTCGTACTCTTCCTCTTTACTTTATCATGATATCGTGACACTTTTGCCTTCTTACTTTCTCTCTCCTCCTTTAGTCGCAAAAATGCGACATGTCGTGATATCGCGACACTTTTCCTTCCCTGCCTTGCTCTTTTCAAGTCACAAAAATGCAACATGTCATGATATTGCGACAGTTTTTCTTTATCTTCCTTCCTGCCCTTGCCGAGTCACGAAAATGCGACATGTCATGATATCGCGACACTTTTTCTCCTTTTTTCTTTCTCTTGCCTTCGGGTCATGAAAACACGACATGTCGCGATATCATGACACTTTCTCCTTTGCTCTTTCTCTTGCCTTCAGGTCACAAAAATGCAACATGTCACGATATCACGACACTTTTTCTCTTGGACTCTCTCTCTTGCAATATGTCACAAAATCGTGACACTTTTTCTTCCGTACAATCTCTCTTGCAATATGTCGCAAAATCGCGACACTTTTTCTTTCGTACTCTCTCTCTTGCAATATGTCGTGAAATCATGACACTTTTTCTACTTGCATTTCTCTCTTCCAACATGTCACAAAATCGTGACACTTTTTCTTCCGTACTATCTCTCTTGTAATATGTTGTGAAATCGCGACACTTTTTCTACTTGCCTTTTTCTCTTCCAACATGTCACAAAATCATGACAGTTTTTCCTGCTTGCGCTTTCTCTTCGAACATGTCATGAAATCATGACAATTTTTCTTGCTTGCACTTTCTCTTCGAACATGTCACGAAATCGTGATAGTTTTTCCTGCTTGTGCTTTCTTTTCGAACATGTCACAAAATCATGACAGTTTTTCTTGCTTGCACTTTCTCTTCGAACATGTCATGAAATCATGACAATTTTTCCTGCTTGCGCTTTCTCTTTGAACATGTTGTGAAATCGTGATAGTTTTTCTTGCTTGCGCTTTCTCTTTGAACATGTCACGAAATCATGACAGTTTTTCCTGCTTGCGCTTTCTTTTTGAACATGTTGCGAAATCGTGATAGTTTTTCTTTCTTCTCAACATGTCGTGATATCGTGATATTTTTTCTTTCTTGCTCAACATGTCGCGATATCGCGACAATTTTTCTTTCTTGCTCAACATGTCGCGATATCGCGACAGTTTTTCTTTCTTGCTCAACATGTCATGATATCATGACAGTTTTCTTCCTTGTGATTTTATTTTGATTTTTAGCATATGGGCCACTTTGATATTTTGGAAAATCACTATACATACTCTGAAGAACCTCTTAACTCCTGTCCACTACATCAACCAATCTGTTTGAAACTCCTATCCACTACATCAACCGATCTGTCTGATTGTGTTGACAACAATGACAATACTGTTGTTGCACCTTACTCAACAAGCATATTTTGAGCAAGTTCTTGGTGAGCTTGCTAAGCATATTTTGAGCAAGTTCTTGGTTAGCTTGCTGGAGTATATTTGAGCAGGTTCTTGGTGATCTTGTTGAAGCAGATCAACGGATTGCCTAGCTGAGTAGATCAGTGGATTACCTTGCTGAGCAAATCAGTGGATAGCCTACCTAAGTAGATTATGATTTCCTAGTTGAGTAGATCAGTGGATTACCTAGCTAAGCAGATCAATAGATTTCCCACCTAAGAAGATCAGTGGATAGCCTAGATTTGAGTAGATTAAATTAATCATTTGTATTGGGATAAGGACCTAATATTATAAAGAGATTATCTTGTGGACTACCCCACATTAGGGGAACCACTTTAAATATTGTGTCTCAATTGTGTGTGGTGATTTGTGCTCTTGCTTACTATTACTATTTATGTCATTAATGCACACTGCTATATTTTGTTATTGCAATTAAGGACACTAATTGATATTGGTTTGGAAAGAAAGTAAAAATTAGGTGTTATACTATTCACCCCCCTCTCAGTATAAGCTTATGTTCTTCAATTGGTATCAGAGTGGGTTCCTTCGAAAAGGCTAATAGCTTGAGGGTAGATTCTATAAGAACATAGATGGCTTCATAGAATGGATTATCTACAATTAAGGGTCCACTATTTGACGATAACAATTATGCATTCTAGAGCATGAGAATGAAGAACTACTTGATTTCACAAGGATATGAGGTATGGCAGATGGTTACAAAAGAGTATAAGGTTGAAGGTGATCCCGAGGTAGATAAGACTATCAAGAAATTGGTTGAGATCAATGCAAGGGAAAATGAATTGTATTTTGAGTGGGCTATGTGAGACAGATTTTGCAAAGGTCATGGTATGTAATTCAGCTAATTAAATGTGGACCAAATTGTGGAATACCTATGAAGGATATTCCAAGGTAAAGTTGGAAAAACTACAAACTCATAGAAAAATATTTGAGGAATTGAAAATGGAAGACTCTGAAGATATTGCAAAGTTTTTACTTCGAGTTGATGAGATTACTAACACCATGAGAGTTCTAGGATTTGAGATGAAATAATCATATGTTACTCAAAATGTTTTGAGATCACTTTCCATGAAGTATGATGCAAAGGTTTCAGTAATAGAAGAAACAAAGGACATCAACAAGCTAACAATGGAAGAACTACATGGAACTCTCATAGCTTATGAGATGAGGATAAGTAAGCATCAGGTTCCAATAAAATAAATTGCATTCAAGTCTTCAGAGAAAAATAAAGGGAAAATTCCAGAGATATATAGATATTTAGATAATTATGAGGAAACTAACTTCATCAAAAGGAAAAAGGACTTAAGAAATTATAGGGATATGAAGAAAGTCAAATTCTACAAGTGTGGTGATTTTGGTCACTATACAAACAAGTGTCCACATGAAAAAAATAGTGATGATGAAAAATAGGGTCACAGAAGAAAAGAAGATGGAAAGCATATGCATGACAAAGATGATAGATACAAGCAAAGCAGGTATGAGAAGAAGAAAAGTTTTCGTAAGACAAAGAAAACTTTCTACATTGAATAAGCAAGTGATGGTTCAGATTACAGCAATGAAGACCAGTCATATGAAGAAGAATGTAATTCTTTGGAATAAGTGAAGAAAGGCAAGAACACCTATTCCTAGGTATTAAATTTAAATAAGAGGATATATCTATCAAAGAACGACATGAAGAGCTTACTATAGCCATTGAGCAAGCAAAAGGTACAAGAAGGGTCTAAGAATACTAAAATGCTTCATATGTGGAGACTTTGGGCATTTAGATTATGATTTCATGTACTACAACAATTGCAACAAGAAAATTTTATTTGTGAAAAAAGAAAATAGTAGTTCCAGTAATAGTTCTACCAGCAATTCTAGTGACAATTCCAACAGCAGTGATGATGAAGAAGAGAAATCCACAAAACAAGAAAATAAAATACATAGATTGAAAATGAAAATCAAAAGGCTTGAAAATAAGGTTCATGAAAATGAAAAGGTCAAAGTAATGCTTAATCGACACATTCAAGATTTGGAAAAAGAGCTTTAAGAAACAAAAGAGCTTGGCATCACTATTTCTGAGCAATTGAATAAGATGAAAGAAATATGTAATCAGTTAGAAGAAGAAGATCATAAATTTTTGGGGACCTACATAAATGATTTAGCATGATTTCAAATGAATTCAAAAACTTTGGATAAATTTTTGGATTTATAGCGAGATCCATCTATAAATACAGGGCTTTTTTATGAAGAAGAGAAATAAAAAATAAACACACAAGGACCTCTATTTGTATCAAGAGGTTTTGTTTTAGAAATCTATAAGGAATAACCGGTTCCCAAAGAAAAAGAAGCAGCAAAAATTGATACTTACATTTCAAAGGCTATAGATATGTGTGCCAATTTGCTATTTGACACAAATTAAGAGAAATAAGAGGAAGGATACAATGCACAAGTCAAATATGATCACAAGGATAAAGATCAAGAAAGGTATGAGGAACCAAGGCATGAACAAAAGGCTTTTCAAGGACATTGTTTTTCTTGTAATATATTTGGACACAGGGCTATACACTGCAGGGTCTATGGATCAAAGAAATTTGATTTGTCTAGAAGGAACTTCAAAGGAAGAAGGTATGGTTTTCAGGGATGTTGCTTCTTATGCAACAGGATTGGTCATAGAGCTTCTTAGTGCAAAGGAAATGAGCAATATGGTTTTGATTATAGAGTTGCACAATTCAGAGGTCATGGTCAAAATGATTATGAAAACAGAACTTCACAATACAGGGTTTAGGAAAGGAATGGATATGGAAATGGTTTCAAGAAAGAATTCAAGACATGGGCACCATCCAAAGGCTACAATATCAAGTGTTTTAATTGCAATAACTTTGGACATATTGCAAGATGGTGTAGGACTCAATTCCAAATAGGTTCAAGGCAAGAAGGTCAAGTTGTTTCAAGGCAAGAAGGTCAAATAGATTCAAGACAAGAAGATCAAGCAACTTATAAAGAAAAGGATATCAAAAAAATATGGAAGGAATTTTACAGAGGAAATAAACAATGTAATATGGGAGTAAAAGTACTCCCACCCCAAAATTAATCACCTCAAGAGAGAATGTGGTGAGGGGGCTAAGCTTAAGAGTCATATATTTTATCCCCATAGGTTTCCTTTTTTCCATTGATGTCAAAGGGGGAGATATTTGAGTAAGGGGGAGAGCATTGAGTTAGTGGGAGTAGCATCCAAGGATAGCTTTCATATAGGGGTAACAACCTCCATAGAGAGTATTGAGTTAGGGGGAGCAGCTTTGATTGTCAAAGATGGGTTTTATAGTGATTTTGGTGATTTGCATTAGAGGTGTTGCCATCAATGAAAAAGGGAAGATTGTTGGAAATTTGAGTTATTTTATGTTTTCATTGATGTCACATGGATCACATTGATTTTTAATGGCAAAAGCACTTCATAAATAATAATTTATGATATTTTGGAGAGCATGGATATATATATAGGGTTTTTGTGAAAACCAATGCAAGAAAAATAAAAGGTTTTATTTAAAACCATGGATGGTATATTTGAAATGGATTTTTCTTAAAACCCAAGTTAGCTTTTTGTTTCATTAAAAAAGGTGCCCCGATGATGGAGATATTTAATTTTAAATATTTAGTTTAAATTTTAAATTATTTAAAATTTTAATTTAATTTTAAAATTAAAAATAAAAGTAATCCACCGATGTCATCGAATATGAGGGAGAAAACTATATAAAAGGGTACCTAAGGTTTATTAATAAAAGGCTTGCACTCATGAATTAATGCGATTGTTGGAAAGCGAAAAGAGCTCGTGCAAAAGAGGGTTAAGTGATGGAAGCAAAGAATAAATATGATGACATGTGAAACCCTAGTCATCTTGGGAAGTGTGGCACATTGGAAATTGGCTTTTAGTTAAGGCAAGTGGTAGAACGAATGTCAAGATTTCGAATCCCCTTGGCTGCGTTAGAAGGCGTTGGAAGAAAGAACGTGCAAAGCGTTTTTGGTTTGCATGAGAGGGAGGAGTGTTTGAAGCACATGGTTCCTTTCCCTCCCAAATGAGTCTGTATCTCGTGTGGCAGCTTACCTGTGATTAAGGCGCTAAGCAAGGAGGCATCGAGGGATCGAATCCCATCAAGGACAAATGCAACTTAATAATTTTTTTTAATATTTTATTTTTCTAAAGTTTCCCTAGGAGAAATAAGGGTTGTGATGCACTTTAGGAAAAAGAGAGATTTCTGGTAATTTTATTTTTGGAAGTATTTCATATTATATATTGTTGGAAATATTATTTTGAGGGCTATTTTATTAAATTTCTTAGAGGGAGAAATAAGGTGTGTGTAAAGATATATTTCTGATTTTGTAAAGGGGTTCAAAAGTGAAGGTTGCTTTGTTCTTTTTCAAATGGGATTAATTATTTCATGAGGGGACATGGTGTATTTTATTGAGTAGGAGTAATAAGGTGTTATTTGGATATTATTGTTGTGTTATTAATCAATATCTCTAAATCCTATTGAAATTTGAAAAAGAAAGTTTGTTGAGTGTGGCAGATTTAGTGGACAACTAATAAGGCATCAAAAAGGTGTGAGCAATATTCTCCACTGACTTTGTTTATGGTGGTTGATTTCTGAAATATCCTTGGAGATAAAAGGATTGATTGTGGTTTCCTTTTCAAAAGTGGTTGGTTGAATGCTTCAAGGTTTTCTGGTTTAAGAGTTGTGATTAAACCTTATTTTATAAGCATTGTTGTTGAAGCCCATTGCTTATACAAATGATGAGGTTTAATAGACTTTAGGGGTTTAATAGACTTTAGGTTTAATATTTATTTATTTTTCCTAAAGTCTTGTATTTGCCGACATTTTATTGTCGACAGCTTCGTAATGTCGGCAGTTGCCGACATTCCTTGTTTTCATTTGTCGGCAGCTTCTTATCTTCTCCTGCCGACTTTCTTTGTTTTAGTTGGCTATTTAAGCCTGTAAATAAAATAATAGTGTAGCTTGGCTAATACCACATCAGATTGGTATCAGAGCAGGAATTAATGGGGTTTTGGGTCATTTCCGACCTCATTTAGTAGTCCTGATCGAAGCTCTTTGTTGCTGCGTAGTTGTTGATTTGCTCAACAATTTTGTAGTATATGGATGAATATTGCTGCCAATTTTGCAATTGAAAATTGTACTGCAGTTATTGTTTTCCTTTGAAATTGTGTTTAACATTTTTGCTGCCATTCTTGTTGGCAAGCAATTTGTCATCATTGTTTTCGTTTGGTGATAATTCTACTGTCAAAGCAACCAGTTTGCTCTCCGTGGAGACGACGGCCATGAGCAGTTCTCCATTATTCCAACGAAAACTTACCTACTGACGAACCTCTACCATATTATTGGTTGTCCCTTTTGATGATCCGCGTTGTGTGACAACTCCAGCTGATTCAATTTGCTGGACATCCCTGCGTTAAGCTCACATTCGGCTGTGATTCTACACTAACGAATCACTATTATAAAAAATATATATTACTGCTCCTGCGTCTTGCCTTTGGCCCTGCAATTAGTGGTGCTCATTGTTTGTTTCGATTGATTATGGCATGCTGTCAAATTTTGAAGCCGAATCTACCGAACTGTTCCTTCCGCCACAGACCTTAAGGTGTAAATTTGCCTGCGATCTGCATTTGAACACCTGGTTGCTGCGACTAAACCATGAAGGTGGTGCACCTATGTGATCTGGAAGTTGTTCGAGTCTTCGTTTTGCAGAACGTTTTTGCCGCCTAGGCTCCCTGCCTTCAGATCTGGGCGAATGCAGTCGGGTTGCAGAATGTTTTCACCCCCACATTTTAGCTCACATCAGGCCAACCAGACTGTCGATTTCGTTCCTCTGAAGCAGGATGCGGTTCATCCTCTGCTGCCAGACGCTCTGTTGCAGGTTCTTCGACTTGCGTTCACCGGAGAGCGGACAGAGGACCGTTTTATGGGCCATATGCCCTGTTGAGCGAGCCACGCGTCCGGCTGACGCGTCCTCAATTCCACAGAAAATTTCTCGGCAATATCCTGCGTCTCCGGCATCTGTAGCGGTCGTCGGCGTCTACAGCCGTTTCCAGCATTTCAACCGGCGATTTTCGTCATTGCGTCGACAGATTTATTCGCGTTCCTCGGTGGCCTCTGTTTCTTTTGCTGAATCTGCGTTTCGGCGTGTTGAAATTTGCATGATTCGCGGCTTCGGACGGTGATTTACCTACCTGTCGCCTGTGTTCCCGATATATCGCAAGGGTAAGCCTACTAATAAAAATTTTCATAAAAACCCCGCTTGCTTCGTGTTATAAAATCTTTTGATTTTTTTTAACACGCTTTCTATAAATGGATTTTTATAATCCATTAACCATATTGTAATCTAAAAAAAAAAAAAAAAAAGAGGGGTATTTATACATTGAGGAACATTATAAACAAAGGGGTGATTTACTTTTCCATTTGATTGAGGAACATTATAAAATTGCCACCATTGTATTTTGGCAATTTTAAAATTGGGGTATTTTGCCACCATTGTAAAATTGCATCTTCTTTTGCAATTCTTCTTGGAACTCGATCTTTGCTATAATCATTGCTGGCGCAGACTCGAGCCCAAATGGCTGCCGAGTTGGCTGACAAAATGGCTCAACTCACGCAACTTGTGAGTGTTTTGGCCGATAAAGTCACCACTCAAGACATACAACCACATTGTGATGTTGCCAACTATGACGGTTCGCGGGATCCGGAAGTGCTCAACAGTTGGATTCTTGACATGGATAGTTGGTTCGAGTATACCAAACTGGAGAAGGCCCAACGAGTTGCTTTTGCCAAACTTAAATTGACGGGCCTTGCTAAGATCCTTGTCACAGATCGCCATCAAACTCAGAATCCCATTGATACATGGGACGAATTGCAACGTGTTTTGAAGAGTAGTTTTTACCCTTCAAATTATGTCGAAGACCTTCAAATCAAGTGGCTTCATCTTCGACAAACAGCTCACATGAGTGTACATGATTATGTGTTGCAATTTAACAAATTGAGAATTCTGAATTCTGTGTAGGATAATGCCATTCAACTTGTTACCAAGTTTAAAAGTGGACTGCAAGAACCACTTTATCGCAAGTTGAAATACAAAACCATCTTGAGCATTGATATGGCTTTCAATCAAGCCATTCTTGCGGAGGAGGAATTACGAGATTCATCGCGCGGGACTCGCTCTTCGTCATCGGGAGGAAATTCGAAGGCTTCAAATCAGCAATCCAAGGCGGCTAAGTCTTCTTCTTCTTCCTCTTCTCCATCTCCTACTTCTTCTTCTACTTCTTCTTCTTCTCCAAAATCTTCCAAATCTTCTGTGGAATGTACATATTGTAAGAAGAAGGGCCATCAAAAGCATCAATGTTTTAAGTTGAAAATTTTGAAAAAGAAGTCCCTAGTTGTAAAGCCTTCTAATGAGGAACCTCAAGAAGGTCCCATTGAGGCTACAGGGGAACGAAAGACTTACAAAGAATTGGCTGGGTTGAACAAATTGACCCTCATGAACACTTCACTAGGGGATCGAGAGAACTTGTTTGTGACCACGGTCCACCTTGATGCATCTTTTGTAGTTGATTGTATCATCGATAGCGGCTCGTAGAAGAATCTAATTGCGAGGTTTGTTGTCAACAAATTGAAGCTGCCCATGAAACCCCATCCTCATCCGTATCCTTTAGGGTGGAAGGATAATGGGATTTCATCGGACATCACACACACTTGCACTGTGAATTTTGCTTTCAGTCCCTCTTTTGTGGACACCGTGGTGTGTGATGTTACTCCAATGGATTGTTGCGGTTTATTGCTTGGAAGACCCTATCAATATGATAGGAGGTCTATTCATGATGGGTTTAAAAACACATACACCTTGCACAAAGATGATAAAGCCTACATAATCGAAGCACTCAACAAACTCCACAAAATCTAATGCTAAGTTGTAGACAAGCACGTAAGGTCGTAAATCAAGCAAGGGAATTGGCACTCATCTTCATCAGACCACATAATGAAAATAAGCAAGCATCCAAGCCAATACAAGACAAGCATGCTTCAATTAATTCTTTGTTGCAATCATATTCAGGTGTGTTTCAAGAACCCACAAGTCTTCCTCCTCAAAGAACAATTAATCATTCTATTGACATTGTACCTACTGCTTCACTTCCTAATGCTCCAATGTATCGACAATCAATAGTGCAAATGGAGGAAATTAAAAGACAAATTCAAGACTTATTGTCTAAAGGTTTCATTAAACCTAGCACTTCTCCTTGTGCTTCACCTATTTTTCTTGTATTAAAAAAAGATGGCACATGGAGACTATGCATTGATTTTCGAGCATTAAATAAGATCACCATCAAGAATCGTTATCCACTTCCACGAATTGATGATCTCTTGGATCAGCTCTAAGGAGCTAAGTTCTTTTCCAAGATCGATCTCAAAAGTGGATACCATCAAGTCAGAATTGAAGCAGAGGACACTTGGAAGACAGCATTCAAGACTAAGATGGGACTCTTTGAGTGGCTTGTCATGCCCTTTGGTCTTACGAATGCTCCAGCCACATTCATGCGGCTAATGAATGAAGTGTTTCGTGATTGTTTGGACAAATTTGTAATTATTTATTTGGATGACATCCTTGTATTCTCTTCCTCTTGGAAAAGTCATCTTGAGCATTTGGAATATGTTCTTCAAACTCTTCCAAAGAATCAATTGTATGCCAATATTTCCAAATGTTATTTTGGGCAAACTTCCATTGCCTATTTGGGATTTGTAATCAATGAAAAAGGCGTTCAAGTGGATCCCGCCAAAATTGAAGTCATTGTCAAATGGCCAACTCCTACTTCGTCAAGAGTTGAGGAGTTTTCTTGGACTTGCTAATTTCTATCGCAAGTTCATTGCAGGATACTCCACTATCGCTGCTCCTCTTCATTTTGTAACCAAGATCAAGATTCAGTTTCAGTGGACACAGGACCAGCAGAAGGCCTTTGACACTTTGAAACAAAAATTGTGTAGTGCACCTGTCCTTGTGTTGCCAGATCTTGCACAACCTTTTGAGATTGAGACAGATGCTTCACAATATGCACTTGGTGCCGTGCTTAAGCAGAATGGCCATCCAGTGGCCTATCATTCTGAGACATTTTCAGAGGCAAAGAGGAATTATTCCACTTATGATAAGGAGTTGTATGCATTGGTGTAGGCCATCAAATACTGGAGACATTACCTTCTAGGTAAAGAGACAGTAGTTCATACTGATCACATGCCCCTTAAGTTTCTTCAATCTCAGTCCAAAATTGAAGAAGCTCGACACATGAAGTGGGCATCCTATTTGCAGTAGTTCCATTTGGTGATCAAGTACAGGAAAGGACAAAATAATGCAGTGGTTGATTGTTTGAGTCGACCTCCATCAGCTCGTGCCTTGACTGTAGTGACTATGTCTCATGTTGGTTTTTAGACTTGGCCTTCTCAGTATTCATCAGATCCTGATTTTGCCAAAGTTATTCAACAACTTTCTCATCCTTCTTCTTCCAACTTGAGAGGTCTTCAAGACTTTCACATGCAGGATGGAATGTTGTATAAGTTGGATAAACTTTGTGTTCCTCATGAGCATAGAGAGTCTCTTTTGAAGGAGGCTCATTCTACACTTTATGGAGGACACTTTGGCAAGCAAAAAACTCTTCATCATCTTCAGAGGTTCTTCTTTTGGCCCCATATGCAGAGAGATGTCCTTCACTTCTTGCGACAATGTGCCGTTTGCAACCGTTCTAAATCCACCAACAGGAAATTGGGTATGAGCATGCCTTTGCCCATTCCTTCTCGTCCTTGGGAGAGCATTTCCATGGACTTGTTGAGCGGTTTCCCAATGACAGTTTGACAACATGATTGTGTCTTCGTCATTGTGGATAGATTCAGCAAGATGGCCAAATTCATTCCATGTCGTAAGACGAGTACTGCTCAAGACTTGGCTCAGCTCTTCTTTGAGACAGTGTGGCGCTCCTTTGGTCTTCCTACCAACATTGTTTTTGATCGTGACTCCTGATTTGTGGGTCACTTTTGGCGATCCCTTTGGAAGATCTTAGGTGTTTCACTTAACTTCTCTACTGCCTATCATCCACATTCAGATGGGCAGACTGAGGTAATTAATCATACGCTTGTGTAGAGTTTAAGGATTTATCATCATTCCACTCCATCCAAGTGGGACTTGAGCCTCACTCACATTGAGCATGCGTACAACAGAGTTGTTCATAGTTCGACAGGGCACTCTCCTTTTGAGGTTTGTTTCGGTTTTCAGCCGTTGGCTCCTTATGAGTTGCCTTTGTCCTTGCCCTCACCAGCTACTATGCATATTCAGAAGGAGCAAGACAAGGCGAACTCTTTCATCCAGCATCTGTAGAGCCTTCAATCCAAAGTAGTTCAGATTCTTCAGAAGACTCAGTAGAAACAACGACAACAGATGGACCAACATCGTATTCCTCATCACTTTCAAGTGGGTGATAAAGTATGGTTTTACCTCGACAAGCGACGATTTGTGGATAAGACCCATAGCAAAATCAAACCTTTACGCTATGGTCCTTATACCATTGTTCAGAAGATTTCAGAGAATGCCTTTCGCCTGGATCTTCCAGCTCATCTAGGCATTCATGATGTCGTCAATGTTGATCTTCTTAAGCCGTACTATGATTCCACCTTGGAATCTGATCCAGCTATCAGTCATCCGGTTGATGTGGTTCCTGATGCACAGCTTCCGCTTTTTGAAGATACACTTTTTGATACAAAGACTCGGCAAACTCGCCAGGGTACTTCTACTTCATATCTGGTGGCCCGTCGTGGCCAATTTCCACACCAAGCTCGCTGGATTTCTGCTCACCTCATGTCCCGGGATTTTCCCGCTTTGTTACAAGCATTGGAGTCCAATGCTTTTGTTGATGGGACGAGTGATGAGGTTTAATAGACTTTAGGGGTTTAATAGACTTTAGGTTTAATATTTATTTATTTTTCCTAAAGTCTTGTATTTGCCGACATTTTATTGTCGGCAGCTTCGTAATGTCGGTAGTTGCCGACATTTCTTGTTTTCATTTGTCGGCAGATTCTTATCTTCTCCTATCGACTTTCTTTGTTTTAGTTGGCTATTTAAGCCTGTAAATAAAATAATAGTGCAGCTTGGCTAATACCACATCAAAAAAGAACTTGAACTTGAGTTAGAGGAGAACATGAGTATCATTGTTATGTGAGAGTTATTGTTGAGTATTTTTGGAAACATTTTGAGTTGATTGATTCATGCTTGAACTAGAGTTTGTGAGAAAAAGTTGTTCCTTAAGGTGATTGGTTGAGTTGAGTTGATTGAGCCTAGTCAAGTGATTGTGTGAAGTGGTTGTTCAAGTTTCATGAAACAAAATTCTATATTCTGATTTGAGTTGAGTTTGAGTTGAGAAAGAAATTGAGTTTGTGAATAAAACATATTGAGTCTCTAACAATTCTTTTTATGCTTCTATAATATTGAGCTGAGTTGAGATTGATTTGATTTAAGTTGAGTTGAGATTGATTTGAGTTGAGATCATTGTGGATCATTGTTGTCATCCATTGAAGAGTGCATTGCCATTCATTGTTGAGTCCATCATTGACCCTTGCCTTCATAGATTTGTGTATGAGATTTGAGTGCTACTTGAGCATGATTGATTGAGCCTTTGAGAAGGCTTTTGGGACAGATTTTAGGTAGCTTTTGGGACAAATTTTAGGTAGCTTTTATGCATTATTGAGCCTTTGAGAAGGCTTTTGGGATAGATTTCTGGACATATTTGAGGCAGCTTTTATGCATGATTTATTGAGCCTTTGAGAAGGCTTTTGGGATATATTTTTGGAAATATTTGGGATATATTTGAGCAAGTTCTTTGTGAGCTTGCTAAGCAGATTTTGAGCAAGTTCTTGGTGAGCTTGCTAAGCAGATTTGAGCAAGTTCTTGGTGAGCTTGTTGGAGCATATTTTGAGCAAGTTCTTGGTGAGCTTGCTAGAGCAAATTTTGAGCAAGTTCTTGGTGAGATTGCTAAGTATATTTTGAGAAAGTTATTGGTGAGCTTGCTAAGCAGATTTTGAGCAAGTTATTGGTGAGATTGCTGGAGCAAAATTGAGTAGGTTCTTGGTGAGCTTGCTGAAGTAGATCAGCAAATTGCCTAGCTGAGCATATCAATGGATTGCCTTGTTGAGCATATCAATGGATAGCCTACCTGAGTAGATCAGGATTTCCTAGCTCAGCAGATCAATGGATTGCCTAATTGAGCAGATCAATGGATTGCCTAGTTCAGTAGATCAATGGATTGCCTAACTGAGCAGATAAGTGGATAGTCTAGCTTTGAGTAGATAAAATTAATCATTTGTATTGGGATAAGGATCCCTATTTCTTTGTGAAATATTATAAGGATAGTATCTTGTGGACTACCCCACATTGGGGGAACCACGTTAAATCTTGTGTATCAATTTGGTGTGGTGATTTGTGCTCTTGCTTACTATTGTTATCTATGTCATTAATGCACACTACTATATTTGGTTATTGAAATTAAGGACACTAATTGATATTGGTTTGGAAAGAAAGTAAAA
Source organism: Wollemia nobilis (assembly GCA_028583015.1). NCBI lineage: Eukaryota > Viridiplantae > Streptophyta > Pinopsida > Araucariales > Araucariaceae > Wollemia > Wollemia nobilis. The sequence continues at coordinate 16,859,392 of JAQPPZ010016895.1, forward strand.
ATTGGGTGCTATACTGTTCACCCTCCCCCCTCTCAGTATAATCTTGTGTTATTCACCATGAATTTATATACAAATAAGTACGAAGATAAATATTCCAACCAATTTTCTAGGTCATCAACATTAATTTTTTCTTCAAAAGTAGGAATATCAAAATTCACCTGCACTTTAGAAGGTGTGGGAGAACTGAATGGTGCTAGGGTAGTGAGAGGTTGTGAAAAGGAGATTACAAAATTTATAGTAGAAATTCATTGAATAATTTGATCAAATTGATCCATCACCTCATTCCTATATTTTATGAGGGTTTCGTTCAACATCTCCTTGAAAGGATTAATTATATCAATGTTGTCCATTATGGTTCTTAGTTGAGGTTATTTCGAACAAGGGAGGTAATAATAGGGATCTCACATTTGATATCAAAAATTATGATATATTGATCTCATGTTTATGGATATACTCTAAAATGATATACCACTCTAATATCGTAGATCTAAAACTTATAATTTTTATTGATTCAAAATTCATAATTTCAAATTAAGAAAGATTATGAAAGAAGGTAATTCAACTATAAAAATGTATACCAAACTTGAACATAAGAGTTTACAAGCAAAATAGCATAATGATTTTATTTCTCAAAAGCCATAGTATGATGCAAACAATATTTGAGAAGAGATGTGAGGTTATAACATTTCATCCATTACTCATACCTTTTATAGTCAAGGGTACATTTCTCTTTATACAAGAATTGTTGTGTTAAAAATACAATATTATATATGGAAGGTCACCCATATGGAAATGTGGTGGTTCACCTTCTATGAGTTAGAAGGTGACCCATATATTAATATGATGATTCACCTTCCATGTATTACAAAGTGCATATTAAATAAAATTTGCATACATGTGATTTATCATTTTTTGTTTTAACTTCTACTAATGTGTCAACATATCTAGAGATGCATTTTGGCTACAAAAATCTAAAAATATGCTCTTACTATTTTTAGTGAGTATTTTATTTTTTATTTTTAGGGCCTTTAGAGCATTTTTTCTACAAAAGTATTGGTAGGTCTATCTAGGACAAAGATAGAGTTTCCTACACAAATTATTTTCCTTTTTCTAATATTTTCAATACTTTCGTAATGAATCAGAATGGATTCCCAACCAAAACTTTTTGCCCCTAACAGTGTAGTTAGGATCAAAAAATAGATTTTCAAGAATTTTTTAGCAAAAAGCCATGATACAAAAAGGTCACATACCTAGATCATTCATTCCTATTGAAAAGCAATGGTATCCATTACATAAAATTTTGACAATAGGTGTGGAAATTATTTTTTATCTATTTTTTGTGACACATTTTCTTAGTGACCATGTTTTCCTACCTTGACCACTTTGTACATCTAAGTGGACTATATTCGAGTGGTTCCAATCCATGTGTCAACAATATGATACTCCTCTACTAGTGCTAAGTTTTATGGATTTATCTCTTCAATATCCAACTATTTTCCTACTATAGAAGTGTCCAACAAGGGTGGATGATAAGGTTAGAGAAGTTCAACATTGAAGATTGGTTGTGATCCAATATAAGATGGAAGATTCAATTCAAAGTCATTTTCTCTCACCTTGTTGGTGATTGTGTATGACCCATAAAAAAGAGGTTTGATATTCCTATGGGGCCTTAAAAAAATTTGTTTCTAAATATGTAACCATATTTTATCTCTAACCTTGAATTGATGTGAGACCTGATGTTGGTTATGGTGTTGCTTGTATTTTTTATTTATCTTTTACAAGAGCTCATAAACTTGTTGCTAGGTGTGCTTAATTTGTTCTACAAATTTTTGTACCTTTTACACTTCTTTTTGTCAATGATTTGAGTACTCCATGGGTTGCATAAGAAGAGAGACATCAATAGGTGCCAAAGGTTGAAACCTAAAACAAACATGAAATAGTTTGTGTTTGGTATAGCTATGTAGTGCTTAATTATGTTGGTTTTTAAGTCATACTATCACAAAATAGCATAGGTCCTAAATATAAAATAGCCATAATATTTTTGGTCAAGATAATAATAGTATGAGTAGAAAATATTATCAAATTAATATGTATATCAAGCCTTATATAATAAAGCATATAACATTCATTTATATACTGGAATATGAACTTAAATAGTCAAAATCATTCATGAACTATGCATGAAGAAACTTACAATATTAATTGCTCAAATTTTTTTAAATAAGCTTTATTGCTTCTTTCCCTGTTACAATCATATAATGATATATGAATATTGAATTTTCCTATTAGTTTTTGATGCTTAATACTTAATGAGAGATAAACCACAAGGTATAAAATGAGCATGCAATATTAAATATATGATAATGGCAATATTCTAAGCATGTAAAACTCATGAGAAACTTCTATAACTACTCACAAAACAACCATTAATGAAAGCTCACAAAAATATTACATTGATAAAAATGGAGGTCTCAAACTCTCCATATTTCTTACATGCTCTACATTGTATCTACTACTACTCTACTCAATGCTCTCTACCTTCTCTCTATCAATGTCTCAAATGCTCATACAAAGGCTAATATATAATGGATGTGACTCTTGGCCTTCCATATTCCTATGACTCTTCATCTTCCTATTCTATAGACTCATGTACACATGGACAACATGCACATTTACATCATTGCACATTCTAATAATACTTATGCATTTATTACATTGCATAAAGTAACTACTCAAATCCTAATCTAAGATTCTCTCCTAATCTAAGGATGTACCCATGGTGGTACATTAGAATGTACCAAATAATGTAATATATTCCAACACCCCCTATATTACATTATTTGGTTATTGAAGACTTTAGTCTTCAATATGGTCTTCATTCTAGTTTTGGAGCTTGAGCTCTTCTTTTTTGCTTTCTTAATTTTGCTTCCTATCTGTATCCTGATCAAGTAAATCATTAGTATCTTCATAAAATACTATTTTTGTTGTAAGATATTTAACTTCATGTTCATTTGTAGGTTCTTCCAGTTCTTAGATTTCTTGAATCTCTTGTACTAAGTGTCCTTTTTGTTTCCCTTCTCTATATTGTAGTTGAGGATGATTGTATTGATTTTGAGAAGTATATGGATGCTGAAATTGTTGTTGATGTGAATTATATTGATTCTGATATTATCTTGGTTGGAATGGCCTATTTGATTGGCTTCCAAAATTTGTTTGATTCCCTTGATACTGATTTCTTGGATTAAATCTACAATAATTGGTACTATGTCCTTTCTTTCTGCATACTTGACAATATCTATTATTCCATCTTGATCTACCCTTTGAGAATGAAGCAACATTTCCTTGTGGATTATCTTTTGTGACTAAAGCATTGTTAGTCATTTCATATTTTATTAAATTTTCCACCTCATATTCTTGAAGGATGTTGACTAATTCATCGAATGATGTATCTTTACTTAGAATTTGTAAAGATGTGACTAGATGCTTGTAGCTTTTTGGAAGTGCTCTTAGAATTACTTGAATGAGAAACTTGTCTTCTACTATTTCTCCTAAGGTTAACAATTTTCCTTTTATATCTACTACTTTTCTTAGAAACAGTTCTATACTTTCACCACTATTAACTTTTAGAGAATGCAATTGAGTTTGAAGATTCAAGATAGTGGCTTTATTCCTTCCTTCAAATATCTTGGCTAAGGTTTTCCAAGCTTCTGTAGAAGTTGTTGTTGAACTAATATATGGTTGTATTTCATCTGTAATTGCAAATGTTATTATCATTAGTGCTTTTGCTTCATCTTCTTCAAACTTTTGAATCTCTCTATCATCTATAGTAGGTTTAGTTTTTGCTCCTTTAACAATATCCCAAAGCTTTTCAACTATCAATATTGACCTCACTTTATTTTTCCATGAAGTATAATTAGGTCCTTTAAGAAGTTGGGATTCTAAAAGAATGAATTTATTTGTTGTCATGATGATACTTGTAGACTACCTTATATCTCCCTAATGCTTTAATATGGTCTTGATAAAATACTTATCTTTCTAAATTTTCCTTTGAGTTGAATCCCTTTTGTCTCCCTAATGTTTTGATGATAATTTCAATATAATGTTCAACTCCTATTCTTTAAGACAAGCACTTTATTTCTCCCTATAGAAAGCTAAAGATAGTTTTGATGCACTTTCAATTTTGATAAGGTTCTCTATTTTCAAGACCTTTAAGTTGGATTCCTTATGTCTCATTAATTTAAGCAAGAGACTAATATCAAATGTAATTTCCAACTTTTCAATAACTTTATGTAGTGCTTCAATTTTTAATAGTAAGGTTTCTAAATTTCAAAAACCTAAATTGGTGTTGAACTCCTTATAACTCCCTAATTAGAAATTTAGAAAATATAGGTATTTGCAAATTTAATATTTCAATTTTGATGTAGAAAACCTTATTCCTCCAAGTTAAATTATTTGCAAATATTTCTATGCTTGAATTTCAAATAATGCAATTTCAAAAAGCTTTCAAGTTAAATCCTCCTTACTTCAATAGTATTTCAAATCAATCAATAAATCATCTAAGGTTATAATTTACCAATTAATTTCCTTATATATCCATTCACTTAATTAATATTAAGCATAATAGATTAACTTAACCTTAGTATTGATAAACCTTATATCTCCTTGACCTTTATGAAATGCAAATAGATTGAATATTAATATACCTTCTTGGAGATGAAGCGCTACGTAATGGTCTGCTACTCCTTTGATTGCAACTTGCACTCTAATTTTGGTGTTGTTCTTCTTTCAGTATTCAATGCTTTACATGATGTCCTTTCACTGCATTTATTGCTCTCCCTTGTATATGGTGCTATTTCAAACTTTGATTGTCCTCCTTGTATTTTCTATATGTGCTCTAACTCGTGAATGTTCTTATTATACGCATTGTAGATTGTTTGGGCTTCTCCAACCTATCTATATTCTTCTTTTCATGTGCCACATGGCACTCAATATCTTCTTTAGGTGTTTATTTTGCTACATTACTTCTACCCAATTTGGTGATGCTATGATAGCATGGGCATTACCTTTGACAAGTGTCTTCCTTCCTCAAATGTGCTCCTAATTGGCTTGAAGCATTTTCTTCCCTCAATGATTGTTGGCACTTCCTTTCCTCTATGCCAAGTGGCATCCAACTTCTTCTAGGTTCTTAACCAAAGTTCCAAATGGTGGCTATGCTTCTCTCAATGCTTGCATTCAATTTTATAATGTCTTTGGTGCTCAAACTTGCTTGCCCTTCCTTAACGCTCACAATATCTTTTGCTACTCGATAGTTGTAACTTCCAACATACATACTTTGTAACTCTTCAATGCTTGTTGGCCCTTCTTTACTTCTAATGCTTGGTGGTGGCTCTTCTCCATCAATGGTTTCTCCTCTTCTATGGTGGTGGATCCTCCTATGGTGGCACTTTAGTAACTCTTCCTTGGTGGTATTTTCATCCCTAGCTTCTCAATGTTGTTCGACTAGATATCCAAGATTTTTCACTTGGGTAAAATCTTTGCTTTTACCTCCTAAAACTTGCACCCTTATCCTTGCTTTGGCTCTATATTTTCCAATGCTTTTTCTTTTCTACGTATGTCCCTTCAATGTCTCGGTTTCCTTTGTTTGAAATTGTATTGATGCTTCACTTTCCTTTGTTCTTTGTGAAGCTTGGTTTCAGGTGCTAAACATGGCACACTTCACTTCCCTGTGCATGGCTCACAGACTTATTCTTACTCAACTTATCTACGTAAATGACACTCTTTATTTTTATGTTTGACTTGGATTTGTAAATGGTGCTCTTTTGGGTGCTTAACTTCAATAGAGCTTCGTGCTCTTTTGCTATCACATCTTGCTAACTTAACATTATGCTATGGTGCCTTCCTTGATGTTGGTAATGGCCCTTTCTCCTTTGCAATGGTGCTATCTCCTTTGGATGGTGCTTTCTTCCTTTTTCAATGTTGCCTTTACTTGTAGGTTATGGAGTATAACGTTGGATATCTTCCTTGCACCTTAGATGAGCAATAACACTCTTCAATAGCTCTGAAAACCAAATTTTTGTTGCACCAAACTTTCCTTCTATTCACTGGCCGAATAGAGATGCTTCTCAACATAGTAGCATTCCTTTGCTATCTTATTTTGGCTGAAATTTATTCTACCTTCTAATGCTTCTATTTCTCTGTTCAACATTCACTTTGTTATATCTCCTTATTACTCCTTTCAAGCAATACTTTTAACTCAACTTTATGCTATTTGTGTTTTGCAGGTTCCAAGATAATAATGATGTCTCCTTCCTTGGCTTGGAGATACTTAACTCAAACTAGCTTTTGCTCCTTAAATAAATCTAATATGGTGCTCCCAAAAACTTTATAATAATACTTAAATAATGAACTTTCATAGCACCACTTTTACGCACCTTTTGACCTCCTTTGTAGCTAGTCTTCTTGGTGATTTGGTTCACCTATTTTCTGCCTTGAATTTGTGAAATCTGCATCTCTTCCTTTCTATTCAATTGCTACTTCAAACTTATCAACTTTGTAGCTTCAATTCCTTTTGCTTTGCTGCCCTAAAATCCTCTAATTTGCAACTTCCAATGCTGCCCTTATTTTTCAATTTGCTAGCTTAAATTGCTACCTATTTCTCCTTCAACTATGTTGTCCAAGAATATCTATTTTTGTAGCTATAACATTGTCCAATATGATGCCTTCAACTTCTAAAATTTGCAACACCTTTCTTTGACCAAATTTTTTACCAATGGTCCTTACAAATCTACCTTTTCTCCTTTTAATGCTACCCAATATTGTAGTCCAAATATCTTGATTTGTTGCTCTCAAAACTCTGATTTCTTCTCCTTATCTTGTTGTCCAATAATCTCTTCTAAATTCTCCAAATTGTTGCCTTCTTTTGTTATCAAGCCTTCCTTCAATTGACTATTCAAGGGCTCTTCAAAATCTACCCAATTCTTCTTCAAATTTCAGCTATTAGTCACCTTTAATTTTTTGTCCTATGACTCTTCAATTTTTGTTGTAAAATCAGCAATCTTCTCTTCTATAAATCAACCTTCAAAATTTCTCAAATCTAGTGGCCTCTTCTAGATCCTTTCTCCTTCAATATTCTTGTCAAATTTTGACTTCAAATCTAGCCTCTTTCATTGGCCTCTTTCTCAAGAATTTGAATGTCTTGAGGTCTTCAAAAATCCTTTCCAAAATTTAGCAAACTTCTTGCCAAATCCTTCTTTTTGGGCTTGTTTTTGGATGGCGACAATTGTCCCAAATTTTTTTTTTAGGAGTTATTCCTTCTTGCAATATTCTACCTTGAGATTTCTTCAAATCTTCTCCAATGGCCACTTCTTCAACATTTTCAATAGGGCTTCTTCTAGCCTTCTTCTTCTTTCTCCTTCCAAGTTTACTTGAGATCTCTTCTCTTGGGTCTTCAAATTCTGTAGCTTCAAATCTTCAATAGGAATTTTCCTAGTCCTTCTCTATCTTCAATCTTCAATTTTCTATCTTCCAAATCTGGAAGTTATTCAATGGGACCTCTTTCTTGGGTTTCCTCCTAGAGTTACTTTCTTCTTTCTTCAATATACAATCTACGATCTTCAATCTTCTATGGGGATCTCCTTGATCTCCAATATTCAATAGGGCTCCTTTGGCCTCTTCCTCTCTTCTCAATATTCAATATTCAATTCTGTAAATTTTGCAATGGGATCTTTTTCCTTAGGCCTCCAAATTCTTCAATCTTTGACTTGTTGCTGCAAGTATTGGATTAATTCCAAAGAATATATTCTTCCTATCTCTTGTAGGAAGCTTCCCAAATTTCTTTGAATCAACTCTTCTTTGCAACAAAATATTAGAAGATAATAATGCAAATTCTTCAAATCTAAAAATAATGAACTTCACTAGTTGATTTGTCAAACTAGTGGAATCAATGTCGAGTCCTAGTCTTCACAAGTTTTTCTACAACTCTGTGGAAAGACTCTAGCCAAAAATCAATTTCAAAAATTTTGAAAATGAGATCTTCCTATCTCCTCTCAATCTCTCTTGTGGCTTTCCCTATCTCCTATCAATCTACCTTGTTCTCTGATACCACTGTTAGCTTTTGATTCTTAATACTTAATGAGAGATCAACCACAAGGTATAAAATGAGCATGCAATATTAAATATATGATAATGGCAATATTCTAAGCATGTAAAAATCATGAGAAACTTCTATAACTACTCATAAAACAACCATTAATGAAAGCTCACAAAAATATTACATTGATAAAAATGGAGGTCTCAAACTCTCCATATTTCTTACATGCTCTACATTGTATCTACTACTACTCTACTCAATGCTCTCTACCTTCTCTCTATCATTGTCTCCAAATGCTCATACAAAGGCCAATATATAATGGATATGACTCTTGGCCTTCCATATTCCTATGACTCTTCATCTTCCTATTCTATAGACTCATGTACACATGGACAACATGCACATTTACATCATTGCACATTCTAATAATACTTGTGCATTTATTACATTGCATAAAGTAACTACTCAAACCCTAATCTAAGATTCTCTCCTAATCTAAGGATGTACCCATGGTGGTACATTAGCATGTACCAAATAATATAATATATTCAACATTTCTCTTTCTTTCTCATGGATCATTATCTCCATAATATAACAATAGTAATAGTATTCTTCACATACTTGACTATTTCTCTCCACATACCAAGTCTCATGACTCTTGGCTTATCAACTTACCACTTGTATACTAGATGGACACTTGACTCTAAGATACTTGCACACATGACCCTTACACTTCTACATGCACTCCTAATCTAGGACACTTGTGCACATCCTCACATTACATATTTTAACTCTTACATATGAGACATTTGTGCATTTCCTACACATTAACACTTACATAAAAGGAAAACTATAAATCATGCTCTAAAAAATATACTCAACATTGATCTATTACATACTTACAAATGTACCATGAAGGTACCATGGGAGTACATTATCATGTACCAAATAATGTAATATATCTCAATAGCCCCTTGTATTACATTATTTGGTTATTGAAGACTTTAATCTTCAATATTGGTCTTTGTCTTTGTATTCAATATTCAAGTGACCTTGCACTATTCATGAACCTCTAGTTCATATTTAGCTTCTTTGAGTTCTATTCCAAATTCTTCTTTGTTCTTTGGATCTTCATTGCCTTGCTTGACTCCTTCTCTAAGTTCTCCTTCACTTTTATTCTCTATATCTTTAGACTTCATATCTTCTTTGTCTAAATCAAAAATATTTTGAGCTTCTTCCTTAACTTTAGGTTCAAGGCCATGAATAGATTAAACTTTTATTTCACCTTTAATCTCTAGATCATGTGCTGCAATTGATCTTGATTCTTGTCATTGTCTTGCATCTTCTAAATATTCACTTAAAGGATCATAATATTTTCATAAATTTTATGAACTTAAAATGTCAATATTAGAAGAAGAATGAAACACTATTTTTAGAGATGATTCACTTGATTCAATTGTATCAATATGTACTTTCCTTTTTAGAGTTTCAATCAATTATTTTTGTTTTAAATTTTTATCTCTACAAATTTCAAGTGAAAGCAATGCCATATACATTATGCTACCTATATCAAGAGGTATCATAATATCATATTTTGAATTATCAATTGCTTCAATAAGTTTTGAGTGTAAATAATATTCAAATGTCTCAAAACTTTCATCCATAGCTTCTCTATAGATGAATTGTAATGCCATATCTAGTTTACCTTTAGATTTTTCAATCAATGTTCCAATGCCATATTTAATAACTTCTAATCTTGTCTTCTTTATTATAGACTCCATATTTCTTTCCATAATTATCAAAGTGTACAAGTTTATTCCTTTCAAAGTAGAAAACCTTATAACTCCCAAATTTAAAAAATAAATCAAATTTTAAAATTTTCTAATCCTTTGGTGTAGAAAATATTTTAACTCCAAAATATTAAATTTTTAAAATTTCAATAAATAATCTTCTCTAATTTCAAAAACAAATTACCAAAAAAAAAAACTTCACTCCATAAAACTTCAACAATATTCAAAACCTTAAAATTTTTTAAATTACTTCAAATTAAATACTTCACTCTTAGAAAAATTATTTAATAACCTTTTTAACTCCAATTAATGTTTTAATTCTCCTTCAAGTAAATTTCTAATCTCTAACCTTTAAAAATATTAATCTATTCAAACCTTATTACTCCATTCAAATGATTAATTTTTGAAAAACCTAATTAACCATATCTAATCCTTATTACTCCACTTAGGTTTTCAAAATTTTAAATATGCTATATTTCCCTCCAGAACTTTATTAAGCATTGGAAATATTATGTAATGTTACCAGGATAAATACGGATCTCTCTATGGTTTTAATGTTGAATGCTTTCTAACATTGCTAATTACATGAACACCAAGCTCCTATTGTCAAATGATTACTATCTCAAAAAATTGTTATATTCTTTATGACTCACTAAAAACCATGAATCTTGCTTGTTTCTCATGGCTCACAAAATGTTGTTCTACGTTTATGAAGATAAATCCATGATTCATTGGACTCATTGGAGATAGTATATCTACTGTTAACGTTGGCTATGCTATGTTTATCCTTCACTTTGCTATCTATGATATGATTCTCTTTCACTTTTTATGTTGTGAGTTTGAATGACTTCTTTTATTCAATGCTTGGAGAAGGCCAAATGTCTCTTCTTCTGTACTATGCTTGGAGGAGGTCGAACATCTCTTCTTTTCTTCTACATTTGTATGAGGTAAAGCATCTATTATTTTTTACTATGATTGGATGAGATTGAATGATCTCTTTCTCTTTTATCTTATGAACTATATTTAATATATCTTCTACTCTTATATTATCTTATGTGTGTTAGGTCATTGTGCTAGACTGGTCACAATTTTCAAATATGACTGATGTAGATTGCAATGTTGTATTAGACACTTTCTTTAATGTTGTCCTCTATTGGCCATTTTCTTTCTGATTCTTATACCTTGCAATATTATGTTATTCTTCTTGTTCCTTCAATGATATTCTATTCTACTATTTTCTTTGAATGATGGTGCTTGTTTATTTCAATCTAATTCTTGAATCTATATAAAGCAAGCTCTATATGTTGCTTTATCCTTCTTCAAGATTGTTCTATCCTAAATATTTCTCATGACTGCTTATGGTTTTCTTATTATTATGCCACTTTATCTATGTGGATAACTTTTATTATTCTTCTCCATAAATTTTGCTTTATTCTATGTGGATGATGACTCCACTCATATCTTCTTTTGCGCTCTTGGTGTTGGTCTTCTTATGTACTTGATTTTTTCTTCTTTATTTGTATGCTTTTAAATATGTCAAGGTCAAATTACTCTTAACCTAATTCTTCTTTCTCTGTATGATTACTTATTACTTGTACTCTTCTTTATTATTTCTTCTTCTTCTTCTATTCTATATTCTTATGAAGCTTTGAATGCTTTACAATCCACTGCAACTTAGAAGCTGAAATTCTTCTCCATATTCTATAGGAAGCTTCTCAACCTCTATATTAACACCACTCTACTTCTCTTTTCATCTAAAATATAAAATATTTAATATTTTAGGTTGTACCTAAGAACTCAATATGATTCTCCTCCTTACTATAGAACCCAATATGAATGTTAGGGTGGCATAGAATATCCTTGAATGATTAACTATCTCTTGAGTTAATTCTACCTCAAAATTCAATCTATAAATTCTCAAATCTTTAAATTTTAAAAATTCAAATAAATTTTAGGGTGGATTTATCCTTAAATGACCAACTTCCTTCTAGGTTGGTTCAGCCTATCAATAAATGTCCAAATTTTCTTCTAATTTAGCCCTTATCTTCAATATATCTAAGTCATATTCTTCAGTGATTTTACTTCAACCTAGTGGAAATACCCTAGCTTGCTCTAGTCAATAAGACCTTTAAAAATAGAGTCCAAATCTGCATTGCATGTAAAGTGGATAGACCCTAAATTAAATTTATCAAGAGTGTACAAAGATAATTAATAATTGTGGCTAATAAATAACTCTATCAAACTAGACAGATTTAGGTGGTATCTCTAATACCACTATTGGATTTTTAAGTCTTACTACCACAAAATATCATAGGCCCAAAATATAAAATAGCCATAATATTAAAGGTTAAGATAATAATAATATGAGTAGAAAATATGAGAAATTTAATATGTATATCAAAGCTTATATTAAGGGGCGTAAATTGCATTCATTTATATGTTGAAATATAAATGTAAATAGCTTGAATTATTCATGAACTATGCATGAATAAAACTTACAATATTAATTTCTCAAAATTATATATACAAGTTTTACTACTTCTCTTTTTGTTACAATCAAATAATGATATATGAATATCAGATTTTTCTTTTCTTTCTCATGGAGAATTATCTCCATAATATAGCCATAGTAATGTGACTCTTCGTATACTTGACTATTTCTCTCCATATGTCAAATCTCATGACTCTTGGTTTATCAACTTGCCACTTGTATACTATAAGGATACTTAATTCTAAGACACTTGTACACATGAATCTTACACTTCTACATGCACTTCTAATCTAGGACATGTGCACATTCTGACATTACATATTTGCACTCTTACATACAAGACACTTGTGCACATTATCTCTTACATGAAACTTGTGCATTTCTTGCACATTGACACTTACATAAAAGGGGAAATATAAATCACACTCTAAACTATAGATTCAATCCTAATCTACTACATATTTACAAATGTACCATGAAGGTACCATGGGGGTACATTATTATGTACCAAATAATGTAATATATCTTAATAAATTATACCCATGCTAAATGTAGGGGTGGTTATCATCCCATGTGCATGGATTCTTGGAATTATATATTTGAAGAATATATATAGTCAATTTATTCATATTTTTTGTCTAACTATCATTTTGATAATGGAAGGCTATAGAAATGATCAACTTGGTATCCATTATGCTCCATAGGATGGACTAAAAAATGCTCATAAATATGGTATCCATGTTATATGCAATGGCAAGAAAAATTTGAGATACATATGACTAAAATAAATCTTAGCAATATCATTATTTGAAATTAATTTCTTACAAGGAATCATGATAGTTATTTTGGAAAAGCAATCAACTATTACAAAAGCATAATCATACCATGCTTAGATGTGGGTAAACTTAAGATAAAATTCATGTAGATAGATTCCCAAGAATTGGATGGTAATGAAAATGGTGTATGCAATCCCTGCATCTTGTGGACCAGTTACAAGTATCATGTCCATATGAATCAAGAATGGTAGTAAGTGCTATGATTATAGGTCAAATCAAATAATTTGGTATTGAACTATCACTCCCTTTCTTATGCTTGATGATTAAATGAAATTATTGTAGATATGTGGCCCACTTTTGATGTATTTCATTCCTTAGCTTACAATATGTTTGAATGAACTCTAGAGGTTTATGATCTATGTGGATGATGGTTTACTTTCCCAAGCATCATTCATTAGTCATTACCTCAAAATTTTGATGTAGATCAAATATGAAAAGCATAGGAGCTAAACACAATTGGTCCTTAAACCTCTCAAAATTTATTTGTTGTGCATCCCCCAATGGAACTTGGATTTGGAGCCTCCTTTGGTAACTTGACGTAGTAGCTAGGCAATTTGTGAGAAATATAATATAAAAATTTGATAAAAAATTGTAGGCCCTATTGGATATATTATGTTTTTTGGTACAATGAGTAACATTTAAGTACCATGGATTACTATTGTAAATATTTGATTTGGAAGTGTGTGTGTCAAAAGTATGTGTCAATATGTAAAGAGTGTTATGTGTTATGTAATAAAGTGTGCAAGGTATCAAGAGTACAATTGTGAGGTGTGAGTTATGAGTGTGCAGGGTGAAAAGTGAGCAATTGAAGAGTCATGTAAGATGTTTCAATATGTGAAATAGGAGGTTATGTAATCATGAGAGTTTTGTTATAATGTGAGGCTTGTAAAAGGTTGCATCTCACAAGATTTTAAGGAGAGAAAAAGTCATGAAAATTTATGTATTGGAGATAAAACTTCATGCTATGTAATTAAATCAATAGAATGTTATATGTAATATAATATTTTGAATAAATTGAATGAAGTTTTACATTATGATATATTTTGTACAATATCCATATTGGAAGTGTGTTGTGATTCTTGGAAAGCATTTTTAAAATCCTAGGCGTTAGTCTCACAATGACACTGAGAGGAGGGGGTGAATCACTGTAGCTCTTAAAAACTTGAATCTGCAATTCTTAATGCCTAAACAATGAAAGCTTAAAACTCAATAAAGCAAATATACCAAAAGAGCATCACACAACACAAGATGTACCGAGGTTCACCAGTTTTGGCTACTCCTCAAAATTGACTGTTTGGACTCCCATCCAAATCTAGCCTTTGCAAAATAACAATTTTACAATCAATTTACCAGAACCCACTGGAAGGAGCACCAACCCCTGATTTATCTACAACAACAGAAAGGAGCACCAACCCTTGATTTATCTGCACCAATAGAAAGGAGCACCAACCCCTGATTTACCAAGACCAACTAGAAGGAGCACCAACCCCTGATTTACCAACACCAACTGGAAGGAGCACCAACCCCTGATTTACCAGCACCAACTGGAAGGAGCACCAACCCCTGATGCCAAGCACCAACTTGGACTTCTGTTCTAAAACTAGATGATTGACATAAAGATGCCTTCACTTTTACAAGACCCTGACTAGTCTATTGCTTTCTCAACATTGCCCACTCTTCACACAACACACACCCTGCTCGCTCTCCTCTTGCTCCCTTCGCAAGATTAACTCCGCCTCGCTTTAATCCCGAGTGCTCTCTCTCTATTTTAGCAGCTCTTTCACACTATTTCGTAGTAAACCTACGCGTAGACCACCTTTTATACCCTTATTGTATTTTTTGTAACTCCAGTTGTAACTCCTTTCATTTCTCATGCGCCACTTGTCAGTTGTAACGCCTTCTCACTGTAACTGCTTTTGTATATATATAGGGTAGGCTTTTCGTCAAACACGATGCATGTTATGAATTTACACATGTACCCCTAACATGATTGTTCGTCTTTCATTTCTATGCATGCATGCATATTCGATTCTATTTATATGTTATTTCACTTATGTTCACTTTCTTATTTTAGCTGCATGATATTTCTTCTATAACCCCTGTAACTATCGTATAACTTCAGTTAACTGTTCTTAATTTAGCTGCATGATTTTTCTTTCTGTAACCGCCCCTATAACTGATGTATAACTTCAGTTAACGGTTACATATCTTATTTCGGTTGGGTTCTCTTCTTAGCTTGTGCCAAAACAACCTGTCGCAAAATCGTGACACTTCTGCCTCTTTGTCGTCTTCTCGGCTTGTACCCATGAAAACACAACATGTCATGATATCGTGACACTTTTGCCTCCTTGCTTCTTTTGTTTGCTTGTACCCGCAAAAACAACATGTCGTGATATCGTGACACTTTTGCCTCCATACTCTTCCTTTTTACTTTTGTCGCGATATCGCGACACTTCTGCCTTCTTACTTTCTCTCTCCTCCTAGAGTCGCGAAAATGCGACATGTCGCGATATCGTGACACTTTTTCTCCTTTGCTCTTTCTCTTGCCTTTAGGTCACGAAAACGTGACATGTCGCGATATCGTGACACTTTTTCTCCTTTGCACTTTCTCTTACCTTCGGGTCACGAAAATGCGACATGTCATGAAATCGTGACACTTTTCCTTCTCTGCCTTCCAGCTCTCTTCAAGTCACGAAAATGCGACATGTCACGAAATCGCGACACTTTTCCTTCTCTGCCTTCCTGCACTTTTCAAGTCACGAAAATGCGACATGTCGCGATATCGCGACACTTTTTCTTTCGTACAATCTCTCTTCGCTTTGGACCGCGAAAATGAAACATGTCACGAAATCGCGACACCTTTTTCTCTCTCCTCTTTCTCTTCGCTTTGGACCGCAAAAATGAAACATGTCACGAAATCGTGACACCTTTTTCTCTCTCCTCTTTCTCTTCGCTTTGGACCGCAAAAATGAAACATGTCACGAAATCGTGACACCTTTTTCTCTCTCCTCTTCCTCTTGCAATATGTCATGAAATCGTGACACTTTTTCTACTTGTCTTTTTCTCTTCCAACATGTCGCGAAATCATGACAGTTTTTCTTTCTTGCTCTTTCTCTCCGAACATGTCGCGATATCACGACAGTTTTGCTTTCTTGCTCTTTCTCTCCAAACATGTCACGATATCGCGATAGTTTTGCTTTCTTGCTCTTTCTCTCCAAACATGTCACGATATCATGACAGTTTTTCTTGCTTGTGCTTTCTCTCCGAACATGTCACGAAATCATGACAGTTTTGCTTGCTTGCGCTTTCTCTCCGAACATGTCATGAAATCACGATAGTTTTTCTTGCTTGCGCTTTCTCTCCAAACATGTCACAAAATCATGACAGTTTTGCTTGCTTGCGCTTTCTCTCAACATGTCGCGATATCGCGATAGTTTTCTTTCTTCTCAACATGTCGCGATATCGTGACAGTTTTTCTTTCTCTCAACATGTCGCGATATCGCGATAGTTTTCTTTCTTCTCAACATGTCGCGATATCGTGACAATTTTCTTCCTTGTGATTTTCTTTTGATTTTTAGCATATGGGCCACTTCGATCTTTTGGATAATCACTGTACATACTCTGAAGAACCTCTTAACTCTTGTCCACTGCATCACTGAACTCCTGTCCACTGCATCTACCGATCTATCTGAGCATCAACCGATCTGTCTGACTGTGTTGACAACAATGACAATATTGTTGCTGCACCTTGCTCATCAATCTCCCCTTTGGAATTGTTGGCAACACACATGCAAATTCCTGTAATTCTTCTCCCCCTTTGACAATAATACCAAAGGGTTGCTGCAGACTCCCCCTGAGTCCATGCACAACATTCTCAGGCACACGTTATGATAGTTAGCAAAAATTACAAATATGAGCACAAAGATAATCAAATATATAAATGCTCCCCCTAAGAATGTGGTCCTGATAGCTAGTCAGTTCTTGGGAAGCATGACCACTCCCAATTTATTGCGAAGGTATCCGCTACTGACTGGTGGACCTCTCTCCAATTGAAGAATCCTCACTCAGATCTATCTTCAACTGTGTTGGCTGCTGGATCTCTATCCATTGAGACTCTATTCTTTGTACTCTGTCAATAGGCTCACATAGAACCTGCTTAACAAGCTCACATAGAACTTGTCCAATGTTGAATAACAAGCTCATACAAAACCTATCCAAATCTGCTCCAACAAGCTCACTAAGAACCTATTCGAAATCTGCTCTAGAAGTCTGTCCCAACACCTGTCCTCAAATATTTCCCAAAGGCCTTCTCAAAGGCTCAATCAATCATGCTCAAGTAGTATTCAAAATGAACTCAACAATGAATGACAATCTCAAATCAAATCCACTTCATAGAAGCATAAAGAGAATTGTTAGAGACTTAATATCTTCTAACCTCAATCTCAACTCAACATAGAATGAAGGAATAATTTATTTTAGAGAACATTAAAAATCACTTCACACATAACTTGACTAGGCTTAATCAAATCAACTCAACCAATCATCACCAAGCTGGAAACCATCTGGCTGCTCAATATAAACCTCTTCTTCAAGCTTCCCATTTCAAACACGCTGATTTCACATCTGTCAACAAAATTGACAAGTGACTCACACTTGTACCAACTTTTGTCCAACACTGTATCAACACTGCAGTTTTACTGTCAACTCTGTGCAAGCATCAAACACAGTACCACAACACCAACCAAATCCCTTCTTACATTTTCAACTTGGTCTATGTTTTCTACAATCACCGCTGGTCACACCTTACTTTCAACTGTTCGAATCAGGAGACAATATTTTGTTAAACGCTTCACGGCCAACTATAGTGCACCTTACTCAAACTCATACTTCTGGACCGTTACCTCTAGCGTTGGAACCTCAATCTATGCACAGTCATCAACTCTCGATATTCTGCTTCCTGCTAGGGCATATGTCAGGGCTACTCAATGTCTTAGGCGAATGTTCTTCACGCGATTCCAGGGAGCATTTCTCCTCGCTGCGATCAAGGGATTCCTCGGGCTATATCTCACATTCCTCAAATAATGCAAGACTTTCTTAGGTGCATAGGCATCTTGTCCTCCTTGGTGCTTCACCACCTGGGCGCTATTCTCTCAACGTCTCTGCCTTGCATGTGCCACTTGGCACTCTTGACCAACTGGGTGCTAGTGCCACTGTTTGCTTTGACTCTGGCATCTCTTTGACAATTGCTACTTCTTTAGAGAAAATTAATGCTCTCTTATACCAAACGATGTGTTGTATTTTTGGTTAAGAAACGCACGCCTTCCCACTCACACCATGGATTCTATTTTATCTGTAGATTGGGAAAGTTACAGGCTTCATTGACACGTCGGCCTGTGCTGCATGTTCTATCTCAGATAACGCCTATCAGCTGCTGCATCGAAAACCTTGCTATTCACCATGTTGTTCTGCTGAAGCACATCAGTTTGATACTATCTCCACAAACATCTACATGAACTGGAACACATTTTGACAACTATACGACAACTCCTCGACTACTTTCCTTTCATCCTCAGATAACCACACAAATACATAGGAGCATTAAAATAAAACTTTAACATTGCTCCCCCTGAGGATGTGCTACCTGGAGCTGCTTAGTGCAATAGAGGAGTAATCTCCTTCAGTCCAAGGAGACACGATTTCCTCTCTTCTTTCTTTCTCCAACCTTTCTTGAACTTGGGCTTGAGTTTTTCAACTGCATCCCTATTTTGAACCTTTTCGTGAACTTGAACATTTTTCTTGGGTGGTTGTCTCTTGTGCATCCTTGATGGATGATTATTTTCCTTTCTTTGATGCACATGATTTCTTCCCTGTCTGTGTTGCATTCTTTGCGTCTGATGAAATCTGTTGTCTTGCCTTAGATTAGATACAAAAGTTCTTGGACAAAACCTTGCTATGTGCCCATGACCATTACATTTAAAACATTGCACATGGTGTTCAACCGGAGTAACAGATGTATTTCTACCAAAGATAACTCTTTGATCTATTATTCAATCCACAATAAATTGCCTTGTGACCATAATGGTTGCATCTAAAACAATAGCCATTAAAAGCATTATTATGAATAGAGTGAGAGTGATAGAACCTCTTTTGATGTGGTTGCTTTGTTGTAGATCTCCTTTGATATTTTCTTCCTTTTGAAGATTCAGCTTCAGACTTTTCTTGCTTCGATCCTTCACCAGTGAACTTCTTCTTCTCTGCATATTTGGAAGATGAAGGTTGTTCAGCTTTACATCCAAGACCAAGCTTAGACATGGGGCTTCTTTGTTGCCTTATCATTTCATCTAGCAACTTTGTGCTCTTCTCAAATTTGAGATTTGTATTGGCCTCTTCTAGTTGTTTCTTCAATAAAACAATCTCCTCTTCTTGTTTGCAGCAAACAATCTCTTTATCATCCAGGTGTGACTTCAAGGCTTCTTCTATTTTCTTGGCTTTATGAATTTGTAAGAAGAGATCTTCAATCTTATCCCCATATTCTTCCAACTTCTTGGACAGTCTTTTGTTCTGTTTCCTTTCTATATTCAACTCTTCAAGTGCAGCGATCAACTCACCTTCTAGATATACTTCACCCTCAAGGTTTTCATCACATACTTCAGAATTCACTTCTTCTATCTTTTCTAGTTCAATATTCTCTTCCACAAGAACTAAAACTGACCGAGATGCCTTATTTGAGGAGGATCTATTCTTCTTACCCATTGCATACTAATCCAAGATCAACCCTAGCTGATTTAGCCTGATAAGGGAAACTGGCTCTGATACCAATTGTTAGTCTCACAATGACACTGAGAGGGGGGGTGAATCAGTGTAGCTCTTAAAAACTTGAATCTGCAATTCTTAATGCCTAAACAATGAAATCTTAAAACTCAATAAAGCAAATATACCAAAAGAGCATCACACAACACAAGATGTACCGAGGTTCACCAGTTTTGGCTACTCCTCAAAATTGACTGTTTGGACTCCCATCCAAATCCAACCTTTGCAAAATAACAATTTTACAATCAATTTACCAGCACCCACTGGAAGGAGCACCAACCCCTGATTTATCTGCAACAACAGAAAGGAGCACCAACCCCTGATTTATCTGCACCAACAGAAAGGAGCACCAACCCCTGATTTACCAGCACCAACTGGAAGGAGCACCAACCCCTGATTTACTAGCACCAACTGGAAGGAGCACCAACCCCTGATTTACCAGCACCAACTGGAAGGAGCACCAACCCCTGATGCCAAGCACCAACTTGGACTTCTGTTCTGAAACTAGATGATTGACATAAAGATGCCTTCACTTTTACAAGACCCTGACTAGTCTATTGCTTTCTCAACATTGCCCACTCTTCACACAACACACACCCTGCTCGCTCTCCTCTTGCTCCCTTCGCAAGATTAACTCCACCTCGCTTTAATCTCGAGCGCTCTCTCTCTATTTCAATAGCTCTTTCACACTATTTTGGTAGCCAGTAAACCTACATGTAGACCACCTTTTATACCCATATTGTATTTTTTGTAACTCCAGTTGTAACTCCTTCTTTCATTTCTCATGCGCCACTTGTCAGTTGTAACGCCTTCTCACTGTAACTACTTTTGTATATATATAGGGTAGGCTTTTCATCAAACATGATGCATGTTACGAATTTACACATGTACCCCTAACATGACTGTTCGTCTTTCATTTCTGTGCATGCATGCATATTCGATTCTATTTATAACTTCCATATTTATATATTCTCCTTCTTCATTCACTGTTCTTATTTTAGCTACATGATATTTCTTCTACCTGTATAACTTTAGTTAATTGTTCTTAATTTAGCTGCATGATTTTTCTTTGTAACTGCCCCTGTAACTGATGTATAACTTCAGTTAATGGTTACATATCTTATTTCGACTGGGTTCTCTTCTTAGCTTGCACCAAAACAACCTGTCACGAAATCGTGACACTTCTGCCTCTTTGTCGTCTTCTCGGCTTGTACCCACAAAAACACATGTCGCGATATCGTGACACTTTCGCCTCCTTACTTCTTTATTTGCTTGTACCCGCAAAAACACATGTCGCGATATCGTGACACTTTCACCTCCGTACTCTTCCTTTTTACTTTTGTTGTGATATCGTGACACTTCTACCTTCTTACTTTCTCTCTCCTCCTAGAGTCACGAAAATGTGACATGTCACGATATCGTGACACTTTTTCTCCTTTGCTCTTTCTCTTGCCTTCGGGTCACGAAAACGTGACATGTCGCGATATCATGACACTTTTTCTCCTTTGCACTTTCTCTTACCTTCGGGTCGTGAAAATGCGACATGTCGCGAAATCGTGACACTTTTCCTTCTCTACCTTCCAGCTCTCTTCAAGTCGCGAAAATGCGACATGTCGCGAAATCGTGACACTTTTCCTTCTCTGCCTTCCTGCACTTTTCAAGTTGTGAAAATGTGACATGTCGCGATATCATGACACTTTTTCTTCCGTACAATCTCTCTTCGCTTTGGACCGTGAAAATGAAACATGTCACGAAATCGCGACACCTTTTTCTCTCTCCTCTTTCTCTTCGCTTTGGACCACGAAAATGAAACATGTCACGAAATCGTGACACCTTTTTCTCTCTCCTCTTTCTCTTCGCTTTGGACCACAAAAATGAAACATGTCGCAAAATCGTGACACCTTTTTCTCTCTCCTCTTCCTCTTGCAATATGTCATGAAATCGTGACACTTTTTCTACTTGTCTTTTTCTCTTCCAACATGTCGCGAAATCGTGATAGTTTTTCTTTCTTGCTCTTTCTCTCCGAACATGTCGCGATATCGTGACAGTTTTGCTTTCTTGCTCTTTCTCTCCAAACATGTCGTGATATCGCGACAGTTTTGCTTTCTTGCTCTTTCTCTCCAAACATGTCACGATATCGCGATAGTTTTGCTTGCTTGCGCTTTCTCTCCAAACATGTCACAAAATCATGACAGTTTTGCTTGCTTGCACTTTCTCTTCGAACATGTCGCAAAATCGTGACAGTTTTGCTTGCTTGCGCTTTCTCTCCGAACATGTCACGAAATCATGACAGTTTTGCTTGCTTGCGCTTTCTCTCAACATGTCGTGATATCACGACAATTTTCTTTCTTCTCAACATGTCGCGATATCGCGATAGTTTTTCTTTCTCTCAACATGTCGCGATATCGCGACAGTTTTCTTTCTTCTCAACATGTCACGATATCGCGAAAATTTTCTTCCTTGTGATTTTCTTTTGATTTTTAGCATATGGGCCACTTCGATCTTTTGGATAATCATTGTACATACTCTGAAGAACCTCTTAACTCTTGTCCACTGCATCACTGAACTCCTGTCCACTGCATCTACCGATCTGTGTGAGCATCAACCGATCTGTCTAACTATGTTGACAACAATGACAATATTGTTGTTGCACCTTGCTCATCACTAGGAACTTAGGCCTATGAAATATTTAGGTTCACTTACTATAAATGGTATAAAATCTACTTTAGCTTACCATTTTTTGGGTGGAGAAAGTGAGTAAGAGTTAAAATATTTAAGGTAAATAAAGGGAGAGAACGTGTGAGAAGAAGAAGAGAATATTGCTAAAGAAGAAGAAGAATATTGAAGGAGAAAATAAAAGAGTGAAAAAAATAAGAGAATATTAGAGGAGAAGAAAGAGAATATTAAAGGAAGAGGAGAAGAATGTGAAGTTTTTTGGATATAAATAGAAGTAAGATATTGAATATTGCTAGACGTTGGAGGAGAAAACAAGAAGAGGCGAAGAACACGAGATTACTGTGAAGAAAATATGAAAATATTATTGATTGTGGAAGAAGATATTATTGGAAAGTTGTTGAGGAGAATATTTAAATGAGTGGGTATGGGTGCAAGTAGGATAATACAGTGCTAGAGATGAGTGAAAATTGGAAGATACATACAAACTTGAAGATAAATAACGGGTGAAGCCATGAAGTGAAGCCATATATTAGAAGATGCGAACTTGAAGATAATTAATGAGTGAAGCCATAAAGAAATCCAAATGTTGGAATATGTAGACCTAAATCTATAGGATGAATTATTTGAGTTGAGAAGCAAAGTTGAGACGAGGTTGAAGATGCATTGAATATTTAAAACCAAAGCACAAAGAAATCATAAGAGTAACAACACAATTTTTAAACTACTTTGCGATGTCTCTAATTTCCTGGAACGTGAAGTTCATGTGTAATGTTTGGATTAACTAAAATTTCAATTCGACATGAGACGTGGAAGAAGATAAGATGAAATAAAATTTTGATTTATGCATTATTTTGGAGGCTTCATTTTTTGAAAGAGATTTTTTTATTTTATTTGAGTCTAGGAGTTATAAGGATTAATTTAGAAATTTTGAGATATTTGATTAAACTTTGGAGATAAAAGAAATTATTAAAGAATAAATTAATGAATAGGGGATATAAGGAAACCAAACATTTAAAGTTTGAGTTGAATATTGAATTGATTTAAATTTTGGTAAAGTTAAAATTTAAAGTGAAATTGTGAAAGAAAATCTTGGGAAGCATAAGAAAAATTAGAGAATTGAATGAATGGTGAATTAAAATTTTGGGAGATATAGGAAGAGGAAAATAAATTAAAATTAATTGACTGATTATTGAATAGTTCCATTATGGTGATTAGTATTTTTCCTTTTTGAATCACTTCTGAAAGGACCAATTTTGCATCATGGAAAAATAAAATGAAATCAATTATCATCATTGAAAAACTTTGGGATATAGTAAATGGAACAAAGGATATGCCAAAATATGAAAGTGGAAAACAAAAATTTAAGTATGATGATGCAAAATCCCTTATGCTAATAACATTTGGCATAATAGATGAAATTTAGCCATATATAAGTGAAGCAAAGACTTCAAAACTGCTTGAGAAAAATCATGCAAAATATTTCTTTTTGTGGAAAATATCCCAGAAGGGATGCCACTTTTGGGTAATACCCAAGGATGTAGGGGTATCTCTTCTACCAAACTCACACATGACTCACACCCAACCTACCACCTTTGACATACTCAAGGAGAAAACTTGAAACAACAAAATATAAGAACACACAAACACAAACACTCAAAAATATTAAAAAAACATGCTCCTTGAGTGTGTCAAAAATATAAAGCACAACCAAACACACACACAATAAAAACACAACATGAACCACACAAAAAAACACAAGAACAACATAATAAAACACAAACATAACAAAAAATAACAGAACACTGCAAAGACACAACCAACAAAAACATGAAAAACAAAAACAACCAAAACCTAAAAATTAAAAACAACCAACAACAAACAACAACAAAAAATAGAAAACACTCACACACCAAAACACAAAAACACCAATTAACACAAACATATAGAAACACAAGCACAAGAACAACAAAAAAAAACATAAAACAAAAAAAACACAAGAACAAAAACCAACACAAAAAACACATAAACAAAACAAAAGGAAAAAACACACACATAAATAGAAAAGAAAAAAATAGAAAAAAATAGAACACAATAATGACCTTTCTAGACCAAAATACTTTTAAGGCAAGAATCAATAGAAGAAACAAAAGAAATATTATATTGAGCTAGGGGACTAAAATATCCTGACCGAACCAAAGAGAAGCAAAAATAAAACAAGAAGAAACTAGGTACCTCCAAAACTAGATCCATCCAAAGAAATGATAGAAATAAGAGCTTCTCTTGTTTGTGAAGCCCACCATCTAGGAGGGTGGTTGTAGCATGTAATATCACCTTTGTCAAAATTCCAATTATCTAAATAATCATCACTCTTGTTCTGATATCTGACCACATGATTGTAATCAACTTTCAAAAATCCCATCTAAATTAACTGAATCTTCTCAATAATTATTTTTATTCTCCAATCAACCTTATGATTCTTATAAGAAGTCTTCAAAATATTAATCATGAGTTGAGAGTCAAACTCAACTAGCATATTTTCCCATCCAACCTTAGTAGCCTCTTGAAGACCTCTAAGGATACCATACCCATCAACAAGGTTATTGGATAGAATACCCAAATTCTCAACAAAAATAAAAACCAAGGAGCCATCTGAAAGTCTAATAATTCCTCCTGCACTAGCTTTTCTAGGGTTCCCTCTAGAGTCTCCATAAGTATTGACATTTCCAAAATCCTTAAGAGGATGTTGCCAATTCCTTGTTCTATCCATCTTGCAATTACTCACATTCCTTTTAATCTAGTTGCTCTTAGAAGAGTTAATCTTCAATATTTGCATCACTTGATCCCATCTTTGATGGGAGTTTTGGGGGTGACTAAGGAGCTGATGGACTGATTCAACTAAGTTGGCAATGGTCTTTTCCATATATAGTGAATATCCTTCCTTTCTTGATTAAAAATTTGGTTGTTCCTTTAATTCCAGATATTCCAAAGAATAATGGTAGAACCCATACAAACTAAATTCCTAATAAAATGATCAACGCCCTCTTAATTAGGCAAATCCCTCCAAATTTTCTCAAAAGTAAAACAATTGGACCATTGTATGCCAAGTAAAGTGGCCATTCTCTCCATATCTCGAAGGATAAAGTACACTCAATAAAAATATAGCTAATATTTTCCATATTCTCTCCACACATTTCACATCTAAAAGGACCATGAAAACCATGCTTCATAAGATGCTCCCTAGTAAGCACCCTACGATGCAATAAAAACTAAGTAAAGAACCTCACCTTAGGCCAGATTTGTTGAGTCCACAAATGAGAAAATATGCCAAATGATTGGTTGGGATTATTATACCATAAGGTCAAATAACCTTGAGCAACTGAATACTCACCCTTAGTAGTGTTGTTCCATCCAAAACAATCTTTATCATGGGACCAAGAGAGAGATTTCATATGAAGGATGCATTTGATATCTTGCCTTTGCCTTTATATTATTTGAATAGGCCAGTCCTAAATAGGTATCCAATATCTACCAACCTTTGAATTACCAGTATGGTACCGATAGTAATGAGCCACATTTATCCAGTTAGCTCGATGAAGCTCCTCCATCCAAGACCTCCAATTGGGAAACTGAGTTATCAACGGCTTGTGACCATCCCAATAATCCATCCAAAAATTTACCTATTGACCATTATGAATGATCCAAAATATTTTTTTTTATCAAATCCTCACCGGTCTTAAGAACTGCTAAAATGGGAGAACCTTTGGAAGGCCATTGATAGCGAACAAGGTCTTCCAAAATTTTATTTTCAGCATTTTTAGCACGGATATTTTTGGTCCAAAGAACATTGGGGTTATGAAAAATCCTCCAATATAATTTAGAAACTAAAGCTTTGTTGTTACTAATAGCAGACCATAATCCTAACCCCCTTCATTCTTAGGAAGACATAATGTGTCCCATTTCACTAACGCCCATTTTCTTTTCTCCTTAGTACCACTCCAGAGAAACAAATGACTGATTTGATCCAGTTATCGAAGAACAACCTTTGGGATATTCAACACGGTAGAAACATAAATAGGAATAGCTTGAAGGACTGATTTTACCAAGGTGATTCTACCCCTAGAATAAATCCACCTATTGGTCCACTTTCCAATTTTCTTCTTGACTTTGTCCACAAACCAATTCCAATCTCTTTTTTATCTTCAAATATTGATGGGAATACCTAAATAAGTGATTATAAGGGAGGTCTTATTATATCTTAATTTATCCAACACTATGGATTCCTTTCTAGCAGAGTAGTGAAAGAAAATGACTTTAGATTTTTCTTCATTGATCAATTGTTCGGTAGCCTTAGAAAAACAACTAATTATTTGCTTAATATTATAAGCTTCCTTAACTGTAGCTTTACCTAAAAGAGTATATTCATAAACAAATTGAATATGAGAGATAGGTCTAGCTCCATGAGCAATGGTAACTCCCTCAAGGGTTTTTTTTTCTCTCTTTTTGGTTATAGTCCTACCTAAGCATTCAACAATAATGATGAATAAATAAGGGGATAGGGGGTCACCTTGCTTAATACCTCTAGAAGTTGGGAACAACTGAGAAGGTCTGCCATTGATAAGAACTACGTAGGAAAATGAAGAGATATATCCCATAATCCAATCCATCCAATCCTGAGAGAAAATAAATTACCTCAAAACTTTGATAAGGAAGTGCCAATCCACTATATCATAAGCTTTGGATAATTCTAACCGAATTAACATGGAAGGATATTTTTGCATATCCATGGAATGGATGGTTTCCTAAGAAAGAACCATATCATACACTATTTTATGCCCTTCCACATAACCCCCTTGTTTAAGAGAAATTATCTTATGTAAAACAGGATTCAACCTTTCTGCCATGATCTTAGTAATGATTTTGAGAATAAAATTACATAAAGCAATAGGTCTAAAATCTGAGATATGATCAGCCTCTTGAGCTTTTGGAACAATATTAATGTAAGTTTTATTGATAAAATTAAAAATTTCTTTGGCTTTCCTGGCTTCTTCCACCACCTCTAATAAATCAGAATGAAGGATATCCTACAACTCTTGGTAGAACTCAATGGGAAAATAATTAGGGCCTGGGGTTTTCCCTTTTTGCATTTTAAAAACTACTTGTTGAAGCTCATTGATAGTAACAGGAGTAATCAAAATAGAGTTCTCCTCAGAATTGATAAGAGAAGGGATTGCTTGAAGAAAATTTTGTTGAGAATTCAAGTCAAGAGGAGTAGTAGCAAAAATATTGGAAAAGTAATTGACAAAAATAAAGTTCATGCCATCCCAAGTGTAGACAACATCTATAGAATTTGATTTCAAGGAAGAAATAAAATTGTGATATCTTCGATCTAGAAGATATTTGTGGAAGAAATTTGTGTTTCGATCACCTTCTTTGAGCCATTAAAATCTAGATTTTTGCTTCCGTAAGAGTTCTTCTCTATTTTCCCATTCCTCTAACCAAGCTATGAGTTTAATTTCATATGCACTTGTACTCTTTGTGAGGTCATCTAAACATATTTTCTTATTCAAATTTTCAAGTTGAGTAATAACTTCATGTTTTTTATGAACATCCCCAAACTCCTTCCAGTTCCAAGTCTTGATTTTGGATTTAATGTATTGCAATATTTTGGAAAAACTAAAAATCTTAGTACCATGCCTAGGTTTACCTTCCTTCCATAATTTTTGCACTTGAGTTTTAAAGGAACTGTCTCTAAGCCACATTAACTAAAATAAAAAAGGAGAGAAGCCCACATTGGTTTTCCACATTTCCATAATGACTGGCCAGTGATCCGAACCAGCATTGTTAAGATTCTTCACTTTAGGAATGTGACCATCGATTAAGAAATTATCAAAGAGCAAGAACCTATCTAATCTCTCCATTATACAAGCTAAGTCTTGCCTTATGTTAGACCAAGTCAAAAGTTCATTATCTGGTTGGATGTCCACCAGATAGATATTTACAATATATTCGCTCATGAGGTCAGTTCTCCTGTCCAAATTTCTATTCCCCCTATTTTCTCATCTAGGGAGAGGATGGTATTGAAATCTCCTCCGATCAAGATCTAAGCTTTAGGAAAATGAGAGATAATATAAGTTATATTCTTCCATTATCTTCTCTTTTCCTCCAAATTAATCAGAGCATAAACAATATTATAGAGCATAATTTGGTGGGAATATCTACTTTGAATAGCTATAGACAAAAGACCTCAAATACAAACCATATGATGAATAACTACCTCTTTTGGGCCCCAAAGGTAAGCAATTCCACCAAAAGTCCCCTGGGAACTGAGGGAAACTACTTTTTCAGATGGCCAAATTTCACTAGCAATTGATTCCATATCCTCTATTGGCATCTTTATTTATTGAAGGAAAACAAGATGTGGATGATTATCTGAATCATTCTTCTAATTTCATTTTGTTTTGAAAGACTCCCTTTGAGTCCTCTCATATTCCAAGTGATGATCTTCATTAATATCAGGGATAAAAATGTTGGGAAGGGCATTAATCTTACCTTCCTCTACAAGCTTTTCACCTTCTTTTACCATATGATATTAATTAGTCTTGCAACCTACCTTTTTATTAGAATCCATATTTAGTTTTTTTCCTTGTTTCTTGACTTAATCCAATTGAATTTGATATGGCTTCTAACCTTGAAGAATGTTTGTGCATAGCCAAAATGTTACCAGAAGGTTCAATAGAGTCTATATTAGGACCTGTATTATTTGAAGTTTTAACATTTAAAATATTGTTTTTCTTGTGTATATTTTCTCCTTTTTTTCTGTTGAAAATCTTTGATTTGTTGGTTTGTCTCTAAGTTCTTCCCTTTATCTTTAAATTGTGTTTCTAAGATTTTTGTTTCCATTATTTCCTCTTCCTCACTTAGGACATCATTTGTGGAAAGGATTTCAAACATATTAGCAAATAAATTTGATTGATCCTTCATAACTGGTTTTTTATTAGTGTTCTTCTTCTTAGGCATTTGGAAACCTACTGAGTTTAAATATTCTTTATTTTGATCTGGAATTTTATTTAGGCAAATAATAGCCAAATGACCATATTCATGGTAAATTCTACAATGAAAAGGAATGTTCTTATAGTCCACTACTTGCTCCCAATTATGCAAAATATTTGAAGGAAAGAATGGAATGACTATATTGCATTTGCAATCACAATTATACTCTTTAAAAGTTCATAGTGGAGAAAGTATAGAAATTTTCCTTTGAATGATGGAAAAATTAAAAGCTAAGTTACTAACATTGGGAGAAAATTTAGAAGATAAGTTTCTTGTCCAAGTTACATTAAGAGCTCTCCTATAAACATTCAAAAATTCAGTCACTTATCTTCAAGTTCTAAATAAAACCATAACCTTTGATGAATTAGTTAATGTTCTTCAATAATATGAAGTGGAAAATCTAGTCAGAGATGAAATGACTAATAATGCTCTGATATCAAAGAAAAATGTATCAAATAATGTTGTTGTGTTAGTCCAATCTCCTTCCTAAATGGAGAAGAAGATATTGTCACATATGCAATATGGAAGGTCATACCACAATAAATTGAAGGTATAACTCTCTAAATCAAATAAATCAAATGAAATGACCTTTTCAAAGGTTCCAATTGAGACAATATCAACCTATGCAACAACAAAAACAACCAAAAGAATAAAATAAAAAGGAAACATAGTTCAAGAAGTTCAAGAGACAAAAAATGAAGATAAAAATGAAATAATATCCCTTATGGGAAGGATTATAGATAATAAATATGAAGATTAAATTAAGGATAAATGTGATAATCATTCTAAAATTTCCAAAGGCATTGATGTTTCAAATAACAAAATAAAAGTTGCTAAAAAAAAGGTAACACGAACAAATGAAAGGAGTGGATTAAAGCCAAAATCATTTTAGAATTGTAATATTTGTGAATACTAAACCAAAAACATGTCATAATGAAAAATTTGAAATACATTATGGATGGATCAGTAAACTAAAATAGAATAAGATTATGGACATGTTACAATATTTTTATGAACACAAAGGAATTCTAATAGATATTGCAAGGTACATGTCAATGGATCAGTGCCAGAACTTCAAGCAGTATGAGAACTAGAGTCGAAATACAAAGACAAAAATCAAAGATTGAAGACTAAAAGTCTTCACACCAAATAATGTAATACAAAGGGGGTGTTGGATATATTACATTATTTGGTACATTTTGTAACATTTAAGTACCATAGAGTACTACTGTAAATATTAGAGTAGGAAGTGTGTGTATCTAAAGTATATTTCAAGATATAAATAGTGTTTATGTGTATGTAATAAAGTGTGTAAGGTTTCAATAGTACAAGTGTGATGTGTGCAATTATGATGTGTAATTTATGAGTGTGTAAGGTTTCAAGTTAGCAAGTGAAGATTCATAGGTGATAGGTTTCAAGTATGGAAGTGAAGAGTCATGTAATATGTGTCAATATATGAAGTAGAAGGTTATGTAATCATGAGAGGTTTGTCATAATGTGAGGCATGTCAAAGGTTGCATCACTTGGAAGTTTGAGGCCAAAAAAAATCATGAAAATTTATATATTGGAGACAAATCTCCATACTACGTAATTGAATCAATAGAATATTTTATGTAATATAATCTTTTGAATAAATTGAATGAAGTTAATTTTGTGAGATATTTTGTGGAATTTGCTATTGAAAGTGTGTTGTGCTTATTGGCAAGTATTTTTAAGATCCTAGGAACTTGGACCTATGAAATCTTTAGGCTCATTTTTTAATAGACATAAAAAAATATGAATCTCTATTAGAATATTTGGGGTAGACCAATCTATAATTACCTTAATATTCTTAAGATCAACATGGACTCCCTCTTTGTCAACAATATGCCCAAGGTACTAAATTTTTATCAGGATAAATGAGCATTTCTCTAAATTTATATATAGCCTATGTGTTCAAATAATTTGAAGTGTCTATCAAACATGTTGCATATGTTCTTCACATGTCTTACTACAAATGAGAATTTCATATATGTAAACTACTATAAATTAAATGGTATATAAACACAAGATGCCATCCATCATCCTTGTAAATGTGGTAGGTATATTGGTAAATCCAAAAGGTATAACTAAACACTCAAATAAATCCTCCTTGGATTTGAATATAGTCTTCCATATGCTAGTGGGATCTATGGGTATTTGATGATAGTGAAATTTGAGATCAATTATGATGAAGAAATTTGCACCATTGAGTTGGTACATCAAGTCATCTATCCTAGTGAGTGGATAGTAGTTTTTCATAGTGACTCTATTCAAAGCTTTATAGTCAATACAAAGTCTCCACATTCCATATTTCTTTGGAGACAACACATATGGACTACCACATGGTGAATAACTTGATCTAATGTACCCCTTTTGAATAAATTATTGGATCTGCCTCTTGATTTTGTCATTTTCAAGGACTAATCTATGATAAATAGTTGCATTAGGTAAATGAGAATCAGGAACTTAATCAGTGGCATTCTTTTTCTCATAATTAATTGGAACCTTTTTGGTCACTTGAACAAGTCATCATATTCTACATTTTTTTATCTAGTTTCTTCTATTGTGTTGGTCCTTTAATGTAGTGATGGTCCTTCTATTTTATGGATTGATCATTAATGGAATGAAATTTATTGTTTGGCTATCATCTTTGTGTATTGTTTAGCATTGATTAAGGAAAGAAAGGTGGGAGGATATACCTCTAGGATCCTATAATATTTATATATTATAGTGATGATGACACTTCAGGATATAGACTCATATACACCATGTGTTTTTCATATAAATAGTTGGCCCAAAGTCACATCACAAATATCTAAAGGTAAAATTGTTATGAACCTTTATTCTCATTAAAATTAATCATTCATACTATACTAAAATAAAAAAACATCCATCCGCAAAAATAATTATTCACATTAGCAATATACACAATGAGAAACAAATATAGATAATACCCATATGGTAAGGAAACACCAATAATACTTCTTAAAGAAGGAATAACTCTAGATTCACTCCATGAAACAAGACTATTACAAACAATGATAATATTCCTTCTTTATATACCTATCTTCCCAAATTCTTATCCCACTCATTATTGTAATATAATAATATTATATAATCAACCTTGGTTTATGTGTGGACCATGCCAACTATCCATAATACTCTTACACAATATAATTTCATATCCCTAAGTACCCTAACATTCCACCCCGTTACAAATATTTCATCTTCAAAACATGATAAGAAACTAAATAATATGATTTTTTGTGCAATGTTGACAACTAGTACCAATATTTATTATACATCCATCCCAATGAAATCTTGATTGGTGATGGTATTCAATGATGTCAATATGCTTGTGTGTCACTTGAGTTTCCATAATTGCTCTATTGGCTCCATGCTTTTGTTGCTCTACTATGACATTCCAAATCATTGATCTTATTGTTCCTTGATGTTGCTACACCACTTTCAAATCTAGAATCACTAAGGTTTTTCTCAAAAATTGACATACTTGATGCCTTTCTATCTCCATGTAGATCCATAATAGTATTAATTCCATAATCAATATCTCTAATATTATTGCCACTCCTAGTGGTCTGGGTAGTGATATGTTGCAACTTTAACCTGGCATTATGTTTGCTTTGATTCGTCAATATTTTGTTTCTATATTTTAAATTATTCCTCTTGATATTATCTCTTGTACCCTTATATTGGTGCATCCTTATGCACTTATTATATATCTTCCTTGAACTTTCTTGTTGCTTCTTCCATGGACCCTCCTTCTATTGCTTGTTCCATGGAATTTTTTGTTGCTACTGCTTCCATGGACTCTATTGTTTTTTTTACTATAGATTCATTTTTTTATTCTTCTTTTGGTTCCTTAACTTGTTTCCCTACCATAATTATATAAAGCTTATCCTTGTATCCTTTCTCTTTAAGCTAAGAATGTCCTATAGTGTTATCTTTTTTCCTATACCATAATTTCATAAACTTCTTTTGTACATTAATGTTAATAGTACCCAAAGAATCCAACCAAGGATAACCTAAAATAATATCCACATCATTCATATAAATAGCATTAAAATCTAAATTTAAAACATACTTATCTATGGTGATCATCAAATCTTCAAAAATCTAAACATTCTCACTTTCAATTTCTATGTCCTTAATTTTTCTACTTGAACCTACAACCTCTTAGCTATGGAAATATTAATAAAACTATATATAATACTATGGTTAATAGAAATAATAATATTTTCTCTATGAACATAGTGATGAACATGCAAAATAGATTTTTTTTATTTGAACAAATCCTTGTGATCATTTTTTGACCTATCTAACATCAAATTTATGGTATCGTTAGCCTGCACGCTATCATACTTATCTTTTCCTTCTACTAATTCCTTGAAAATTTCCCTCTTTTTTATGCCTTTTGTTCATCTTGAAGCCTATTTATTTTTTTGTATGGCTATTAAGGGCATCTATCAAACTAGCTATATTTTTATTAGTTACATTGACTCAAGAATGTGTGCTCCACTTCGTCTCAAGCATACTTATAATTTTTTATCTTAATAAAAATTACCCAACAAATACAAGCTAGTATTGCCAAAAACCATAACCAAAATATAGAGATCCAAACTTTCTCTACCATTCTCAAACATCCTCTCTAGAAAAAATTGTAACTCCATGAGTTTATATCCATAATAAGTAAAGACAATGCAAAATAAGTTTTTACAAATAAAAAAATTCTTCCCATAGATTTTAAAGCTAAAATTCCACATAAATAATTAGACCCAAAAAAATAGTAGATATTTTACTTACCCCAATTGATAGATATCTCAAATTCTTCTTTTTGAAAAAATACGATTTGAAAATTTGACATTGCCCTTATTCTATATGGCTAACTTCAAAGGATTTTATCTCCCTCAATACTGCTTGGATTTCTTTATATGACCACTCATTTTAAAACTCTTAAAATTCTAAAAAATAAATAACACAAGAATCATCTAAATCAAACAACTTTACACAAAGATATAGCTCCAAAATGAATCATTTTCTAGAAAAAAATTACCCTATTTCTATAATCCATAGAAAAGCAATCACTAATTTACCAAAATTATTGCTCTTATGCCACTTTTAATGAATATTTATTCTCATTAATATTAATCATTCACCATATACTAAATACAAAAATATCCATCTACAATTAATTATCCATATTATCAATCCATGCAATTAGACACAGATCTAGATAATACCCTTATTGTAGGGCAATACCAATAATACTCCTTAAGGAATTACTCTTGATTCACTCTATGAGATAACATTGTTACAAGATAATACTTGATATGAATTGATTTCTTACAATGACAATATCCCTTCTTTATATACCCATCTTCCTAAACCCTTATCCCACTCATTATTATAATATAATAAAATCTTGGGTTATGTGTGGCCCATACCAACTATCCATAATACCCTTACACAATATAATATCATATCCCCATATTCCTATCTGTTGGTACCCTAGAAACAACATTGCACAAAACTTCATCTTTGAAGGGCTTAATTGCATAAAAGAGGAATCGTTATTGAGTGACACAAATATCTCTTCCTTGTTGTAATCAACCAATATTATATGGTTTTGGGTGTGGTATGATAATAAGATTCAAATATTTGACCATCTAAGTAGAAATCATATTCTTTTGACTCCCACTTTCAATAATGAAATGTAATGGCTTACCCTTGAAACACATTTGTGAGTGAAATATGTGTTCCTCCTCTTGTGACTCCTATGGTAAAACATGTGTGGTGAAATGGTAACATTTGATTTGGCTTCTATGATTTTCTTCCCTCTATCCTTAGCATGTGGATGTGGTGGTGGTGGTGTAGTGGATGTAGAGGGTTACAAATCAGCAAAAAATGACTAAATTGCTTGATACTTCTCCCTCAAAATGTCAGTTTCTCTTGTAATAATCACACCATTTACTACTCTTGGTCTTTAGGGGATTATATTATTGGGAGTCATTTTTTAACTTCCAATTTTGATTTTGAGGTTGACCCCCTTTATCTTGATTTTTTGAAAAGTTACTCTAGCCTATATTTGGCTAGTACCTAATATTGTAGCTTTTGTTATTTTCACCTCCTTTTCTATTTTTTTTTTCGTGTTTCTACTCCAATTTGACAAGTTTATATGCTTTTTCCAATGTATTTAATTTGAAGAGATCCATTTCCTCTCAAATGTACCATTGTAGCCCACTATAATACTTGAGGATTCACTACATTTTGATATCTTGAATAAGGAGCTTTGATACGATTGAGTGGAAAGAATCAAAATAATCTTGAACAGGTTGGTCTTTACCTTGATATAATTTTTGCCATCATATGTATTGATCTTCATAGGATCCCATGGTATATTATTCTTCCTTGATGACCCACACAAAATTATCCAATGTGAACGCTAATTCAAAATTCATTCTCTTCTACAACCTTATTATAATATGCTTCCCACCAATTCTGAATAGGTAATGAAGCTTTCAATAGTGCAAAAGTCATTTTATCACTATCAATAAATTTATTTACAAATAAGTATGAAGGTAACTGATCCAACTAATTTTTTAGGGCATCAGCATTAATTTTTCTTTTAAAAGTAGGAATATCAAATTTTACTTACATATTAAAAGGTGTGGGATCCTTGAATGGTGCTAGGGTAGTGAGAGGTTATGTAAAGGAGGTTATTATAGGGATCTTGCATTTGATACCCAAAATTACAATATATTGCTCTCATGCTTATAGACATACTCTCAAAAACACTCTTATACCACTAATTCAAAACTCAAAATTTCAAATTAAGACTATGAAAGAGGAAATTCAAAAATAATAGAGCATAGCAAACTAAAACACAATAATATACAATCAAAATAGCATTATCATTTTATTTCTTAAAAAAAATAATACAATGCAAGCAATCTTTGAGAACAGATGTGAGGCTATAGCATTTCATCCATTACTCATGCCTTTTATATTTAGGGGTGCATCTCTCTTTATACAAGAATTGGTGCATTGGAAATCCATCATATTGGATATGTAAGGTCACCCATATGGAAATGTGGTGGTTCACCTTCCATAAGTTAGGTCACCCATATGGATATGTGGTGATTCACCTTCAATGAGTTGCAAATTGTATATTAAAATTAAATTTACACATATGTGACTTGTGGTGATTCTTCTATTGATGTTTCAACATACCTAGAGATCCATTTTGGCTTCAAAAAACTAAAAATAAAAAAGTACATCTTATCCTATTTGATTGTCTCGACCACTAGATGTGGGACTAGATGATCTAGACTATTACACCATGCACAAAATGACACAATAGGGAAACTTTGAGAGCATGATGAGTGACTTAATTACACTTTCTCTTAGGTTTTATACAAGGTATCCTCCTTTTAATATGTGGTATTCAACATTCTTCCTACTCTAACTAGCTTTAGAGGAAAAGGAAAAGAGAATAAAGATAATGGAAAGGAAAACATATCCTAAGCTAACCTAAGATAATAGGGGTAATGTACAAAGGATATAATAAGATACCTATATATAATAATAAGATGAACAAATGCATGAGTGTAATTTTTTGATAGCTCAAATATGAACACTTCCTCTTCTCAGTTTATTAAGCACAAGTATCATATAAGGGAACCAAGATAGAAATTTTTTAGTCATGGCCTCGATTATACACATATAATAACAAATGGGATAGAGAGACAAATAGTCATGACCTTAGGCATGTATATATATATATATATATATGAATATGAAAAATATAAATTATATTAGAAGTAGGGGCTTGAAAGCTTGCCCATAAGAGCACTCAGGGTTTAGGTATTTCTATATAGAATAAAATGAAAGGGAAGTTATATAACTCATTAATCCTTTCTAATGTTAAAATATCTACTATGTCGATACCATTGATGGGATTTTCCCTCCAAAACTATACAGGAGAATCTGATAATCTCATCTACCCCCCCTAGGAATTCTAAAAATTGAATTAAAACACCATTTGTAGTTAATATTTGCTATATTTGGGATTACTACCACTATAGTCACCATGCTTTTGACTTGAATAGCCACCCATTTTTCTTGATTTTTCTACCCAAGTGATACTTGTAAGTAGTCTAAAATTATCTACACTAATGGCTCAAAAAGTCATCTCATCTATCCTTCTTTGGGGCTTATTCCTTGGCATCGATATTTTATATTCCAATCTAATCCTTCATCCTTTGTTGGCCACTTCAGCATTGT
The DNA here is from genome assembly GCA_028583015.1 of Wollemia nobilis. NCBI lineage: Eukaryota > Viridiplantae > Streptophyta > Pinopsida > Araucariales > Araucariaceae > Wollemia > Wollemia nobilis. Next base: position 16,897,456 of record JAQPPZ010016895.1, read on the forward strand.
ACTCTACTTCTTGAAGTTCTTATCCCTATATTTCCTTTATCTTTTGAGATAGTGTGTTATATTATGTCTTCAAAAGAAGCTTTTTGAAACTTTTGCACATATCTTTATGTCAAATTTTATATAAACCTCTAAGGCTAGATTTTATCATAAGTTTTTTTTTGTGAGAGGATTCCTTCTTGTTGTCAAACCCTTTTGGTTAGTTTGAATCTCAGAACATTTTGGTTTCTTCTACCTTAATATCATTCAAAAATTTCAATCTTTGGGTAGTTCACCCTTATTATTTTTAAAAAAAATACTATCGCTCTTCGTATTTTAAAATTCTTAGGCTACACAAGTCATCAAAAAAAAATTCCATTTTTTATTTGGTTGAGGCTTTTGCAAACTAGTGCCAATATTTTTATCAAAACTTCTTGACTCTTCATTAGTCCGCTATTGTCTTTGCCCTTATCACATCCTTTAAAGCTACCTAAGGTAAAAATTATAGGTATAGTACAAATCACTACACTTCTAGCAACTCCTAGGGGGTTTCTTGTTTGTTGGAAGAGAATTCAGGATCACTTCCTTCATCCTTGGGCATAAAATCAAAGATTGAAATAATTTGTAAAAATAAAAAAGAAAAAATAAAATCCAAGAAGGGATATAGAAATATTTCACAAGGGTGATATCTTATCAAATGCTTGTTTGATTTCTTCCCACTCTTCATTAGAAGGGAAATGAGCTTGTCTGAAGAGTTCATAAACTAATTCTAGCTCAAATTGGTCATCTCAAGAGAAACTCCTTGTTTGATTTGAGACTTCATGCATATGGATTTTTAATTATGGTAGTGACCTGATTATCCAAGCTATATCATCTACTATAGGGAGGTTTGGCCATTCTTCAATATAGAAGCTATATTTCTTGAATTGCTTTATCAATTGTAGATATTCCTATTCAAAGTAAATATGGCTTCACTTTAAGGGGAGGGAATCCTTTTCTACACCACAAAGTCGCTATGACTTTTAAGCCTTTATAAGGTATAAAATAAGGTATTTACCTATCCTATACATTGTTGTGCCACTTTCTCCTTTTGAAGGAGATAAATCATCTTTTGTATCAACACTTGTCTATATTGGATTCCCATGGATATTAACTCTGAGATTGACATTATGGCCAACCTTGCCCTATAATTTATAGTCTTATTTGAATTTGTGGATATTTCAATGAGGCTACACTCCATCTCATGGCTCATTTGAAGACTCAAATTAGAGGTTGTATCAATAAATTTGAACATTTGAAATAACCCGATTACCATATTGGAAATTTCATCCCAATAACATAACTAACTCCCCTGATGAAGTTCTTAATTCCTTAGTGTTTTTCTTCTTTTCTATTTTTACTTAGCTCTATTAGGTACCCAATATAGGTACTTAATAATATAATATTGTATTTTTGCTAGGTACCCAAGATAGGCACTTAATAATATAATATTGGATATTGGTATAAACCATAAATGAACTATTGAGTAAGGAAGATCACATGTCAAATTAGAAATAGGTAGGAGAATAATGCCATATAATCTTATATGTAACCATTAAGAAATATTATCATATATAACCATCAAGGATTATTATCATATTATTATGCACTTTGTAACTCATGGAAGGTGAACCACCACATGGGTGAAATTGTAACTAATTAAAGATGAACCATCATATTTTTGTATAAAGAGAGATGTACCCCATTGTAAAGGGGTCATATATCAAGTATTATTTGTATAAGTCTTGGCTTGTGGAGTTGAATATCTTGTGGAGTGGCTTCCTTCCAATAAGGAGCCTTGTATGATGTTGCCCTACCTAGGGGGCATTATCAATCTCTATTTTATTGTGTGGATTGTTATTGTAAAATCTATTTGTGGATGCATGTTGATATTTTTGCATATTAGTGAATGATTTATGGTGGTTATAAGAGAGGTTTATAAAATTTGGTATCAAAGCAATGATTTTGAATTATTTTTGTAGAGTTAGGGCACCTTTTTTAGAAAAATATCACATTTTGTAGAGGTTATAAGTTTTACTTTAGCAGTCATTTTTAGAATATTTTTGTTCCAACATGTAGATTGTTTTGAGTAAAACAAAAATTACTGCTCATTTTTTAAATTCTGAGAAGTATTGAGGAATTTATGGTTGTTTGAATTTGGGCTATTTATGTTGTTTTTTGGTTGCGTGCATTTTTTTTAAAAGAAAAAAATTATATTAAATTTTCTAGTAGTCATTTTTAAAATATTTTTACACCAGTATGTAGATTCTTTTTATTAGTATAAAAAAAACTACTCACTTGTGAAATTCTGACAAGTATTGAGAGAGTTACAATTGTTTGAAGTTGGGTTGTTGAGGGTGTTTTTTGGTTGTGCAATTTTTTTCAAAACAAAAAATTCATGTTAAATTTTATAGCAACTATTTTCAAAATATTTTTACACCATCATGTAGATTATTTTGAGTACTATATGATAAACTACTTGTTTGTGAAATTCTGATAAGTATTGAGAGAGTTATTGTTGTTTGAAGTTGGGCTTTTGATGTTGTTTTTGGGGCTACATAGAAAATTCATGGAAATGGAAAAAAAACCGTAACTCTCGGTCCAGGTAAGAAAATTAGTTGTCGTTTGTTTTATTTTGAAGAAAAATTTTAGATTTAATTGTTTGAAGAAAGAAATATATAAATCTTAAAAAAAATTATTTTTGAGATTTTTCCATTATTTAAAACCCTAGCTGCATTTAAAAAAATGGAGTTGTCAATATTCACTAGAGGGGGGTGATAGTGATGCTAGGGAATGGTTGACGAAATGGAAATTTTTATTTTTATTTTTTTCTTTCCCATGGAAATTGAAGTTTTTTAATGTTTTACAAGAGAAAAATTTCTCTTAGTACGAGGACTTTGATCATGCTCATACATATACACAAGAAGAATTTGAAGTTGCATTTTTAAGCAAATGGAAATTAGAGGAAATGAATAATAATTAGAAGGCTAAAGAAACTACACCTTGTGTGTCAAGTCCAAACAATGGTCAAAAATATTTGTTTGAATGTAAAAATTCTATTTTGCAAGTTCATGGTTGCATTTAAAATCAAAAAAAATATTGTTTCCATTAACCCTAGCAGCAAATATAATTTTATCAAAATTTCTTTGACTAAGAGGTTGCAAATTCAAGAAAATAAACTCAAAGACATACATCTTGAGTGTAAAAATGTACATTTTTTTTAATATTTGAAGGTCACCATGGAAAAATATGTTTTACATTCAGATTTTCATGCTATTGAGATGAATGATATAGATACTGTTCTTGGTTATCCTTGGTTGAATTCCTAAGGTACTATTAATATTAAAGTGCAAAAGAAATTAATGAAGTTATGGTACCAAAAAAGTAATATAGTATTGTAATATATCCCTCAATCTAAGGTGCAAAAATTAGGGGAAAACCAAAAAGTTATGATAAGGAAGTAAGTTCGAGAAGATCATGAAATAGAGTCTATGAAGGAGGCAGTAATAGAGATCAAGGAAGAAGTAAATTTTGAATCCAAGGACAAATTCAAAGGTGTAATCTTGAAAAAATAATAATATGTTGAAGAGTCCAAAAAGGTTGAACATCAGGCTAAGTGCGACAACCCATATCGCTTCTACTAACGTTGAAATAAGTTGAGGGGTTTTTTTAAACACTTAATTAACTCTAAGAAAGCTATAGATAAAGCAAGACCTCAACTTAAACAATATTGAATCTAAGAAATATCCTTAAAAATAAGAAGGCATCATCCTCACTATTCACAAGAATCAAGGAAATAGATCACTAAGATCCTACCCAAAATCTATAAGGGTTTCCGAGTCACTAGTCTTAATAAAATACTCCACTCAACTACCTTCCACTAGTGACTATCCTATTCCTTTCAATCTATCAAAAATATTATCCCTCTTTAGTCTATCGAGAGATCTCACCTTTCATTCCTTTGAAATGGTACTCCTTTACAGTCCATCATAAGGATTCTCACTTTTCAATCTGTCAAAAAGTAATATTTCAATCCCCGCTTATCCATGCAAGTCCATATATGTGGTGCGCTTAGCATCCAATCATATCTCAACATTTTCCATTCTCCCATCCTTCGATGAAGTCAACACTATCTATCTTCTATGCCCTAGACACGCTCACTACGCTTCAATTCAAAGAAGGTAGTGCTTCCACTTTCTTTAAGAGGGTTAGGGTATCTCATACTGAAGGTGTGATAGATGTAAGAACTCACTCATTAACACATAGCACTCTACTACCACAATAGTAGAATATGTGACTCGCTTACTTCTATAATTTCCTTTCTTGAAATTACCTTTGGAGTAATGCGAAACTCAGATTGGCTTCTAAGGATAGACGCATGCTTACATGACTCCCCAAGTCCATCTAGAGATATTTTGTTCATAGCATTACAATTAACAATGAGACTAAAATAAATATGTAAATTCCTTGAGCGATATCAATCCATCTAAAACCCACTCATAACTAAATGAAAACATGCATTCATTAAACATAACACACCCGGATTAACAATATCACAAGTAGAGAACTAGATAAGCATACACGGTAATAAAGCACATCTCAAAATATTCATATTAATTAAATGAATATATTATAATGCATTCACCATAAATCATTCAAATATCATAATAGCAGTCTCACTTCTCCAACACATCATTACAGAGAAGAAGTTTGATATCTCAAAAATAGATTACAAGATTCTTAATTACAATAATCTGTAGCATAATATATTCATTCAAATTGGACATACCTAGCTTCTTCGGTATCACAACTTCCATGGCATAAATTTTCTAAAACTATCAATGTCCTGGTACAATGCTCCTCGATCTCCCAATAAACCAACCAAGAACAGTGATTTCCATCTATTTGGGATTAGATAAACCTCTAGAAAAACGTATTTGTGATATTCCAATGCACACCATTTCATCTTTTATGCTTTCCAATTGCACACAATCATATATCCAAACAGCTAAATTGCATACTTATAATGTAGTTCAATTCACATGCAAGGAGTTTCAATAAGCTCATGTATGTTCTAACTACCCAAGCATTTGCAATAACCAAAGATTCAATAAATATTTATAGCTCATCTAATCAAACAATCATGCTATACATACACATAATAAACATTTCATCAATTCCACCCATCAACCTGGGATTTCCAACAAAATCTACAGATTCTAAAATAAAATACACACAACAATCCAAACCATGAAACACCAAAAATCCTTTATAGTTATTCCATGGATTCTCATAGTGGAACTTAGATTTACTACTTTAATAAAATTGAGCAGAATATCTAGAAAATACATGCTTAATCTATTCAAATCTAATTTTATCAACATTCCCTATGTTCATATGGTTACCAATGGGTTCAATCATAAATCACACTATCCATAATGTTAACTTGTAATGCTAGTTATCAATTTGTAAGGAGAACATCTGTTAAACTTATCCAAGGAAAAATAATAGATTCAACCAAGACACTCCTGGATAGTCTACGTCTATTTCTAGAAATTTTTATTAACTCATCACCAAGTAATCTATACTTCGATAATTCCTATGGTAGTCAACTGCACTATGGTTTTACACTCTCTAGAAACCATAGAGAATTATTGATTGGAAGAAATTACACAAAACAACAGTGTTTACACATAACAAAAGATAAGACAAGATCTCTAAAATCTCTAAAGTAGAAGCATAACCACTTACCTATCAACCACGTACCAGCTAACAACTCCACGTAGTGTCTTTCATATTTGTTCTTCCTGTTTCCAACCAAAACATTTTCACCTCAACTCTCTGTTCGCTCTTCCATTTCCATCCAAAATATCCTCCCTATCTCTCATACCACAAGAGCATGTCTTACCACCTCCTTGCCAACATTATAGAACCTCTTTTACCAAGTCGCCCTCAATTGACATTTTTTTAATAAATTCCACATCCTTCTACAGGTGGATTCATTTAACATTCAAGTCCAATGTGCAAGCCATTACCGCAAGCACACTTTGCTCAGTTAATGCTAGCTATTAAATTTTACTTACACATCATTCATTTCCATGGTGGTGTTACCAAATACAAATAGATCTTTGTAAACTATTTATTCCTCTTAGGTAAGACAATGAAATCATGCATATAACACATATATTCAATATCATATCTCTAACAATCCAATCATAAGGAAAATATCAAACAATCATGCAAGCAATCACAATACTGGAATTTCTTTATCATGTGCAAATTTTAATGAAAAGCATCATCATCAATGGTGAAGCATTCATTCATGTTTCTTCCCAGTTATTCTAACAACATAACCCATCACATAATTTCCCCCAAGTATTCATGTTCTTGGTGGCTTATTCTTTCTCCACATAAAAGAATCTTATTTTCTACACAAACACATAGTCTATTAGCAAGATCATATTCTTTCATGAAAAACACTTCCTTGAAACAATGATCCATTTATTGTCAAGCATTTCTTCATTTAAAATATTTTATTTCCTACAAAACATCCATACATACATAATTAAAACATGGCATGTCAATTATTCCTTGAAGCAAAACATTTTAGCTAAGTAAAATCTATCAAGTTCAAGATCTGGAAAAGGTGGTTCATGAAATGCTCCACCCTAGGCTTAACATAGTCCTATGTGTTCATACAAGTAGTTTCTTTCAAAAAAATAATTTTAAAGCAACATTACAATGTATCTTCAAAAAGAAAAGGAAAATGCTTTTGCATATCAACTACTTTTTTCCATGTAGTGTTTCTTTCAAAGTACTAGTACCACTGGACCTTACACTGCTCCAAAATTCCTTTATTTGTTGATTTAGATCGAAACTCAAGGATTATGATTGGTTGAACCTCTATAGCCGCCATCTATAAATTAGAAAAATTCCATACATGCTCAAGGTTAGTTACATACTTTTTAAGCAAAGAAATATGAAAGGTGTTCTGAATATTAGATATATTGGGTGGAAAGGCAAGTTGATATGCCATAGGAATGATCCTTTCTATGATTTCAAATGGTCCTACAAAATTAGAATCAAGCTTTGTGGACTTGATAGCACTCTTCTTCGATCTCACCCTTAGAAACACTTTGTCCCCAATAGCAAACTCTTTAGGTGATATTTTAAGATCGGCATAACTTTTTTAATGGTATGTTGCTTCCTTCAATATTTCTCTAATCACCTTTAATTGTTTCTTCATTTCTTTAACCATGTTGGGTCTGAGCACAATTCGATCCTCAGGATTGTTCCATGACAATGGTGTCCTAAACCTTTTTCCATACAAAGCTTCGAACAGAGCCATGCCTAACATCGAATGATGACCATTATTGTAGGAAAATTCTACTAGATGCAAGTACTCCTCCCAACAGGTTTTATAATCTATGTAGTACATGCGAAGCATGTCCTCTAATATTTGATTCACTCTTTCCGTTTATCCATAAGTTTCTGGGTGATAGGCTGAACTGATGTTCAACCTAGTGCCAATGGCTCGATGTAAGGCTTGCAAAAAATTAGAGGTGAACCATGAGTCCCTATCCAATATAATTACCTTCATAAAACCATGAAGTTGAAATATTTCTTTAGAAATTTTGTTTTCCACAATTACAACATCCTTGGTACTTTTGGGTATAAAGTGCACAACCTTGTTCAGTCTGTCAACCACTACTAGAATTGTGTTATGTTGGAAATTGGTCTTAGGTAGCCCTACTATAAATTCCATTGAAATCACATACCATTTTTTCATAGGCACATCATGTGAAAATAACAAACCAGCAAGATGTCTATGTTTTGCTTTTACTTTTTGGCACTCGAGGCATTGAGCAACAAATTCTATTATGTCTCTCTTCATTCCTGGCCAAAAGAATATCTTTTTCATAGTCTCTCTCATCTTTGCTCCTCTTAGATGAGCAGATTAGGGAGATCTATGTGCTTCATTCATGATCATCCTCCTTGGATCACTATTCTCAGGTACTACTATCATGTCTTTAAAGTATAGGAATTCATCCTTGATGCTAAATCTTCATTTTCTTTTGATTTCCTTTCCATATTCTCTCAAATTTTCCTATAGTAGGCATCTTGACCTTGCATTACCTTGACTTGGTCCATTAAATCAACATAAAAATGAGAAAATATTAACAAAAGGTGGATATCGGTAATGATGCATGCAAAATTCTGTCATAAAAATACAAGAAAACAAGAGCTAACTTAAATGCTTTTCATTTTGATAATGACCTAACTAAGGAGGTGTTTTATTTTTAAGTAAAACAAGGAGTGAATGTAATAATATACACTAATATAAGATGTAACCTATATTCCTTTCAATTTCTTGCCTAAGTACTTGAAAATAAGAAGAAACCCAAGTTTGAGCTAAGATTTCTTGATTTGACTAGCTTATAATGTGTTTTGTAAGAAAGATAAAAATAAAATTAGGGTTCCTTGATTCACCAAATGAAATGTGAATTTTAGAACCACAATAGTGATAGAAAAGAAGAAGAATGCTTTAAAATACTTAAAAATAAGGTTTTAGGATGCCAAGTGGCCAGATTACCTCTGTCAATGTTTTTACAAAATTTTCATTGGTCACAAAATTACCACTAGAAAATTTATTCCCACAAAAGTGTTAGCTTTTGATGAGTATATGATATAGAAAATGCAACCACACGATGCAAAATAAGAAAGCATGATATCTATATAATAATGGCACTATAATATGTAGGAAAATAAAGAGATAAACTTCTGTAATAACTAAAAAATATGCCATTAATAAAATATTATGAAAATAGTACAATGTAGTATAATGGAGGACATGAAAAATCCACAAATAGTTTTTAAAGGAACTACATTGTACTCCTCTACCAATCTATACTATGCACTCTCTATATTCTCTCCACACTTATTTCACACATTATAAGGCCTTTATATAGAAATATAAGTTCCTTGGACCTCACTCTACCTTTGACCCTATCCGATGACTCATGTACATGTGGACTACATGCACATTTACATCATTGCACATTCTAGCACTTGTGCATTTATTACAATCTAAAGTAACTAATTAAGCTCTAAAGTAAACTCCTACTCTAGTAATGTACCAAAGGTGGTACATTGATATATACCCAATAATGTAATATATTCTCTAACATCCCCTTGCATTACATTATTTGGGTATTGAAAACTTTAGTCTTCAATATGGATCTTCATCTTGGTTCTATAATTTGAGCTCTTCTCTCTTGCTTCCTTCATTGTCTTCTTTGTCTGAATCTGTATGAGTATCTTGTTATGGTTCTTCTTCTTCTTTAGTTTGTAGATGGCCAAGTAATTCATAGTTTTTTTGTCCTCTCATTATTTTAATTTGAACATCCTATTTCTTCTTATGCTTTTATGATATATAAATTCTTCTTATCGAAATCTAACTTCAAGCAAGATCTTCTTCTAGGGTTTGGCACTCCTTGCCAAATTCTTCTTCTTATATTTGGCACTCCTTGCCAAATTCTCCTTATATTTGGAACTCCTTACCAAACTCTTCTCTTGGGCTTGTTGTCAAATGGCAATAATTATCCCAAGTCCTTCACTATCAGGGACTTCACCTAGATAGTGGATTTCTTCAATGAGTTTTCAAATAACTCTCTTGATCTTCAGCAAGGCTCTCCTAGCCTTTCCTAAATGCTCGATGAGACCTTCAAAAGGTCTTTGATCTGGTAGCTTCTAATGGTCCTCCTTGAGACCTTTTCTTCAACCTTCTACTTCTAGAAGTTTTGGTGATGAGATCTTATCCTGGATCTTCTAATTCTACTATTTTTTACTTTGAGGACTCTCCTAGTCCTTCTTCTAGTACTGGAAGCTCTTCAATGAGATATTCTCCTGATATATTCTCTTTTGATTCAAGATAATTTGATTCAGAAGAATATTCTCTTCCTAAATTTCTTGTAGAAAGTCTCCCAACTCACCAAATCGTTTGTTCTTGCAACAAATATATTAGTACTGGAATCTTTAGTCTGCTTCTAAATCAGATATTCTTCTCAAATTCTTCTTCAGGATAAAGGCTTTTGTGGCCTATTTCAGTTTCAAGGCTTCTATGGCCTTTTCAGTACCAAGGCTTCTATGTCCTTTTCAGTATCAACGTTTCTATGGCCTTTTTAGTATCAAGGCTTCTATGGTCTTTTCAGTATCAAGACTTATGTGGCTTCTTCTTCAATGCTTTTATGGCCTTTCTGTATCAAGGCTCTTATGGCCTATTCTTCAACTATGGAATTTTGTAATCCAGCAATGGATATCTTTAGTCTCCTATCTTCACCATGATCCTTCACTTAGAAGTCTTCTTTTGCAGCATTCTTCTCTTGTACAATGAAATAACATCTATACTATGAGAGCACATCGACTGTTGGGCAACGAAGTTGAAGTCTCCTAGCTTTCTCTCATAGGAGGAGTCACAATCCTTTGAGTATTAATTTCCTGCAACAAAAGAAACTTTAGGTACCATTTAGTAAATTCCATATGAGTTGGATTATCTTCAATAGAAGATTTGTCAATCTAGTGGATTTAAATGTTGAGTCCTAATATTCATTAGTTTTCATAACAACTATGTGGAAAAGACTCTAGACAAAAATTATCTCGGTATTTTCTAAAATTAAGATTCCTTTCAGTCCTATCTTTTTGACACTTCCAAAATCTACTGCCTAGATACTCATGAAATCTTTTGCCAGTGGCTGGTCCAATGGTGCGTCAATTTGATAAAACTCTCAAGCAAACCAATAATGGTGGTTTCCCTATTTACCTACACAAACTAGATCTACTGTGGCTCTAATACCACTATTAGCTTTTGATGAATGAGCCATGAGAGATAAAAATCATAAGATGCAAAATAACATACAAGAAAGTAAATATGCTATATGACTAAAGTATGCTAAAATATAAAATATATAAAATATTACAATGTAGATATGGAGGAAGTGAACACTCCATTAACAAAGCTACAGATCTACATCATATCCATCACCAGTAAATTGTGTGGAACACAAAACAATACAATCCACTAACCTAAGTTATTTTATGATGTCCCTCGGTTATCCTATCTATCTATATAAGAGGCCATCCTTATATATGCAAAATAGGATGCTTTTCCAACACTCTATCTAGTTGTGCATAGGACACCTTGCACATGTACAACTTGCACATTGATACTTTTCCATTTATTACATTACATGAAGTCACTACATAACTTGTACACAAAGTAATCTAGGTATGTATCTTGGAGGATACATTAACCCAAATGATGGAATATATATTATTTCCAATATTTTTGGTCAATGGCCCTTTTATGGTTTTATACGAATCATGATTTTTATCGATTGGCATTAACTTTCGATCGAGTGGCCTAAATTACTCTTGTACTTCTTTGCATTAAATCCATGCTAGCCTTTAGGGAGTTCAACATAATAATATTGATGTTAGTTAAATCAAATTTTATGTGAAAAAATTAACTTTATGCATACCTCGACTTTTGCTCGGTTGACTTTCGCATCATCTGATCCATCTCGATCATCCATATCATTCAAGCAAAACTTTCAATGGCTTATATTTGCTTGGTCGATGAATTTAAGAATTTATCCCATTTTGGCTAGTAGGTCTTTCCTCTTTTGCATGGGCCATAGGTAGTAAAATATTCTTCAGCTGAAACCTGCTAGTCATGACTTATACAGATATAGTGCAAAAAATATTTGATTAGCTTTAAGGGTATTTCAGCCTTAGTATGATGGGGTGAACATGTTAAAGACCCTCATGATATTATGATGGGTCAAGTGCATGGCTTATTATGTTTTTGTGGTTAGGTGTGATCCACTTAATTTTTCCCCTATTGCTTTTGGTCGATGAATCTTAGGCATTGATATTTGTCAGCCGAAAGGGTTTTGACCTCTTGGATATTCCCATATTATCTTCCCACTTGGCCAAATGGGTTTTGCTCTCTTTAATTTGATTGGCCATTTGATCCTTGGCTACAATATATTTTTGATCGAATAGTACTTACCTTTGAAATCTTCCTACATTAAATACATCACACCTAGGTAATTTCATAAAGAAGGGAGCAATGTAGCTATGACCCTTACAATTGACCACCTAGAAAAAATATTTTAATTTGACTTGGGTACTAAAGGTTTTAAGTGTTTATGTGCAAGTACCCTCTTATTATCCTTTGGTCGAAATCTCAAGAATAAAAAAAAATGGGAGGTCCTAAGGTTTGAAGTTTAAATTTAATAATACCTAGGACCATGGAAATATTAGCCCAATTGTGAAGATAATTTTATACCCCTAAGTTGAAATATTTGTAGTGACACATCGATTTTGACCAAGAAGTTGGACCAATTTTTGATCTATAGGTTTTTGAGCTGAATCTTGCTGATCATTGATTTGAATCTCGATCGATCATTCTAAACCTTTGGTTCATGTTCAACTGAAATACTTCTTTCATCCTCACTCGATCAGTTGCTCTCTTCCTCTCTTCTACTAAAAGCTAACCTGTTTAAATTTCAAGCATATGCTTTGACCAAGCAGGTTAACAAAGTTTCATCCAATATGCTTTGGATTGAGAAATTCTAGTCGTTGATCATGACGTGCTTCAACCGATTGATTTTAGGTCTTTGATCTATTTTTAGTCGAGTGTCTTACCTTTTCTATCAAAACACTCGATCGATTGATCAACCAATTATTTCTTCTTGTTGATCAAAAAAATAATTTGTTTTGTTCTTTGACATTTGGTCTTTTGGATTTGTCCAATTTCTCTTGTTTTGGTCGATCCTTTATGCTGGAATGCTTTCTTTCGATTGATGGCCTCAATTGCATTTAACTCTTTTCGATCGATTGGACCAGTAGGTCTTTGGTTGCAATCAAATTTGCTTTAGCTAAATACCTTAAGGCAACGTGCTTAGGGAAATAGTTCATTAATTGATTAGACCTTAGGTTTAGCTTGTTTAAGGTAACTTAATGGATAAACTTATCTTTACATACTTAATGAATTTGATAGGTGATTTCTAATATTCTTAGCATATAATGTAAATAGATGTGAGTTGGTTCAGTGAGAAACAGTGATATTTATCAAAATTCATCTCCTCATTGTGAAGGGTAATTTTATAGTCTTTTAACTTTATTTCATGAAGGATGCTAGTAGGGGGTCCTTGAGAATGAATAATTAAATTTTTTGAAGGGTTTTATTAAGACTTAAACACATATTTCATTTTAATATTTTTGGAATGTCTTAATGCCTCAAACCTTAAGACCGACTTCATTCATTTAGACATCACAAATTTATGGACGTATAATGATATTCAAATTTTTGAAACTAGGGGTACATTCATGTTGTATCATTTTAGGCTACAACATGCCCACAAGGTAATTATTAGCCGGGATGTTATTTTTGATGAAAAATTTATGCAAAGGAAGGAGGTACAACAAACACCTAATGTTGTACCAATTGAAGTAGATTTGAACGAAGATGAATATGAAAATCAATATATTGAAGTTTTTTATGAGAATGCAGAACAAGTAGAACAAGTATAGTAGCCACAACAGTCACAAGACCAATAGCCACAACCAACATACCATTGGGTTAGAAGATCTAGACATCCACAAAAGTGTTCAAAAATTTATTCTCCTATTTTTCAATCCTCTTTTGCTTAGTTAACTAATGATGGTGAGCCTAGTTCATTTCAGGAAGCTAGAGAATTTGAGAATGCAAAAAAGTGGAGGAAATCCATGGAGGAGAAAATCGAGGCACTTCGCAAGAATAAAATATGGGAACTTGTAGATCTTCCACCTAGAAGAAAGGTTGTTGGAAACAAGTGGGTGTACAAAGTAAAGAAGAACAGTGATGGATTGTTGGAGTGTTATAAATCTCACTTGGTGGCAAAATGTTATGTGCAAAATTTAGGTATTGAATTTAATAAAATTTACTTTCCAGTTGTGAAGATGACTATTGTTAGAGTTTTACTTGTATTTGTAGCAGCACATGATTTAGAATTGGAGTAACTTGATATGAAAGCTACTTTCTTGCATGGTGATCTCAAGGAGGAGATTTATATGGATCAACTTGAGGGTTATGAAGAAAGAGGTAAAGAACATTTGGTTTGCAAACTTAAGAAATATCTGTATGGGTTAAAACATATGCCAAGGATGTGGTACAAAAAATTTGACACCTTCATGAAGAGAAGGTTTTAGCAGGAGTGAAGCTGACCATTGTGCATACTATAAGAGGTTTGATGATGGCATTTTTATTATTTTGTTGTTGTATGTTGATGATATATTGGTTGCAGGCCCCATCTTGAATAAAATTATTGATATTAAGGCTTAGTTGGCTAAGATATTTCAAATAAAGGATTTAGAAGCAACAAACCAAATTTTAGGGATGGAGATACACATGGATAGAATAGGAAGAGATATTTGGTTAATTCAAAATTCATATATAGAAAATATTTTGCAATGCATCAATATGCAAGATGCAAAACTAGTTAGTACCCCACTTATTTCACACTTTAAATTGTCTTTCAAATAGTATCCTAGAAAAAAAATAGAGAAGACAAGCATGTCTTGTGTACCGTATTCATCAACAGTAGGAAGCCTCATGTATGCCATGGTGAGCACTAGATCAGATATTGCTTAAGTAGTGGAATTTATCATCTAGTAAATGGAAAATCTTGGTAAGGAGCATTGGAATGTAGTGAAGTGGATATTTAGATATATAAGAGGCACTTTAGATGTTGCTATTTACTACGGATCGGAAAATTTGCAAGTTATAAGTTTTGTGGATTCTAATTATGGTGGATATAGAGATGGGAGAAAGTTAATTATAGAATATACTTTCACTCTTGTTGGTGGATTTGTAAGTTGGACTTCTAATTTATAGTCTATGGTGACTTTATCAACGACTAAAGTGGAATATATTATAGCAACTTAGGCCAAAAAAGAGGCAATTTGGCTAGAGCAACTATTAGGTGATTTCAATATTATGCAAGAGAAAATTATGTTGCATTATGATAGCCAAATTGCTATTCATCTACTGAAGAACCCAATATTCCATGATCGCATGAAACACATTGATGTTAAGTACCATTTATAATAAATGTGGTAGAAGAAGGTAGGATCCTTTTGGAGAAAATGGATATTAAAGTGAATCCTACATATATGCTTACAAATTTTATCAAGATAGAGAAGTTTGAGTGGCACAAAACTTCTTTGGGCTTGCTAAAAATGTAATAAGTGCAGCATTGGGCAATTGGCACTGGATGGAAAAACATAGGCAAAGAATTACTGTATATTGACTTCAAGTGGAAGAATGTTAAGAGGTGAAGTCACTATCCAAATGTGTAGCTCCATACATCTAGCTCCAAATTTGTAGCTCCATATGTGTAGCTCTAGATGTCTAGCTCAAAACATGTAGCTCTAGACATCTAGCTCCAAACAGGTAGCTTCTAGATGTGTGATCAATGTATAGTTCTATATGGATAGCTCTAAAGTTCTAGCTCCATACATGTAGCTCTAGATGTCTAACTCTATATATGTAACTCCAAATGTGTAGATCCAGATGTCTAGATCTAGATGTCTAGCTCTAGATAGGTAGCTCCAAATTATTAGTTTCCCTATGGGTAGCTACTAGATATTTTTCTACTATATGTGTAACTGCTAGATGTGTAGCTCCATACATGTAGCTCCAGACGTCTAGCTCCAAATGGGTAACTCCAAACGTGTAGTTGTCATATGGATAGCTACCAAATAGGTTGTCTACCAAACATATAATTGCCATACATGTAACTCCAGACATGTAGCTACAAAACGGATAGCTTTGCGAGAGGAGATGAACAATTTTTTGGAGTCGTCCTTTAGGAGAGGAAACGAATATGATGTTCAGAGTCTTCCTTTGGGAGAGAAAACGAATAGTTTTTTGAGCCTTCCTTTTTTTATCTATTAAAGAAGAAAAACCCCTTGCATGTAAAGAAGATTATGAATGTAAAATTTTTTTGAAATAAATAAAATAATGAAGTTGCCATTGCCTCGTGGTTTTTCTTGCACATTGCAGGTTTCCACGTAAAATCTTTGTGTTACTATTTTTCTGTGTTATTGTATCTTTTTTTTAGTAAATAGTGTAGCTTATATTAAAGGGTTTTTTCCTGGATTCTAAAACCAATATTTATAAAAACCTCAAGGGAGGCTAGTATATTAGAAGACTAAACTTTAAAAAAATGTTTCTGTACATGGATAAACACCGTTCATCATACATTAAATAAAATCCAATAAGCCTAATAGAAAACACCCCAAACAGTATTGATGCAGATAATATATGGACAACCCCCAAACAAAACTTACAATGATCTTGATTAAAAGTCGATAAGACTAATAGCAAACACCCTAAACAGTATTGATGCAAATAATATATGGACAACACCCCAAATAGTATTGATGCAGATAATATATGGACAACATCCCAAACAGAATAGTGTTGAGCCAAACCCACTGATCTTCGAACCTGCACTGGTCAGTTCAATCCATGATTTGCCCACTCTTGGTTGGCTTCATTGACAATGTTTGAGGTTAGATTGTTATCCCATACAGATAAGGAATTTTGATTGATTCCCATGTTTTCTAAGAGGTCAGCCGATCTGTTTGCCTCCTTGTACACATGTCTGCATATCATGTTGCCTTATCTTCTGATCATATTTTTGGATTCCTTGATGGTATTGATGACCTTCCACGAAGGATTGGAGTTGTTGTTGATATAATTTATGATTTTTAGAGAATACCTTTCTATTTTTTAGTTCTCTTTATGCTTTTGGATGATGTTGAGACCTCTCCATAGGGCATGGGCTTCTGCTACGTGATTAGTTTGAATGCCTAGGTTCTTTGCAAAGGTGACCATAATCTTACTGCTACTATCTCTGACCAGTCCTCCTGCCCCTACCATTCTTGGGTTTCCTTTATAAGCTCTATAAAAATTGAGCTTGAGCCATCCTACCGGGTGGGTTTCCATGAAGAGGTGTGCCTTGGATGGGGATGGGTGACATGAGGATTATCTTCCCTAGGGATATTAAGACCGATGAACATAAAAAACTCCAATTCCACATTAGGGGGTTCTATGCAAGGAACGAGTTGGGAGTTCTTTGTGGTAAAGCTAATTATTTTACTAGCAATGGAGGTAGAATCCTTGGGAGTGTTAGAGAACACCCTTCTGTTTATTTCTAGTCATACCTGTCATAAGAAATGGTGAGTGCACATTTTCCACAAGGATTTCAATCAAGGGTTTTTGAAAGGATTGGGCCATTGAGTGAAAACCTCTACCAGGGAGTTGGGTTGGATCCAGTTGATGTGGAAACTGGACAATAAGTTACTCATCACAGCATAAGAGAAATCACATTTAGTGAAAATATGGTTGATGGATTCCCAAGATTTATAGCATAGGTGGCATCTGTTGGGTACCATCATCCCCCTCTTGATGAGATTATCAGTTGTTAGAATCTTCTTTTGAATTGCCAGCCAGTAAAACACTACCACTTTAGGGATGAGGTGCTTGATCCAGATTTGGATAGGAGAGAAGGGAGCTTGTTGTGAATTGAGGATAATTTGATAGGCATATTTGACAAAAAAACATCCACTGTTCGTTTCTTTCTAAATTAGAAAGTCTTCTCTTCCATCTATCAGAATTACTGTAGTATTCAGAATAAGAGCCAAAGCCCTCGCTACCCTAGTTATGTGCCCATCATTTGAGTTAATGTTGAGGACTTTCTAGCTTTTAGACCCATTGATGTTTTGGATGAATTCTACTACTTTTATGTCTATGGTGCCATCAAGGATAGGTTTTAGGATAGTTATCTCATCATCTTAAACTAGGGATTGATCACTAACCCACCTGTTTGTCCAAAATTTTATGCCAGTATTTGTTCCCAACTGCCACCTTGAACCTTTCTAGAGAACTTCTTTGACCTGAATAATTGACCTCCAAAAAGCTAATCCCTCTTTGGGGATATCTTCATTAGTGAATTCTTTATGCTAAAGGTATTTCCTCTATATTATTGATATTCATTCTACATTGAAACTTGTGTGGATTTTTTAGGCTTTCTTAGCCAGTAGAGCAATGTTCATATGCTTGATTCTTCTAAGTCCCATGCCCCCATGGTTTTTTGGCCGACAAACCTTTTCCAATCCAACCAAATGAATCTTTTGCTTCTCCTCTATGCCTCCCCATAGGAATATTTTTTTATTTGCTCGATTTGGGCATAAACTAAAGTAGGAGCTTTGAAGACTGAGAGGAAATAGGTTGGGATGCTTTGGAGGCATGTTGCGGTAAGAGTGATTTTACCTACTTGGGTTAGAAAAGCCCCTTTCCATCCAACTAACCTTTTGTTTATCCTTTCCACCACATGACTCCACATAGACAATTTGGGATGATTGTAAAAGAGAGGAAGCCCCAGATAGCGAGTAGGAAACTCACCAATACTACATTGAATAATACACCCGATTTTAATCTACCTAGAAATGGGGGTATTTATGAAGAAGCTTTTACTTTTGTTATAATTGATTTCTTGCCCAGTCGCTTTCTCATATAAATTAAGGATTTTTTTATCATCTTGGCCTCCACTATTGAAGCAAAGGTAGTGAGTATTGTATCATCCACAAATTGCTAGTGTGACAGCGGGTTTAGACTTGAGGTAAACCTGATCTTTGTGATTGTTTTCTCACTAACAACACTCTTAAGTGCTCTTCCTAGAGATTCAACAAGTATTATAAAAAGTATGGGTGATAGGGGATCTCCCTGCCTAATGCCTCTACCACTATGGAAATAACTTGTAGGTGATTCGGTAACCAAGACTAAGAAATGAGGGTTGGATATGCAGCCTCTGATTACATTTATCCATTCCCTATGAAAATCAAATTTTTGAAGAACAGCCAAGAGGAAATCCCTGTTTACTCGATCAAAATCCTTACTGATATTTAATTTGAGAAAAAGGGTTGCTTTCTTATTTTGGAAAGCTGAGTGGAGGACTTCATGCAGGGTGTTTATGCCATCATGAATCGACCTTCCTTTGACCAAGCTGCCCTGGCAAGGATCTATAATGAGCGGGAGTATTTCTTTGAGTCTTGTTGTTAGGGCTTTGGCAAGAATATTGTATATGATATTACATAGACTAATGGGTCTATAGTCATTCATGGATTTGCACTTAGGGCCTTTAGGGATTAAGGCGATGAAGGTGGAGTTGGTGCTTCTAGGGATGGCTTTGGATTTCTGCATGTGAATAATAGCTTTGCAAATGTCAACCCCTATGATATCCCAGTAAGTTTAAAAAAACCTATGGGAGAAGCCATCATGCCCCGGAGCTTTATCAGGGGCCATGGAGAAAAGATCCTGCTTTATTTCTTTATTGGTAAGGTTCTTGATGAGCATGACATTCAAATGTTATTGTATTTTTTGCTTGCATGTAATTCTAATATTTAATTAACAGTGAAGGGGGATACAAAAAAATCTCTTATGGATTCCCACTAGATAGTGGTATACTCAGATGGGATCGTGTTGTCAGCCACCTAAGAGTAGCTCTAGAAGTTTCTTTCTAACCTAAAAGTTTGAAATTTTTCCAAATACTAATGTTACCAACTGATTAATATTTTAATAGTTTTAAAGTATTAATGCTACCATCTAATTAATACTTGAATAATTATTATTCAATAAAATCTATGCATAACACATACAAACATAGATTCACATCCACAATATTACATACCATTTTTTTATCCCTAAGTAGATGGTCCCTTTTAAGATAGTCTAATATTATCAACAACCTATTAAGGAGACTCATTACACAAGAAACTTCCTAGTCCAATGGTGTGAACATGAAACAAGAAAAATACAAATGCATCTACATGAAGGGTAAATTAGCCTATCATTGACAATTATTATCCTATTTTTATTTTAATTTGTCGACCACTTTCACCCAATTCCATGGATAATTCACCTTCAAATTATAAATGATTTTGTTTTTCCCGCCCAATTCACCTCATATACTACCCATATATATACTGTAGGGGGTACCGATAAACATACATCTAAAACACTCTAACTCGAAAATAGCTCTAAAACAATGAAAAACTTGACAAGGTTGTAGAGAAGTGTTTATCGACATAAGTCGATCGGTTGTAGAGGAGTGTCAATCGACATATGACTATCGGTTGTAGAGAAGTGTCGATCGACATAAGATGATCGACATAAGCCGATCGGTTGCAGAGGAGTGTCAATCGACATATGCCTATCGATTGTAGAGAAGTGTCGATCGACATAAGATGATCGATTGCAGAGGAGTGTAAATTGGTATAAGACGATCGATTTCAGAGGAGAGTCTATCGATATAAGTTGATCGGTTGTAGAGAAGTGTCTATCGGTATAAGTCGATTGATTTCAGAGACATGTCTATCGACATAAGCTGATTAGTTGTAGAGGAGAGACTATCGATATAAGTTGATTGGTTGTAGAGAAGTGTCTATCAGTATAAGCTGATCGGTTGTAGAGAAGTATCAATTGGCATAAGCCGATCGGTTGTAGAGGAGTGTCAATCAGCATAAGCCATTGATTGCAGAGAAGTTTCTATCGGTATAAGATGATCGATTGTAGAGAAGTGTCAATCAATATAAGCTGATCGATTGCAAAGGAGAGACTATCAACATAAATTTATTGGTTACAGAGAAGTGTCTATCGGTATAAGTTGATCGATTGCAGAGACGTGTCTATCGATATAAGTCGATCGATTGTAGAGGAGAGACTATTGACATAAGTCGATCGGTTGCAGAGAAGTGTCTATTGGTATAAGTCGATCGGTTGTAGAGACATGTCTATCGACATAAGTCGATCGATTGTAGAGGAGAGTCTATCAGTATAAGTTGATCGATTGTAGAGGAGAGTCTATCGGTATAAGTCGATTGATTGTAGAGGTGTGTCTATCATCCTAAGTCGATCTATTGTAGAGGAGTGTCAATCGATATAGGTCGATCGGTTGTAGAGGATTGATAATCGGTCATGATCAAGTGGTTGTAGAGTAGTGTCAATCGATCATGATCGAGCAGTTGCATTGTAAATCGATGATAGAAAGTTTTGATGACTGTGACAATAGGTAGAGTATTCTTCTTCCACTATTCTTTTATCCAAAGATCTTTTTCTTTAGTTTCATAGGCACTGTAGATGCACTATATGCAACTGTGGTAGACAAGTATCCATGTCATCTGGTTGTGTGTTAGGAGCATTTTTCTTGTCAGAGACTGCTTCTTGTCTATTAGAGTATGTTTCATAGGTAGTGTAGAAGCACTATCTACAACTGTGGTCGACAAGTATCCATGTCATGTTGTGTGTTAGGAGCATTTTTCTTGTCAGAGACTACTTCTTGTCTATCATATGTCATTCTATAGGGCAGCGTAGGTTCATCTGAAGATTCATAGATTCTTTATGGAATTACAGTTTAACCTTGGTTACTTAGAAACGCAAATTTTTATTGAGGGAAGTATGCTATTTTCCTTCAATTTCATATTCATTTCCTAACATCTAAAGGTTTTTTCTTTATAGATACAATGTCACCTACTGAATATGGAAAGAATGGAGGCCAATATTCTAGTAAAAAGACAATTCTAAAATATTTTACACAAATATCAAAATGCAGTGAGGCATCAATATCTACACAACATGCAGGTACAAACACCTTTTACCATCAAATCATTAATTTTTCTTTGTTATTCTTAAATATAAAGCCTTTCTTTATTAATAGATAAATGGTTGTCTACTTATCTACCTCTTTTTAAATGCTTTGTAAAATTGTATTATGTTAATTCTTTAAAATAGTGCCTTTTTACATCCAAAAATGATAGAGAACACCAAACATTGAATGCAGTAAACACTGTCGACCCTGATGTGCATTCACTCAAAGATATTCCAATGGATGAGATGGGACCACATGATAATTTTCCTAATAACGACATTCAACAACCACTTTAGGAGATGTTTAATTCAGACACATCAACCAAAAAAGAAAATGATAGTACAATTAAAATGCAGACCTCTAGGGAATCTTGTAGTCAAAAATCTAAACATCAAAAGATAAGCGAATGGACTATTGGAAGGGATTTTAAAAATGAATGGGCATAGTTATACCCCTTTATTGAGTGAGATGAGACACAGAAAGTGTGTAAATGCATTATTTGTACTTGGAAGCTGGGAAAGGATCATTTGTTGCAAAATAAGAAAGACACAATAGAAAAACATTATGGGAAAGTTTACATCAAAGAAATATGAAGTGATGGAACAATTAACAGATTTCATAGGTGGAAGGATGCATCGGAATGTGTGCATGTGAGATATGCACTTGAATATGAAAAAGCAATGAAACAACAACAAACTCTCATTGAGAAGGGTGGAACAATCAAGGCCCAATTTCAAAAAATTAATAAGACTGTATTAGCCTCAAAAAATTTGTAGTTTGTTGTTGTATACAATATTCTAAAAAAGGGTCGACCCATGTCTGATTTTGCTGATTTTAAGCAACTACTTCAACTAGCCGATGTACAGAACCTTACCAGTTCACATTGGTCAGATCGAAGTGGTTGGGAAATGGTAAAATGTCTATCACTAGTTGAGAAGGAGGACCTGAGAGAGAATGTAAAACAAGCCAAATTTATTTCACTTTCCATTGATGAGGTAACAATTGTTGACAACACATCTTGGATTTGCATACATGTTTACACATTCCAAAATCATTTGAGACAACCTCATTTACTAGCACTACATAAGATGATGGAAAATTGTAATGCGAAAAATATTTATAATGTTGTTGTAACCAGTTTAAAGGATATTGCCAGAATGGATGAAAAGGAAATTGCCACAAAGTTAATTTGTGTTGGAGCTGATGGTGCGGCTACAATGCAAGGACAAAGGAATGGTCTTTGTGTTAGGCTTCAAACATCAATTGCCCCATATGTGATTCCCATTCATTGCATGGCTCATCGAATGAATCTTGCATACAAAATTGTGAGCACATTTGATAATGTAGCCAGAGTGGAAGATCTCATCCGTGAAATACACTCTTACTTCTCATGCAGTCCAAAAAGGTTTGCAGAGTTTCAATAGTTTTCTCTAGGTGTAACCGAAGGTAGAAAAATGTTAAAATATGTGGACACCAGGTGGATTTCATTGTTTCTTCCTACAAAAAGGGTTTTTTCAGAATATCAATCCTTGGTGGGGTTTATGTATGCACATCGTAGGGATGTTGACAAGGCAAAATATTTGCTATTTCGTATGACTGACTTGGAAACTCTTCTCACATTATGTGGTATTCTTCCATTGTTGCAAGAAATGAATTCTTTGATTAAACTCACATAGGAAAGAGCAATTTATATTGTCGATTTCATCAGGATGAGAAAACAAATATGTATGCTTATTGACAAGATTTACTTATCCGAAAATTTTTTAAGGATCCCAAGTTTGATAGTTGGAATACGTTAGTTCAAGTCAATGATCCTAACAACTTTTTAAAGTTCAACATCAATGATAATATTTGTATTGCTATCCATGGAAATATGATTCCTTTATATCATTATGAAAAGTGGTTAGATACACTTACAGATGATGTTGAACAAGTGCCCGTAACACATTTCAGATTTGATGAGGTTTTGGATAGCACTAAGAATAAATTGAAAAGAATTGCAAATACATTAACAAGTGAAATAAGAGATCATTTTCAGAGAGATGAGACACTTGAGGCCATGGCTGTTGTTAATCCCATCTTCTGGAATCCTTGTGTTGACCACAATAGTAGAAGTGAGTTGTTTGTAAAATATATGGGTAATCTTATGACACATTTCTCTAAAAGTGTGGAAGTAAATGGCATTGAAATCAATGGTATTCTAAACAAAGAACTTCTGAGACAACAATCAACCAATTTTGGAATAACAATGGATAATCAAATTGCACATTTCAAAAACCCACATGTGACAGGTTCAATCATGCATTTCTAGAAAAAATTGTATCAAAGTAGTGTCTTACAAGAAACTATGAGTGAATACTTTATTTTATATGAATTATGTCAGACAATGATTTTGGGATCTGTTGAAGATGAAAGGGTTTTCAGTGCACTATATTTTGTTAAATCGAAAGTTCGTAACAAGTTGGACAAAAATTTGGAAAATTGTTTGAGAATGTATGTGTCATCGTACGAGGTGGGTAAGTTTCCCTATGATAGAGCTATGACATATTGGAAGTCCCTAGCGGACAGGAGAGGTCTCACTAATACTATTGATAATGACGAAAATGATTCAACTTGGAGTGATGATGAGATTATGGAAACACAGAATTCACAAATGATTCCTAGTTCTTTTGGAGAAGTCGATAAGGCTTTGTATCAGCTTCCAAAAATGTAAAATTTCAATGAGTTAAACAAATTCATATAATCAATGATTTTTCAGATTTGAAATCATTTGTAAAATTTTAGTGATTTGAAAAAATTCATATTATCAATGATTTTTCGTATTTGATATCATTTGTAAAATGTCAATGATTTGAAAAAATTCATATTATCAATGATTTTTCGTATTTGATATCATTTGTAAAATTTCAATGATTTGAAAAAATTCATATAATCATTCTATTTTCAATGATTTCACATATTTGCTTTTTAATGTTATTGACTGTCTATGTTGTCAAAATTTATGATTTATGCTTTAGCTTTGAGTAAACTAGAAATTTGAAAACCATGCATGCATACATAATTAGTAAATATTTATTTTACCAAGTGTTGTATGTAGTCTACAATAGTAGAAAGCACAATGCATTTAGCATAAATCTCAAGTTACAAAAATAACAATTCAATACAATAATGCTTTGTTATTGAATTAACTATCTATGTTGACAAAATATAATGATTTATGCTTTGAATTTGAATGTATGTATGTATGTATCATTAGTATCATTAGTATGTATGCTATGACTCTAGAAGTGTTATTGACTTCTATGTTGACAAAATTTTATGATTTATGCTTTAGCTTTGAGTAAACCATGCATGCATACATAATTAGTAAATATTTCTTTTACAATAGTAGAAAGCACAATGCATTTAGCATAAATCTCAAGTTATCGAAACAACAATTCAATACAATAATGCTTTGTTATTGAATTAACTATCTATGTTGACAAAATAAAATGATTTATGCTTTGACTTTGAATGTATGTATGTATCATTAGTATCATTAGTATGTATGCTATGACTCTAGAAGTGTTATTGACTGTCTATGTTGACAAAATTTTATGATTTATGCTTTAGCTTTGAGTAAACCATGCATGCATACATAATTAGTAAATATTTCTTTTACAATAGTAGAAAGCACAATGCATTTAGCATAAATCTCAAGTTACGGAAACAACAATTCAATACAATAATGCTTTGTTATTGAATTAACTATCTATGTTGACAAAATATAATGATTTATGCTTTGACTTTGAATGTATGTATGTATGTGTATCATTAGTATCATTAGTATGTATGCTTTGACTCTAGAAGGCAAAATGCAAATAACATATTACTCTAGATATGGAAAATGAAAATTTAAACCCATGCATAGATATATCCATCATAAACTCACTTTGAAATATAAAAACAATATAGCATAATACACAAGACAATACTCATTTTTATACAACAACAAGAATGACTATGAATAAAATGAAAATTTAAACCCATGCATAGATATATCCTTCGTAAACTCACTTGAAAATTGAAATATAAAAACAACATAGCATAATACACAAGACAATACTCATTTTTATATCACAACAAGAATAACTTTGAATAAAATGAAAATCTAAACCTATGCATACATATATTCTTCGTAAACTCAAGCATATTTGAAACCCCATAATACTCAAGAGATGAAAATAACACACTATTATAAATGTAAATAGTATAATAGTAAAGTAATAAAAGCAAATGTCTTGTTTTCAAACGAAAACATATGAATGTCATAAAATTGTCTTTTTGAAAAATCAAATTTTCAAAAGCAATAAAAGAACCAACTATCTTTTTCAGGTAGTTTCAGGCTTCAACATATTTTTCCTGTTCCACTCCTTTTTCCTTTTCCATGACTTCCACATTCTGCATTCCAATGGCTCCTCCCTCGGGTTGGGTAACAATACTCTCAATTGCTCCAGAACTGACAAGGATGTTCTCTACACTTTGCAATCCTTCGAGCAGGGTGTTTTCCTCTTTTCCAACATCTTTGGATATTGGTGCAAGAACTTCTTTACCCTTCTCCTTTAGCAGAACATCAGGATCCAATCCATTTTGGATAATGATTTTTCGAAAAGCGTTGTTTTGTCGAACTGCTTCCTGAGCTCTTTTTTCATTGCCATAGAAGCATTTAAGAAATCCTTTGCCATCTGGAGATAGTCTTGCAGGTTTTGAACCTGCTTCTTGAGATTATCATACTTTACCTGCAAAAGGAAAAATAAGTAGTCAATAGATATTTACATTTTAAAAAAGAGAACAAAAAAATTTAGAACACATTAGTCAAACCTCGGCAACATTCTTTGCAGCTAAAGCAACAACAACCATTTTCTTATCACACGCCCATTCATTATAATAAGCTTGGGCCTCAACGTTTATGTTCTCCAATCTGTTCAACATAAACCTTAAAGTTTCATCTGTGTAAGATGTAGTAACCTGCACAATGCCATATTTTGCTTGATGTAGTAGAACCTCCATATTTTCAGGTTCATTTTCAACTAAAGAAAAAAAGTTCTCTTTTTGAAATTTTTTGAATCGGGCATTTATTTCCTTTATCAACACTTTGGCCCGATACTCCCATTTTTTCATTTTTGTTATATCTGGAACTAGTGAATCTTTAATGGTTGCTTCAACTTTGTTAGAAACTAAATATTTTTCAAAAATATTTACTCTTTCATCCTCTAGTAGAGGATGAGCCTAAGGGGGGTTGGTTTCCCTAGGAGGAGATTTGCTTGAACATTCTACTCCTTCATTTTGAGGATCTCGAAGCAGTTCTGATACTTGAAAAGTAGTGGGTGTGTTGGCTTGTAAAAAGAAATCCTGATCAAGTGGAACATTATCCAACCCAACACCAGAAGCTTCCTGTACACCTATAAAATTACCAAAAGATATAGGTCCGAATCCTGAAAATTGCTTTGTTGCTTCTCTCTGTGGCCTAGATGGAAGAATGTGTTTTCCACCCGGGAAGCATTGACCTCGCATCTAAGGTTGGCATGGTGGAGGAGGGGGCGACATCGATGGTTGATTTCGATGATGCAATTGTTGTATAGGAACTTAAAACATCAAAATAAAAATTGGTTACAAAATTTGTGAAGGTAGATTATAAAAATTGGTTACAAAATTGGTTATAACACTTACCGATAGAAGAAGAGACCTCTTGCATAGCCATAGATGCAAATGGAATGTGGGTGCATTGTACATCTGAAAACACAATATAAAATTTAATAAAAAATAGTAAAATTTGGTAACAAATTTTGTGAAGGCAGACTATAAAACTTACTTCCCGAAGATGAGACCTCTTGTGCAACTACACCCATTGGTAGTGGACGTGTAGGTGGAGGTTGTCGAGGATTAGGAGAACTAGATCTTACATGTTTCCTTGTTGATATTTTTCTTAGTGGTGGCATTGTTTCCTCCGTAGGTGTTTCGGAGTCTCCTGATTCCTCTGGATTATAACCTCTGAAAGCAGCATCCCACTTTGAAGAGGAAGAGGATGCCCTTTTCTATGTTTTGTATAAAATGTTAAAATTATAAAAATGATAAACATATGAAAAATAAAAAATATTACTTTAATATTAACTAAAAATTACCTGAACTTGTTGTTCTGTCATGGCTGCATTGGCTAGGGTTGAGTGCCAAGAAGTCGGTACTTGAGTGTTCTACAAATGATAAAAATATTCATAAAAAAACCAAGAATATAGTTGCATGTGCTTATTATCGATGAAGGTGAAGCATGGGTTATCACGTTCTGGATATCCATTCTGATCCGATGTGAGACATAGGTGGACCAATCAAATTGTTGGTGTGCAATACAACGAACCAAATATGCTAAGGCCCACATCAGAATTTCTATTGGTCTTCCTTGCAAAATGAGTCTAGCAAGGAAGAATTCACAACATGCCCAAAGAAAGTTGTTCTCAATAGTTGGTACAGTCAAACCCCTTCTAGACTTGGTGGTTGTAACTACAAAAAAAAAAAATCAATAATTGTAGACCCTAGAATTTCAATTCAATTAAATAAAAAAATGTAGTTATACCTTGAAAATATTCTGGCTACACATTGAAGGTGGTCTCCAGGTAGAGTTTATCATCATCAGTTAATGTGAATTTGGATGTGATTGGATCACAACCGATGTGGGGCAATGCTATCAATCTGGTGACGTCAGAGGTTGTGAAAGAAAATATGATATTTTTGTTGTCAATGACAACATGTACCTTATCCAAATCAATGTCGTAACCTACAATTATCTTCTCCAATAGTTTAGTATCCATGTCAAACTACGACATCAAAACTAGACCTCGAAGACTAGAGTTCATTACCCATGACATGTCGTAACCCGATGTTGATAAAATTTTAGAAATTAGGGGGCAAACAAGGTTTTTGAAATTAATTTTTGATATTCCAGGGGTGATAGGGGATGCCATTGGGTTATTTCATTGTGTACGAGAGAATATGGATCAGAAGGTATGGTGGAAGGTATTCAAAACTTGATGAAAAGTGTTAAAAAAGGGTTAAAACAAGAGGAAAAGGGTTAAAACTATGTTAGAAAAGGTGAAAAAATGATTGTTTATACCTTTATATAGACTTTTCTACATGCAATCAGTTCATGGATGGTTGACACATGGTATCTACATGTAATCATTTCATGGATGGTTGACATATGGCATAGATGCACCGCATCATCAATGCAAATGATCAAATGTGTTATAATTGATTAGATTTGATGTAACTGATTAGCTTTGCTAAACTTGATCAACTTTATTACAATCGATCAACTTTATTGCAACTAATCCGATTGAATGCATCTGATTAGCATTGCTACAACTGATCGACTTAGCTATATCTAATTGTCATTAATGCAACGCATCGACATTGTTGTAATTGATCATCATTCTTGTAGTCCATTGACATTATTGCAACCGATTGGCTTTGTTGCAATCGATTATCTTGGATGCATATGATAGGCATCCGATTGGCATTGCTAAAATCGATCAGCTTAGTTGCATCCAATCATCATTAATGCAACACATCAATATTGTTTCAATCGGCCATCATTCTTGCAGCCCATTGACACTGTTGTAACTGATTGACTTTTTTATAACTAATTGACATTATTGCAACCAATTGGTATTGCTATGATCAAACGATATTATTGCGACCGATCAACATTGTTGCAATTGATTGACATTGTTGCGATTGATCGGCATTATTGCAATCGATCAATATTATTATAATCAATTAACATTCTTGCAACACATCGACATATCTACTCCTAATCATCATTTTTGATCGACATGTCTACAATCGATCAGTATTTTTTGATTGTCATGTCTGCAACCAATCATCTCAGATCGATCATCATAGCTTTTCCTAATGGCACTATCCTATAGGCATAGGGTGATCGACATAGCTTTTCCTGTCGGTATAAAGCCTTTAAGTTTGTCGTACATTGCTAGAATTTGCAAACCAATATTCATAGCCCCCAACATAGAAAAATTTGCCATAGTTTGAAATTTTTTGGTGAAAAATGAATGCAATTCGCCATGTCTCCTTGGACATAATTCATCGAGATTTCGAGATAATTCACCTTGATTTTATAAATAGATTTTGGGGCTGACCCCTTATGCATAACCCTATCCTAAGTTATCGATGAGCAAGTCAACACCATCATTTCCCAAAATATCTCTCAATCTAGGTGGTTCACCCTTATCCACTAGTGAGAGCCTCTTGTCCTACAACCACAAATACGTTAGCAATACCATATTCCAAGCACAAAATGCAATTATCTAATCATATGAAGTTATGTAATTAAACATTCAAACCAATACATAATTCATTGCCAATAGTGAGTTTTGCTAAATAGGGCTATTATAGTTTTGGGATGTGGAAGACCTATTCTAGAGTGATTCCAGCAAAGTGTGGATGCAAAAAATAGATCATTATAAAGGCCTCCACAAGGGGCGACTTTATAGATATCTCAAGCCTCCTTGGAGAATTAATGGGAGATTTTGAAGAGAATGGCAACCTGTAGATGTGTCACACTATTAGGACCCCATCATAACCTTATTATGTAATTAACCTTTTTATAACATGGGGACCCTATCTAAAACTAATAAAACATTCTTCCTACTATAGGGTCAGAGCTTTGGAAGAGAAAACCATGGCATCAGTTGGGTAGCCGAAGGATTTTTGGTTACTATGGATTTGAAGACAAGATTGTTGCCCTAGGAGGGCCCAATGGGGACACCTTTTGTTCCTCTTCTAGAGAGATATAGTTCTTTTGTAGATTTGTTAAAGGATAAATCTCCATCAAAGACTAAAGAAGCACAAAAAATTGCATTAAAAATGCTCTTTATGGCTGCTGGAAATAGATCAATATCTCAATGAGTTAATGGATGCTTATCACAGTCAGAATCAAGGCCAAAGATTGTCATTGAGCAAAGGATGGTCGAAGAAATAGTTTTATATAGAACCAATCATGATTTGATCTGTAAATTAATGGGTATTTGCCCTACACTAAATTTTTTGCATTCCTGGGTCCGACAAAACTAGGAGCCTCTTGGTGAGTATTCTTTGTGGTTTATTAGCAATGGATAACTTATTGTTAATTTTTATTCATTTTTCGATAGGAATAGGGATTTCAAATCAAAAAAGAGGAATCATGGTATGGCAAGATTATTTGTTCAACCCTGGAGAGTGGGATTTGATCCTCAAATTAAACCCACTATTGTCTTGATTTGGATCTGTTTGTATGCACTTCCAATAGAGTTTTGGAGTGAGCAGTTATTGGAAAATATCAATAATTTCCTTGGAAGACATTTGGGTGTTTCCAAAGACACAATAGAAGGAAACACGGCTGTTTATGCAATATTATGTGTGGAAATGGATCTTAGCTAGCCTCTATCGATAGAGGTGGAACTTGAACTTGCAGGACTATCTTGGATTCAACAACTGGATTATGAGGCATTACCCTTCAAATACAGAGTTTGCCACAAATATGGGCATTTGGTCTGATCTTGCCCAAATAATATGAACATAAAAATGGAGGCTCCTCTAGGAATGTCAAATCTTCCTAAGGAGGGTAAGTCAACAATCAACAAAGAACCAACCAATATTTCTCAAGGTAAAGAAGCACAGGGAGATGGTTTTGAACAGCCCAAAATAAGGAGAAGGCAAAAGAAAAAATATGGTAAAGAGCAAACCCAAATCAAGCCCTCCAATAGGTATGAGATATTTAAGACACTAATGGACCAAGAAGAAGAAAAATTCATGGAAGGAGTGGATGGGAATAATGAAAATAATAATAGCCATGTTCAAGCTCCTCTTTCATCTCCTCCCATCATAAAGCAGGTAATTGAGTACAATGAGTTACCGCAGTTAGAGAGTGTAGGGGTATTGATAGTGCATAACCAAGAGCAACCAATAATTAAGGATGTAAGCATAGGCATAGCAGAAAAGAATAGATAAATACTAACTCTAGGGATAACTCAGGTGGAAAAGAGATCAAAAAATAGCAGCTCTCAAGGAGTGGATAGAAAATCAAATAAGGAATTGATAGCAGTTCAAGGAGACAAATTGATCACTGGAGGATTGGTGAGGCTAATAGACTTTTACTGCTCTCAAGGTAACCAATCATTATACAATCATGGAATGTTAGGGGTTTAAATAGTATAACCCATCAATCTGTTGTTAGAAGACTCTTAGAAAAATGTAAAACAGATTTTTTGCTTATCCAGGAGACAAAAATGTCATTGGATCTTATGTATAAAACAATTAACATACTTTGGAGGGGTGTTGGTCATATGGAAGTGGCTGCCCAAGGGGCCTCAGGGGGGATAGTTACTCTTTGGAACTCTCTTGAATGGACTGCAATAGAAAATATAGCTTGGATGGGTGTTCTCACATCACATTTTAGAAATAATGTCACAGCTGAACATATTTTAATCACAAATTTTTATGGGGCTCAAAACCTAGATGGTTAGATGCATCAGTGGAAAGTTGTGCATAACATGAGAGTCTCAAGGGAAGAGTTAGACTGGATTATTTATGGGTATTTTAATGCTAAATTATCCTCTAGAGATCAGGAAGGGGGAACCCCAATTTTAGACCCAGGGGATCGACTTATGATTGCCCAAGTCCAAGCATTACACATGGTGGATATTAAATGCCCTGGAACCAACTATACTTGGACTAATAAGAGGAGGAAGCCACATAACAAGAAGGTGAAGTTAGACCATTTTTTGGTTTCAGAGGAGGCATTTGTAAAATGGAATATAAAATTTCAGATTTGGAGGGTCCAGTTTCAGATGACTTTCCCATTTTGTTGGAAGGAGGGATCAAGACAGTGCAGAATCACAAACCATTTAAATTTGAAAACTTTTGGTTACAAAAAGAGAAAATTTGAAAGAAAATTCCACAGTGGTGGGAAGAAGGTCACCCAACATATGGGACAACAATGTTTAGATTCCACAAATAGCTTCATTATGTCAAATATCAACTGAAACAATGGAGGTGAGCTAACAAGACAGACTTCCAGGTCCAAAGAGCTCCATTGGTGGCCAGATGGGATGAGGTTCAAAAACACTTTAGGGAAGGAACAATTACATAGCAGCTCAAAGAAGAGGATGATGCATTGCGTAAAGCGGTTGAGGACATTGACAACCAAGAGGAGACCTACTAGAAAAAGATAGCAAGAACCACTTGGTTATTAGAAGGTGATAAAAATACCAAATTTTTTCATCGTACTGCTTATGCTAGGAGACAGATGAACAACATGGAAGCTCTTCAAGATGATAATGAACACTCCTTCGATAGAATTCCAGGTATGCATTTCTATTCAATGGATTATTTTTCTAAACTATTTAAGGAAAGTATGGTGCAATATGAAGAGGCTCAAAAAGAAGTTATTGTTGTCATACTCTCTGTTATCTCTGAAGAAGAAAATAAGGTCCTACTTAAACCCATTGATAGAGAGGAACTGAAGAATGTAGTCTTTGGAATGAGCACCGAAAAAACACTAGGTCCTTATGGCATTCCAATTGAGTTTTTTTAGGCCTTCTGGGATAACTTGGAGGAGGATGTAATGGTTGTTATAGAGGAGTCCAAAGGTAGTAAAATAATGCTTAAATCATTAAATCATACTTTCATTACCTTAATTCCAAAATGGAAGGAGGGTGTACATATTTTAGATTATAGACCTATTGCCTTATGCAATGCCATATATAAAATAATCACAAAGGTAATGGCTAAGAGGCTAAAATCTCTTCTACATAGAATTATCTCCTCAAAGCAAGGGGGTTTTGTAGAGGGTAGGCAAATCTTGGATGGTGTGGTTCTAGCTCAGGAGGTAATCCATTCAATGCAAACATTTGGTAATAGAGGAATGTTCATAAAATTAGATATGTCAAAGGCTTATGATAGAGTGGAGTGGAGCTTCTTGTCAAAGATGATGGCAGCCTTTGGTTTCTCTCAGTATTGGATAGAATGGGTCATGAGTTGTTTTTCTACTCTGACATACTTAGTGTTAATCAAGGGTCTCCCCTCAAAACCGTTTGGAGCTACTCGAGGCCTTTGTCAAGGAGATCCTTGTTCTCCCTATATTTTTCTCATATTGGCTGAAGGATTGGGTAGACTCGTCTTGAGGAGAAGACAACAAGGTTTGCTAACAAGTATCAAGGTGGGTGAGGAAGTTTTGACTCACCTACAGTTTATGGATGACACGGGATTGGTGGGAGTGGCCAACTTCAGGGAATCAAGAATGATTAGAGATACACTTAATGTCTACCTTAGGGCTACAAACCAAGTCATCAATGACAAAAAATCCAAAGTGGTCTTTTTCAATCTTGATCAAAGGCTTCAAGAAAGAATTTTAGAGATCTTGGGATTCACAAGGACTTATCTCCTAGTGGTATACTTGGGAGTCCCTTTGCATTTTAAAAAACTAAAAATAGATATTTGGAGGAATAATTTGGACTGTATCAAGGATATAATTAATCATTGGTCTCACAAATGGTTAAGCTATGGGGGTAGATTAACTTTTTTATAGTCATTCATTCAGACCATGCCAATTTATAAATTTTCTATCCTTGTTGCCCCACATACCATATGGAAAGAGTTGGACAATATGGTTAGAAAATTTTTATGGGAAGGAGTAAAATGAGAGAGGAAATGGGCCTTAGTAGGTTGGGAGAAAGTAAGCCAGCCCAAGGTAAAAGGAGTTTTGGGACTGAGAAGATCAAAGTTAAATAATAAAGCTTTGGCTGGAAAGCTTTACTTGGAGGTGGATTTCCTAACCAACTTCTTTATTCAGTAGAATATTAACTAGTAAATATTTGGGATAGGTAAACCCAAATGAGGTGGGTCATTTCCCTTTGGATGGCAATGGATCCTTAGTGTGGCAGGATCTCAGATAGTAAAATATGGATTATTTTGGAAAGTGGGGAGAGAGGAGAAGGCACGATTTTGGACAGATTCATGGGATCAATACCCACCTATCATTGTTGAATTTCTTGAACTACAACCAATAAAAACAACCATATAAACTAGGGGGTGGGTCCAAATTGAAAGTTATTTCAACACTAGTCAGTTGGGGGATTATAAGTTTAAGAAGTTTAAGAAGTTGGATGAGTGGCCAATTTCAATCCCTTTGGATTTGACACCCATCATGACTAAAATCTTGGCAGAAAGATTTCTCACATGTGGAGATGAGGAGGATGAATTAGCTTGGGGCTATGGGAGCCTTGGTGTCTACACAGTGAAGGATGAATATGATAAGATCCTTCCAGAGCCTCCTCCTCATACATATCAGTTTGAGGATTGGAGAAATATTTGGTAGTCCAAGGGTTAGCCGAAAGTAAACTTTTTTTCCTGGCAGTTCATGCATAATGGAATTGTTACTTTTGATAATATCATATGTAGGGGAATCATTGGTCTATCTCAATGTATTTTATGCTACAAGAGTTAGGAAACAATTGATCACTTGATGTTTGAGTGTCCATTCACACGCCAGATTTGGGAGAGTTGGTTTTTATATTATAAAATTTAAGTTAATGGTGATTTGAATTGGATTAATATTTGGGAAATATGGAAGAGGGGTAGATTTAAATCTAAAGCTCTTTGTATTGGTTGGGAGCTTGGATTAAACTTCATTTGGTGGCAAGTGTGGTTGGAGAGAAATGCCAAAATTTTTAGAGAAACTTGTTCTTCTTTAGATGGAGTTTGGGAGGTCATTTGGAGCAAAGTCACAGAAATTGTGGTAGTCTATGCTAAAGATGAAACTCATGTTGTTATTGGGGAAATGGAGAAGGAAGTTGAAGTGCAAGAGGGACATGACAGAGCTAGTTGGAAATGACCCCTAGAAGGTTGGATTAAAATTAATATTGATGGAGTCGCAAAAGGTAATTCGGGTAGATCTGGAATTGGAGTGGTTTACTAGAATCATGTTGGAACAGTGCTCTATTGGGAACTACAAGGCTTTGGAAGAGCCACAAAGAATGAATAAAAAGCCTTAGCTATCAAATATGCTTCTATTGTGGCAGTAAAACAAAGTCATAGGAGGATAATCCTAGAATCATATTCTCAAATAATGGTTGGAGCTCTAGATTGCATGAGGAACTTTGCTTTGAAAACATGGAGGTTGAGGATTCTTGTCACTCAAATTAATGAATTATAGAGGGAATTAGATGATGTGATTCCAGTTTATGTGAGTAGAGATCTAAATAAAATGGCAGACTTCCTAGCTAAGATGGGTATTGAGAAGGAGGTAGGGGTTCAGTGGCACAGTGACATGGCTATTGAGGATGAGATGATTAGGCAGATTGGTGAGCAAATCTAGTGCTTAGCTAATTTGGATAACCATTCTAGAAATATTGTTTAGGATATTTGTGCTTCAATGTAGATCTTCTTTTATATTTGTAAACATGTGAATAACCATTGTAGAAATATGATTTAAGAGATTTTGCTCCAATGCAAATCTTCTTTTACTGTTGTAAACATGTGTTCTCTTTGGCTAAGGTTGGGAAAAGTCTCATCCCAACTTGTAAATGAACTTTGTTTTAATACAAGTTTTTTCAAATTATTTTTCAAAAAAAACATGGGGACCCTATCTTATTAATATCATGTAATGTTGTCATGTGTATGTGGTATTTGAGGTGCCTAGACAA
This sequence comes from Wollemia nobilis, assembly GCA_028583015.1. NCBI lineage: Eukaryota > Viridiplantae > Streptophyta > Pinopsida > Araucariales > Araucariaceae > Wollemia > Wollemia nobilis. The sequence goes on from JAQPPZ010016895.1 coordinate 16,933,958, forward strand.
GTGGAGCCCCCACTTGCATGTGGATGGGAACCCTTGAGCATTAGGGTTAGGATTAGCTTGAATATTTAAAAATACCAAATGAACAAGAGGAGGCATATTTGAAATTTCATTGTATTGAAGCTCTACTTCTAAGGAGCTTTCCCCCTCAAAGAGACCTGAGATTCTTGAATGTATTTCTATTCCTTTGCAATATAATTTGTTGCATTTCCATTCCATTGCAATATTGTTAATTTCTAGCTTATTTTTCTATTATTATTGCAAAATTGTGTGGTTGTGTTTTTAGTTTATTGCCAGGTTCCTAACAAGTGGTGTCAGAGCACTTTTTAGGGCCACATCCTACTATAGTGCAAACAGTTCATGTTCTACCATTTCAATTGCTAGGTATAAATTTTCCATATTCTCATTTTTTTGCATGTTTCTTTACTAAAAAAATTCCTTTTTGCATTAGTTTATTATGTTAGAAACCTTGTGCTGGGGGTTTAAAATATCATAGAGGAATTGTCATTATTGGCTAAGCTAGATTACCCATAAAGCGTCTAGTGAAGTGAGGAGATATTAAGCTCCAATACCCAAGCCTCAAATAACACCCATATACGAAATTGAGCTCCCACGTATCTTCGAGTATATTGAGAGACCCCCTGGGGTTAGAAGAAACCTTTAGCCTTGGGAAGATTTTTGGTCATGTATTTTCCATAGTGAATCGAATGCAACATCCAATAAGATCACCCTCTTGTACTGTCAAAGATGTGGGTAGTGTGCTCAAGGGTATGCATGGAACCCTCCTTGAGTAGTGGCCTAAAATATTGGTTTGAGCACTATCGTTCGTCATTGTGGTATAACAAAGGGATATGGGTAGTGTTGTTCTAAAAAATGACCTATGGAAAGATTGTGTACCCAAAGACTTTAACCAACATTGAATGACCTTCAAGCTATGAGGCTTTGAGGTCAATATTTGGAGTAGGTCAGTTCCTATGGAGTTCTAGTTGACTGAACTTGAAATAAAAAGGGGGTGTGAAAAGGGTGTTGAAAGAAACAAATAGAATCAAAGCTAGAACTTATAAAGGGTACAAATTAAGCCACATCAAAGTACATGCAGTCTAAAAGCTTTGACCATTGAGAAATTTGTTATTTCAGTTAACAGACCAACTATTTTTTCTTCAATCAAAACACATTACCATTTATTATATCTATTTTGAATACAAATTCTAGAACTAGAGAATGAATACACAAATATCCAGATAGTAGAATAGTAGCATAATCATTCAATAAGTTATACAAAAATAAGTAAACATTCATACATACATGTTTTGTGTAAAAAGAATCAACTAGAGGTTAAACACTGATTCACTTGTATTTCTTTAGAAGAAAAAACTTTTAAATGTAATTCATAAAAGCATAAGAGTTTGATGTTTTTTTCTAGAGGTTGCAACCTCTATTTATAGATTTTTACAATTGGATCTTTAAAATTTAAAATTTAAAATTTGAAATCAAAAGCTATTACAAAGAAGTTAGTGGGTTGAGCTTCGATCTAGATCATCCCTTATTCTTGAAGCAATTATCCGTTGTAGATTTGTAACAAATTTTGTTAGCCAAATATTTCTTGGTTGCACGGTCATGACTCCTTTCTATCTTCAACGCTTATCCACTTGATTGACCGTGGCATGGAGACATGTCACATGATCATGATTCTTTTCTTACTTCAACACTTCTTGGCTTGATCGATTGTGGCATGGAGACATATTATGCGATCATGACTCTTTTCTTCCTTCTGCGCTTCTCAACTTGATCAACTATGACTATTTTTTTGTTCTTCAACGCTTCTCTGCTCGATCAATCATGGCATGGAGACATGTCCCACATCCATGACTATTTTTCTCCTTCAACACTTCTCTTCTTGATCGACTGCGACATGGAGACATGTCGTACAACCGTGACTCTTTTCTTCCTTTAATACTTCTTAGCTTGATCAACCACAGCATGGAGACATGTCACATGGTCATGACTCTTTTCATAATTACACCTATTTTGACTATTATGACCATAGTTACCACAGTTTCATGATATTTTATCATGGTGCCACAATTATTCCCTATAATTAGGCAAATTTTTGAAAAATCTACCTTATTTCTCCTGATGTAGCCATGTTGGCCTACATGTAGTACATGCACCTTGGCTTAGTGTTACCCTATTTTTGACATATGTTTCACCTCTAAACCCTAACCACATATTTGAGCATACTTTAGAGACTACATCTAAGTATTTTAAACGTAGCAATAGAGGAAGATAGTAACCAGTTGTGAGACAAAGAGTACAAGGGCAATCATCAAGAAAGTCATCAAGTTAGTTGTCAACAGTAATTAAGGCAAAGTTGGTAGGGCAGAGAAGAAACTCAATTATTTTTAGGGGAAGAAAGCTTGATAAGAAAATTAGACAAGATGTGAAGACAAGATAAAAAAATTAAAAAATATATAGAGCAAACCATTATCTGTGCTAGTCTGAGTATAAAAAGTACCCAATCTTTAGAGCAAGTCGTTATCAGTCAAAAGAAAAAAAAAATGTTTGTAGAGCAAGTTGTTATCAGTATTTAAAAATAAATAAATAATGTGCACAGTAGCAACTTGCAGTTTGGTAGTAGTCTGTAGAGTAGCATTTGCATTTTGATAGTCGTGCCGAAATACCTAGTCTATAATTTGGTAGCAATTCATTTTTTAAAAAAATTGTAGTTTGGTAATAGTTTAAAAAAAATCCCATAGTTTGGAAGCATTCCAAAAGTGGTAATTTGTTATAAAAAATAGAGAGAGAAGTCTATAGTTTGGTCATAGTAAAAAAAAAACAATCTGCAAATTGAAGGTAATTAATTTTAAAAAAATTTGAGTCCCACAGCTTCAGTAGAGCAGATGGTTACAAGTATAGAAAACAACCAGTTTGCGGTTGATAACAGTTTTTCAAACAAAAAAAATGAAAGGTAGAAAATATCATTTTGATACCTATTCCATTTTGATGGTCTTATCAAATTGATCATTTTGATATATAGCACCCAAACACTTTTTCTGGACCATTATCGATATTAGTAACCACCCGAGAACAACACTTTCTATTTTTAGTAGTTTCAACTTCACAAGTAGATGACTAGAGGAACTAGACGACACCAAAAGGATATAGAACAAAACACAAACACCCTTCTAAAGAAAATGCATACTATAATTTCTAATCTTACCAGTGACTTAAAATAGTTAAGGGACGAAGTATCACTTTTGACAGATGAACACGAGATCCAAAGCTTTATTTAAAGAAAAATTCCTAGAGGTTGAGGAAAACTTTAGGGATGGCCCAAAGGTGGTTGAGCATCTTAACATTGACAAAATAGGTAGTAATATCGACAATAAAGAGAAAGGAATTCATAAGGAAAAGGAAGGCTATCATTCTCTTTTTGATAAAAATATCCCATTTAAAATGCCTAAATTAGACTTTCCTAATTTCAATGACAAGGACGTTGATGGGTAGTTATGTAGAGTAGATCAGTTCTTCAAACTTCATGTCCCTAGATATTTTTGGGTCGTTATGACATCTTTCAACTTTAAATATAAAGCTTTATGATGGTATCATTGGTTACAAAACACAACTCACGACCCTTCTTGGAAATATTTTGAGCCACAATTACTCACTCATTTTAGCCCCGGTGAGTATAAGGACTTTACTAGAGCATTGACCAAAATAAAACAAACCTCTACGGTTTGTGACTATTAGACCCAATTTGAGAAACTGGCTGATAGGACAAGGGGTTTGAATGAAGGTTTTTTTCATAATTGTTTTATCAATGGGTTAAAATATGATATTAAGGCAAAAGTCAAAATGTTCAAACCACAATCTATGATGCAAGTCATAGGATTGGCTCAGCTGGCCAAGGAAATTTTTTTGACCCAATGAAAATCATCAAAATTTCCATAGGCCAAACCCATATTTCCCTCCAAGTTCACCCTGAATACTAGCAATAGATCTTTCCAAATCAGATTATCAACTACAAAGGAGATGGATGCCCAACAAGCACAAGGCTTATGTTATAATTATAATGAGAAATATTCTCCAAGTATAAATGCATCCAAAGGAAGTTGTTTTTGTTGGATGTGGATGAATCCATAGGAAATGATATACTTGATGATAAAGTGGAACCTCCAATGGAAGTGCCTCAAGATGCAAATGAAACAGAAGAAGTGCCTCATTGCTCTGTGACTATTTTACGAGGAAAATGTATGTTTCCCCTATTGCAAGCCATTTTAAATTCTTAAAGACATATGAGTGGGTAAGTAGCAGCTGTAAAGTTGAGCGCTCGCTCAATTCATTAAGGTTTTGAAACTCATTTATGATGTCATTATCAATGAGTGCATTATATTATCCTATATAACTTTATTATCTGTTATTTGGTTCATTAGAAAGTGTTTATTTACAGTACTTATGAAACTTTAATATATATTGTTTGTACACCATAGAATAATTTATATTGAAATAAACTCCATAGGGATAGAGTAACTTCTTTCCTACAGGGTCACTTTCATAACAAGAACATTGTGATATTTCCTAACTTGTGTTGTTATAATCCTAAGTTAGTTTTTGTTAATGTTATTTAAAATTAGTTTTCTGAAACTCCATTGAGATTGCCCACTTGTTTTACAATGTTACACCCATTAAAATATTGTGTATATATATATATATATATAGGGTTTAATGAATCATTTTCGGATTGGCGGATTGGAGGATAATAAATATTTTAATTGAAAGTTTATTAGTGTTTGTGTGTTAGGGGTAGTTGTTACATCCTTAATGTTATGAGCATATGTTTAGACGTCGGTAGTGACGTCGTTGAAACTTGGTTTTGGGATACTTTTGATACGTCCTTCTGGGCATTATACCAATTAATTTATCACCTTTATTTAAGCTTTGTTAATATTTTATAAAATTTAAATTGATTTTTATACCACTGCTATGAGGATTAACTTGTAAAACGCTCTCAATTTTACCTAGAATTCAAGGGGACTCCTTTGGATCCATGTTCTTTTTGTTGGATCGTGAGAGAACATTGTTGGTCTGATTAGTAAAGTGAAACATGGTGTTTTTATTATCCTTGCTAAAATACTGCGAGCACTTTAAGTTCAGTTGAAAGTATTACTCATTACCTATATATATATATTATTGCTTTCATTAGTAGAGTGTTTCGAATATAAATTTATAGAAATCATATATTCTTATCTTAAAATACATTATTTTAATAATTTTATTTTAAAATATTACTTTACCTTGTAGTGTTGTTGGATTCGAATAAAACACTTGTTGGTTATAGAAAGTATAACATATTATGTCATAATATGATCTTATTAACAACCTTGGTATTTCGTTGAAAATACAACTTTAAGATAGACCATCTTTTGATTTATTTATTACTTTAGACCTTTAGTATGTGTATTTTAAATAGTGACATTTTATTTTATTCATTTGAAAAAAAATATTTTGTTCTGACTTATCTGTTTATTTAAAACAAACATATTTCACTTTACTTATTCTTTACTTAATTTTGACTTATTAATTTAAAGGAGTTTGTATGAATTGAGTAATGATGTGACCTTTTAGATAACACCTTCTATAAATTTAGTCTCTATTTTAATACACTGAATTAGATAGTTTTTATATATGTGATTATGTAATGATTTATTTATTGAAATAGTTAGTTCTCCATATTACTTCAAGTGAATGAGTTACCTATACTAATCCTTTAATAAGTTTCTTTTAAAAGTATTTTTAAAACCTGAAAAGACAAACCCTTTTATCTTGTCTTATTACATGGATAAATATATTATTGCTCTTTCCTAGAAAGTAGAAACTATTTTAGAAACTAGAATTTTAATTGACCCTCGAGGTTTTAGTTCAAATTAATGATTACAAAGAATAGCAAAAGTTTATAGCAGTTTAAATAGTAATTTTTATGTGTTAAGTTATTGATGTTATACATTACAAATGATGATTTATTCTATCAAAAAGAATATAATTTTATATTGTGGTGGCATAATTATTAAAATCAATTGGAAGAAAGGAAAATGGCGAGGCATAGAAATCCTCTTAAACTCCAAAACCCTAGAATTCATCAAGGGGTTGAACCATTCATTAAAACTTTGACCATCGAGGAGGATGAAAATTTAAAAGAGAATTTAAAAGATAAAAAAGAAGTGTGTTATTACATTCTCCTTGTATTATTATATTTTCTTGTGAATTTGGTATGTAGCTTTTATGGATTTTAATTAATTAAATTGTATGATTGCTTAAGCCTAGAAAATGCTGATATTTGAATAAGTTGGGTATATTTCAGCCTAAAGTCTAGTTTTTCAAAATGGTGAACTTTCTTTTATGTTGTAAGAGATATTAGGGTTATAGATATTTATATCGTTTAACCCAAATAATTTTCCTAAAGAGAATATTTTGATCTAAGTTACATTCATCATGGAGGATGAATAGCCTTTAAACCCTTTTCTTATGATGGATGAACCTAATACACCAGATATCGATGATTGTAGGAAGGGAAATCACTATGATTCATAAAATAACCAAAACTAGTGATTGTAGGAAGGGCAATCACTGAGACTTATAAAATATCCAACACCGGTGGTTGCAGGAAGGGCAATCACTGTGATTCAAGAATGGCCACTTTTTGGCAAACCAGCCCGGGATGAGAGATCCTTTTGCCAAGAACAAATGACGAGGGGTAGTATGGGATGTCACCTCTAGGTCATTGTGCGAGTAGTACAGTGATGAATATTTTGCTCATCGTGCGATTGGGAGAAACCTAACAAGATACCAACACTAGCTTCTTTTACTCTTGTGGTTATAGCCCAATTTTTGTCATCCAACCACAAACTTTAGTAGAAAATGAAACCCAAGGGGACTTACAACTTGTTTTGTCTAAACATGATGCAATTTTTGCAAAACCAACAAAATTACCTCCACATAGTTCCCATGAAAATTATTCCTAGAATGGGGAATTGTTAAGCTATCAAGGTCGCATTGTGATCTCCAAAACTTCATTGCTCTATGATGATATTATGATGGAAATGCATGCTTCCCCTACTACAGACCATTATGAATTCTTGAAGATATATGAGTAGGTAAAACGATCTTTCTATTGGGCAGGAATGAGAAAGGACATTCAAAATTTTGTGACTGAATGTGATATTTGCCAACAAATGAAAAATGAAATGGTTTGTACTCGAGGCTCTCTCCAACTATTACCAATTCCATACGCTCTTTGGACTGATATCTCCATGGATTTTATTGAAGGACTTCCTAAGTTAAGGGGAAAATCTATTATTTTTGTTGTGGTGGACCATCTCTCGAAGTATACTCACTTATGTTCCCTCACCCATCCTTACCAAGCCTCCACCATTACCTAAATATTCATGGACTCCATTTTCAAACTCCATGGTATGTCCAAATCCATTGTGTCTGATTATGATCCCACCTTTACCAATCAATTTTGGCAAGAACTGTTTAAATTACAGGGGATGCAACTGCAAATGAGCTTAGCCTACCATCCATAAATGGATGGGCAAACCAAAACTATTAACAAGTGCTTGGAAACCTATCTTCGTTGTTTTTCTTTCGAGACCCAACCTAGTGGGTTAAGTGGCTACCTTTGGTCGAATGGTGGTACAACACTTCTTTCCACAAGCCTTCCAAAATGACTCCTTTTGAGGCTATGTATGGCTACCTAACTCCATCACTCTCTTCATATGTTTATGATAATTCCAAAGTTTAAGCAATGAACGCAACTCTTTAGAAGCATACACTACTTTTACACTAGTTGAAGGACAACTTGGTACTAGCTCAAAACTAGATGCATCAATAGACTGACCAACATCGCTTTGAGCACAATTTCAATATCGATGATAAGGTCTTTCTTCGACTCTAGCCTTATAAACAATCTTTGATCCAACTTCGAGCACATCATAAATTAGCAACTCATTTTTATGGACCCTATCAAATCTTGCAGTTATTGGACAAGTGGCTTATAAGCTTACATTACCACCTTCTTCCAAGATTCATCCAGTCTTTTATGTCTCTTATCTCAAGAAGGTACTCGACAATCACATTTAAGTCCAATCAACACTTCCCGAGCTGGATACTGAGGGCTCTATCATTTCGGAACCTAATAGCATTTTGGACTAACGAACCCACACCCTTTGTGATCACACCATCACTGAATCCTTGGTCCAATGGTGTGGTTTACACTCCAAAGGTGCAACGTGGAAGCCTCTCCAACAACTACGATAACAGTTTTCTCATCTTTAGCTTTGAGGACAAAGCTTTTTAAAGGGGAATGGCATATTAGGACCTCATCCTAACCTTACAATGTAATTACTCCTTTCCTAACATGGGGATCCTATCTTATTAATATCATGTAATATTATCATGTGTATGTGGTATTTGAGGTGCCTAGACAAGTGCAGCCCTCGCTTGCATGTGGATGAGAACCCTTGAGAATTAGGGTTAGGGTTAGCTTGAACATTTAAAAATACTAATGGAAAAAGAGTAGGCATCTTTGAAATTTCATTGTATTGAAGCTCTGCTTCTAAGGAGGTTGCCCCCTCAAAGAGGCATGCAATTTTTGAATGTATTTATGTTCCTTTATAATATAATCTATTGCATTCCCATTCCATTGCAATATTGTTAATTTCTAGTTTGTTTGTGTTTTCATTTTATTGTCAGGTTCCTAGCACATATTTGTAAAGCAAGGGATGAAGGACATGCAACTTCTAACCAAGGACATGCAACCACCAATCAAGCAGTTCTAGGATTGGGTTGCCAACTAAACATGCAACTAAGTTAGAAAACCAAGTTGGTGAGGTAAGATCCGATATTAATGGACAGTGATAAGGAGTTAAGAGTCAAGACTCTCAGGGGACTGCAAGTGCTATTGTGGTAGCGCTAGTGTCAAGTGACCGTTGGAAGTCGAAACAAGTGAGAATGACAAAATTTGAAATATTTTATAAAATTGTTGTCAAGCAAAAGCTCTATTGGTGCTCGCTCCTCCAACGTTATCGCTTTTGCAAAAGCATTTGTCAGTTGTTCTCTCATAGTTAGAGACATTGATCATTATATGAGTATAGGCTTCTAAAAAGCTCTTTTCAAGCCCTTTCTAATAAAAGTATTTGTTCATATATTTGTGAAGACTTGCAATGAATATCAATACCCTAAAGATGTTGTTACGTGATTCTCAATTACTAAAAGATGACAACTACCTGACATTATCATTTTTAGAGCAATAAATACTCCAAATTTAAACATGAGAAAGGTTGTTTTAATTTGACTAATTAAAAGACCAATTAATAAAGAAAATAATAACATAAATAATTAATCCTATACAAAATTGGGTGTCTACACTTACTACTAGTCCACTTCAACCAAGCTCCTTTTTCTCATAAAACATGCTTCTTTTTTTTCATATTTCAATTTTTATAATCTCTTTCAACCAAAACCTTCATTAATGAACTTGAAGAAGAGATTCCACCCATATAATTGCTGACCTACAATGATGTCTTTCTCTTTAAACCTGAATCAAAAGTATGCTCAAATTTTCTTTGCAATCCCCATCGCTTACCTCCCATCTCAAATACCTTTATCAATTGAATTGCCATGTTAGTTGGAGAAGTCCAAGACCATTTTGTCTTCCCATGTGATTTTTAAGGCACTTATTTGTATAAGATAAACATCCTAATTAGGATTGATTACCTGTCCGAGAAAAGTTGGACGGTATTTGAAATCAGCTTATGGGCCCATTGGAATTTGAACATCACCCTTCGTATCACGCATTGATCTCGGACAAGGACCAGCTGGCCCCAGGCAGAACGAACATTCCGGAAACGATAGCAATTGTTCTCAAGGTTTCTCTTTATCTTTTCATTGACACGCGGAATGACGGAAAATAAAAAACAGAAAGTCGCGAACACTCTAGACCCCTCACCGAAAGCACATGGAACAAGAATATTTTCCCTCCAAGCAAAGAATTCTTTTGCATGAATCTTGTTTTCCAAGCTAAAAAAAATTGAAGCCCGGAGTTAAATGATTTAAAATTTATGATATAAGACGAGGAGTTTTCAAATTAAACAAACATCCAAAAAATTCAGCAGCTCAATCATGGATCCCAACCAATCTCATGACGTTTCAGGCCCTCAAACGCCTGGGGAGGAAAAGCAGAAAGAAGAAGTAGCGGCAATCGACAGCGAAGAAGTCGTCATTACGGCGGAAGTCGAAAAGCTGAGTCTGAGCGGCCAGCCGGAGGAAGAAAAGAAGGAAGAGGAGAAGACGGTAACGAACAAGCAGGTTAAGCCGGAGAGGCGCAGAATGACGGGCGATCGGACCATCGGAGTGGCCCTGGATAACTCCAACACGAGCAAGGCGGCCCTGAAATGGGCGATCGATAACCTCGTAGACCGCGGAGACCGCGTCGTGGTCGTCCATGTTCACAAGGACAAGTCCGATCCCCCGCAGAAAAAGCTTTGGGAAGACACCGGATCGCGTAAGTTAAATCTTCATTATTACAGAGATCTAAAAAAAATTAAGCTAAACTCGTTACGGGAGTTCTATTAATGGCTTCTCTGACTTTTATTTTTAAATGGACTGTAAATATTACATTTTGTTTTTGTGAATGTCACTCCTTTATTCCACCAAGAGAGTTCAGGGATTGTATTTTAAGCTAAATTTGTAACGGGAGGTCTATTAATGGCTTCTTCGACAATTTCTTTTCAAATTTTATATGAACTCTAAATCCTACAATTTCCTCGTGAACGACAGTCCTTATTCCACTGATCGAGTTCAGGGAACCTAGAGTTCTAAAATTTTAGTGTAGTTTAAGCTAGATTTGTCACTGGAGGTCTTGCTAATGGCTTCTATGACTTTTTCTTTCTAAATTTTATGTGAAATGTAAATCCTGTAATTGTTTTGTGGATGGCAGCCCTTATTCCGCTGAGCGAGTTCAGGGAACCTAGTTTGGCGAAACAGTACGGCGTGACGCCGGATCCGGAAGTTCTTAGCATGCTGGACACTGTCTCAAAGCAAAAGGAGGTTAGTTCACTTTCCATCGCAACCTAATATAAATAAACAATTACAACAAAGCTCAAAAATGGAGCCGGAATCTGGTTTTGAGAGGGTTTGGTTACTAATTTTTAATAATTTTAGTGTAAAGTTTATGAATATAAATATATATTTGCATGATTATGCTATTTTTGTTCTTGAAGTTGCACACTATACCATTTTTTTAGGGTTCTGGTTTCTAAATGAACGGTCTGATCTGTGGAGTTGAATCTTTCATCAGTTGATAAGTTGCTGCTCATTTCAATTTAATACATCAATTTTAAATCAAAATATTAGAACAGGGCTCCGAAAATGGATCCAAAATCTGATTTTGAAAGGAGCTCCTTTGCAATCTTTTAAAGCTTTTTAATGTTGACAATAAATGATAGTTGATATTTTATGACTGTATGTATATGTTCTTGAACTTGCATGATTTACATTCTCTTTAAGGTTTTGATTTTGAAATGGATTTTATGATTTTGCAATCTTTTAAAGTTATTTAATTTTGATAATAAATGATAGTTGATATTTTATGACTGTATATATATGTTCTTGAACTTGCATGATTTACATTCTCTTTAGGGTTTTGATTTTGAAATGGATTTTATGATTTTGCAATCTTTTAAAGCTATTTAATTTTGATAATAAATGATAGTTGATATTTTATGACTGTATGTATATGTTCTTGAACTTGCATGATTTACATTCTCTTTAGGGTTTTGATTTTGAAATGGATTTTATGATCTGTGGAGGTTCGCAATTTAAAATAGTAGTTTTAAATCAAAATATGTAAATGGAACCAAAATCTGATTTTGAAAGGACCTTCTCAGTGATCTTTTCAAGTTAATCAATTCGATTCATAAAAATTGCAGTTGATAGTTTGCGACTGTAAATATATCTGTACTCGTACAATTTCTGTTCTGGAATCTGCGCGCTTTACAATTCTTTTAGGGTTCTGATTTCTAAATGAACTGTTTAGTCGGTGAGAATTTTCCGCCGACCAATTTGACCTAAAATATTCAAAAATCACATGTGTTGCAGGCAAGGGTTGTGGTGAAAATTTACTGGGGTGATCCGAGGGAGAAGATCTGTGATGCCGTGGAGGATAATAAGCTCGACTGTCTTGTAGTTGGAAGCAGAGGCCTCGGATTAATCAAAAGGTAGGTCTTTAGGCACGGTAATTTATCCGACTTTTTTCCAGAACATTCTTTGTTCTGTTTTATTTTTAAACCCTGGTCTGCTATTTTTACTGCAGGGTTTTAATGGGAAGCGTCAGCAACTATGTGGTGGCCAACGCGACTTGCCCTGTGACGGTTGTGAAAGGAAGAGGGCAAAAGTTATTGAAGGCTTGAAGCGTTTCAAGGGTTTAGTTTCCTGTTAAAATAAGTGGTAGATTCTTTTTTAAACCACATAGCTATGGCTGTGTGTGTGATATCAGTACCGCGAGCTTGGTCCGCTTTTATAGGGAAAGTTCTATTATCTTTCATTTATTTTATTGTGTTTTACTTTTGGATTGTTACTACATGCATTGTAAACAGTAAAATGTAATTTGAGTGAATAGCCTGTGGGCTGTTGCGTTTTATTTTTGGGTGATTCGCGTTCCCAATACTTTTATAAGGTTTAGAATTAGGTTTTCTACGCCAAAAAAAAATAGTGAATAATGTAATAGAATAAAATAAAAATTGGCATGTAATTTGGAATTAATGGTGCTGTTTTGATAACAGAAAAGTTATATCTACCTCTGAGTGTTTGAGTGTTTTATTAGGCTGTGAAACGTCAGTTTCTTGTTGAGTCAGATTTCCTGCATTATCTTCTTCCGTATCCTGTTCGTTTTATATGCTCTAAAAATTAATAAAAAAAATCGAAGGATCAGCACGGCGTTACATGGCACACGATCTAGCAAAATTCGCTATGATGAAATATAAATAAATTATGGGTATATGGTCTAGTGGGTTTGGGCGTTTGAGAATTAAAAATTTCGACTTGAAATAGGAAGATCTAAATTTAAATGTTGTAAGTTTTTATCAGTCTCGGGAAGAGAAGTTCCTTCATTATATTTGACATTACTTACAAAAATGTTATCAATCAATTTATTATATACTATTTCACAACAAATGTGACATAGCACAATGTCAGTCCCGAATTACCGGAAGAGAGGTTTCCGGTCTTTATGCCTATGCAAATGTGTCATCAATTATATTTAACATAATTGTTATCAATCAATTTATTATATACTATTTTGCTACAAGTGTGACATAGCAATTAAGTGTTATCAATCGATTTATTATATACTATTTTGCTACAAGTGTGACATAGCAATTAAGTGTTATCAATCGATTTATTATATACTATTTTGCTACAAGTGTGACACCACAATGTTAGTTGAAAGAGTGTGAAGGTGCATTTGTCACTTCCGTACAATCACAAGCCTCTAAAATGCCATATAATCATAAAATATTTTATGGCTATGAGTGTTAAATAGCTCTCTAAATTTATGTAGTGTTAGCAACCCTGAACTTAAATTTTAAATTTTTAATTCGGTTCGATTTCTTAGAGAATAGAAGGTTCTTTTAACTTATATTAATAAAATATATTTATAATTGAATTATATATATAAGACAACCAAGATATCGGTTGTATAATGGATATTTTTTATCATTTATTAAATGTAAGCGAGAAATTTAAAATTTTTATGATTTATTTAAATGTACGTGAGAAATTTAAATTTTTTGATTGTTTGTTTCGTTTATTAAAAAAAAAAATTAAATATGTATGTGGACTAAAACTTCAAAAGTTTGTGTGAACTTTACTTTTGCTTTGCAAACATTAACTATTTGAGTTCATGAGCTCTTAAAATGGATAGATTATTACATATTTAGAGAACAAAGATATGCATATAGAGGAGAGTTTATAGAAAAAATCTAAATTAATTAAATAGATTTATTTTAAGAAAACTTTAAATAAAAAGCATACAATGATTTGTTTCTGGCCTAGCAGATTGTGCTTTCTTTGTTCTTCATTCATGGCTAATATATATGTAACTTCTTTTTAGAAGTTTATCAAATTTTAATGTAGGATAATTATATATAATTAAATTTGTTTTTTTTCTGATGAAGAACTTTTTTATATACAACATATCCGCAACATGTGAGGGGAGAGATTTGAACCATGTGAGGGGAGAGATTTGAACCTGGGCCTCTCGATAACTAGAGAGTTTTAACTACCCACTTCTCTCCAACTTCTCTACTTGATTTTATGTGTATTTTAGAAGTTATCAATTTTTAATGTAGGATAACTATCTATAATTAAATTGTAAAAATTATTATTTGTATAAAATTGATTTTGTGTATTTTATTGGTTTAAATTTTTATATCTTTTAGTCTAAGTTCTCTACTTTTAAAATGAATTAATTACTATAGTAATTAGGACATATAAGGGAAAAAAATAATGCCTGTAAGGGGAAAAATTTAATACTTGTAAGATAGATTAATGTGAAAGTAACATAGCATAACAAAGGGAGGTCGTCAATCCTCCAAAGGTAGGGCAATCCTCCAAGGGAGGTCCTTGGTTTGAATCTCCACCCTACTAGATGCACATTGGGTACCCAAAATCCAGTTGATAATGTTGGTGCGGTCAGGGCCGGGCGCGACTTCCGGGTTATTTTGACGATGTAGAACCCTTTGGTTGTGGTTTCTTAGACCAAGGCGGCCTTGCAAGGGGTTTTTCGTTAAATTAAAAAAAAATACAGCATAACAAAGAATTGATAAAGGTAAAAAATACATTAAAAATATTTTTATAATTTGAAACATAATTTTTAGATAGATTAGAATAAAAGGTTTTTAACATACTAAAAATAGGCTATGGTATAATGATTTTACAAAGAATTTTAGTTACTTAACACAAAATTTGACCATTTTGGTCTATTCTATTTGTTACGCCGAGAGGCGTTCCTACAATGGCAGACAAGGGGGTGGGAGGCAAAGAGGTCATACATGTCACGCCGTAAACAATTTTTTTATTTATTAAAAAAAGTCGACATTAACAAAAACATTTAAAATATTTAAACTAGCTTTGATATAAAGGATATATATCTAAAAACGTCGAGAGAGATCAATCTCGAGGCGCCTTTCTTGGAGATCACACCCCTAAGAAATGAGATAGGTGCCTCGAGATTGATAACTCTCAACGTTTTTAGATATATATCCTTTATATCTAAGCTACTCTATTTTACAATTTTTTTAAAGCGAAAAACCCCTTGCGGGGCCGCCTTGGTCCGAGAGACCACGAATAGGGGGTTCTACATCGTCAAAGTCACCCGGGAGTCGCACCCGACCGCACCAACATTATCAATTGGATTTTGGATACCCAATTTAGCTTTTTGGTAGGGTGGAGATTTGAACCTGGGACCTCCCTTGGAGGATTGCCCTCTCCTCTCCAACTCACCTACAACACCTGGGTTAAAACTAATTTATAGTGGAAAACACCCCTTTCGAGGTGCCACTTTCAACAAGTTGGGCATAGGAGGAATGGAGCCTTGTCGGCCTCTACTAGCACATAGGACATTCCTAACTATACCATATATCTGCATGATGGAGACAAGGGGAATGGAACTTGGGTCGACCTCTACCAACACCCAGGGCATTTACCACTGCACCACAACAAGCAGATGTCTATTTTACAAATTGGGCCATTAGCATCTTTGCTCAATTTTGATCTCTTTTATTTGTCTATTTTACAAATTGGGCCATAAGTTCTTTGCTCTCTAATTGATGTTCACTCCATATAGTCTTTTTAACGTTGATCAAAGTAGTTTTGAATTTTCTTTAACAAATGCCTTTATGTCTTTGTTATTATTGGGGCATTCATTCAAGTTACTATTTCATTTGTTCATCCACTTCTTTTCTTTCATCTATGTATTCTTGTTTAGATCTTTTATTGCAACCTTCAGCTATCTATTTGCATCCATCCATCTATTTCGACAAACCATAACAATTGCCTCTTTAGGGAAGGTACATGTTTCTATTACAAGAATCTCATATGAAACTAAATCTTTTATTTTGAATTTGTTTGTAATTAGATACTTCTAAATAAATTCTATTTGTCTCCATTTTAAGTATGATGTGTTACTAGCCCATACTTCACATCTACACAACACCACTAGTACCACTAATAGCCCATGTAAAACCCATATAGTTTTCTAATTCCATTTTTCAACCTCTACTTCTATTTTGTAATGCATAAAATACTCCCTATTCTCCCAAAAAAAATTTCCTTCTACAAGTTTTCAGCTAAGCTTATTTTTGTAATCTATCCCACGATATTTGTACTTTGCACTTCTTCTAAAAGAGGCCCTTCAAAGTAAAAATTTAATTGATTAATTTTCTCTTTGTTGAAGATCAAAATTTTGGTTTTTGTGATTGTTACTTAAATGCCTACCTCCTTGCAAAAGTGCCTTAGGGTATTTAACTACTCTCTCAGCACCACATTGTAATCAAAACAAGATTGTATGCATACAAAAGAAGCCTCATTATATGTTCTCTCAAATGAACACGTAAAACATATGCAAGAAGTGCTCCAAACTCTTCAAAAACACAAACTATATGTGAATATGGAGAAATACACATTTGACATGAGGTAATTCTAGTACCTTGGTGTTGATCCACATTTTTATATGCTTACCAACAAGTGGAACACACACATACTGCAGATGTTCCCTATTGAAAAGGAAAGATATTTCCTCCAAGGTTGAGGTAGGTTGGGTCTCAACAGTGTAGGTTTCACTCAAAGGGAGCTATGTTGGTGATCCACAAGTTTTTTTTGGGGGGGCTTTGTAACAACATTCAATACAAATTAGATTTGGGTTCATAAAGCATCCATAAATCTACACAAACTCAAAAATTTCTAGTAGCAAACTAAGTATAACATAAAGATAAATCCTACGCTAACACTAGATTAACCAGAAGGAGCAAAAAGTTCTAAAAAAGGATAAGGTTAGGAAGAAAGAACTTGATTTCCCTGAGATCACTACAACATGTAACAGAGAAAACTGAGCATGAAAATACCTCCAAGCAGCGAGTATTCACACAGTTGCAGAGAGGGACAATTGCAAAAAAAAGTAATTACAGTAACAGTATAAACACATAAACTATTATTACTCCAAGATATTCAACAACAATCTTTATTCATGAAAAGTTCTTTTAGATATTTGTAGTAGAGCTTCAAAGGAGCTCAGAAAAAAATGCCAAAAAAGAAAGCTAATCTAATGTTGCTATTAAATTTTTGAAATTTTACAAAAATTTTGGAACCCTTTACAAGTGAGTGGAAATTTATTTTATAAGCTAAGGAAAACAAAATTTCCTTCATTTTAAAAGTTCAAACTTCCATCAAAATAATAATTTAAAATTGAAGTATTTTTTCAAGTCTTCTCATGATTACAATGACATAAATGATTTTGGCTCATTAAATCATGCATTCCATGTGGAAAGGGAATATCCGAATATTTTTATAGTTGTTGGGTCCTCGCACGGTGGAAGATAAAAGTCGTGCCCAATCAAACAATTTTGTAAAAAAAAGTCTATGCATCTTTAATTTCAAATCAGCTTTCCAACATGTCTAGTTTGAGCTCAATCGGAGTTTTGGATAAAAATTTATGGTCTTCGGAAGATTACCTATCAAAAAGCAAATAAAACGAAAGTCAATTTGTAAGAGAAAATATCATTTAATAAATTACTTCTATTTTCAAATAGTCTTTGAACAGGATTTTGGAATTTCGAGATTTCGAGGTATTTTTAGGACTTCAAAAATATCATTTAATAAATTATTGTTGGTTTCAAATAATCTTTGAATAGGATTTTGAAATTTCAATATTTTGAGGTTTTAGGATTTGGTAAAAATGCATCTCGCCAAAAACTTCAAAATTTCAAAATTTTGAAGAAGGAACTTGTCCAAGACTAAAGAAGACTCGAAACATGCCCAACCATTAGACATGTTTTTTTTCTTTGTTTTTTTTTCATGAACATAAAATTGAAACCTAAAAATCTATAAAATCTAGATCCCACTGAAAACACCGAAAACAAAAAAAAACTTGAAATTTTATAAACATGAGCTCACTAATTTTCATAGCCTTAAAGGTCCACAAAAAAAATTATATAAAATTAACTCCAACACGCAAGAAAAAGGGGGCCCTGTTTAGAGTGCAAAATAGGGATGTGTTGTCCAGGGACAACAAATGCTCAAACAAATAAAAAACAAATAATATTTGTTAAAATTTGTTGTTAAGAGGTCAAAAATTGAATCGATCGGTACTTCATTAAGATTTTTCCATCACTTAACAACAACAAACTTAAACTATTTCATGAAAATACTGAGTACACACATTTGCATTGTCACACCTAGTACAATGGAGTTAACCCAATATAGATCCACAGTGTGTGTGTGTTTGTGAAATGAATTACTTTCCTCATCAGACTACACAACATGATGCAAATAAACAAGCCATAAACCTCCTCATCACCTAGTTGGGATGTATTATTATCATTATTTAGTTATTTATTACTTTTTTTTGAAGATAGGGGCAGAAGGCATGGAATGGCATGGACATTGCTCCATTGCCAGTTGGGCATACATAACCCTAATAGATTTATCTTTGGTCCCATCCAAGGTCTTGCTCTACTACTAGTCGAGCATCCATAGCCCCAGTAGGGATTACCTGGATCACCTTCTTGAAGAATTTTTTTTTTGATAATTTTGCTTTTGATATTCTATTCTCTCATTTTTTGTTTTTTTAATGCAATTTATTATTGGATAATGAAGTGCAGTCAAAGGTTAGGAACCAATCCATAGTGAATATTTGATGAGGTGGAATTAGGAAAAAAGAGAAATCAGACCAGTTCTTATCATGCATGTGTACTTTTGAGGAAGACCTTTAAATGTAAGCATGCAATAGTGAATCCATACCAAGTTAAGAACTCATATTTTCAACTGATAATTAAGAAACATTAACCCAGTCTAATCAAGAAATTTTGTCAAGCAAAACTAAAACTAATTCTAAACAGTTATAAAGAAAATAAAAAATAGGTTCAAGCTTTAACACTACCTTTATGAGGATAGTAATCAGTTATTATGAGAATATATCGATGTTCGGATGAAGAGTATGGGTTGATCATTCCAATGAAATTTAAACCCCATTGCATGAATGGACATCTCTGAATAATAAGTTGCAAAGTAATTTCTACATTTCTTTCTCTTTTTGTAGCACGTTGGCAGATGTGACAATTTTTGACATGCAGTTGGGCATATTTAAAAACATGAGGCCAGTAATAACCGGCTCTCATAATCTAATGGGTTGTTGAAAATCTTGAACAATAACAAGTACCATAATTTCCATGAAAATTAGACAAGACTTTAGCAACCTCTTACTTGCCCAGACATCTCAAATAAATTTCTTCATGGTTCTTCCTAAACAAACTCCATATTTTATCATGTAGTTTACGCACTTAGAATGAAGAGTAGCAATTTGACTCAAATTCATACTATCACGGTAGTTGTTATTAAATAGATAATAAATCACATCAGCATACCACTAATCATTACTTATCTCTTCAACCATATATTGTTGACAAGAAATCAAAGGGTCAATTCCAGCAAGAGTTTCATTCATTCCTTGGGCTTTAACAATATTCATGGCCCATATTTCTAAATCAAATTCTTGTAGTATCGAGGCCCACTTTCCTCTACATTCACCAGGTTCATTTTGAGTTAACATAACCTTCACAGTAGGATATAGAACTATAACATAGACTCTTCTATGGATAATGTAGTGTCTGAATTTCTTGATAACCCGTGTTAAGGCAAACACATGCTTGTCAAGTGTCAAATATTTTAATTTAGCTCCCCTAAATGGAGAACTCACAAAAGCAATAGGTCTTTCATCTCTATCTCCTTTATTTGAGTTAGTACCCCAATGAATGAGTGTTCTAATGCAAAAGAGTAAATGTAGAAGTGTTGGTTGTAATTAGGGCGAATCAAAATAGGGGTAGTAGAAATAGCAGATTTTATTTTACTAAAGCATCCTTTGCTTATGTATTCCACACTACCTTTGCATTCTTTTTTAATAAAACATTAAGAGGTTGCACAATCTCAACAAAGCCAATAATAAACCTCCTTACAAAATTAATCTTTCCAAAAAAATATTTTAATTCCATATGACTTCCAAGTAGAGGTATTTTGGAGATGGCCTCAACTCTATCAGGGTCCACAGATATACCATTTTCAGAAATAATGTGCCCAAAATTTTACCTTTAGTCACACAGAAGACACATTTCTTGGCGTTGAGAGAAATTCCATGGTCTCTACACCTTTGCAACACACTTCTAAGGTCCTTGACATGGTCAGATCTATTTTTTGGAAACACTATGAGATCATCCATATAAATGATAACACATTTTCTAATCAGCCCTCTAAATGCATTGTCCATGACATGCTAGAAAGTTGCACCAACATTAATCAATTTGAATGGCATTCTCTTGTATGCAAAGGTTTTGCAAAAAAAAGTAATTACAGTAACAGTATAAACACATAAACTATTATTACTCCAAGATATTCAACAACAATCTTTATTCATGAAAAGTTCTTTTAGATATTTGTAGTAGAGCTTCAAAGGAGCTCAGAAAAAAATGCCAAAAAAGAAAGCTAATCTAATGTTGCTATTAAATTTTTGAAATTTTACAAAAATTTTGGAACCCTTTACAAATGAGTGGAAATTTATTTTATAAGCTAAGGAAAACAAATTTTCCTTCATTTTAAAAGTTCAAACTTCCATCAAAATAATAATTTAAAATTGAAGTATTTTTTCAAGTCTTCGCATGATTACAATGACATAAATGATTTTGGCTCATTAAATCATGCATTCCATGTGGAAAGGGAATATCTAAATATTTTTCTAGTTGTTGGGTCCTCGCACGGTGGAAGATAAAAGTCGTGCCCAATAAAACAATTTTGTAAAAAAAAGTCTATGCATCTTTAATTTCAAATCAGCTTTCCAACATGTCTAGTTTGAGCTCAATCGGAGTTTTGGATAAAAATTTATGGTCTTCGGAAGATTACCTATCAAAAAGCAAATAAAACGAAAGTCAATTTGTAAGAGAAAATATCATTTAATAAATTACTTCTATTTTCAAATAGTCTTTGAACAGGATTTTGGAATTTCGAGATTTCGAGGTTTTTTAGGATTTCAAAAATATCATTTAATAAATTATTGTGGGTTTCAAATAGTCTTTGAATAGGATTTTGAAATTTCAAGATTTTGAGGTTTTAGGATTTGGTAAAAATGCATCTCGCCAAAAACTTCAAAATTTCAAAATTTTGAAGAAGGAACTTGTCCAAGACTAAAGAAGACTCGAAACATGCCCAACCATTAGACATGTTTTTTTTCTTTGTTTTTTTTTCATGAACATAAAATTGAAACCTAAAAATCTATAAAATCTAGATCCCACTGAAAACACCGAAAACAAAAAAAAACTTGAAATTTTATAAACATGAGCTCACTAATTTTCATAGCCTTAAAGGTCCACAAAAAAAATTATATAAAATTAACTCCAACACGCAAGAAAAAGGGGGCCCTGTTTAGAGTGCAAAATAGGGATGTGTTGTCCAGGGACAACAAATGCTCAAACAAAAAAAAAAAACAAACCAATATATGTTAAAATTTGTTGTTAAGAGGTCAAAACTTGAATCGATCGGTACTTCATTAAGATTTTTCCATCACTTAACAACAACAAACTTAAACTATTTCATGAAAATACTGAGTACACACATTTGCATTGTCACACCTAGTACAATGGAGTTAACCCAATATAGATCCACAGTGTGTGTGTGTTTGTGAAATGAATTACTTTCCTCATCAGACTACACAACATGATGCAAATAAACAAGCCATAAACCTCCTCATCACCTAGTTGGGATGTATTATTATAATTATTTAGTTATTTATTACTTTTTTTTGAAGATAGGGGCAGAAGGCATGGAATGGCATGGACATTGCTCCATTGCCAGTTGGGCATACATAACCCTGATAGATTTATCTTTGGTCCCATCCAAGGCCTTGCTCTACTACTAGTCGAGCATCCATAGCCCCAGTAGGGATTACCTGGATCACCTTCTTGAAGAATTTTTTTTTTGATAATTTTGCTTTTGATATTCTATTCTCTCATTTTTTGTTTTTTTTATGCAATTTATTATTGGATAATGAAGTGCAGTCAAAGGTTAGGAACCAATCCATAGTGAATATTTGATGAGGTGGAATTAGGAAAAAAGAGAAATCAGACCAGTTCTTATCATGCATGTGTACTTTTGAGGAAGACCTTTAAATGTAAGCATGCAATAGTGAATCCATACCAAGTTAAGCACTCATATTTTTAGTCGGTAATTAAAAAACATCAACCCAATCTAATCAAGAAATCTTATCAAGAAAAACTAATAATAATTCTAAACGAGTTATAAAGAAAATAAAAAATAGGTTCAAGCTTTAACACTACCTTTATGAGGATAGTAATCAGTTATTATGAGAATATATCGATGTTCGGATGAAGAGTATGGGTTGATCATTCCAATGAAATTTAAACCCCATTGCATGAATGGACATCTCTGAATAATAAGTTGCAAAGTAATTTCTACATTTCTTTCTCTTTTTGTAGCAAGTTGGCAGATGTGACAATTTTTGACATGCAGTTGGGCATATTTAAAAACATGAGGCCAGTAATAACCGGCTCTCATAATCTAATGGGTTGTTGAAACTCTTGAACAATAACAAGTACCATAATTTCCATGAAAATTAGACAAGACTTTAGCAACCTCTTACTTGCCCAGACATCTCAAATAAATTTCTTCATGGTTCTTCCTAAACAAACTCCATATTTTATCATGTAGTTTACGCACTTAGAATGAAGAGTAGCAATTTGACTCAAATTCATACTATCACGGTAGTTTTTATTAAATAGATAATAAATCACATCAGCATACCACTAATCATTACTTATCTCTTCAACCATATATTGTTGACAAAAAATCAAAGGGTCAATTCTAGCAAGAGTTTCATTCAATCCTTGGGCTTTAACAATATTCATGGCCCATATTTCTAAATCAAATTCTTGTAGTATCGAGGCCCACTTTCCTCTACATTCACCAGGTTCATTTTGAGTTAACATAACCTTCACAGTAGGATATAGAACTATAACATAGACTCTTCTATGGATAATGTAGTGTCTGAATTTCTTGATAACCCGTGTTAAGGCAAACACATGCTTGTCAAGTGTCAAATATTTTAATTTAGCTCCCCTAAATGGAGAACTCACAAAAGAAATAGGTCTTTCATCTCTATCTCCTTTATTTGAGTTAGTACCCCAATGAATGAGTGTTCTAATGCAAAAGAGTAAATGTAGAAGTGTTGTTTGTAATTAGGGCGAATCAAAATAGGGGTAGTAGAAATAGCATATTTTATTTTACTAAAGCATCCTTTGCTTATGTATTCCACACTACCTTTGCATTCTTTTTTAATAAAACATTAAGAGGTTGCACAATCTCAACAAAGCCAATAATAAACCTCCTTAAAAAATTAATCTTTCCAAAAAAATATTTTAATTCCATATGACTTCCAAGTAGAGGTATTTTGGAGATGGCCTCAACTCTGTCGGGGTGCACAGATATACCATTTTCAAAAATAATGTGCCCCAAAATTTTACCTTTAGTCACACAGAAGACACATTTCTTGGCGTTGAGAGAAATTCCATGGTCTCTACACCTTTGCAACACACTTCTAAGGTCCTTGACTGATGGCGAGGTCAAGATTCAGAACACACCAGTCTCACAAATTGCAGTAAATTTCATTAATATGGTCTCTGTTACAGTTTTTCTCAGCACACTTCCTCCTCCCAAATCCCGAACTCACCATCCGTCCCTATTACAAAATTTCAGGTTTTATCGAGGCCCCCGATCCTCTAGGCAATTAATGCTTGCCTAAGAAGATTCAAATTCGAACTTTCCCCCCCTTTCCAAAGTTTTCAAAATTTTGATCATAAATGGGCCAACTGCCTGATCTACCAAGAGCCCTACATTAATGGTCTTCCTTACTCTGCAACCGCTGCCCTGGGTTAGACTGCTCTTCTGCACCGATGTTTTGTTCAAATCCCCATCCTTCGAACTACTGTATTGATTGATTTTAACCTTACCATACGTGGTCGTCAACTCCACTTAAATTTACGTGGCAGCTTTCGTGTCCCATTCTGGTCCCCTTTTCTTCACTGGTTGAGTTGTCTCATTACACGTGGCAGCCATGTGTCAAATCCGGCCTTGTATGGCCGTCTACGTGTTTGTCTCGGGCTGCCTTCCTTTGGCCGCGTCGTTCTGACTGTCCTTGCACTGTTAGCTCCTCCATAATGGCCATTACTTGCGTCTGTTCCATTGCCTGTTCCTGTTACTTTGTCAATAAAAGAAAAGAAACACGGTCGTGGCTCTCATATTGATTTAATACACATAGCTGTCCACGTGTTAAATTTGACCTCCCCTGGTTGTCCGCATACATACTTGGCTTTACCTACCTCTGTCCACAATGTTTCCAAAACACGTGCCCCTCTCCATAGTTTTGATACACGTGGCTGCCCACGTGTCCAATCTTGCCTTATCCGGTCTTCGGTTCATTTTCTTTGGTCAAGATTTTACTTGGTCGCGATATCGCGACAGGTCGCGAAATCGCGACCAAAAATGCTTCCTCAAGCCTCAACTCTTTGGGGTCGCGAAATCGTGACATGTCACGATTTCGCGACCCTCCCTCTCTCTCTCTCAACCTTCTCTTTCTTGAAGCTCCTCGTAAATTTCTCTGCCTTGCGTTGTCTTGTGAAAATGCCACGTGGCGATTTCTAACCGGCCGCGATATCGCGACAGGACCCTTTCTCCTTCACTTTGCATTGGTGACCGTCGCGATATCGCGACGTCGCGATATCGCGACGTCGCGATATCGCGACGTCGCGATATCGCGACGTTTGGAACCCTTCTCTTTTGCCTTTGAAATTCGGTCGTGATATCGCGACGTCGCGATACCGCGACGTCGCGATATCGCGACGGAACCCGCCAAAGCTTCACAGCAGCTTTCGAGGTCGCGATTTTGCGACATGTCACGAAATCGCGATACCTCGACGTCGCGATATCGCGACGGAACCCGCCAAAGCTTCACAGCAGCTTTCGAGGTCGCGAAATCGCGACATGTCACGATTTCGCGACCCCTCCTCCCTTTGCCTTAAAACTTCTCCAAACCCAAACATTGCTTTACAAAACCTTTCACAGTACTTGAAAATAATAGATCTAAGTGCAAAGAACTTAGAAAGGAAACTAAAAATATTTGGAAGATGCAAGATTGCTTTTCCCTCACCGGATGCTCCTGCATCATTGACATGGTCAGATCTATTTTTTGGAAACACTATGAGATCATCCATATAAATGATAATGCATTTTCTAATCAGCCCTCTAAATGCATTGTCCATGACATGCTAGAAAGTTGCACCAACATTAATCAATTTGAATGGCATTCTCTTGTATGCAAAGGTTTCCCACTTGTGGTTAATGTTATTTTCATGCAATTTGGATGGTGAACCATGACATGATTATAACTTGAATAACCATCTAAAAGTGACATTATTTGAGATCCATTGACAATCTAAAGTATTTCATCTAGAGATAACAATGGATAGTTATACTTTTCATAAGCCTTGTTTAAATTTTTAAAATCTACACATAAATGAAACTTTTTATTCTTCTTACGAACCAAGATAAAATTGGCCAACTACATGGAGTGCATGACAAGAAAAATGATCTTCATAGATAACTTTTGTACTTCCTTTAAAATAAGTGGCTCCATTAATACATTTATAGTACTTAACTTCTGTCGAAAAGGTTTTATACCAGGCTAGAGTGGTATGGTATGTGTGATGATATTAGGATTATCAGTTTTTAAATCCTCATATCCCCAAGCTATAACATCCCTATACTATTTAAGATTTGTAATCACCTTTTTTTTCTCTTTTTCAGTGCATACTTTTCCAATGAACACATTATTTGGATTGGATTCATCAACAATATTAAATGTGTCATACTCTCCATATTTAGAGGAAGTAGGTTTAGTCTTGTGGGTATCCATGTCAAACAATATCTCTAAAGTAATTGTAGAAAAAAACTGCAAGCAATATGCAAAGCATTACTGAAAGATCAAGAACTGATTGATTATTCCATGGGATCAACTTTGTATAAATAGCAAAGTTGATCAATGTGAGCCGTTGGATTACAACAACTCAACAAATCTGAACTAGTCTAAACTAAGAGTTCACCTACCTCATGGAAGAGTGGTAACTCAAGTTAGACTATCCTAGTAGAACTTAAGAGAACTAAATATTTATTCTAACACCCCCCTTAAGTGATACTAGGGGTGAAAGTAACAATAGGAGATGAGTCCCGACAACAAGGCCTGATGAGGTACTCATGTACAAATACTGGTGTTACCCAAAAAAATGAGTCCCGATAGAAAGGCCTTATTAGGTACTCATGTACAACATAACTACATTTTGGAGAGATGGTGAAAAAACCACATGGGAAAAAACCATCTTCCAAAATGAAGAAGAAGAAGAAGAATAAGAGAGGAGAGGTGAAAACCTTTGTGCATCCTCCTAATGCAACTGCCTTATCCCAAGTTTCTCATGCAACTGAATGTAACGTGGAGAAGCAAAGGACTTGGTGAAGATGTCTACAATTTGATTTTCTATGGGAATAAACTCCAAGCTTAGATCCCCTTGTTGAATATGCTGTCGAATGAAGTGCATGTGAATCTCAATGTGCTTGGTGCACTGATGCTCAACTGGATTTTGAGCAATATGAATTGTGCTTTGATTGTCACACCAAAGTGTAATAGGTTGGTCATGGAAAAAACCAAATTCCCTCATTATCTGATGAAGCCAAAGAGCTTCTTGACTGGCCAAAATTGTTGCCTTGTATTCTGCCTCTGTAGATGATAATGCTACTGCTTGTTATTTTTTGCATGACCAAGCAATAGGTGAAGAACCAAGACAAAAAACATAGCCAGAGGTGGAACATCTATCTTCAACTGAACCTGCCCAATCAAAATATGTGTAACCAATGATATCCATGGATCCGCTCTCATATAAGAGCCCAAAGTGAGTGGTTCCCTGCAAGTAGTGGAGGATTCTCTTTGTTGCTTGCCAATGGCTGAAATGAGGTTGATGGGAGAATCTAGATATTAAGCCAACAACATAGGAAATATCTGGGCGAGTATGAGTGAGGTACAATAGACTTCCTACAAGTTGTCTATAGAGAGTAGCATCACATTGAGGGGAATTGCAGGAAGTAGTTAGAGTGACTCCAGACTGAAAGGGTGTGGAAGAAGGCTTGCAATCAGTCATCTTAAACCATTGAAGAAGATCTAGAGTATACTTTTATTGACATAATGAAATTCCTGCATCTATTTGAGTTATCTAAAACCCAAGGAAGTAATGAGCTAAACCCAGATCAACCATCTCAAATTTCTCAGAAAGGGAGTTTTTGATAGTCTGGATGTGAGAAGTGGCACTACCAGTGAGTAGTAGATCATCAACATAGAGAACAAGTATGGTGATGTTTTCTTCATCTCTCCAAATGTAGACTGTTGCATCAGACTCACAATGAGAAAATCCCGAGGAAAGAAGGAAGGAGTCCATTTTTTCATACCAAGCTCTAGGAGCTTGTTTGAGACCATAGAGAGATTTCCTTAGTCTACAAACAAGGGAGGAGTCTTGAATAAATCCAGTAGGTTGCTCCATAAATATTTCTTCCTTTAAGTCTCCATGTAAGAAAGCACTTTTAACATCCATCTGGAAAATAGGCCACTTTTGTGAAGCAGCAAGTGCAAGGACCAACCTGAACAGAATCCATTTTTGCAACAGGGGCAAAGGTTTTAGAATAGTCAATGCCTTCAACTTGAGAGAAACCT
Organism: Wollemia nobilis; assembly: GCA_028583015.1. NCBI lineage: Eukaryota > Viridiplantae > Streptophyta > Pinopsida > Araucariales > Araucariaceae > Wollemia > Wollemia nobilis. The sequence continues at coordinate 16,962,093 of JAQPPZ010016895.1, forward strand.
TTAGCTACCAAGCGAGCTTTGTGTTTGTCAATTGTTCCATCAGCTGCATACTTGGTTCGGTAAATCCACTTGCAACGAACTAATTTTCTTCCTTTGGGGAGAGGGACTAAATCCCAAGTGTTGTTTTTGATCAAGGAAGAAAATTCATTTTCCATGGCATCATCCCATTCTTTTATCCCAGTTGCTTCTTTAAAGGATTGAGGATATGTAGAAATGGATTGACAGACAAGACCAGAACCCATGGAGTGGCTTAGTCTGGATGATGGAAGATCTTGGATATAAGGAGTGGCCTCTTGAACTATGGTGTGGGCCCATTTTGGCATTGTGGAAGGAGTAATGGGGGTGGCAGGACTTTGAGTTGGAGTTTGAAGTATAGGATCCTCATTTTGGTCATCTATCTCAAGGATGGGATCTTCATTATATTGAGGCTCAAATATGGGAGATGGCTCAAGAGAATCAATGTTGGAAGAAGATGATTGAGGATATTTATAAGGGAATGTTTCATCAAATTGAACATTTCTATGAAAAAAGACCTCATGAGTTGTGGGATCAAGGAGCCTGTAGGCTTTCATTTCCTCACAATAACCAACAAAGATAAGTTGCTTGCTTTTTTGTCTAGAGCCTTCCTCTTTTTCTTTGGGATGTGTGCCCAAGCAGTACACCCAAAAACTTGAAAAAAGAGACATCAGGTTTTGAGCCAGTCCATGCTTCCTCGGGAGTCAAATGGCCAAGAGCTTTATGTGGTGTGCGGTTTTGAATATAATTTGCATAGTTAATTGCCTCAGCCCAAAAAACTGTTGGAAGATCTCTTGAGTGGAGCATACAGTTTGCCATTTCTTTTAAAGATCTATTTTTCCTTTCTGCTATGCCATTTTGTTGTGGATTATGGGAGACTGAATGTTGATGAATTATGCCATGAGTTGAGAGAAATATGGAGAACTCATTGCTGAAGTATTCCCCCCATTATCTGTATGAATTTGCTTGATTTTGCAAGTGGCTTGATTTTCAACTAAGGCCTTGAATATTTTGAAGTGGGATAGAACATCACTTTTGTATTTTAGAAAGTAGACCCAAGTTCTTCTTGAAAAATCATCAATGAAGGTTAAGGCATATTTTTCTCCTTTGAAAGAAGGCTTCGGGAAGACCATCAAGTCACTATGGATTAACTCTAGTGGGGATGAAGCTTTTTGTGAACTACTTGGGTGAAAAGGATCTTGATGTTGTTTCCCAAGAGCACATCCAGGACATACTCCATCAATAGAAGAGACTTTTGGCAACCCTGTTACCATTTCATGAGTATTCAACTCCCTTAAATAGCTATAACTGAGATGTCCAAACCTTTCATGCCAAATTTTGCTTTCAAGGTCTCCATGAGCAACAAAACAGGATGCTCCTTCTAAATATTTGAATCCCTTGAAGTGAAATAGGTGAGCTCTATGATCAATGTCACCTTTTTCTATGAGGGAGTATGGTTCTTGAAAGTCTCTTATCTCAACTCCTGTTGGTGAAAATATAATTGTTTTGCCTTGTGCAGAAGTACAAATATGATAGATAGAGAGAATATTTGTAGCAATATTGGGAACATAGAGAACATTATTTAAATGACCACCATCAATGATTATGTCACCTTTTCCTTTGACAGGGATAAAATATGAGTCACCAACTTCAATGTTGTAAGTGGTGCATGAGGAGAGAGAAGTAAATGACTCTTTTGAAGATGTCATATGATGAGTTGCTCCTGAATCTAGAACCCAATATTTTGATGAAATCTTAGCAGCTTTTCCCTAAACATTTAAGGCCTTTCCAATGTGTTTCTTTGTGTCTATTTTGTGATCCTTCATTGTTGCCTCAAGTTGTTGTAGTCTCTTCCAACATTTTCTCACAGAATGACCATCTTTCTTGCAATGAGTACAAGTTATAGGTGCTTTGTCTTTCTTTTTGAATGTGTCTTTGGAGTTGGAAGCTACTAAGGCTTTTGAGGAGGAGGGAGAGATCTCATATTTTGAAAGCTTCATTTCCTCTCTAGTTAGCCTATCACAAAACTCCTCTAAAGTGGGCATTTTAAAACTTGTTCCAAGAGCATCTTTTGTAGACAAAAAAGTGGTTGCAAAAATTTGAAATGCTCCATTTAATTTGGAAAGAATAAGATAGATGCATTCTTCTTCTATTTTATTCTTGCCACTACCTTTTAATTGAGTGAGGACTTCTTTGAACTTGGTGAGGAAATCAACAATAGTGTTGAAGTCTTCAGGAGATAGAGTTGTTAACTCTGCTTCTAGCTGCATTGATCTTATTTGATCCACTTTACCAAACAAGTTTTTAAGTTTTTCCCAACTCTCAAATGGAGTTTTACATTCAGATATGTGAAACCATAAGCTTTCACTTACATTTGTGGTTATAATACCCATTGTTTCATACATCTTTCCTTTATGAACAAATATTTCATATTCTTTATCAAATGTAGGCTATTTTTCTTCTAGCAAATGTGTGAGACCTTTTTGAGAGATAAGATTTAATATCCTGGGTTTCCATGTGTGATAGTTATGGGGAGTGAGTGGGTCAATTGTATTGAGCGAACTCATATTGCCCAGAGATAATTGCAACCCCCCTCCAAAGAAGGACTCCCAGAAAATAATTCAGCAAGAAGCAGCACCACCAGGAAACCCTTTTGAATCAAGGTAGCAAAAACCAGACCTTTATACCGATCTCTTCAATATACCCACCCTTACGTGAGGGAAACTATAAGTATATGAGGATATTGATACGTGGAACATAGGTGTTTTGAAACCAGAATAACCTGCCAGACCTTTATACCGAACTTCTCAATGACCCGCCCTTACGTGAGGGAGACTATAGGTATATGAGGAGAACGATACATGGAACATAGGTGATTATAAAATGAGATGCTTGCTTTTGAGATATTACAAGTATGAGAAGATGCTTGTATATTTGTGCTTTGCTTGTAAATGAGAATCTTGATCATGTGTGCTTGCTTGTATATATTAGGTGCTCTATGAGAATAACATGTAGAAGATTTAACAACATAAGATTCACCCCCCTTCACAAGTGCCCAAAAATATTTGCAGCAATGATACTTTACCCCCAGAAATAGACAACAATGACTCCCCCTGAACAATCCAAGACAAAGGTGCAAGAAGCAGCACCAATAACCCCCCCAAAAAAACTTTGTATTATGAAGTTACAAAGGGACTTGTCACTTTTAGAGTGCCTTTATAGAATAGGCATATAACAAAAGTAAAGTGAGAGGAGTCGTAGAAGATGAAGGTAGAAATATTACAATAATAATGAGTTTACAAAAACAAATTTCACTAAACTGCTAGATTGTTCTTTTTCTACATCTTCATGAAATGTGTCTTCAGCATTATATCCTAATTTTAAGCTCCAAAAATAAAGCTCTTTATAGTGCAGCTAGGCAGTTCTTCTACAGTACATCCCTATTGAAGAATGGGTTACGTAGAGCATCGATTTACACCACTTTTTCTTCTGCTCTCTTTCGCTTGCTGGTGATAGAGTTCTTTGATGTCGAGGGTGACAGTTTCAACAATGGAGTTGTTCGAATAATTTGGGCCCTCTCCATGTTCATTGTGGAAGAGAAATCCTTCAACACTATGATTCTACGTCCACGACAAGGTAAAAAAAAACTGTGTAAAATATTTAGGGGAAACCTGCAGGTGAAGACAGAAGAGTAGATGGTGTACAAGTAAAAAAATAAAACGCTGCAAATCTTAGTAAGCCAGTGCCATAATAAAAAATTTATATTTCAACTTCTTAGAAAAAATAATGAGAGAGAACTTGGTCTTATTTAGCCGCATCACCTATCATTGTGAATCGCCTTAATTTGCTAGTTCGAGCTCGATTTTAGTGAGAATCATAGTAAGGCCCTTAGACAAATCACAACCAGAACGCTCAGCAAGATTAATATTTTGAGCAGGATAAAATCTGAGAGAGATCTCGGGCTAGCTATATAGGAGATTCATTGAAGAATAGTCGTTATTGAATGTTCTCTTAATCGTAGGAAAAAAAAGAGATGTGTTTGTACATGGCACTTTTATTGTAAAATGAACTAAATATTTTAGCAAAAGGGCTCTTTGCTTGGTGGTAGAAGCAGACACCAACTGGAGAGGGAAATGGAATCCTTGTCACCGATGAGAGCAGATCCAAACTGAAGAAGACGTCACAATTCATAAGCTATGGCAGGTGTCAATGTTTACAAGGTGTGCGAGGTAGCCAATTTGTCAACATGCCATGACATAGAGGTAGCACGCAGTGCTAAACTAAATCTCTCACCAATAAATAGAACTAGGGTAAGATTAACCATAGGTGCCAGCGTTTAGCTGCTCCATTAAACCATGCCAGAAATGGTGGTATGAAAATTGTAGATGGCAACAATTACAAGTTGCACTAGAATTCAAGGATTTCAAGTGGAATCAAATGATCTTTGTAACATTCTCGAGCAACAGTTTATCCCCATGAGACCCAAGGAAGATCAAGTGACCTGGGCTCCTACGAAAAATGGGCAGTTCAATGTTAAATTAGCTTACAACTTTTGCTTGATGATGATGATTTTATCCTCCAAAAGGACTTAGTTTGGATAAAAAATTTAATTCCAAAAATTACAGTCTTTTCATGGCTGGTTATCCAAGGAAGAATTCTAACCATTGATAATATGATGCATAAAGGTATTTGTATCACTAATTGTTGTTATATGTGCAGGGCTAATTGGGAGACCATTTATCACATTTTCCTTGAGTGCCCTTTTTCCTTGACTATCCTAAGTGGGGTTTTTCAGGCCTTCAATATTTCATGGGTTAAACCAGCCACCAAACTTGATTTGTTCGTCTAGTGGCCTTGCCCCTTTTCAAGCCAAAGATTTAGATACATGTGGAACATTTTTCTCAATCACTATCTTTGGCAGGTGTGGTTAGAAAGGAATCATAGAGTCTTTAATTAGTCTATCCATGATCATCAAACTATCATTTCCAGGATCCTATCATTTGCCAATGAGAATGTGAACCTTATCCCTTTTGATAGTTTTAAACCTCATCTGTAGGAGATCACGATTGCTCAATATTTAAGCTTAACCTTGTTAGATGAGTCTGTGCCTAGGGTAGTCAACCCTAGAGCCAATATTAAGTGGTCTCAACCTCCTATGGGTTGGTTTAAGCTTAATTTTGATGGAGCAACTAAGGACAATCCTGGCAGACCAGGCACTGGTGGCATTGTGTGAGATCATAATGATAATATGATGCTTGTGTTTTTCGAATATTTGGGAACAAGGACAAACAACGAAGTTGAAGCTAGAGCTATGTGGAGAGGCCTTCAAATGACTCAAGACTTAGAAGGCAATTTGATCATAGAAGAAGACTCTATGCATGTTATAAATCTCCTCAATAATTGGAAAATACCTCCTTGGAGGATTAAAACAATTGTTGAAGAGGCTAGGATCCTTTTCCAAGGAAGAAAGGATAGAAAAGCCCAACATGTCTTTTGGGAAGCTAACAAAATTGTTGATAAGCTGGCCAATTTGGTGTCGATGGTGACAAACTTTTCAAATGGGAACACGGTGTCCCGAGTGAAGTAGAGGAGCTTATTCAACAAGAATGCCAAGAATGATAGTCAAATTTACCAATAGGAAAGGCACTGTAAGTTCAAAGGCTAGGAGTATTTCCATCTCTTTTTTGAATTGGACTCACAATAAAAATTATCTGAGCTGTCAGTCTTCGTGGATACTGCTTGGAAATACCACAAAGACTAATAGGGACAGTCACATGTCAGATAACATGGCTCTTAGTCATATTAGTAATTTCAGGTTGGTTGATAATCATAGAGAAGGAAAGAAACGACAATATAAGACTTCAAACCAAAGCCACATGGACCACCAGATAGCCACCGCCATAAATCTAGCTAGAAGGTTCACTTCTTCAAGGTTGATTGGCTAAGATAGTATGTGGTACCAAAGCATGTCATATACGAAAGAAAGCAATTACCAAAGAATTATTAAGAGTAACTGTCAATACGGAGCTTGTGGGAGTTTTTTTTCAGTACTCTACTATGTGTGTCTGTAGATTTTTGTTTCTCCATTGTCTCAAGGAGGGGATACGTGTCTGTTTCTTTTTTGTAATTATGATGCATGTGTGTTTTCTTGAGGTATACCCAAAATGTTGTATGGGAAGTTTCTTTTTGATAACAGGTTATGTGCCTTACCGGATGTAATGGCTTTGGCGGCATGTAGATTTTACATATATAGGATCCTTAGTAAGGATATGTTCATCAACAGCCCTGGGATGATTTTTGTAAAATTTTTTGGGTCAACTTGTAAAACCTAGTATTAATGCTATAGTATCTTATCTACCAAAAAAAAAAGTTGCACTAGAAAATTATGTGAGTCGCACATGTCGCAGATCACGCACATTGAAGAGGGCGCACATTGGAGATGGTGCTTTGAACATGTCTTCGTGCTGGCTCTAAAAGAGAGGTTACCCATGGTAATCAAGCATGGAGAGTAGCATCAAATTCAGTAGCACATAAACAACGCTAAATAATGCTTTAAGAAATGCACTTTGGAGATAGCGTTGGAAAAGTTCCTAAAATTGGGTGCTAAGTTGATGCTTGCACAATGGAGAAGCATTGAAAAAATGCATAAAATTACGTGTCGATGCTAAAGAGTGGCTGCTCACTTTAATCATGGAGAGTGGCCCCGAGTTCAACAGTGCGTAAATAATGCTAAATGAATAGTTCCCCCCTGCAATGGAGAAACCAAAAATAGGAAAAAATATTTCTATTTTTTTATTTTCAAGCCTAAAATATGATGAGAATTAAAGGGGCTCTAAAAAAAGAACCAACTTTCATATATGCTGAAAAAAAATTGCTTATTTTTGTAAAAAAATGAGCAAAAAAAACTTAATGGATAATAATGTATGACTACTCTTTCAAGCAAGTTGAGCTAGTCAAAGAGCTATCCAAAAAATGATGAACTAGATCTATGAAAACTTGAATGCATGCAAAATCTAGCCTCGCTCTGGTACCATGTAGAAAAAAATGCAAATAGTATTGAAAGACAATCGATTAGATATGCAAAGCATTACTGAAAGATCAAGAACTGATTGATTATTCCATAGGATCAACTTTGTATAAATAGCAAAGTTGATCAATGTGAGCCGTTGGATTACAACAACTCAATAAATCTGAACTAGTCTAAACTAAAAGTTCACCTACCTCATGGAAGAGTGGTAACTCAAGTTATACTATCCTAGTAGAACTTAAGAGAACTAAAGATTTATTCTAACAAGTAACCATACCTTTTGGGATAGTATTGGTCTTTAAAATCATGACTACTTCCTCATCCAACTCCCCTTCATCTCTACTTTCTTCATTAATAATTTTCAAATACACTAGTGTTGGTAATGAAATCTAAGATATATTGATCATATTCAAAAGCTTGCAAAAATCTGATATTATTAGGAACATATGGGGTAGGCACTAGCTCTACTAAAATTTTTTTAACTTAGAATCAACTACGGATTCAAGAGCACCAGCCACAACTACTAAAGAATCAACTACATGATTTTCTTCTCTTGGGATGCACTGAATGCTCAAAGCATCAAAGCCATTAAGTAAGTCCCACACTATGATTTTATACTTATACAAATGTCTATCCTTACACAAATATTGGCTCTTGATATGTTTAACTACCAACTCAGAATATCCAAAGACTTATATTTTCTTTATCTTATTTCATAAGGCAAATTGTAAACCATGGATTAAGGCTTCATATTTCGTAGTACTGTTAGTGCAAGTAAACTAAAATCTATAAGCGATAAGAAAATACTTTCCTTTAGGACTAACCAACTAAAAATAGCTTCATTTCCCTACTTAGATTTGGACCCATCAAACTTAAGCACCCATATGTCATCATGCTTCTCATTCTTGCTTTTAGGGTAAGGACTTACAACTGTATTGGACTCTTCAACATGAGTATTAGAAACTTATGTTACTTCCAAGGTATATACTCCCAAATCAGCTTCTACATATAATATTTCATTTGTGTTGTTATACTCTCTGATCATTTCTTTCAACCTTGGTTCCCTTTCAATTTTGATTTGATTAGCCACACCTTCCCATGGCAACCACATATGTGAGAAGTCATTTACCATATAACCATTCAATATTCTAGACAAATATCTACTGAGAAACATACCATAAGCCTCTGGTATGTCTACCACCTGAATATCGATACATTATTGGATCCTTGGGTCTAAAGCTAGATGAATATTCATCTGAGTTAGATCTCCAACAACATTCACCTCTGTTTTATCTAGTTGTACCACATTTATACTAGACTTGATAGGATTTAGTTCTAATTTATTACATATAGAATAAGGCATGATGTTCCCAGATGCACCTAAATCAACCAAACAATTATGCAAGTTTTTTCCAGCAATACGAATAATTGGCAAAAAGGGAAAACTAATTTTGTCCTTGTAAACCACAATATGTGCATTAGTTCTTGAAGTGTTTTTGGATTTTCCTTTTGGATTCATAGCTTCTATTAACAAGTCCCTTTGTTTCTCCATTTGGGTCAACTCAAATAGAGAGATATTAGCCTTGGTTTTATTGAGATCCTTTATGATATTATAACCTATTTTTGGATCTTCCAAGGTTTCATTATTTTAACTTGGGGATGCCCCTTTGTCTTAAGAACTTGCAATAGGTTTTCCTTTAGGATGTGGAGGGTTATTATATACTTTGACATTAGGAGGAACATATGAATAATTAGGTGGGGTAGAAGTGGTAAAAGGTTCTTTATTTTTGCTTCTTAACATGTAGTTATTGCCTCTTTGGAATTGTTGATAAGATTGAACCTCATATTCTAACTCAGTATCAATCTTATCATTTTCATATAGCAAAGGATCAAAAGTGTCTGATAACATGGCTGATTCAGTTTTGTTCCTATTAAATTCTCCAAGATTATAATTTGTGGGCACAAACTCCAAGTTCTCAATTTCTTTTTAAACAATGTCTAAGGTTGATTTAAATTCAGGGTAGTTTGTCTCACCATGTTGGGTTGTTGCATGCATTCTACACCAGTTAGGTAAGGCCAATTTTTATAAGTTTATAGTTGAGCATGAGGATATACTTGCTTGGTTAGTAGGATTTGATACACCTCCGTTTTGGGGATGAGAGTTCCATTGAAGATTTTTCCTCTGAAATTTAAAATTTCTATTCTGACCAGCATTATTCTTGTTCATGTTGGTATGTTGGTTGTATATTTGCATGGCTAAGACATCATTACTAAGTTTTTGAACCATTTAAGCTTTCCAACTCTTGTTTCAAAGTGTTTGTGGGTTGATCCTACATTGGTGGAATTTGTTGATTTGACATTTGGTTGGTATTCGCTCCTTGGGGTGTCAAGTATGCAGGCATTGATTGTTGGGAATATGATTAGGGAACTTGACTTGATGACTAATTTTCTAAATATGTAGGCATGTTATGATTAGTTGGACTAGTATTTAAGTATACCAATAAAATTTGGTTGCTAGTTTGGTTTGCTTAGGGTAACATGAGTGGCATCATGGAATTATTATACATGTGATTTTATTTTTTTGGAGAAGCACTTGAGATGAGGGTGCTATATTGAACACTTAATTTTTGTATGAGTACATCGCATTAGGAATAGGATTGATCATTGGGGTATTATGCATTATAGCCTAGTTCATCAAGGAAATCTAATTATAGGCACCTGGCTATCCTAATGTCATGTTCTAATACCAAAACCTTGAGGTGTTAGTTGTTGTTCAACGGTGAGAGCTTCATTATAGGTTGTAGGCAAAGTGGTGATTCTAGTAGCTCTTTGAATGAACATAAATGTTATAGGATCAAGAGCATTCAAATACATTTCTAGTGCAACAAGCTCTAAAATCTCAAATGGGGAAACCAATATCATGTAAATCTTATGGAAGTGTGTGTTAAAATTCCTAATGGTTTCACTAGGCTCTCTTTTGGTAATGGCAAACAAATGGTACAAGATAATAGGATAAATTATTAATATAAAGTGCTTCACAAAAGCTTCTTCCAACTCCAAGAATGAATAGAATAGAGGGATAGATTAATATACTAGTAGTATGAATCATCATCTAAAGTATCAAGAAACATGTAATAAGCCACATCCTCGTGTTGAATCTGAAGCCTCATTAAGGTACCATTATACACTTGGATTTTCTCTTTTGCAGACCGAGTACCATCGTGCTTATAATTTGGAAAGTATTTTTCAATGTTCTTTGGAATATCATGCACTACTCTAGCAATGTCTAATGGATCATGGATCGTTAGCCAATTTGGTTGGTGAGCCATTGCTTGCTTTTGCAAAAGGGCAGGTAAGATGAGAGCTAAGGAATTTCTTAGTGAACAAGTCTATTTTTTTATTTTTCCTTATTAGATCTAGTTTTTCTATGATGGGTGAGGGATACCAAATTAAAATCTCCTTCTACTAATCTTGACTGACTGAGAATCCTTCTTGGTTCTAGTTTGGATGAAATCTAAAGAGTCAGGTCTAATGTGAAAGAATATGGTTAGGCCCTCCTTCTAGCACTAGTTCTATTGACCCATATTTTTATATGCTTACTAATAGGTGGAAGACACACACACACACACACACACACACACACACTACTATGGATATTTTCCCTTGAAAAGAAAAGATATTTCCTCCAAGGTTTAGGTAGATTAGGTCTCAACCACGCAGGTTTCACTCAAAAGGGGCTATGTTTGTGATCCACAAGTTTTTTCTTGGGGGTATTTGCAACAAAATTCAATAAAAATTAGATTTGGGTTCATAAAGCATTCATAAATCTACACAAACTCAAAAATTTCTAGCAGCAAACTAACTATAACATAAAGACAAATCCTACTCTAACACTAGTTTAACCAGGAGGAGCAAATAAATTAAAAAAGGATAATGTTAGGTAGAAATAACTTGATTTTCCTAAGATCACTACAACATGTAACAAAGAAAACTGAGCATGGAAATACCTCTAAGAAGCCAGTATTCAAACAGTTGTAGAGAGGGGCGATTACAAAAAAAGGTAATTACAGTAAAAATATACACGCATAAACTATTATTACTCCAAGATATTCAACAACTATATTTATTCATGAAATATCTTTCAGATATTTGTAGGATATCTTCAAAGGAGCTTAGAAAAAAATGCTAGAAAATAAAGCTAATCTAATGTTGCTATTAAGTTTCTAAAATTTTACAAATATTTTGGAACCTTTTACAAATGAGTGGAAATTTAATTTATAAGCTAAGGAAAATAAATTTTCCTTCACTTTCAAAGTTCAAACTTCCATCAAAATAATAATTCAAAATTGAAGTCTTTTTTCAATTCTTCACATGATTACAATGACATAAATGATTTTGGCTCATTAAATCAGGAATTTCGTGTGGAAAGGGAATATTCGGATATTTTTCTAGTTGATGGGTCCTTGCACGGTAGAAGATAAAAGTCATGCCTAGTCAAACAGTTTTGTAAAAAAATTTATCTGCATCTTTAATTTCAAATCTAATTGGGGTTGAGTAGAGCTCGTCGTCAGCTTTCCAACACGTCCATTTTGAGCTCCATCGAAGTTCTAGATGAGTAGTTATGGTCTTCAGAAGATTACCTGTGAAAAATAAAATAAAATAAATGTCAATTTGTGTGAGAAAATATCATTTAATAAATTACTTCTATTTTCAAATTGTCTTTGAACAAGATTTTGGAATTTTGGGATTTCGAGGTTTTTTTAGGATTTCAAAAATATCATTTAATAAATTATTGTGGGTTTCAAATAGTCTTTGAACGATATTTTGGAATTTCAAGATTTTGAGGTTTTGGGATTTGAAAAAAATGCATCTGGTCAAAAACTTCAAAATTTTAAAATTTCAAAGAAGGAACTTGTCTAAGACTAAAGAAGACTCGAAACACGTCCAACCGTTAGAATTTTTTTTCTCAATTTTTTTTAGGATGAACATAAAATTGAAACCCAAAAATATGCAAATCCAAATCCCACTAAAAACACTAAAAAAATGAAATTTTATAAACACGAGCTCACTAATTTTCATAGCATTTAAAGGTCCATAGAAAAAATTAACTCCAACACACAATAAAATGGGGGCCTTATTTAGAGTGCAAAACGGGGACATGTTGTCAAGGGACAACACTTGGGTACATTGTCAATGAGGAAAGTGTACATGTCGACCCTGAAAAGATTTAGGTTATTAAAAAATGGCCAATTCTAAGGACTCTCATGAAGCTTTACAGCTTTGTAGGTCTTGCTAATTTCTATTGTAGGTTTGTTCTAGTTTTTTTGCACATTGCATGGCCATTGAACCAACTGGCAAAAGGGGGATCCAAATCCAAGTTCTAATGGGGAGAAATGTAGTAAAGAGCCTTTGAGAAACTAAAAACTCAATTATGCTTAACACCTGTTCTTGACCTACCAAACTTCAAGTTACCTTCTAAATTTATGAAAGATGCATCAAACTATGCAGTGGGGGTTGTCCTCACACAAAAATGTCACCATGTTGCATACCATAGTGAGAATTTCAATGAGGATATAAAAAGTATCCTATATATAATAAATAACTCTATCATTATTTAGACCTACAAGTAGTGGAAGCACTACATTCTAGGAAAGAAAATGATCATTCACATAGATCATTGACCTTTGGAATTCATCTAGACATAGAGCAAGCTTCGAAATAAGAGGTATAAAAAATATACTACATATTTACAATAGTTTCATTTGATCCTTCAGTATAAAGGGAAGCACTGACTTAGTTGTAGATTGCCTAAGCTAACCACCCATAACAACATTCATCACCATCCTTGATTCATGTGGGCATGAGACATCTAATTGGTCCTCCCTATATGGTATTGACCCTGACTTTGTTTAAACATACCAAACACTTCATTTATGTAAGCATATTTCTAATTTTTATTTGCAGGGACATATACTCTATCACATGGGATACATTTATGTGCACTCTATTGAAAGACTAAATCTGATATGGGAAGCACACTTTAGTAGGGTAGTAGATCACTTCATTGTGGAAAAGAATTTGGTTGTTCTTCAAAAGCACTTCTTATAGTCAAATATGAGGAACGATGTGGACAAATACATCAAGTATTGCACACCCTATACAATTACAAACTCAACTAACAGGAAACTAGGATTGTACACACCCCCACCGATACTTGCCAAGCTTTGGAAATCTATTTTCATGGATTTCCTCTCATATATACCTATTTACAAGCATGGCAACGATTATGTATTCATGGTGGTTGATTTATTTTCCAAAATAGATCTCATAATTGCTTGCAAAAAGAGCATCATAGTTGAATAAACTATAAGACTATACTTTAGTTATGTAGGGTTGCATTTTGGTCTACCAAAATCCATTGTCTCGAACAGGGACAGTAGGTTCTTAAAAACCTTCTGGGGCACTCTCTAGGATATGATGGATATAAATCTCACTAAGTCCATAACGTTCCATCCTCAGACCAATGGACAAATAAAAATTTTCAATAGGTTGATCGTGCATATGTTTTGTATGTACAACTCAAAGCATCCTTAAACATAGAATGAGAATCTACCCTACATTCAACATGGGTCTATTAGGGCTTTGCACAACAACACAGTCCCTTTCAGGTGTGTTTTGATTTTCAACCTTTGGAACCTATGGATGTGGCTTTTCCCATCTCACCTATAGACTTCACGCCACATACAAAAAGAGAAATAGGGAGGAAAATGAATTTTATGGAGAATATTCAACACATACAACAATAAGTTCATGATCTCCTAGACCAGGTGAACACAAAGTACAAGTAGCACCACGACCAACATCGCATCAAGTGGAAGATCAGGTTTGATTGTGATTATACTAAGAATGCATTTTAGGTCCATACAATAAAATTATACCCCTGCATTCTAGACCATATACTATCACCAAGAAAGTGGGATAAAATACCTTTGAGCTAGATTTGAGGAACCGTTAGTGTTCCATGTGATAGTTGTTGAACTATCATAATTGTTTTTGTTGCAATTGATGGAGCAATGATGATTCTTCCCCTTATCCAATCAAATCTATATAAAGGGATCATTTTCACTCTAATAAGGGGATGGAGAGTAGCTACAGTGATTCTATTTTCATAAAGAACAGTCATTGTGATTATATGTTAGAGAGAGAGAGGGAGTTTTAGTGCACCCAATTACAGTGGGAAACACCTCTATAATTATCAAATATTTAATTGGTAGATATATCTTATCAAATATTGTCTTCCATGTAATTTTATTTTGTTAACAAATTAAAAAAACTAGACATTCGATTGGTAATTATTCTTCCCTTGTTTTGGCTTGTTACATTGTAATTCTTTCTCCTATTTATGGTTTATATAGAAAAGAATCCTTTGTCTCTAGGATTGTGGATCAAGAATCCTAAACTTTAGTAGCCCATTGCTTCTAGTCATTAAGGACAAAATAATGCACCCATCCTTAAATGACTTCAATCATTCCTCTTCATTCATGAATATCTAGGTAGAATTTAATTTAGTTATAGGTAATTGCTCGATATGATATTGGTGGAGTAGTTTGAGAGGATCTTAATCCCATATTTGGTCACTAGGACCATGAGTATCTAATCCATGTAAATATAACCTCTAAGTTTAATGGTGAAGTTTCTTGATAGAAAAATGTTGAATGAAGCAAGGAGATCAACCACTGCTACGTCTTATGGCATCCTAAGGCTAGGGAAGGTATATAGCATAAGTGGAAGGTCCTTCGTTATCCTGAGGATCTAGATTGAGCTCCCATATAGTTGCACCATCCTTATATTAAATAGCTGAAAAGCCAATCCTAATGCATTTTACATTACCCTTGGCATAATCAAAGTACTTGCCTCAGATTCAATCATGTAGTTATACACTAGCTTGTCATCACATATCAAGGTTAAGTAGATGAGCATGGGATTGACTTGTCTCATTGTTGGACTAGAATCCTATAAGATTATTGGTTTCTTCTTCTATTGTAGTTCTTTCTACTCTTTTGGGACTTCCTTTGGTCTCTCTTTTGTTTGGGTATGGATGATATATCTAGTACCAATTTAGTCATTATATATCTCTTCAAATTATCAATCATGCTAAATGGTCGTAATGGATCGGTCTTCTAAGAGGCCTTTAGCAAGAGTTGAGATCTAGGCTTGTTCTTAGTTGATTGAAATTTTTTTACCATCTCTACCATAGGTGTGTGTTACTTTGAAACATTTGGGACATATCACTTAGTGGTCATAAAAAAATTTGATGTGTTTTGATTCAAAGTGGTTATTGTAGGGACATCCTTATTTAGTCCAATCGACCTACTTTGGAAATATAGAATTGCTTGATTCTTTTTCTTGCATCCTTTAGTTTTCCTTTTGGTTAGCATTGTATAGTCTGATTGGACTTATAACTTTTTGGCCATTGGAGTACATACCCCACTAGATGCAACATACACCTCCTCCTCATCCCACATGGATGGAACTTGCTCTAGAGGAGCAAATTTGAGTCATAGAGGGTTGAGGTAGGTGAAGGTTAGCTCTATGTTGATGTATATATCCAAAAATAAGAAATATATGCTTGGATAGGTATCAAATTACTTGGTACTATTATGGTTTACTAAAATATTTCCCCAAACTAAGCATTCATAGGGTAAACATATGGGTATGGGTAGTACCATGTTGTAGATTCCTTTACGTAGTTGTTTTGCATTAGGGTGATGTCCTTGACAAGGTTAGGAGGGATCTATTGCAATGGGATCAGGACAAGCACCCCTTTTTTAGTTATGAATTTGGGCCTAGTTGTCATCCTTGTTAGCCGAGGAGTGGGGTTGTTGGTACTCATTTGGAGGTTTATAAGCTTAATTATTTTGTTAAAATTGAAGCCTCGAGTTGTTCTCATATTGAAACCTCTAGGAATTTTGTTGCCTCCTTAGAGCTAGTACCTCATCCAAGAGTGTGCAAAGCATTTTTTTATTTCATCCAAATTTATTTTTAGTTGTGAATTTAGATTTAGATGATTACAAGCAATAAAGGAAGTCGAGACCAAAACTAGGTTGATCACTAGAGTGGGTTGAAAAGTTGTGGGTTGTATTACCAGAGGAGGTTGATATCGGTATTGAGTGTTTGAGAATAGGGGTATGGGTGGCCTGGGGGTAGCCTTCCTATCTAAATAAGGTTGTTCTATGCTTGGATAGCTATCCCATAGGTTTTTGGCAAAGATTTTCCTCCCCTAGAATTAATAATTATGGAAATATCAAAATTGAAAGAATTTAAATAGTATATGAACACCATACCTAGTGAAGGTAAGATCTCGTATGAGATTATATACCAAGTTTTGTGGAACCATATATTAAAATCATCCATTGTCTCCATGGGTGCCCTTTTGATGATCATTAGTTATCCTAGTAGATACACCCCTTCAACATTTTCTTTGAATCTATTCACCAGTTGATTCCATCTCTCGATTGAATGTGGGGTGATTTTGCTTTCTATTTGAAAGACCCTACTAGCAACCTCAATACCATATTTTATTCATTGATGTTGTATACTGTGCACAAGCTTACCATGTGATGAAAGTGCTTCGTCAATGTAGTTGCATCTTCACCAGTTTAGTAGGGAAATGACTTTAAAGCTAAAGTTAGGATTTGATCCTAGATAGGGTGGTGGAGGAGGAATTAAGGGACCTTTATCATTCTAGGCTAGAAACCTCCTCATAGGTTGGTTTTGATGTGTGACTATATTTTGGTTTGAGTTTTTCTTCTTCTTGAGATTAAACCGAGGGGTTATACTAATGATTGGAGATTTGTAGCAATAGATCTATGTTGGAAATATTTGTGCAAATTGTTGTCATTGATGTCAAAAGAGAGATGTCATTGATGTCAAGGAAAATTCTCAAGGCACAATTATTATTCTAAGTAAGGTCAATAATGAAGGCACAGGTTTATCTCAAGAGAAAGGAAATTTGTTGAGAAAAGCATTATAATATTTATTTTTGAATATTATAATGAAGGACAAAAGGCTTAAGAGTTCTTTGGAACAATGGTTTAAAAATGAAGGCAAGATATTAATATTATTGAAGGCAATAATATTAATTGTGAAGGCAAGGTTCAAAAGGATTAATATTATAATATCTTTATTATAATATAAATATTTCAAGTTATAATATCATTTGAGCACCAAGTAATTGAAGGTAATTCGAATTAATTTTGAATTGAGGTGGTCGACGTCATATGGTGTAAAAAAGACAAGGTGGGTCAACTTTGGACAAAGAGGAAATTAAATCATATTAATACCCCATGCCTAAAGTCATTTTTGAGTTGTTCAAAATTGTGCAAGCAATAATATCGATATCCGATTCGTTGCACGTGGTAGAGAAGGAAAGGAAAGGAGAGCGTAGTCTTCTACAGTGAACAATGAAGGTTTATGTTCGGATTGGTGCACATCAAATACCATCCAGCCAGCTAGACCAGTTGGTGGTTGAGCCTACGTGAAGGTGTTGTGAGAAGGAGGTTTCGGGTTCGAAACCCATCGTGGACCATTTTTGTTTGGCTAGGTAGAGTTCACGGTAGGAGGAAGTAAAAGGTGATTGGCACCTTTGTGTTCTCACGGGCTGCATTAGCGTAGCTGGTCGTGGCCCTTTGGTTGGGCACCTTGCCCTCACGAGGTGAGAGGTTCGAGTCACATTGAGGGCAGAATAAAAGAGGTATTTATTTTCTCAATTGTGATTTGATTTTTGTGGGAGTTATAAGGTTGAGTTGTCATTTATTTTTGCTCATTTGATATAGGAGAAATAAGGTGTGAAAAGGGTCTTTTGGTATTGAAATTTAAAATCTATTTAGAAGGAGAAATAAGGTGTGATAAGGATTCTTTCATTGTATGAGTTGATTGTGTGTGTTTTAAAAGTAGGAGTTATAAGGTGTTTTGTGGTTTAATTATTGTGTGTATTTTTGCATGGTGAAAGAAAGTTTGAAGGGTTTTGTTCTTTGATTAAAAAGCCTTGTTTTGAGAAATTAAAGGGAATTGTAAAGTAATATTTTTGTGCACATTTTTGAAGAGAGGTTTATCATGTGGATGATTGAAAAGTGTTATGCTAACTAACCCTTGAAAGTGGCATAAGAAAGATAGAATATTTTGAGACAGGTTTTGAGGGCACTTCTTCATCAAAGCAAGTCAAGAGGTATGGTGATATCATTCCTTATTTAAGGTGTTTGGTTGAGAAAATATTTTTGAATCTTAAGGTGAAGAAATAAGGATTGTATATGTGCATTGTTTGGATTATTTGAGCTATGGTTTGTGAAACAAGTTATGCTTCATTATTTGAATGAATTTGTGAAGCTTTTGGGCATTGGTTTGAGTAATATTGGAAAGAACATATTGAGAAATTATAGTGCATATCATTTTCTATATGTTCTTGAACAAGAAATCTAGGTAGAATATGTTTGAAGTACTTTTATCAAAGCAAGTGTTATGAGCAGTTTTTGAGCATGTGTTAGAGCAGAGTTGAGCAAAGATAGTGAGCATATTAGAGCAAGATTGTGAGCTATTTTGAGAAAGCCTTTTGAGAAGGCTTGTGAGAAGTTCTAAGAAGGACTTGTGAGCAAGTATGAGATAGATTAGTACAGGAAGTTGAGCAGATTTGATCAGAGTTGTGGGTATATTTGATTAGAGTTGTGAGCATATTTGATTAGAGTTGTGAGCAGATTTGATCAGAGTTGAGCAGAGTTGATAGCTGACTTTGGAGCCTACCAGAGCAAAGGGGATAGAGTTATCCTATGGATAGAGGTCCACTAGCTAGAGATGGGGACAAAGGTCTCCTATGGATAGAGGTCCACTAGCTAGAGTAGTGGGGATAGAGGTCTCCTATGGATAGAGGTCCACTAGCTAGAGCAGTGGGGATAGAGGTCTCCTATGGATAGAGATCCACTAGCTAGAGTAGTGGGGATAGAGTTCTCCTATGGATAGAGGTCCATGAACTTGAGCATAGGGGATTGGTGTCTCCTTTGGATAGAGGTCCATAAACATTGTAATAGGGATTTGATTCCCAAGAGATTTGTTGAGAAAAGTTATAAGAAATATTTTCTCCATGGATGTAGCCCACATTGGGTGAACCACGTTAAATCCATGTCTCTCATGTGTGTGATGATTTGTGCATTATTTACTACCTTGATATTATTTTTTTTATCATTTGGATTGAAAAGTAAAAAGTTTTATCTTATACTGTTCACCCCCTCTCAGTATAAGCTTGTGTTCTTCAATTGGTATCAGAGTGGGTTCCTTCAAAAAATTCTAACAACTTGAAGGAAGATCCTACAAGAACACACATGACCACAAAAAATGGAGAAAGAGCCATGATTGACATGAAAAAGGAACTTATTGTTGCTCTTGGAAATTTAGAAAGAGTTAGAGAGAAGAATTCAAGTTTGAAGGCTCAAATTAAAAAGGATGAGGAAACAAAGACAAAGCTTCTACAAGATCTCACAGACTTAAAGGTGAAGGTTGAAGAGGTAAAGAAAATTGAAAAAGGTATGGTTGAACAGTTAAAGGTAAAAGAGTTAGAATGTGAAATATTGGAACTTGAAATTGTCTCTCTAAGAAAGGGAGTTGAAAAGTCTAAGGATAAGTTACAACAAAATATAAGGTTAGGGAAATAGAAAGAGGAGTCAAGCTCCAAAGGAACAAAGATATCAAAGAAAGAAGAGCCCATGACCTATGTTGATATATTGAAAGGCAAAAGTATCGAGGAGGAAGAAAATAGAGAAACATCATGGACAAAAGTCAATTACAAAAATGGCAAAGGAAGAATCATGTGACCATATCATTCAAGGCAATCTAATAGGTTACAAAATTTCTTCCATGGTTATTGCTTTTCATGTAATAAATATGGTCATAGAGTTGTACATTGCATGGTCCATGTGAGAAATAATGTTGATAGAAATTTCAATTCATTTGCACCTCTCATGGATAACAATATCATCTGTTACAAATGTAATAACTTTGGGCACAAGGCCAAATGGTGTAAAATAATATTTCTTGAATCAAGCAAAAAGAAGGAGGATCAGAAGGTTCAAAAGAATACAACCTCAAAAGTTTGGAAAGAGAAAGAGGAACAAGAAAAGGAGAAGTCAATGTTGGTACAGACAACTCTTCATGCACAAGATAAGGGAAATCAGTGGTATGTTGATAGTGGTTGTTCAAGTCATATGATAGGTGACAAAAGTAAATTTCTTTCACTTAAAGAAATCAATGGAGGATCAATAAAATTTGGAGATAATGCTTCAACAAAAATTGTTGGAAAAGGGACTTTGAGTTTAGATAATGGAAAATCAAAGATAGAAAATGTATTGTATGTTAAGGGATTGAAGCACAATTTACTAAGTGTAAGTCAAATTTGTGATCAAGGGCACACAATCACCTTTCACCCAAATAGATGTGAGATCAGGAAATCCAAGACAGGAAAGCTTATTGCAGATGCCAGTAGAACTACAAACAATCTCTACATGTTGAGTGAAATTAAAGGAGAAAAATATTTTCTATCACAAGAGGATGAGAGTTGGTTATGGCATAGAAGAATGGGTCATCTAAACTTTGACAACATTGTGAAAATAAGCAACAAATAGGTAGTCAGAGATTTGCCCAGGATAAAAAGACCTCAAAACATAATTTGTGCACAATGTCAGCTTGGTAAGCAAACAAGAACAAGTTTCAAGTCAAAAGAATTTTCTTCATCCGAACCATTGAAACTAGTTCACACTGATTTATGTGGTCCTACAAGGACAAAGAGTTTACAAGGTGAAAGTTACTTCATGCTATTTATAGATGATTTCTCCAGAATGATTTGGGTGGCTTTCTTAAAAGAAAAGTCAGAAGCCTTTGAGAAGTTCCAGGCATTCAAAGTTTTAGTAGAAAATAAAACAAGTAAAAAGATAAAGTGTCTAAGATCAGATAGAGGAGGAGAATTTACTTCAAGTGAATTCATAGAATTCTATGAACAACATGGAATCAAAAGAGAATACTCAGCAGCAAGGACTCCACAACAAAATGGAGTAGTTGAAAGAAAAAATAGAACTATCGAGAATATGGCCAGAGCTATGCTAAGTGAGTCTAAGATTTCAGATGGTTTTTGGAGAGAAGTAGTTCATACAACTATCTATATCATCAATAGAGCTCAAGTAAGAGTAAATCATCACAAAACCCCATATGAGATTTGGAAGGGAAGACCAGCTACTATGAAGTATTTCAGAGTTTTTGGAAGCAAATGCTACATTAGACGAGAAGAGAAAAATTTGGGTAAGTTTGATTCAAGGTGCGATGAGGGTATCTTCCTTGGCTATTCCACTAAGAGCAAAGCCTATAAATGCTATAATAAAAGGACACATACAATTGTGGAAAGTATAAATGTAATAGTTGATGAAGAAATAGGGCCAAGAGAACCAACTCAAGAAATTGTATACCAAGAAGGAGAAAGTTGCCAAGAAGAATTAGGTGAAGAATCAGAAGAAGAAGATGAAACACAAAGAACACCACCTAAGACACCATCCAGGTATGTGCAAAAGAATCATCCAAGAGATCTGATTATTGGGAATCCAGATGAAAGACAAACAAGGAGGAAGATAATAGGAATAGGTGAACATGTAAATCTTTCTTTGCTATCTAAAATTGAGCCCAAGAATTTCAATGAGGCAAGAGAAGATAAATTTTGGGTCAAGGCAATGGATGAGGAGTTGGATCAAATAGAAAAAAGTGAGACTTGGGAACTTGTCCCATGACCAAAAGACAAGAATATAATTGGCACTAAATGGGTTTACAGAAATAAGTTAAATGAATATGGTCAAGTAGTTAGAAACAAAGCAAGACTGGTATGCAAAGGCTATGCACAGGTTGAAGGGATTGATTTTGATGAAACATTTGCTCCTGTTGCATGACTTGAGGCCATAAGGATATTTTTAGCTTTCTCAAGCTTCAAAAACTTCAAAGTATATCAAATGGATGTAAAATCAGCTTTTCTCAATGGCTTCTTAGAAGAAGAGGTCTACATTGAGCAACCTGAGGGGTTCAACCTGACTAGTAAACCAGATTATGTATGCAGATTAAAGAAGGCTCTTTATGGATTAAAGCAAGCCCCTAGGGCTTGGTATTCAAGGTTGGATAAGTATCTTCAAGAACAAGGGTTCAGAAAAGGAATAGCTGACAATAATTTATACATCAAAAATGAAGGAAATGACTTATTGATTGTGGTGGTCTATGTGGATGATATCATTTTTGGAGGCAGTAATGATAAGATGTGTCAAAAATTTGCAAAGTGTATGCAAAATGAATTTGAAATGTCAATGCTTGGTGAGTTGTCTTTCTTCCTTGGATTACAGATTTCACAATTAGAAAAAGGTGTATTTCTCTCACAAACCAAGTATATAAAAGAAATGTTGAAAAAATTCAAATTGGAGGATTGCAAACCAGTGAGTACCCCCATGGTTACAGGATGCAAGTTGAGTAAAGATGATGAATCTCCTGAGGCAAATCAGACATTGTATAGATCCATGATTGGTAGCTTACTATATGTCACAACTACAAGACCAGATATAATGCAGGTAGTGGGACTAGTGGCAAGATTTCAAGCAGCACCAAAGGAAACACATGTACTGGAAGTAAAGAGAATTCTCAGGTATTTAAAAGGAACTATGGAATTTGGACTTTGGTATCCCACAAGTAACAACTTCACTCTCACAGCATATACAGATGCATATTGGGTAGGCAGTATTGATGATAGGAAGAGCACAAGTGGAGGAGCATTCTTTCTTGGAGATTGTTTAGTCTCTTGGCTAAGCAAGAAACAAGCATCGGTATCCTTATCCATGGTAGAGGTAGAGTACATTGCAGTAGTTGCTTATTGTACACAAGTGTTATGGATGAAGTAAACTTTAACATATTTTAAAATAGAGCATGATCATCCCATATCCATACTATGTGATAATACAAGTGCCATAAATATTTCAAAGAATCCAGTGATGCATTCAAGGACCAAGCACATTCCAATCAAATATCATTTTTTGAGAGAGCAGGTGATGGATAAGCAAGTCAAATTGGAATATGTTACTACAAAGGAACAGATTGTGGACATATTTACTAAGCCACTTCCAAAGGAAACTTTTGAGTATCTTAGAGGAAAGTTGGGAGTAGTCTTACTCCCATCCCAAACTTGATCACCTCAAGGAGAGGAGGTGGTGAGGGGGCTGAGCTAAGAGTCTTATTTTTAGCCCCAAAGGAGTCCCTTTGCCATTGATGTCAAAGGGGGAGAGTTTCAGTAAGGGGGAGAGAATTCAGTAAGAGGGAGCAACTTCTCAGGGGGAGCAGTTTGGAATCCAGTGGTAGCAAAAGGAAGTATTTTAGAAGGGTTGCCATCAATGACAAAGGGGGAGATTGTTGGAAATATTTGTGCAAATTGTTGTCATTGATGTCAAAAGAGAGATGTCATTGATGTCAAGGAAAATTCTCAAGGCACAATTATTATTCTAAGTAAGGTCAATAATGAAGGCACAAGTTTATCTCAAGAGAAAGGAAATTTGTTGAGAAAAGCATTATAATATTTATTTTTGAATATTATAATGAAGGACAAAAGGCTTAAGAGTTATTTGGAACAATGGTTTAAAAATGAAGGCAAGATATTAATATTATTGAAGGCAATAATATTAATTGTGAAGGCAAGGTTCAAAAGGATTAATATTATAATATATTTATTATAATATAAATATTTCAAGTTATAATATCATTTGAGTGCCAAGTAATTGAAGGTAATTCAAATTAATTTTGAATTGAGGTGGCCGACGTCATATGGTGTAAAAAAGACAAGGTGGGCCGACTTTGGACAAAGAGGAAATTAAATCATATTAATACCCCATGCCTAAAGTCATTTTTGAGTTGTTCAAAATTGTGCAAGCAATAATCTCGATATCTGATTCATTGCATGCGATAGAGAAGGAAAGGAAAGGAGAGTGTAGTCTTCTACAGTGAACAATGAAGGTTTATGTTTGGATTGGTGCACATCAAATACCATCCAACCAGCTAGACCAGTTGGTGGTTGAGCCTGCACGAAGGTGTTGTGAGAAGGAGGTTTTGGGTTTGAAACCCATCACGGACCATTTTTGTTTGGCTAGGTAGAGTTCATGGTAGGAGGAAGTAAAAGGTGATTGGCGCCTTTGTGTTCTCACGGGCTGCGTTAGCACAGCTGGTCATGGCCCTTTGGTTGGGCGCCTTGCCCTCACGAGGTGAGAGGTTCAAGTCACATTGAGGGTAGAATAAAAGAGGTATTTATTTTCTCAATTACGATTTGATTTTTGTGGGAGTTATAAGGTTGAGTTGTCATTTATTTTTGCTCATTTGATATAGGAGAAATAAGGTGTGAAAAGGGTCTTTTGGTATTGAAATTTAAAATTTGTTTAGAAGGAGAAATAAGGTGTGATAAGGATTCTTTCATTGTATGAGTTGATTGTGTGTGTTTTAAAAGTAGGAGTTATAAGGTGTTTTGTGGTTTAATTATTGTGTGTATTTATGCATGGTGAAAGAAAGTTTGAAGGGTTTTGTTCTTTGATTAAAAAGCCTTGTTTTGAGAAATTAAAGGGAATTGTAAAGTAATATTTTTGTGCACATTTTTGAAGAGAGGTTTATCATGTGGATGATTGAAAAGTGCTATGCTAACTAACCCTTGAAAGTGGCATAAGAAAGATAAAATATTTTGAGATAGGTTTTGAGGGCACTTCTTCATCAAAGCAAGTCAAGAGGTATGGTGATATCATTCCTTCTTTAAGGTGTTTGGTTGAGAAAATATTTTTGAATCTTAAGGTGAAGAAATAAGGATTGTATATGTGCATTGTTTGGATTATTTGAGCTATGGTTTGTGAAATAAGTTATGCTTCATTGTTTGAATGAATTTGTGAAGCTTTTGGGCATTGGTTTGAGTAATATTGGAAAGAACATATTGAGAAATTATAGTGCATATCATTTTCTATATGTTCTTGAACAAGAAATCTAGGTAGAATATGTCTGAAGTACTTTTATCAAAGCAAGTGTTATGAGCAATTTTTGAGCATGTGTTAGAGCAGAGTTGAGCAAATATAGTGAGCAGATTAGAGCAGGATTGTGAGTTATTTTGAGTAGGCCTTTTGAGAAGGCTTGTGAGAAGTTCTAAGTAGGACTTATGAGCAAGTATGAGATAGATCAATACAGGAAGTTGAGCAGATTTGATCAGAGTTATGGGTATATTTGATCAGAGTTGTGAGTAGATTTGATCAAAGTTGTGAGCAGATTTGATCAGAGTTGAGAAGAGTTGATAGATGAATTTGGAGCCTACCAGACAAAGGGGATAGATTTCTCCTATGGATAGAGGTCCACTAGCCAGAGTAGTGGAGACAAAGGTCTCCTATGGATAGAGGTCCACTAGCTAGAGTAGTGGGGATAGAGGTCTCTTATGGATAGAGGTCCACTAGCCAGAGTAATGGGGATAGAGGTCTCCTATGGATAGAGATCCACTAGCCAGAGTAGTGGGGATAGAGTTCTCCTATGGATAGAGGTCCACGAACTTGAGCATAGGGGATTGGTGTCTCCTTTGGATAGAGGTCCATAAACATTGTAATAGGGATTTGATTCCCAAGAGATTTGTTGAGAAAAGTTATAAGAAATATTTTCTCCGTGGACGTATCCCACATTGGGTGAACCACGTTAAATCCATGTCTCTCATGTGTGTGATGATTTGTGCATTATTTACTGCCTTGATATTATTGTTGTTATCATTTGGATTGAAAAGTAAAAAGTTTTATCTTATACTATTCACCCCCCTCTCAGTATAAGCTTGTGTTCTTCAATCTAGTAGTGGGTATTTTACTTATATAGCTCTGAGTTCTTAATTCTAAATAGAGTCACTAGGTAAATATTGAATGCACTTTATCAAGAAAATAGATTTAGACCTTCACCAAAATCTCAACCTGATATTCCTTTAAGTGGCTTATGTGTCTTCTTATTTAACGAAGTTGTTAAAAATTTGAGTTCTTTAGCTAGAGGAGTCTCCAGGTGAAAATATTTGTGGTGCTTTAATAATCAAATGAGCTAAGGCCTTCGTCAGATACTTAGTTTAGTATTGTGAGGTAAATTTAGTGTGGTTGGTCCCACCAAGCATGCCAAAGAGTTGTATGCGTTGTTTCAAGCCATCAAATATTGGAGACATCTTCTTGGGACAAAAAATAATTATCCGCACAGATCACATGCCTCTCAAGTTTATTCAATCACAAAACAATATTGAGGAAGCTAGACATATGAAGTGGGCCACCTATTTGTAGCAGTTCCACTTGGTCATCAAGTACAATAAGGGAACAACTAATACAGTGGTTGATTTTTTGAGTCATCCACCCATGACTCAAGCTTTGAAAAATAATTGTGACTACCTCCCATATTGTATTTCAGACTTGGCCACCTCGTTATGCTCTTGATATATATTTCAATAAAGTTCATCATCATCTTGTACACCCTTCATCTTCCAACCTCACTTCTTTTTAGGACTACCATATGAAGGATGGACTTTTGTACAAGTTAGACAAACTTTATGTACCACAAGAGCATATGATTTCTCTCCTAAAAGAAGCCCATTCAACTCTTTATGGAGGTCACTTTGGAAAATAGAAAACACTCCACCACTTACAACGGTTCTTCTACTGGCCTCACATACAAAGAGATGTACTGTGATTCTTGATATAGTAAGTCGTATGTCGCTCTAAATTATAAAGTAGAAAGTTGGGCCTGAGTGTTCCTTTTTCCATTACTTCACATCCTTGGGAGAGCATATCCATGGACTTGGTGAATAGATTTCCCTTGACAGTAAGGTAGCATAACAATGTTTTTGTGGCTGTTGACCGATTCAGTAAGATGGCCAAGTTCATTCCACGTAGGAATACTAGCACAAAACCTAACTTGGCATAAAATTTCTTTGAGACAATATGACAATCCTTTTGTCTCCCCAATAGCATTGTATCTGATAAAGATACATGCTTTGTAGGAAACTTTTGAAGATCATTATAGAAAATTTTGGGAGTTTCTCTTAATTTTTCCATGGATTTCCACCCTCAATCATATGGGCAGATCGAAGTTGTGAATTACACACTAGTATAGAGTTTGAGGATCTACCACCACACCTCACTGGTAAAGTGGGACATGATCCCCACTCACATAGAGCATGCATATAATCAAGTGGTTCACAGTTCCACAACACACTCATCATTTGAGGTTTATCTTGAATTTTAGCCACTTGCACCATATGAGTTACCTCTTGCCTTACCTTATCCTACCACTGCACACATGGAGAAGGAGTAAGATAAGGTAAACTTCTTTATTAAATATTTACAGATCCTTTATGCTAATGCAACACAAATCTTGTAGAAGACTCAATATCAGTAGAAGAGAGTGATGGAAAAGCATTGCATTCCTCATCCTTTTTAGGTTGGTGATAGAGTTTGGCTTCACTTGGACAAACACCATTTTTTAGAGAAGTTACATAACAAGCTCAAGCCTCTTTGCTATGGGCCCTACACCATCATTAAATAGATATATGAGAATACCTTTAATTTGTACCTTCTATCACACCTTGGCATCCATGATGTTGTCAATGTGGATATTTTGAAGCCATATCATGACTCTACATTGGAAACTACACCTATCATCATCCATTCAACAGATGTGGTACCTGAATTTTAGCTTCTACTTGATACAAATAGAGTTTTTGACATGTAGACTCATCACACTCGATAAGGTTCTTCCACTTCTTACCTTATCACCTATTACAGTCAGCTTCCACACCATGCTTGCTGGATATATCACCATTAGATGACTCATGACATTCTAGATTTGTTGAGAGCATTAGGGTCCAATGCTTCTATGGTTGGCAGGAGTGTTGAGGATACTTAAGTTTATTTTATTAAGCCTAAGTTATTATATTGCATTGTACATGTGTGGAATAGTATGCCCACATTAGTTATTTGCATTTCTTATATTTGTATTGTGTGAGGTATAGTATGTCCATGTTAGATTGGCAGTGGTTAGTTGTTAGAGCTGCATTTATTTTCTAGAAGCTCCTGTATTTGTTTGCATCCATTCGATTAGTGTGGTTATCCCTGCTTAGCATGTTGTTGTAGTTTTTTATAACCATATAACTTTTGCTACTTATATTATATATATTGTATTGCACTTAATAAAATCAGCTTCACTTTGGATATTCCATATCAAAGATGGTGAAAATATAGAATACTTTATTAGAAGGATAGTATATTTAAAATGAAAACTATAAACTATGGGAGAGAAATAGAAAATAAGTTTCTTGTCTCAGTTACACTTAGAGTACATATAGAATCATTCAAAACATAAGTGTCAAATAGAAAAGTGTCATTTGAAGAGTTAGTTAATATCCTTTAGCAATATGAAATGGAAAATCAAGTAAGAGGTGAACTATCAACCAATGCTTTCATCTTAACAAAAAGGTCACTAAGTAACATAAGAAATTCTTCTACCTCATCATCATAGAATCAACTAGAATAAAAAAGAATATATTATCATATATGTAACAAAGAAGGACACATCACCAGATTTTACAGATATAATTCACTCAATCAATGGAATCAATGCATAGACCTACTAATTACGTGGGTATAAAGTTTGGGAGCTCTTCTAGGGTTTCAAAGTATTTGGAAATTCTACTAGGGTTTTATTGCAATGATCTGAGTATGTTTTTAAAATACTCTCTACCTGCCCATGGTTGCATGTGAGGGCCCTTCTAGGTCCTTCCCTGCCCCCTTATCCTAAGCTGTATTTTGCAAACACAGGGAGGGAAAGACAAGAAGTTGATGATGAATATTTTAGAAGTGATGCTTTAAAATCCATATTCTCTACTATTGTCACCAAGAATCCAATGGATAAAGGTTTCTATTCCATAGTTAATGGTTGTTTGTCCTAGATTCCCCACCATTCCCCATGAGGAAGAAAATTGCATCCCTATGGGTGGTCAAGGTTCTATTTTTTGGAAGGTGCTAAAATTAGGAGAGAAAGTGGTAAAACCAAAACTATTTTAGAAAGTGGGTAGAGGGGATAAAGCAAATTTTTGGACCGATTCTTAGGACCAATACCCCCCCTTAATTTTAGAATTTCCATAGCTACAACCCCTTAAATAGAGTCTTAATGCTAGAAGTTGGATCAATACAACATATTATCTACATACAAAGTAGATTGGGACCTTCTCCCTTATGCAAAAAAATTAGTGGGAAGAGTGTACAGTCCCAATATATTTGAATTTGTTATCGTTATTAGAGAGTATATTAAAGCAATACCACCTTAGAGGAGAAGAGGAAGAGTACAAGATGACTTAGGGTCATGGGAATTTAGGCATCGATGTAGTTTGAGAAGATTATAATGAGTTACTCCCTCCCCCACTAGTGTTGTTGGATGTTCCATGGAATAGAGTATGGTTGGCAAAGGGTTGGCCAAAAATCAATTTTGTTGCTTGGCAAGTTATGCATTGGATATTCCTCACCTATGATAATTTATAGAAGAGAGGTTTTCATGGCCCCTCTAAATGTATCATGTACAATACCCATGAGGAGATAATTGATAATTTGCTCTTCTGGTGTGACATTACCTTGGGTTTGTGGAGTCGATGGGCTGGTCTCTTCAAGGCTTGTCTCAACCAGCAGTTAACACTTACTAATATATGAGAAGTATAGAAATGAAGAAGATTAAAAAATAAATCAGTTAATTTGGGTTGGTCTTTGGGTAAAATTTTTATCTGGTGGAACATATGGCTAGAAAGAAATGCCAAAAAATTTAGAGGAATATATTTTGATAGAGCCAATTTGGTAGAAAATAGTAAACAAGGTTATATAAATAGTAAAAGCTCATGTAGAGGAGTAGAAAAACTAGGAGGGATAGAATATTGTCATGAGGCAGACTTATGGGGCTTGGTAACCACCACCCCTAGTATGGTAAATAATCAACATAGATGGAGCAACCAAGGATAATCCAAGGGCAATGGGTATTAGTTTCCTTAGAAGAAACTACAAGGGGAAGGCTCTTCATTGGCAATTGGAAGGCCTAGCAATAATAACAAATAATGAAGTAGAGGCTTTTGCAATCAGACAAGGCTCTCTCAATGCTTGGGATAATGGAGTTCATAAGATGATAGTGGAGTCCAACTCATAAATTTTGGTGAGGTTGCTAAATGAGATAAGGAATTTTAGACCAAGTGTGTGGTGGATCAAGATCATAGTGAGTTAGATCAAATCCATCTGGCAGTAGTTTGAGGATGCCATTTTGGTTCATGTAGGCAAAGGGAATAATATTATGGTTGATTTTTTGTCTAACAATGAAAGAGAGAATCTTGTTGGTTACTTGTTAAAATATGATAAATATAAGGATAATGTAGATTGGATGGAGATGAACCAACAAATTTTCTAACTAACCAACAAGGACCTAGGTAACAAAGTGTGTTGGACCAGGGTAGATGATTATGATGATTAGTATCTGGTATGACATCACACTACTTCTTGTAGTACTCTAAGTCCCAATTTGGGGTAACCCCCAAAAGTCATGGCAATAGGAAGAAGCTAATCTAGGCTCTCTAGAATAGTTTTAACCAACATTGTGATCATGATAGGAGCTTTTGCTCTTTGGATCACACTAAGAAATTTGTGGTCCAAGAAGATATTAGAGTTAGTTTTATTAGGATCTTATGGATGGCCAAAAGTGGTAAGTCAATTATTGTAACTTTGGTCCTGTCTTCTTAATAATATTTTCACATTTTTCAAAAAATACGTAGACCTTTCCAAAGAAATTAACAAAGATAATATCAGTGAAATCAACAATAATATACACTGACACAAAATATCCAAAATGGAAAAATAAAAAAGGACACATGGTTTAAGAGGTAAAAGAATAAGAATCTAACTATGAGAAAGACTATGAATCAACTCATAAATTAAAACAAGTAAGACACCAAAACGATCAAAAAAATACTCTAAACAAGAACAACTATAAGTTAAAATATTGAGTAATAAGCTCAAGGTGATGAATGAAGAACATGACACATGTAATCTACTTCAAAGTGACATTAGGGACATTTATATTAAGAATTTTAATACAAAAATTGGTTGTGAGTTAGAGACATTTTATGTGAATCATGCATAAAATATTTATGAAACAGTCAATATTTGTGATGGTCATGATGAAAACCATAATGAAAAAATGTTATA
The DNA here is from genome assembly GCA_028583015.1 of Wollemia nobilis. Classification (NCBI taxonomy): domain Eukaryota; kingdom Viridiplantae; phylum Streptophyta; class Pinopsida; order Araucariales; family Araucariaceae; genus Wollemia; species Wollemia nobilis. Next base: position 16,993,455 of record JAQPPZ010016895.1, read on the forward strand.
GTAATAATGATAGCTCTAGAGTTGTTTCTCCATAGAATTATTATTTGAGTTCTTTTGAGTATGATAGTGACAATTTTATATGTGTTAAAACAAAGAATGTTCATGAGGATGCTTGTACAAAAAATGCCTGCTTTGATTGTATAGAGTGTGTTGGTCAAAATGAAGGCCAAATTATCAAATTTAATGGATAATGCATTGTTAATGGTTTGAAGTCTTCAAATAGTGACAGGGATAATGATGGTATAAGTCATTTAGAATTTATCAGTAATGGTCTAAGTTATGATAAATATTTTTGTGATGACTTATTGCATTCAAATAATAATAGATATTAGGATAATGATGAATTTGAAAGACACAAAAGCAATTGGTACTAAACTGGGATATAATGAAACAAGGTAAGGAATGAAAGAACCTATTGTATTATAAATAAGCACAAAATACAAAGACCTTAAATTTATAGGACAAGCTGATGAGAGTGATTTTGTGACAGGGAACACTAATATCAATTTTGTAATAGGGAATGTTGTGAAAACATTTAATGTGTAACAAGAAACAATGAAGATAAAACTGTATCAGGTACCAATTACAACTATTGTTACTATATGCACATATGAATGATAAATGTTTGGAAAGATTCAGAACCAAAAAGCAAGAGCTAGAGTTAATATCAAATTCAAAGTAGAAGAACCAAAAACAAAGTCAAATATTGACATCATGCCAAATAATATAATATGGGGGGTTTTGGAGAATATTACATTATTTGATACCTTACAAGTATCTTGTAAATACTTTGTAAATATTTGGTGTCTAGGAGTCTTGTAAATATTTGGAATTTAGTAATCATTAGATGTTTGTAATTATTAGGGAGTCAATAAATATATTTTTTCTATGAGAAATATGAAGAGTCATATCTCTCGTGAGTTTGAGGAGATGAAGATATAGTTGAAGATGAAATACCAAGAGACTCTTTGTAAAGGATAACTATAGGGATAGCATGTAAGTTTGTTTATAATAAAATTATAATGCATCATTTATATTATAATACATTGCAAATTTGTCATCCACGTGAATATAGTGAGTTTGATTATTTTGAGTTATACCTTGAATATATGTGTGTTCCATGTTGATATATTGTGAGAAATATTTAATATTATTGATTATTGATTTTAACTCATTTGCCAACAACTAGCCCATAATTCACATCCACACAACATCACTAGCACCACTAATAGTAGTAAAGTCCATATAGTTTTTCAATTCCATAGTTCAAACCCTAACTCCAAGTGTCCTCCTTGATCTACAAGGTGATCATTGAATAGATTAGAACCTTGGCTTATAGTGTAAAACTTTCCATTCCCCACAACTTGCCATAAATACATTGGCCATATCTATGTTACAACTTCATACTAACAAATTAAATATTTAGGTTGTGAAAATCCCCATTACCCATAAATTACCATAAATATATTGGGTATATCTATGTTACAACTATATACTAACAAATTAAATATTTATATTAACATTGGATAGAACATGTACAAAACATGAGGGTGGGCATGATTCATAATATGGTTACACTTGACTTTATGGCCTCTGATCATAAGTCTAATGCATTATCTTAAGTTTGATCCCTATCTTCAAGTATCATCATATCTATATGAGTGTACCCATGGGAATGGAGACTTATATTATGGTGTGAAACTCCTCACTCCCAATTGCTTGCTCCAAATATATTATAAAAATATTAAGGTTAATATTGGAGTAGATATAATTGAAAATATGAGTGTGGTCTTGGATCCATAACATGGTTACATTAGACCCTAGGTCTATGTATTATCACATCTCTAGAAGATGTCTTGCCCATTGTATTGGAACCTTGGCTTATGGTATGAAACTTTCGATTTCCATCACTTGACCCAAACCAATTGGGAACCCCCATATCTTTTGTTATCATTCCATCTATTTTTTTAATGAATATTAGGTGATATGTTGACTTCAATTACTCTCTTCTTAAGTTCAATAAATTATTTTTTGTGTTTGAATCTCTATTACTCTCTACCTAAGATCAATTTGTGTCTCTTTATGATGGTTTGTTTGGTAGGAATTATAGTTAAAGGTTGCTTCTCTAAAACAAGAGTTTAGGATTAACTATTGCTCTAAGATTTTTTTTGAAATAGTATTTTTTAGAGAATCTAGAAATAGATGTTTTGAAATGGCACATCCATTACTATCCTCTAGGTTTCATCCTATTATAAAAAATATAAGGCACGATAATTAATAAGAATTTTAGTCCCTTTAACTACTATTTTAGTGTCTTTAAGTTCCAAATCAATATGGTTTTCCCTCATTTAAGTATTTTGTAAGATTTTGTAAAATATATTCTTTTAATTCCATATTAGAAATTATAATGAAGTAAGAAGTACTTGGGTCATTTAGGACATGTTTGAGATATAATATTAAAAATATATGGGTTTGGAATTAAGTGTAAGCAATGGAAGACCTATATTTTTACTTTGGGCATACTCTCCTACACCATAGTTCCATCAAAGGTTTAGAATAAGTAATATTATATGGTTAATTTTAGATTCCTCCATCTCTAACAATGACACCAACATGTCCTGGATAGAGAAGAAAAAGCAAACGTCCAAATTCCATAAAACAACTTTATAGGATAGACTATTTAAAATTTTGGAAAATCATCTAATCCTTGGAATATATGCAAAAACTTGAGAGGGATTAGTTTGTACTTTTCATCTAGTCATTCTGGTGACCAAATTTATGGGTCAATTTGTATTAAAGATGATAGATGAAATGCAATGGCCATTTTCAATTGTTTCAAAAGGAGTACTAAAATAGTATTTGTTTGAATTGAATATTCTATTAGATGGCCTACATCCTACCATTTCTACATTCTCTATCCAATATAATCATAATATTTAGTAGTATAGAACAATTGATATAATAAACTAATAGCTATTATGGTGCTTCATGAACTCATCAACTAATTTTTTAATACATACCTATATCTAATCAAGAGGCACAAATTATTCAGTTCTTATTCACCAAGGTCCATGTTATGATTTTAAATAAGAACAAATGGTTGGGTGAGATTTATTGATATGATCATTAGTTAAATATCAGTAACAAAAATTAGGGTATATAAAGTGGCACAAGAAAGTTGGAAATTTGCATTCAATTTCAAGGAAACTTTTCCAAAGGCTATAACTCTTTTTTTTAAAGAGTGCAAAGGTTATAACTCTTACATGTAGAATAGTTTTCACTTTTTTAAAATTACATGTTTTTATCTTTGTGAATTAGTTCATTATATAAATCCCTATTTTAACACCAATAAGCTCAAATTTAATATGAACCATAACATCTCCAATATCTACATTAAGAACGTCCCATGAAAGAACCAAGTCAATTAAAAATAAGTTTCAAGTAATCCCTCTCTATGAAGTACATCAAAAAAATCCAAAGAATAGCAAACAAAAATTCTTAAAATAAAATTTAAAAAACTAATTTTGGATTTATAAACAAGAAGGTCCAAATTTAACAATTGTCATGCTTAGATCTAGAATATTGAAAATTTCCAAATATGACAATCTATTATTTGAGGTTCCTCAAGATGATGACTTCAATTTGGGATTCTCCATTAGGGGGGATGTTTATAAATGTATTTCTAGTAACCAATTTAGATTAATATTAGATATATAAAGGTATGTAATCATGACTTTCGAGAAGGTTGATGTTCTAAAAGATTAAGTTTATTATATTTGTAAAATGTCTTCAGAGTTATATTCACTTTATACTCCATGTATTATTTGATAGAAAAACAATATGCTAACATAAGATGTTAGTGGTACTTGTGACATGTATCACAACAAATATAGACACTTCCACTCACAAATCATTGTACTTATCAAGCACATCATTTTTTAATTAGTTACATGGGATTAAAATGACCCCTGCATGTATTACACCATGACCATGTTACCATGGTATTTCAACAAAACACATAGTAGTATTTTTGGCACTTGTAAATATATTGCATAACAAGATTTGAACCTTGCTCTCTATAATGAAATTCCATATTTTTAACCACTTGATATCAAGTCAAATTAATGGAATTTTCATAAGTGAAAGCCTTGTGTTTTTACTTACACATCTTTTATAGATTTTTTTTGTCTCAATTGACTTTTTAAAACTTTTGTCCATGTTTTATTGATTATCTATTATCAATGACTTCATGTAGATATCTAATATTAATATAATATCAAACATTCATTTATGTTGTAAATCAAAATAGTGTATTCAAAATTATTATTAATAATGCATTTATATAGACATGATTTCATAGTTCCATGAGTGATGAAAATCATACATATGGGTGGTATTAAAAGTTTTTCACGTAGATGAATGTTTAAAAAATAAGTTTATCCAATATGCTTGTAATAATAGTATTATTGGAGAATAATGTATGTCTTTCCAATACATTATTGTTCAATAAAAGTTTGAATTCAAATGGACAACCTTTTCAACCAAGATTTAAAACATAAATGGCATCACCTTCAAATTTTAAAATGATTTTTATAATAAACTCTACATTAATGTATATATTTATACATTTATAGTTTTTGTGTCTTATAACAAAAATCAGTTATTGATCACTAATTATGTAGGACAGTAAATACTTAAAAATAAATCCTATTGAGATTTTTAATATAATACTAAAATGGGTGATCTCTATATGTATTTAATCTAGGTTGAAATGAAGAAAGAAGAGTGAGTAGAAAATGGCTATATTTATTACAATAATAGGGAGACAACATACTCAATAATGCAAAATAAGGACTCCAACCATAATAATATCAACTAAATAATATAATATTTATTGTTCTAGTATGAGTATTATTCCTATAATATTAGAAGTTTTTGATCACCTATATTTTTCACCACTCTATTTTCCTATGAGGATTTGTGCCCTTCCTTTCTCTTACTATAAAACATAATATATTGGTCATTAACTTTATTTTTTAAATTGGTTATATGGGATTGAAATGGGCCCATATGTACTACATCATCACCACATAGTGGTATTATAAAAAATCTTAGATATTATCCATGTATCGCTTGACAAGATTTGAACTTGGGTCTTGTCCTTGAATGTTGAGGAATCTAACCAGTTGAGCTAATACCATTTGATATTCGATATTAATTTTTATATTCAAGATCTTGAATTAATTTATCCCGACAAGGCAACCACAATGGCCAAAGGTATTGGGCTCTCCTAATGGATACCTAAGTTCAATTCATGTGGAAGGTGTCCCTGATGTGCCCCTAACATTTCAACCTATTAAAAAAAAGATCTTGAATTAATTATAAAGCAGAAATTAAAAGGATTAATTGGAAGAGGGGAATAAGGCACAAATAAAGGAAATATAAATGAATACTAAATGTTAAAGCAACTTAGAGTATTAATTCTTCCTATTCTAACTTATTTTAAGAGGTGGAGTCTCATGATGATGAGTATAATAAGAAAATTAATTTCTTAAGGAAAATTATTGACGTTTTCAAAAAATAATTCCAATTATTAAAGATATCCAACAATATCATGTCCAAAATAATTATTATACATTTATGTTTAACCTTATATTATTGAATTAAAGTAAAACATACAAGGACACCAAATGGTAGTTCATAATTATAATACTTTTCCATAGGTTGTGTATTCTTTGATGTTAGTATGTTGAAACACACAAAGTTGTAAGGGACATCAAAGAAATAAAAATCACTTGAAAAGTGTCTTGCCATGCTACATCAAATCTTTAATTACAATAAACATAATGATTTTTCAATATGCATAAAAATTTATTAACATTTTTAGATAAAAATAAAATTACAATATCAAAAACCAAGGTATGTGTATATTGCTCCCATATATAACATGACTACCCACAAACCCTATAGCCTACATAGGTCAATCCTCATGTAGTTCATGAATGACCATACTAAAAAACAACTATTATAACCAAATCATAAGTTGTCCTTAACAACAACATAAAGTATTATTAAATAGACCAAAAAGCTAGAGTTGCATCTTGAGAATAACTTCAACATAGTACTATTCAAAGGACTTATAAAAACCACCCATAAGCCTAGACTAAAACATAAAAACAACCCTAAAAGGGATAGGTCAGTTGGTAGCAATCAAATGCTTATCGGTGGGCTTCCCTGGTTCAATTCCTCGAACGATTAGGGGTGATGTTGACTTCATATTTATCAAACAAGCTAGGGATTACAGAGGTTTCCCTATGCAACTAAAAAAAAACATAAAAACAACCATATTTACCTATTATAAATAATAGAAACCAACTAGGACTTAACACAAATATAATTGAAACCCATGGTGGAAGTCCACACAATTCATATTGTCATATATCAATGGGAGAAATCACTAATTCTTGTATGATTGTGTCAAATTACATCTAACCATACCCCTCTCTTTATAAACTATGGTAAAACAACTATTAAGACAAATGGATCAATTACCAAAGCCAAAAGCTTGACAAATGTATCCCTTAATCCATTATGCAATCCATGCATCTTATTGTGAAAAACTTTGATGGTTTCTTACATTTGTTTTAAATTCTCATGAATTTCATCTAGTTGATGAGCACAACATGTGATGTAATGATAGCCTCTAACTCCATAGTCAAACCATTTCCATTTAGAGGCCAACACAAGGGAAGGATCTTATTAACTCCACTACTATAGTCTTCTTTTACCACTTATTTTTACTAGTCCATGTTAATTGAAACTGCCATATCCTCCTCTTCACAATAAAATTTATCAACCTTCTAGCTTTATAAGCATATATCATAAGCGGCAACCATTTTTATTTTTATCTTTATCCCTTTTTTTTTTTGATAGTTATAAGTGTTTGTATTTATAGCGGGTTTTAACAAGGATCCCAAAACCTGATTACATAAGCAATGGGCCTAGGGCATCAATCCCTTGAAACTGAACACCAAAACAGAAATCCTGCCCAGCGGTAACAGTAAGCATGAAACAATCCCTCTTAGCGGGAAACAAACAAATAAGAAAGAAAGTAGTTTTGGAGATCCCGCCCAATGGGGAGTAGCCAAAAACCACCATCGAGAAGATCCCACCCAGTAGGAAGCACAGAAAAACCGTTACAATAAAATCCCGCCTCGCGGGAAGCATTCAAAACCACCAAAAATAGTCCCGCCTAGCGGGAAGCAACAGGGAAATCCCGCCATCCGGGAAACCAGCAGAAAAGAAAGGATCCCGCCTCGCAGGAAAACCGACGGATTTTGCGGATCCCGCCTTGTGGAGAAACCATCCCACCCACCGGTAAAACATTCAGTTCAGCGAGAGCCATCCTGTAGGAAGCCGATAGCCAGCACAGAGAGGATCCAGCCCATCAAGAAGTGACCAGAGAGTTGCACCACAAGGAACCCGCCTCGGGAAAACAAAAGAGGATCCCAGCAGCAGGGACCAAGAATCCCATCCAAGCACAGAGCCCGCCGAGGGACCAAGAATCTCGTCCAAGCACAGAGCTCGCCAAGGATTCACAAGAAAAAGGGGGAAGCTGTCCAAACCCTAAATCGTCACCTCCACCGCACCAAGAAACGTAGGGGACCAGATCCACGCGAATAACCTGCAAAAAAACCCCAGGGGGAAGCCTGAGGGAAAAAGGGAAGGGATCCCCAACCAAACAGGGATCCCTGGGAAGCACCAGTCCGAAAAAACAACCAAGGAAACCCTAGCCGTCCGGGAGGGGCGCGAGATAGTGGAGAAGGATCTCCCCCCGGGAGATCATCTGCAAACAACCACTCCCCGGGAAGGATGACCTGGGTTGAGCCAGGGACTGGGCAGGAACCAGGAGCCATGGGAGGGGGAGCAGGGGAGGGACCAGAGTCCTCCCCTCTCTACTTTCTTCCCTCTCATCTTTATCCCTTTTTCATTATTTTAGGATCGCATCATTTTTGGGAGTGTAAGACCAAATTTGGAAAAACACCCATATTCATAGTATCGATACTCAATTCCCTACCAACTTCAAAAAATATTCCTCCATATTCTCTAACATGTGATTATAAATGTCTCCAATAGGATTAGCTTGTTTTAAGGGCTTTTTATCTCCTCCACATCATTTTCTCTCTTTCATGTATTTCCACATTCTAATACATCTATAGATTCCCTATATTTAGCTCCAAAGGAAATACTTCAAAAAAATACCCTTGAAGAGTTATGGACTTTTATTTCTATGTTGAAAGAACTGATTTACCCCAACATAAATAATATATATCCAATATTTATGTTCAACCTATAAAAATCCTTTTAATTACTTGGATGGATTGTCCATTAACTCCATGTACTCCTTGTAGACATGCATTTGTGTTTTATCTAGAAGATTTACAAAATAACTTTAGTAAATTCATGGCCATAAATCCACCCATAAAACTAATAAAATCCTATTTAGAAAACTTCCTCACCAATAATGTTACTATTTCCTCAAATTATTATTGCTCCATTGGTGGTTGGGTTGGCATCAAACATGAGGATCTAACATAGATAAATCAAATGATACTAATTTTGAAGTATATATTACATTTTGATATTCATATCCAAATAAAACATTAAGTTCTATTGAAATCACGTCTACCCTGTGATGTGTCTTAATCATGATATCTTTAATATCTTTTGTTGTCACGTCTTCAAAAAAATGTATGGGTTTAAGAAATGATTGTATATGAACCCCAAATAGCCTATTATGAATCTAGATTCATCGTTTTCTACCACTTATGATTATGCAACCTTTTCATGTCCTTTTTTCTTCAAAAACCTTTCCATGTATTACATTAAAGTTTTTATGCCAATAAAATATTATATACAAAAATATGAAAATTTAAATACAAAAAAAAAATCCTTTACTATTTAAATTACTATAAGTTGAAATTTCTATAATTTTGTAATAAAATTTGAACCAAATATTATGGTTCACTTAAATTTGGTCAATAAAAAAATAAATTGAACTTCTTATACCTACCAATTCTAAATACGATTTTTTTGTTTAGCCTCAAGTTATCCAACTCACTTGACCACACACACGTATAATTGTGTTTATTTTTTATATGTTATATAAATCTATTTTACTTTAGAAAAGAGAAAATTCTCCACACCACAATAAATTTAAACTAGTTTTCCATTAATCTTATATTGATAATTATAGTTATGAAGATATTGATAAACCTATTCTAGAGAGACTAATGCAAAAAAAATCGTAAAAGAGAAGGAAAAATAAGATGCATTCACAATAAACATGAATATTTATATAGGAAACCCTTCACCAAGAAAACCAACAAAAAATATGAGCCAAACCTCTTTCTTTTTATTATTGTGTGAACTTTTAACAAAGCAGTTACAATATTTATAGGTATATCATAGCACCGAATAACCCTAAACCACTAAGTGGTATTAGAATACAAGGGGTATAAAACCATTGACTAAAACCACCCATACCTCTAATTAAGAAGACCACCCCAAAAAATAAGACCATGGGCTAAAACCATCCATACCTACTAATTAATAGGGCTGCGTTAAAAATAATATCCTACATATTTTTCATACAAAGAATACAACACATCCAACAATCTCCCACTTGTTGAAAACTTTGTAATGGGGCCTATATAAATCACAAATTTAGCTACTTGGGGTAACTAAGCCCATTGTCTCTCGGCACCAAGAAAACTTCTCAGTACTCACAGGATTAGTTAATGAATTTACAACATTTTTTAGAGTACCATTTTTTTCCAATGACACCTTGTATTCAACCATGTCTATAATAAAATGGTAATTGTTGGAGCCAAATTTGACTCAAACTTTGAAACCCCCAAATTTAAATTTTTGGTTTCAATCAAAATGATAATAATACTGGTCACTTCTTCAATTGGTGTGAGCATCTTAATTTTTCATTGGTTGGTTTGATGAAGTCTAACCTTGGTTGTTAATAATGTGTGTCCCTTTAATAAAGCTCCATGGTCTTCAATAAAGGATATGGCAGGATATTATTAATCAAATGTTTAAAAGCCTAGCTCCGAACCTCATAAAAAAAATCTCTCCCTTAAGCTTAAAATCAAATGATAAATCTTTAAGTTCTAAGGTGTGCTAAAATTAGGAGAATAATTCAACACCGTGGTCTAAGACCCAAAAAATTTAAATCTAAAAATGAAGAGCTTAATTAAAATCTCAAAGGCACGTATCCCATTTAAATTAACAAACGAGCACCTAAGATCTAATCTGAGGGCCGCGCTCGATCCAAGTTTAATCGGATGGTTGCGCTTTGATAAAATGATTAAAGGTTAAGTCAAAAGTCAAATATTCCATTAAAGTTATAACCTAAGGTCATAAGTGATTAAAATCAGTGCAACTTTGCAAATCTGGATGAATGCGCTTGAGATAAGCTTAATCCGATGGTTGCACATTCTCCAAAGAGTCAAAGTATTAAACGAGTCAACTCGGGCTTAAGCTTCAAGATAAAAATCTAACTAGTCCGTCGGATCGGACGATAGCGCTCAAATTTACTCAAGATCAATGGTAGCGCTTGTTTTAATTAAATCACGTATTAAAATGCTATGGTAAAATGATTGAAGGGTATGCGCCCCCTTTGGAATAACCATCGAGCTAATTTGGAAAATCGGACGACAGCGTTCGATCCAAATCTAATCCAACGGTCGCGCGCCCATACAAGATGCATTAAAAAGGTAAAAGCCCTAAGAGGTTAATTAAAATATTAAATAGGGTTAACAAGGGTATAACACGTTGGCTAATCTCCCCCTTTTCGACTTAATCAAGGTTAAACATTATGAACCCCTTGGAAACTAACCTACAGGTTGATTAAAATCTACGGCCGCGATAATAGCTATCGAAGATCCAACGATCGCGTCGAAATTATGGATGGTAAGATGATAGATAAAGACAAAGGTAAAGTTAATTACGTATTAGTGAGGGTGTAATACATTGCTAATTACCCCCCCTTTGGCTTAAACCAAGTCTAATCAAATATGATAATACGCCCTTTTTGGTTATTTAATATGCACCTTGCAGGAGATCTACGACGGTGCTCGAACGAGCCCAAAGATCAACGGACGCGAAGGTCTATGACGACGGTGAAAGATCAAAAGCAAAACAAAGGTATAAAGCGATTCAAAGATCCGATGACAGTGCTCATCACCGCTCAAATCCGACGGTGCGCATCGGTAAAAGTGATCAAGGTTTAATCTAAAGGTTTTCTTTTGGTTAATTAAATACTTTATAATCTGCCCCTTCTATCTTATGTTAAACCTAGCACGTGGTCGAAAAATCCAACGGTCGCGCCTCCACCATGGTATGATCTAACGGTGATCGCAAGAAAATGTAAACGTATTATATGATACTTATGCTTAATACGAGTTGTTAGGGTCAAAAATCATGGGGTTAACATTGGATAATCATGATTAAATAAGGACTAATACACCGTGTTATTTCAAATGTTTATATAAGAAAAGGTATACTAACAATCATGCAGGTCCCAGGACATCAACGGTTGCGCTAATTCTTTTTAGGATCTAATGGTGGCGCGTGAATCAAAATATTAAGTGATGAATCAACCATCGGGATCTAACGACAGCGCATCATCTAGAGTAAGAACATCCGATGGTAGCGCTTAATCATGGTTGACTCAAGGAAGCTAAGGGTATCCAGATAATAACAGTGGGCACTCACACCAAAGACCAAATCTCATGAAGATCCCGAGGGTGATTGCTGCCTGAGTGAAGTATAATCAATCCCAAAGATTTAGTTATCATTCGGGTTCGAGGTGGCATGAGATTCAAAATGGAAACCATCCCCATTACACATCTTAGTTCCACATCAGATAAAAAGGGTTCCAATGACAAATAGTTGAAGTCTTGATGATTACAGACACATGAATCAAAAGGTCCTAGGGCACATAGGATGAAGGACATTACCCATCATAAACGCTCAATTCTAGAAAAGGACAAGTTGGCAAAATTTCTTTGGTTAATTTTAAACAATAGTTGGTGGCATCATATTGATGACAAAACATGTGAATTTATCAAACCCATTCCACCACCCTGTATATATGAACTCACGAAACCATTCAAGGCTATTACCCTGGTAAGCTAAGAGCAGAAGTTGATATACCAGAAGTACAGAGAGAAGAAAATTTTCAAACTATAGTCACAAAAAGACCCGACCGGCTACTGTAAGATCAAATGGCATCATGGGGAGACATATTCATACCTGAAGACACTAGGGAAGCCATAAAATTCATCATAGATAGGTCACCATACTCTGTAATATCTGGACCGCCTATTCTCGATAGCACCATGTATGAATTTGCTCAAAAATATGGGGTGGATAAAAGACCAAACTCAGCCCAATAGTACGAGATCGACAATGCTTGTATCAAGAGTTTTGCTCAAGTGATGGAAAATGATAATAGAACCCCATGGATAATGGTTGATCTTATTTCATAAAGCTCATAGGTTACAATACAAGGGTTTCCCTAGAAATAATAGATGGAATAATAACCTTGGGAAGTTGATATGTCCGAAAGTACACTTCTCCTTAGATTTGATGGTGTGGCTAGTAGTAGCGTATGATGAAAGAACAAGGACATTTCGAGACAATAAGAATCGATCGGTGTTCAACATCAAAGTCGAGCATATCCAAGAAGTCTTCAAATTGATAGATTATACCACCTTTCTGGTGGAAAAGGTAATCGAACACCAATCTCGAATGTTTACAGACATGGAAGTTTTTAAAACTTTGTTTGATACGCATGCAAGAATAGACAAGGAATTCCCAATCAACAAAAATGCTCTTAAGCCATGGGTCCAAGATTTTTGTGATATGATAAACATAGTTTTGGGAGTACAGGATCTCAGTAGGATAACTAAAAGGGTTTTGTATTTAGCTGCACAATGCAATAGGGCATATAACACCCCAATTTATGCCTGGGAATTAGAATTAAGTACCCAGATGCATAAAGAAATGATAGAATTAAGGAAGGCAGTTTTTGAACAAAGGCAAGAGATGCCCCGTTTTTCACAATACTCGATTTTTATCCATATGATAGTGGGACAATTAGGAGAAGAAGCCCGTAAAAGAGTATGGGCCATCGACAACCCCTATGTTCAGAGTAGCTTCTGGAGAATACATGAAGGACGAACTCACATGGGTTGGTTCTGTGATCATTTCATGGTAGAAATTCATTGGGCTTTAACTGGGCTAGTTCCTGAGAGATTAGGGCCAGGGGTAAAAGCCTTTATTAAAGAGAAGGAAATTGGGGACTTCTTCTTCACAGAAGGTTTTACTTATATCAGATTATATGGGGCTAAAATCCCTCCTAAGATGTTACCACAGTACTACCCATTATCCCTAGCAGCTTTGGAATTATGTAGGCAGGTGGTAGAAGAGGCTAAGATGAGACTGGTAAAGAAGCATGGTAAGGTCCCCTGGCTCGATGTTCCCTATCATTTTGGGATTTTGTATTTGTTGGATATCCTTCCCTGCTCAAAGGAATGTTCGAATTAGATAACATGGGATTCGATGAAATAACTTGGAGATTCTATGACCCAAAAGGAATGTACAACAAAATGATGGAAAAGAGAGAATATGCTCGAATACGACATCGGGAAGATGCTTTTGAAGAAAGCTTGTTAGAAGCTATGGAGAAAGGATTAGATTTGTAGGTAGTATGGGATAAATTTCCTCCAAAAAAAGAGGTAGCACGCAGGTTTATGAAGCCTATGATTACCCTATAGAACTAAGGAGGCTTCGAGAAGGTTCAGTAGATGTTGTGGCACCTATTATACTAGGAGCAGGCCAAGCGATCAAAGAAGACCCCCTATTGGAGTTGATAGAAGAACAAGGTATTGATCTAATGGAAGTCACTATCAAAACTATAGATATAGTAGAGCAACAGGTTAGGCCTTCTGAAAGTGCTCACCTCAGAATAGAAGTGGCGCCAAGCACTTCCCAGGAAGCTTCCAAAAACCAGAGTACAGAAAAAGGGAAGGAGATTGTGACAATACCTACTCAAGAGTCTTCCCTCCCAGAACAAGCCATAGTTCCTATTTTTGACAGAGTTCTAGCCATAACAAGTGTAAATAAATTGGCACCCATGGCTGTCCCTACCACTATAAAAATAAAAGGATCAAGAGATTAAAATCCCATCAATAATACAAATGAATATTAGGAGAACAAGTAGGACTTGAAAGTCTATTCAGAAGTCATCTAGTGAGAAATCAAACAGAGATAACTCCTATAGAAAATAAGAAGCCTAGATTATCTCTACCTTCTACAAAGGTTGTTTTGGAAAGAACAGATGAGCAGACTACTTTCACTGTTGCAGATGAACAAGAATTACAGTTAGTAGTAGGGATGGGAAATATAGGAGAGCAGTTTATAGAAGAATCACAATTGAAGTAGTTGTATCAGATATAGTAGAAATAAATCTTCTTGCTCTACAAGACCCACTAGTCTTCAAAGTCAATGAAGAAACAGGGGGCTCATCAGTACTAGGGAAAGAAGGTGAAGTGGCCAAAGTTGTCAAAGCAATGCAAAATCAAGCCATAGATCAATTCATTGGGAACAATTACAGAGCTAAGGAAACAATTGGAGAAAGAGGGGAAGGAAAAGGTAGAGCTGAAGGTATTAATAAATAAACAACAGGAAGAATTAAACCGAAGAGATACCTCAAGTGCACAGCCCCTTCAATGGTGAAGATTCAAGATCATGTTTATTATCTGAATACAATGAAGAAAGATATGTCAATAAAAATAAGAGCTCATGCCAAGGGCTTTACTGAAATGTTTAGACAAATAAGGGTGATCCAAATAACTGCTCAAGAAATTCTAACATTACTACAAGAAAGAGAAGAGGATTTTGAAATCATTCACCCTACCCTAGATTTTATAGGAGACCATTTTGAAGAATTACAAGGACAAGAAATAATAACACATGATGGTAGCAAGATTCAGATTAATTTTGAGTTCTTTAAAGCAACCCTATTTGGAGCAAACAGGGGAGATGGATCAATTCTATGACTGAAATGAATGACTTGATAAAAGATGCTACAGAGAAATTGACAGATATTGGCCTATCCTTAGACCAATGCTTAGAGGCCTCAGATATAGAAGAAGTATTCAAATATACCATTGAAAGATTTGAATGTGAACCAGGTGATGAGGAAGAAATGATTAGACAAACTATGCTTATGGTGAATATTGTGGAGATGTTACTTTTTCAATATGAAAGGAACAGGCCTATTATTGTTGTACAAAAAAATAGAATTTTGCAAGAGATGAATATGTTGAGGATTGCAACCACATTTGATACAGGAGTTTGGAGATTGATTAATGAATATATAAAATGGCTGCAAAAGTCAAAAGGGGAAAAAGGTTAATACCTACATGTCAACAACAGAAGTAAGTTCATCACAACAGAAACTGCACCAATAGAAAAAGTTCCCAAATAGTAAAGGAGAGTTCAAGAGAAGAGGTCAAAAAGAAATAGTTGAAGAGGAAACAATTGAAGGAATAGAAGTAGGTTCACCCAACACCACCATCACCGGTTAAATTGAATCACTATTTGAAAAAGTCAAAAGGAAAGAGCATAACCAAGACAATAAGGGCAGTGGAAGCCAACTATACCAATTTTTGAAGTCCAACCAGATGATGACAAGTGTAAGGCCAGAAATAAACCAAAAATAATAGAATCAAGAACCAACAACTATAAAAGGAAGCAGAGAGGTTCAGATTCTACATCAAGCAATTAGAGAATAACATTTTTGCTAAGAGGTATTCTTGAGTGCCCAGTTAGTTGTGTTGTTGTATCCCCTTATATGTCTATTTTTTCTTTCTCATTTCTTATTCTTCCCTTTGCTTTGTAGGATTGTGATAGGAAAGTGTTCAAGAAGCTGAGATCATTTCCTACCTTTTTGAGCCTGAGATTTAGAGACTCTACTATTACCAGATTGGAACAAGGAGAGTAGGAGAGACCTATTACATTATTTGAACAAGATATTTTCATTGTATTGATATATTTTCTTTGAGAAAAATAGAGTTAAAAGGCATTATACCCACTTTGCATGTAAATTTTATGAAATCAATACAATTATGAATCTCTTTTCTATTATATCTTTTGTCTTAGCTCTGTGTGTCACTGTGTAATGGGTTACATTATTTGAATGCATTATATACATTTCTCTCATTGGTTAACTCTTGGTTTTATTGTGATATTCGAATAAGATTAAGAACGCCAATTTTTCTCCTCCCCTTCTTTCTGTTTCATGATAGAATTGTTGTTAAATTGCTATAACAACCCAATGAATCTAGGCACCGGTCTACATAAGGCATAACAAATGGTTGTTTTCATGCTTGGTCATTTTAATACATATAATATAATATAAATCTGGAGCGTGTAATTAGAGTTTTAGTCATAGAATTACCGTTGGGGTTTCCTTACCCATTCTGTAGTTTTCTTTAGCAATATTTGTGTTTAGCAGAACAATGAGGCAGGTTGACCAGAGCCTGTAATAGCTCGTTGGTTTCAAACGGATTCTTGTAGCATGACAATTGAAATCCTACGGATGCAAGAATCGGTTCCAATAGTTTTTTGGCATCGTTGTCGAGGAGGACTTGATAGAAAGATTTAATTATCTTCTTAAAAGTTTTTCTTGAATGACATTATTCTTTAAATCAATGGGTGGCCAAATAGAATAAAGAACGTTTGTTTTAATTTTTACATTTTCTACATTCTTTATTTTACCCATGTTTTTCAATTTGATTTTCTTTACGAAATTTCTTTTTCTTGATCTTCTTGAAATTTTGGTTTCTTGATTTTCTTGAATTATCCCAAGAACCGACTCCTATGAGGATGAGTGATAATATCAAGCATTCTTGATAAAAGCATACATTGTTCTTTCTACACCCTAGTGTTGGCGACTCTACTAGACGAACCCAGAAGAAAAAAATAAAAAGGAGAGAACAGAACGTGTTGGCTAACACCAGGAGAAGTGGTAAGGAGCTATTTCTAGAACTTGAGAATCCAGAGGTATTTATACATACCCAGAAAACTCCACTTTTTAAGAATACTGTTTATAATAGTAGATTAAATTCTAGCGGTAAAAGGTACATAAAGAAAATTCAGAATACTATTACTACTGATATCACTATAGAAGATGATTTAAATTCTACTATAGATAGAAATTTGAATTCTGCTATAGAAGATACATGTAATAATAATTCAAAGGTAGATAATCCATCAGTTTACATTCAAGCTACCCAGATCCATACCACTGTAGGTACTACTACTATGAAATTGAATTCTATAGTAGCAATGGCCCAGGTTAATGTTCATTTATGGAGAACTAACAGATATAGGCCATTTGCATTACCAAAAAATTTAAATGCCTTACCTAGTAAAGCTCACAAATACCTCCCTAAATTTTTAGGAAACAATGCAATAACTAGAGAGGATCATATCAAAAGTTTCTTATATGCAATGGATAGTCTGGAAGTTGAACATGAAGATGTAGTATTAAGACTATTTCTACAGACTTTAGAAAAATATGCTAGAGAATGGTTTAATTCCCTTCCTAACAATGATATCCCAGACTTCACCAAAATGGAAGAGGTGTTTCTAAAGAAATATGGTGAAAGGAAAAATGAACAATCATTGTTAACTGAGCTAGCCACTATGAAGAAAAAAGAAAATGAGGTTGTTAGTGATTTCAACATAAGATTTTCAAAGACTAGGAACAAAATCCCTACCAACCTTAGGCCTAGTGATATTCAGTCTATTTGTTTTTATAAGAATGCTTTTCAAGGAGAGTTTAACTATGAATTAAGGCAAGAACAAGCCACTACCATTGATGGTTGTATGGAAAAAGCAATGGATATAGAAAGAAATATGCTTGACAGTGGTAAGATGAAGCCCTATTCTCTAGAAGTCAACCTACCCGAGAGAAAACCCAAAAGGGTGGCATTTGATATACAAAGAAGAACCAAAATTGATCCAATGGAGAAATTGACCAATCAAATGACTGAGATGTTCAATAACATGAACAACAGGTTAGCAAGAATTGAAAGAAATGGAAATAATGGTGAATCTTCACAAACAGAGCGACCACATGTTGACAACCATCCTCCTTTTAAGAAAAATTACAATAAGAATTGGGGAAATAACAATGGTTTTGAAGAAGGAAATAGGAATAGAGGTAATGGAAACAATAACTAGAAAAATAGAGATTCTGATAGAGATCAGAACAATGTTCCTAACCCTATACCATATGCTAATGTAGCAGAAGGGTTTCCCTATTTTTGCTCTACTTGTGATGCACCCCATAACCCTGATGCATGTGGAATTCACCTAAGTGATCAGCGTAATGTAGATATGCATGCAGAATCAGAAGAGGATATAAGAATCAATGCATGTTGGTCCATTGAAGATGAATCCAGAGAAAGGTTGTTTGAAGAAGACATGGATAAATATGCTTCAAATCATCATCCTCAAATTTTAGTAACTGAAGGAACTAAAATCTTGCAGAAATCACATGAGTCAAGATATGATAAGATGAAGCAAGGGAAATTAATCCCCACTGCTCAAGAGGTTGAAGAATTAGAGGCAACCCATGTTCTAAATTTAAGGAATAGAACAGTCCCTGAAAGGACAGAGAAAGCCTCTACAAGTGAAACAAGAAAATAAACTTTCACCAATAAAAATATCAGTAAAGAGAAAACTGATAGGAACCCTAAAAAGATTACTCCTGAAGTAATAGAATCAGAGGAAGAGATTCCCAAAGAAGAAAGTAATAAACCATTGGATATAAAGAAGATAGAATTTGATGTTGGGTCAGAACTCAGTAAGCAAAAGGTTAATATCACATTTGGAGAACTTATGAAAGTTCAAAAGTACAGAGAACAAGTCTGCAGAGCATTTGGATTAGTAGAACAAAAAGAAGACCCAACTTGCCATGTTGCTAGACAAAATCAACATGATACAAGATCACCATCCTCTGTCAGACCCTTCTATGTGTCATTAAGATATAATTCAGATGAAGGGGAAAGATATGTGATTCATAATTGCATGCTAGATAATGGAGCTTCACATAATATCATGCCTAAGCTAATAGCTGACCAAATGGGATTAATCTGTACTAGAGATTCTGCCCCTATTTTTGTAATGGACAGTAGGCAAATTCCTTGTGTAGGGGTGATAACTGGATTGTTAGTTTTCCTAGATCAACACCCCAAAAAGGGCATTGTCATGGATGTTGCAGTAGTTGATGTTGACCCATTTTTCTCATTATTACTCAGTAGACATTAGGCAGAACAACTAGGAGGTTCAATTCAATTGGATTGGTCCTATGCTACAATCCCAATATCAGATAAGGAGAATATAATTTTGAGAAGGGAACCATTCAACAAACACTCCATAGAGTTAATTCAAATAGATGAAACCATGATTAACTTAGTTAACTCTATGGAAGAAAAAGGGATGGGAGTTTATTCAATATGGCACAACCCATTCCTGGTGGAAGTACCAGAAGCAAAGAACATGGATCCAGAAGATATAAAAATAGTAGATGCTGAATCAGATAGAGTTTTGACTCAAGAAATGTGGACCATGTCTTTTGATGGAGCTAAATCCCAATCTAGAGTAGGTGCAGGTGTAAATTTGACTGATATTAAAGGAAATTACCTTAGTATTCCTTACAGATTGCAATTTCCTTGCACAAACAATGTAGCTGAGTACGAAGCCTTACTACTAGGGCTAAGGAAAGCAAAAGAGCTAGGCATTAACTACTTGACTATAACAAGGGATGTAGAGCTTATTATACTATAGATCAAAGGTAAATATCAGACTAAACATCCTAGGCTTAAGCAATATAGAAATGCAATATTGGAAGAAATTGATAAATTTTTAGCTTTCAATATTTCATATATTCCTAGAGAACAAAATCATGTTGCAGATATTTTAGTTGTAAATGCCTCAGGTCTAGATCACCCAGAGATAACTACAGAATATATGGATAGATTCCCAACTATTTTAGTTTATAAACCTTTTGTGCCAGATAACATAGTATATCTACAGGTCTTTCAAGATGACATAGATATTAAAGATTTTATGACTCTACAAAATCAGTATGCAGATGTAATCTGTGATGAAAAATATGAAGAAAAGCTAAAAGACCAAATAGGAGAGCCAGTAGAAGTAATCCAATTGAAAACTAATAAGATACCCAAAGGATTAGTTTCTCTAGAAAGTCTATTTGATGATTTTGACAAAGCTTATAAACCTTTACGTAGAGAAGTAATATCTAAAGATATTAATATTGGTTCAATGAAAGAACCCAGAATAGTGAAAGTAGACATGGCTTTACCTACTAAAGAAAAAGTTGGATATATCAATTTCTTGAAAAAGAACAAAGAACATTTTTCCTAGACTTATGAAGATCTAAAAACATTCAAAATAGATGTAATGACACACATAATACCCCTGAAAGAAGATTCCAAACCATTCAGACAAAAACAAAGGAAATACAATCCAACTCTGCACCCAATAATGCAAAAGGAGGTACAAAAGTTACTGGATTCCAAAATAATTAGAAAGGTAAGATTTTCTTCATGGATATCCAATTTAGTACCAATCAAAAAAAGAATGGGGATATTAGACTCTTGTAGATTTTAGAAATTTAAACAAGAGTTCATTAAAATATAATTACCCATTACCCAACATGGAACAATTATTGCAAGCAGTAGTTGGCTCAACAAGATTGTCTCTGTTAGATGGATTTTTAGGGTACAATCAAATTCAGATAAATCCAGAAGATAGACATAAGGCAACATTCACTACACCCTGGGGCACATTTGAATATTTAAGGATACCTTTTGGACTAATGAATGTAGGTGCTACTTTTCAAAGAGCAATGGACTTTGCCTTTAAAGGATTAATGTTCAAAATTGTAGTTGTATACTTAGATGATATCACAGTATTTTCTAAGAATCCAGAAGATCATCTAGAACATTTAACTACAGTTTTTGCTCGGTGCAAGGAATTTGGAATTTCTTTGAATCCCAAGAAATGCATATTTGGGACTACACAAGGAAAGTTATTAGGACACATAGTTTCAGAAAAAGGAATAAGCATTGATCCAGACAGAATTGAAGCCATTTCCAAAATTCCCCCTCCTAGAAATTTAAAAGGAGTCAGGTCATTCTTTGGCAAGATAAATTTCATCAGAATATTTGTCCCAAATTTTGTAGAGATGACCAAACCCATAAATGACATGGTTAAGAAAACTGGAGAAATAAAATGGACAGTGGAAAATATGGAAGCATTTAACAAAATTAAAGAAGCCATATCAACCACTCCAACCCTAAGTTACCCAGATTATGCAAAATATTTTAACATCTATTCTTATGCATCTGAACATTCTATAGCTATAGTTCTTTCACAGAAATATGATGAAAATAATGAAAGGCCAATAGCCTTCATGAGCTCAAGACTAAAAGGAGCACATATTAAATACACCTTGCTAGAAAAACATGCTTATGCAGTCATACAATCTTTAGAACACTTCAAAGGTATATTTGGCTCAAATAAAGTTTACTGTTGTATTCCTTTTATAGCAATAAAGGATATTTTTTCCCAATCAGAGCCATTAGGAAGACCAACAAGGTGGATGGTAAAGCTTCTGCAATATGATGTTGAATTCAAAATAGTTAAAACTATCAAAGGGCAGGGTTTAGCAAAATTGTTGGCCAAAAAAGAAGAAGGGTTTGAAAATGTTCTCACAATAGATGAGGCATATGATGTCAGAAGAATCAATAATACCAAATGCAAATGGTATGAAGAAATATTATCATACTTACAAACTCTGTCATTCCCTAAAGATATGTCAACAAACAGAATGAGGTCAGTCAAGCTTCAAGCTCAGAAATATTACATACAGGATGGTGTGCTATACTGGAAACACCTTGATGGAATATTATTAGTCTGTTTATATGAAAGTGAAGTCCCAAAAATAATCAATGAATTTCATGATGGTTTATGTGGAGGACATTTTGCTCCAAGAGCTACAACTAATAAAATTATGAGAGCAGGATATTATTGGCCTTCCATTTTTAAAGATGTATATAAACATGTTAGGAACTGTCATAACTGCTAGGTTTTTGTAGGAAAGAAGCATTTGGCTGCCATGCCCCTCAAGCCAGTAATCATTGAAGCACCATTCACACAATGGGGTATTGACCTAATTGGAGAGATCAAGCCTAATTCATCTGGCCAGCACAAGTGGATCATAACTGCAACAGATTACTTCACCAAGTGGGTAGAAGTTGCACCATTGAGAACATCCAATACTGCAACTGTCATCAAATTCTTGGAAGAAAACATTCTGACCAGGTTTGGGGTTCCTCAAAAGCTAGTTACAGATAATGCACAATATTTTGTTTCATATGAAATGGTAGAATTTTGTGCTGAATATGGAATTGAATTATCCCATTCTGCTAATTATTACCCCCAAGGAAATGGTTTAGTTGAGTCATCAAATAAGAATGTAATAACAAGAATAAAAAGGTCATTAGGCAAGAATAAAAGGGGATGGGACAGTGAACTTAAATTTGCTTTATGGGCTGATAGGTTGTCTATTAAAAGAAACACAGGAAGAACCCCCTATGAGATGGTTTATGGAGAGAAAGCCCTATTACCTTCAAAAATAGAAAAATTGGCACTTTCCCTCTTATTGCAAGACCATGAAAACCCCAACCCCATACAAAGAAGGCTTGACCAAATTGTCCTATTGGAAGAACAAAGAAGAGAGACCCTTAATAGAATGATGGAACAAACTCAGAAAACCATGAAATTGTTTAATAAGAAAGCCAAGGGTACTCCTTTTTCTCAGGGAGATATAGTCATCTATTGGGATCCTAAAAATGATAAACATGGTGAAAAAGGTAAATTTGAACCCAAATGGATTGGTCCATACCAAATAGCCCATGTTATCAGCCAGAATACATACAAGTTGCAGACCTTGTAGGGTGAAATGATGGCTATCCCTATTAATGGCCAACACCTCAAAATGTACAATCCCTATTGAAGGTGAATAAAATAAAAGAAAAAAAAATGAAAAGAACAGAAAACCCCAAAAATAGAGTGCTTTACTTTTTAGCTTTTCTTTTCTTGTTTAGTTTAATGTTGAGTTTACTGTACACATGATATTCTTAGTTTGATGAGTATACATTACTATTGATTCCACCAAAAATGATAAGGAAAAAGGAGATTTATTTTAGATTTTGATGAGTTTTACAATTTTCAAAATATGAGTGTTTATGCAATAGTTGTTTGATATGAGATAAAACAGAAGGAAAACAAAGCTGATTGAAACATCATGTCAAAGCCTCACATTACAAATGATACTTAAAGTGACTTCAAAGGTCCAAAGAGCCAAGTTATCTTTGAGAGGGTGGTTAAGCTAAAAATCATTACACTCATCCTTTTAGCCAGAAACTAATCCTCAACTCAGGCATACTCGTTGCACAATTTGCTTATATATCCAAGTACTTCTCTCACGAGAAAGAAAAATAAAAAACAAAGTTAAATTGAGTCACTGCCTGAGATATCTTGGAAAACCTCTACCGAGGCTATAGACGCTTGACTGGCAGTAGGGTAAAACCAGATGGGATTAGAAGCAACTCCACCGGGGCTATAGACGCTTGACTGGCAATGGAGCCCTACAGAATGGTAAATTGTTTTTGAGTGAAATCACATATTAGGCTTAATTATTTTGCTCAGATATGACAAAGTCCTGAAAGACTTAGAAATAAAAATGAATACACAAACACACACATGGGCTTAAACATGATGAAGCAAAAGGCTTTGACAAATTTTGTGTAATCATATCTTATAACTTAGCTAGAACAAGCATTACAATAATCTCAAAAGCTCATCTATTTCTAAAATTTTGACCCTACTTTTCAGAAAGTGAATGAAAGGAAATTACAGTTTTTCAATACTCTCAGACCTTGATGTCCGGTCACTAGAATAGTTTTTCAGTTTTAAAATTGTAATGTTTTGTTGTTTTTAAGTTTTGTTTATCAACCTTGAAGCTTTTGATTTTTGTTCATTTTCTGCAAATAAAACCAGGAGATTCTGTGGTTCTCAAGTGCCTCATGTTTTCAACACATTGTCCTAGTCAGAGCCTATGTTGGAGCCAAATTTGACTCAACTTTGAAACCCCCAAATTTAAATTTTTGGTTTCAATCAAAATGTTCATAATATTGGTCACTTCTTCAATTGGTGTGAGTAACTTAATTTTTCATTGGTTGGTTTGATGAAGTCTAACCTTGGTTGTTAATAATGTGTGTCCCTTTTATAAAGCTCAATGGTATTCAATAAAGGATATGGCAAGAACTTATTAATCAAATTTTTAAAAGCCTAGCTCCAAACCTCATAGAAAAATTCCCTTAAGCTTAAAATCAAATGATAAATCTTTAAGTCCTAAGGTATCTAAAATTAGGAGAATAATTCAACACCGTGGTCTAAGACCCAAAAAATTTAAATCTAAAAAGAAGAGCTTAATTAAAATCTCAAAGGCATGTATCCCATTTAAATTAACAAATGAGCACCTAAGATCTAATCTGAGGGCCACACTCGATCCAAGTTTAATCGGACGATTGCACTTTGATAAAATGATTAAAGGTTAAGTCAAAAGTCAAATATTCCATTAAAATTATAACCTAAGGTCATAAGTGATTAAAATCAGTGCAAATTTACAAATCTGGATGAATGCGCTTGAGATAAGCTTAATCCGATGGTTGCACATTCTCCAAAGAGTCAAAGTATTAAACGAGTCAACATAGGTCATAAGCTTCAAGATAAAAATCTAACTAGTCCTCAGATCAGATAATAGCGCTCAAATAAACTCAAGATCGATGGTTGAACTTGTTTTAATTAAATCACATATTAAAATGCTATGGTAAAATGTATTAAGGGTATGCACCCCCTTTGAAATAACCATCGAGCTAATTTGGAAAATCGAACGACAGCGTTCGATCCAAATCTAATCCAATCGTGCACCCATACAAGATGCATTAAAAAGGTAAAAGCCCTAAGAGGTTAATTAAAATATTAAACAAGGTTAACAAGGGTATAACACATTGGCTAATCTCCCCCTTTTTAGATTAATCAAGGTTAAACATTATGAACCCCTTGGAAACTAACCTACAGGTTGATTAAAATCTACGATCGCGACAATAGCTATCGAAGATCCAATGGCCACACCAAAATTATGGATGGTAAGATGATAGATAAAGACAAAGGTAAAGTTAATTATGTATTAGTAAGGGTATAATACATTGCTAAATTACCCCCTTCAGCTTAAACCAAGTCTAATCAAATATGATAATACACCCATTTTTGGCTATTTAATATGCACCTTAGGAGATCTACGACGTGCTCAACAGCAAGATCAACAATGAAGGTCTATGATGCAAAGATCAAAAGCAAAACAAAGGTATAAAGTGATTCAAAGATCCGACAACAACGCTCATCACCGCTCAAATCTGATGGTGCGCATCGGTAAAAGTGATCAAGGTTTAATCTAAAGGTTTTCTTTTGATTAATTAAATACTTTATAATCTCCCTCTTCTATCTTATGTTAAACCTAGCACATGGTCGAAAAATCCAACGGTCGTACCTCCACCATGGTATGATCTAACGATGATCGCAAGAAAATGTAAACATATTATATGATACTTATTCTTAATACAATTTGTTAGGATCCAAAATCATTGGGTTAACATTGGATAATCATGATTAAATAAGGACTAATACACCACGTTATTTCAAACGTTTATATATGAAAAGGTATACTAACAATCATGCAGGTCCCAAGACATCAATGGTTGCGCTAATTCTTTTCAAGATCTAACGGTAGCGCATGAATCAAAATATTAAGTGATGAATCAACCATCGAGATCTAACGACAACGCATCATCTAGAGCAAGAACATCCGACGATAGCGCTTAATCACGGTTGACTCAAGGAAGCTAAGGGCATCTAGATAATAACAACAGGTACTCACACCAAAGACCAAATCTCGTGAAGATCCTCGAGGGTGATTGCTACCTAAGTGAAGTATAATCAATCCCAAATATTTAGTTATCATTCAGGTTCGAGGTGGCACGAGATTCAAAGAAACCACCCCCATTACACATCTCAGTTCCACGTCAGATAAAAAGGGTTCCAACGACAAATAGTTGAAGTCTTGATGATTACAAGCACACAAATCAAAAGGGCCCAAGGCACGTAGGATGAAGGACATTACCCATCATAAACGCTCAATTCCAAAAAAGGACGAGTTGGCAAAATTTCTTTGGTTAATTTTAAACAATAGTTGGTGGCATCATATTGATGACAAAACATGTGAATTTATCAAACCCATTCCACCACCCTATATATGAGCTCATAAAACCATTCAAGGCTACTACCCTAGTAAGCTAAGAGCAGAAGTTGATACACCAAAAGTATAGAGAGAAGAAGATTTTCAAACTGCACAGTCACAAAAAGACCCGACCGGCTACTGTAAGATCAATGGCATCATGGGGAGACATATTCATACCTAAAGACACTAGGGAGGCCATAAAATTCATCACAGATAGGTCACCATACTCTGTAATCTCTGGACCGCCTATTCTCGGTAGCACCATGTATGAATTTGCTCAAAAATATGGGGTAGATAAAAGACCAAACTTAGCCCAATAGTACAAGATCGACAACGCTTGTATCAAGAGTTTCACTCGAGTGATGGAAAGCGATAACAGAACCCCATGGATAATGATCGACTTATTTCATAAAGCTCATAGGTTACAGTACAAGGGTTTCTCCAGAAATAATAGATGGAACAATAACCTTGGGAAGTTGGTATGTCCAAAAGTACACTTCTCAAATTTGATGGTATGGCTAGCAGTAGCGTATGACGAAAGAACGAGGACCTTTCGAGACAATAAGAATCGATCGATGTTCAACATCAAAGTCGAGCATATCCAAGAAGTTTTCAAATTGATAGATTATACCACCTTTCTGGTGGACAAGGTAATCGAACACCAATCTCGAATGTTTACATACATGGAAGTTTTCAAAACTTTTTTTGATACACATGCAAGAATAGATAAGGAATTCCCAATCAACAAAAATGCTCTTAAGCCATGGGTCCAAGATTTTTACGATATGATAAACATAGTTTTGGGAGTACAGGATCTCAGTAGGATAACTAAAAGGGTTTTGTATTTAGCTGCACAATGCAATAGGGCATATAACACCCCAATTTATGCATAGGAATTAGAATTAAGTACCCAGATGCATAAAGAAATGATAGAATTAAGGAAGGTAGTTTTTGAACAAAGGCAAGAGATGCCCCATTTTTCACAATACTCAATTTTTATCCATATGATAGCGGGACAATTAGGAGAAGAAGCCCATAAATGAGTATGGGCCATCGACAACCCCTATGTTCAGAGTAGCTTCTGGAGAATACATGAAGGACAAACTCACATGGGTTGGTTCTATGATCATTTCATGGTAGAAATTCATTGGGCTTTAACTGGGCTAGTTCTTGAGAGATTAGGGCCAAGGGTAAAAGCCTTTATTAAAGAGAAGGAAATTGGGGACTTCTTCTTCACAGAAGGTTTTACTTATATCAGATTATATGGGGCTAAAATCCCTCCTAAGATGTTACCACAGTACTGCCCGTTATCCCTAGCAGCTTTGGAATTATGTAGGCAGGTGGCAGAAGAGGCTAAGATGAGACTGGTAAAGAAGCATGGTAAGGTCCCTTGGCTCGATGTTCCCTACCATTTTGGGGATTTTGTATTTTTTGGATATCCTTCCCTACTCAAAGGAATGTTCGAATTAGATAACATGGGATTCGATGAAATAACTTGGAGATTCTATGACCCAAAAGGAACATACAACAAAATGATGGAAAAGAGAGAATATGCTCGAATACGACACCGAGAAGACGCTTTTGAAGAAAGCTTGTTAGAAGCTATGGAGAAAGGATTAGATTTGCAGGTAGTATGGGATAAATTTCCTCCAGAAAAAAGAGGTAGCACGCAGGTTTATGAAGCCTATGATTACCCTACAGAACTAAGGAGGCTTCGAGAAGGTTCAGTAGATGTTGTGGCACCTATTATACCAGGAGTAGGCCAAGCGGTCAAAGAAGACCCCCTGTTGGAGTTGATAGAAGAACAGGGTATTGATCTAATGGAAGTCACTATCAAAACTACAGATATAGTAGAGCAACAAGTTAGGCCTTCTAAAAGTGCTCACCTCAGAATAGAAGCGGCACCAAGCACTTCCCAAGAAGTTTCCAAAAACTAGAGTACAAAAAAAGGGAAGGAGATTGTGACAATACCTACTCAAGAGTCTTCCCTCCCAGAACAAGCCATAGTTCCTATTTTTGATAGAGTTCTAGCCGTAACAAGTGTAAAGAAATTGGCACCCATGGTTGTCCCTACCACTATAAAAATAAAAGGACAAGAGATTATAATCCCATCAGTAATACAAATGAATAGCAGGAGAACTGGTGGACTTGCTGGTCTATTCAGAAGTCATCTAGTGAGAAATCAAATAGAGATAACTCCTATAGAAAAGAAGAAGCCCAGATTATCTCTACCCTCTACAAAGGTTGTTTTGGAAAGAACAGATGAGCAGACTACTTTCACTATTGCAGATGAACAAGAGTTACAGTTAGTAGCAGGGATGGGAAATATAGGAGAGCAGTTTATAGAAGGGTCACAATCAGAAGCAACTGTATCAGATATAGCAGAGATACATCTTCCTGCTCTGCAAGACCCACTAGTCTTCAGAGTCAATGAGGAAACAGGGGGCTCATCGGTACTAGGGAAAGAAGGTGAAGTGGCCAAAGTTGTCAAAGCAATGCAAAATCAAGCCATAGATCAATTCATGGGAACAATTACAGAGCTAAGGAAACAATTGGAGAAAGAGGGGAAGGAAAAGGCAGAGCTAAAGGCATTAATAAATAAGCAACAGGAAGAATTAAACCGAAGAGATGCCTCAAGTACCCAGCCCCCTTCGATGGTAAAAATTCAAGATCATGCTTATTATCTCGATACAATGAAGAAAAATATGTCAATAAAGATAAGAGCTCATGCCAAGGGCTTTACTGAAATGTTCAGACAAATAAGGGTGATTCAAATAACTGCTCAAGAAATTCTCACCTTGATGCAAGAAAGAGAAGAGGATTTTGGAATCATTCACCCTACCCTAGATTTTATAGGAGACCATTTTGAAGAGTTACAAGGACAAGAAATAATAACACATGATGGTAGCAAGATTCAGATTAATTTTGAGTTCTTTAAAGCAGCCCTATTTGGAGCAAACAGGGGGAGATGGATCAATTTTGTGACTGAAATGAATGACCTGATAAAAGATGCTACAAGGAAATTGGCAGACATTGGACTATCCTTAGACCAATGCTTAGAGGCCTCAGACATAGAAGAGGTATTCAAAGATACCATTGATAGGTTTGAGTGTGAACCAGGTGATGAGGAAGAAATGATTAGGCAAACTACCCTTATGGTGAATGTTGTGGAGATGTTACTTTTTCAATATGAAAGGAACAGGCCTATTATTGTTGTACAAAAAAATAGAATTTTGCAAGAAATGAACATGTTGAGGATTGCAACCACATTTGATACAGGAGTTTGGAGATTGATTGATGAATATATAAAATGGCTGCAGCAAAGTCAAAAGGGGAAAAAGGTTAATACCTACAGTCAACAGTAGGAAGCGAGTTCATCACAACAGAAACCTGCACCTATAGAAAAAGTTCCCAAAATAGTAAAGGAGGCAGTTCAAGAGAAGGAGGTCCAAAAAGAAATAGTTGAAGAGGAAACAATTGAAGGAATAGAAGTAGGTTCACCCAACACCACCATCACCGGTTAAATTGAATCACTGTTTGAAAAAGTCAAAAGGAAAGAGCATAACCAAGACAGTAAGGGCAGTGGAAGCCAGCTGTACCAATTTTTGAAGTCTGACCAGATGCTGACAAGTGTAAGGCCAGATATGAACCAAAAATAACAGAATCAAGAACCAGCAGCTATAAAAGGAAGCAGGTAGGTCCAGATTCTGCATCAAGCAATTAGAGAATAGCATTTTTGCTAAGAGGTATTCTTGAGTGCCCAGTTAGTTGTGTTGTTGTATCCCCTTCTGTGTCTATTTTTTCTTTATCATTTCTTATTCTTCCCTTTGCTTTGTAGGATTGTGATAGGAAAGTGTTCAAGAAGCTGAGATCATTTCCTACCTTTTTGAGCCTGAGATTTAGAGACTCTGCTGTTACCAGATTGGAACAAGGAGAGTAGGAGAGACCTGTTACATTATTTGAACAGGATATTTTCATTGTATTGATATATTTTCTTTGAGAAAAATAGAGTTAAAAGGCATTCTGCCCACTTTGCATGTAAATTTTATGAAATCAATACAATTTTGAATCTCTTTTCTATTATATCTTTTGTCTTAGCTTTGTGTGTCACTGTGTAATGGGTTACATTATTTGAACGCATTATATACGTTTCTCTCATTGGTTAACTCTTGGTTTTATTGTGATATTCGAATAAGATTAAGAACGCCAATTTTTCTCCTCCCCTTCTTTCTGTTTCATGATAGAATTGTTGTTAAATTGCTATAACAACCCAATGAATCTAGGCACCGGTCTACATAAGGCATAACAAATGGTTGTTTTCATGCTTGGTCATTTTAATACATATAATATAATATAAATCTGGAGCGTGTAATTAGAGTTTTAGTCATAGAATTACCGTTGGGGTTTCCTTACCCATTCTGTAGTTTTCTTTAGCAATATTTGTGTTTAGCAGAACAATGAGGCAGGTTGACCAGAGCCTGTAATAGCTCGTTGGTTTCAAACGGATTCTTGTAGCGTGACAATCGAAATCCTATGGATGCAAGAATCGGTTCCAACAAGTAATGTACTATAATATGCTTTGTCTTAGAATGATAAGAAATATTACTTTCTAGATAGATCACACTTTTACTATCACAATTTATCCTTACATGTCCCTACAAGAATACAACATCAACATATAGTATTTGTAACCATACTATTTTCTTATTTGCATGAGCAGCTGCCATGTACTCAACTTCTATAGTTGAAAATTCCACTACAACTTACCTCTTGCTCATCTAGTTGACTACTCCACTAAACAAGCAAAATAGATAACCACTTGTGGATCTTTAGTGATCAATATCTCTAACCCAATCAACATCAACAAAACCTTGGACATTTATTTTCAATCGGTTTACACAAGTTTTTATGAGGGGTCTTGATCCCCTCATACCGAGTGGGGTTTGAACCTTGGACCTCTCAAAACGAGGTCAAAGCCCTTACCACTATAGTAAGCTTGTAGCTAAAACCTTATACATTTAATACCTTATTTTATTCAAACCTTCCTTGATAGAAAATTGTATAATCTACTACTTTTAAAGTATTTGGCACATGCTAATGTACCTCCATGGTACCTTCATGGTACATTTGTAAATAGTAGCATAAGGTTGAGACATATGTTAGAAATATTGAGTTTTCATTGATGTCAAAGGCAGAAATATATTCAAAGATGAAATATTGATGTCAAAGGCAGAAATATCTTCAAGGATGAAATGTTGATGTCAAAGGCAGAAATATCTTCAAGGATGAAATGATGAGTTGTCATTAATGTTCAAGGCATATATCTTCAAAGATGATTTTATATGCTTTAATATTTAACTGAAATATTTAAATATTAAAGAGGGAGGTGATGAGCACCAGAAACACTCATATTTTTGTATATGTACTAACGATTTTTGCATGGAATTATATAATGAGTTGTGTATTTTATGAAGCATTATGTATGTATTTAATAAAATCATGTGTATTATCTAATCTGTGTTTGAAGTGTGTTGTGTGTTTCCTGATTTTGTCATCTTTTGCTCAGTCAAAGTCCTACATGGACCTGACACGATTTCGCTTAATCAAAAGAAGGTAAACTAAAGCATGCGCCTTACTGAAGTAGGCATCTTATTGAGGTAGGTGCCTTACTAAAGTAGGTGCCTTACTAAGGTAAGCGCCTTACTAAAGTAGGCGTATTACTAAGGTAGGTGCCTTACTGATGTAGGCACCTTACTAAGGTAGGTTCCTTACTGAGGTAGGTGCCTTACCAAGGTAGGAACCTTACTCAAGTAAGTGTCTTATTGAGTTAAGCGCCTTACCAAGGCCGATGCCCAAATTATACGTGTTGACCACAACGACTGGAGAAGGACCCTGTTGACCACTGTTCCACGTCATGTGTGGGAAACTACAAAGGAATGAGTTGTCCCAGCCAGAGTGGGTGAACACATAACTACTCACAAAGTCAAATCGTAATGAAGCAGGGATCATCTGATTACGAGGAAATGACGTAGAGCTGCTTATTATGCGCTAGTTGAAGTAACTGAACTATACTAGTTTAGGCTGAACCGAGACGTCGATTGTAATAGAACTACCGTAGAAATATCTGTGTGTAGTATATAAACACACAAACTACCCTATAGTATGGGAGGCATATTTGATAAAGAGCATTGTTGTATGTAATATTCCATTGCATTATTAATAAAGTTGAACGTTTGTTAGCAACACCTCATTTGTGAGAATTATCAGGCAAGATCTATCTGGAGCTCGGACCCACTCCAAGCCAATATTTCTCCCCTCTTAGCTATTTATGCAATTTCATTATGCATGGTAGTATGTTTATGTCTCAGGATTAAGATTAGTTATCTTAGAGGTGTATTTATTTAGAAGAAGCATTTTCATTTCATATCAGTTGGTGTGTTTATTTTATCTGCATTATTATTTATGAGTGAGTTTTATTGAGGCGGATGATCTTATTGATGTTATAAAACACACCCCAATAGTAGTTCAACAGATCATATCTAAAGTGGTATTGTGACTAGTATCAACCATAACCCTTCGTAAGCTTACGTATTCCCTAGATTGACAATTTAAATGAGAAGTGTTGTGACAAATATAGGACAAATTCACCAATGTTTGGCACCCAACATTTTGGCTCCTTTGTTGGTAAAGCGTCACTAGAAGACTAATTACATTACCCCTCAAGACCTTCATATTGACCTTGTATGAATCCGCCAAGAAAGAGAGGACCCAATGGTCATTTTATAAAACAGAGTCTACCAGATCAGTCAGAGTCAGCAGAAGACCTTGAATTTGAACTAGATTCTCTCGACTCATCTCCAGCAGTCCACTGGAGTTAGAATCCTCACTTCGTGCAAAGTGGCTCCTCATCCCACTGACCTAAGAAAGAACAAATGATTGTAAATCCATTATTTAGGACACCCTCAGAGGAATCCCTACTGTGGAAATCCATAGAGGATCAGACTATAATGCCATTTGACTTCAAGGCTCTGACCCAAAGAGTTTTGAATGACCAAGAGACTATAAACGTTATATTAGAGACCACATTTTCTAAAAAATGGTAGATGAATAAGTCTCATCTTGGTTTAATTTCTCGATAGAGGAAGGGGTAGGAGACACCAAAATGAAAAACATTGCCCTGCCCATCTCCCTACCTTCAAGGTATACCCAACCAAAGACCTTGACCTATTTTTATTCAAATTTTATGTATTGTGTGGGTCTATTGATTATAAATTGGATGCCCAAAAGCTAAAAATAGATGACTCAGCCCTATGATGGTTCATCGTGCTGGGGAAAAAAATAATTGCCACATGGGATGGGATGAAGAAGCTCTTTCTAGAGCAATATTAGGACTTCAGTAGAGCACAAGATTCCAGAGAGGAAGTCCTTAGCATGATGCATAAAGAGGATGAATCCCTGGAGGAATACTAGGAAAGGTTTAATTTTAACTTGTAGTGATCCCCTCATGCAAAGTTAGGGGATAAGTCCCTCAAAAGTATTTTCTTGAGGGGACTAAACAATGAGTCGTTGGAAGCATTGAATATGATCTCTAGAGGAGACGTTTACCAACATGCTATGGAAGATATCCAAAAATTATGCTGGAATTACTCATGGAGGAGAGGTAAACAAACCGAGGACAATGAAAGCGACCACATCAGTCACAAAAATAGAGATAGGAAACATGCTGGAAGATTTAAAGAATGAAATGTTATCCTCTCTAGGTCTGCAACTAGATACACTTTTTTTGGAGAAGAAGAAATAGGAGAACGATGCAACATTAACCTATTTTTCCTCCAAATGCAGAGGGAAGCATGCTAGGAACACCTGCCCAGAGAACAAGGTCATAGTATGTATGGTTTGCTAGAAGAATCATAAAACCTAACTATGCCCACAGTTGCCCATCGCTAAAGAAGATGTTGATGTAATCGAAGTCTACTTTGTGGGCAAAACGGAGGAATTGGCAACAAAACCCCATGGTAAATATGCCCACAAGGATGCCACATTATGGAGGAGGGTCATATATGCCATAGGGGCAACCACCACCACCCAACATGGGATGGTGGGGACCACCACCCTGGATGAACATACCTCCAGGTGCAACATTCCCAAATCAACAAACGTGGACACCATATCAGCAGTCGTGGAGGAGCCACGTCCCATGGAATACACCTCCATAGAACATGGCATAGGGACCGCCTCAACAAGGCTTACCGACCCTGCCTATGGCAAGACCTACGTAGCTACCAACACAATAGATGATGAACCCGAACAACAAGGTAAACCAGTCGACATACCAAGTGGAAGGAGAGATGTATCCAATGTACCATATTAGTTTTAATCCAAAACAACTTAGATCAGGCAAGCAATTAGGAGTAGAAACACCTTCTCTGGTAGAAGTGGAGGATGAAGTAGGAGACTCCCCTCTGATAGAAGAGGTGGGGGAAGAAAAAAATTTTGAGAAGACAAGGGCCCCATTCCCTAAATGACTGCAAGAGCAGAAGAAGTCGACACAACCCGAATTTGATATCTTATCAAGACTAAAAAATCTCACCGTAACTATCCCACTTTTCCAAGATATCCATGGTGTGCCCATATACACTAAGGCGACAAAATAGATATTCCTAAGGAAACCAGGATGAAAAGCGATGCAAACCATCAACATCATGGGAAAGTTAGTTGACTTGATGATGAGGAATGCATATCATCCCAAATATGAAGACCTAGGAAGCCCGGTATTGATAGTAAAAATATGAGGGCACTCACTGGCAAATACATTGGTCGACTTGGGGGTAGCCATCAATGTAATGCCATAAGAAACCATGTAGAAGTTGGAGCTCACCGACCTAAAGCCTACCAAAATGGTGTTACAATTGGCTGATCGGTCAACGGTGGCACCAGAAGGAATGCTTGAAGATGTCATAGTAACAATAGATGCATGGGAGTATCTGACGAATTTTCTAGTGCTGTAATCCAAAACCGAACTGGATGGTTACCCACTCATCCTGGGGAGACCATGGTTAGCTACGGATGACACCTACATCAGCTATCATGATGGATTGATGACCATTTTAGATGGCTAGAATGTCAAGAGATTAACAATATCTCCCCGGCCCAATTAGTGGATGCACTGGGAGAACCTAAAATAGAAAATTAGGAGGATAATACGCTATCTATGCTCCAGCTAGTAATGGCATTAATAGAAGCAGAGGATGAGTTCGAAGAAGATGGCATCATCTCAAGATTATTCCATAGAGAATCCTATCTCCTAATTCCTAAGTCACCATTGGTGGGTGCTTAGGACCACCACACCAAGCAAATTGACATCGGATATGGCAACACATTGAATGTCAATAGTGAGCTGACCGTCACACAGTTGGAAAAATTGAAAGAGATCCTAATTGAACATCAACCAACATTCACGTGGGATTATGCGCATATGAAGGAAATAAGCCCAGAGGTGTGCACTCACCGTATCTATCTGGAAGAACAGTCAAGGCCCATTAGACAACCGCAAAGAAGGATGAACCCGACCATGAAGGAAATTGTCAAGACCGAGTTACAGAAGCTTCTGATGATGGAATTCATCTACCCAATCTTGAATAGTGAATGGGTATCACCACTCTTGGTGTTCCCTAAAAATAATGGGAAATGGATGATCTGTGTTCACTACAGATCGCTAAATAAGATGACTAAAAAGGACCATTTTCCACTTCCTTTCATTGACCAAGTGCTAGACATGTTTTCCGGGAGGAAATACTTTTCCTTATTGGATGGATTCAGTGGCTACAATCAAATCCAGATTACAGAAGAAGATCAAGATAAGAAAATGTTCACCTACCCATGGGGAACATTTGCATACAGGGTGCTACATTTTGAGCTATGCAACGCACCAACCACCTTCTAGAGGGCAATGCTTAGCATTTTCTCAGATATGATAGGCAAAGCAGTCGAAGTATATATGGATGATTTCACCATTTACGAGGAAACATTTGAGGAGGCAATAAAAATTTTGGAACATGTACTATGGAGGTGCGAGGAAAACAATCTATCCCTCAACAATGAGAAATTTTTTATGATGATGCAGAAAGGCATAGTGTTAGGGCATCATATCTCAGTAGAATAAATTAAAGTGGATCACAAGAAGATGGAAGTCATCAAAGACTTACCCAGCCCAAAAACACAAAGGAAGGTAAGAATTTTCCTCAGCTCTGCCAGGTACTACAGGTGATTTATCGTCGATTTCAAAAAAAACACCAAACTGCTACACACCCTTCTAACGAAGGATGTCGAATTTATCTAAACAAACGACTATGAGTAGGCATTTCAGACGCTGAAGGAGAAGCTGATATCTGCCCCAATTTTGTGGGATCCAAATTGGTCTATCCCATTCCACATATATTGTGACACATCCAATATTGGGGCAGTCCTCGGGCAACAGGATGGTGAAGATTTCTATGCCATCTATTATATCAGCAAGAACCTAGCAGGGGTTGAGCTTAATTATATGGTAACAGAGAAGGAGTTTCTTGCAGTGGTATATACTATCAATAAATTATGCCACTACATTACTAGGTATAAAGTATTTGTCCACACGGACCATGCAACCATCAAGAATTTGATGAGCAAACCAGTGATCACTGGCAGGATCATCAGCTGGCTTTTGTTACTGCAGGAATTCAACCTTACCATAGTCGACAAACCCAGAAAATACAATGTAGTCATGGACTTCCTGTCTAGACTAATTCTAGTAGACTACGAAGTGGTAGAAGAGCAGTTCCTGGATGAGCATATACTTGTCATCAGTGAATAGACATCGTGGTACGCAAACATTGCCAATTATCTAGCCATCGGGAGAACCTCCCCTGCCCTCTTGTACCAAGAGAAGCAAGGGGTAATCAAAAAAAGTGCATCATACCAATGGATTGATGACCACCTGTTCAAAATAGGGTCAAATCATATCGTATGAAAATGTGTGGCCGAGCATGAATTTGCAGAGATACTCAAGGCCTGCCACAATGAGCCTTATGGTGGTCACTTATCAAGGAGAAGGACTGCATATGAGGTATTATAGATCAAGTATTTTTGGCCTACGCTATTCAAAGATGCAACCACATACACTAGTAAATGTGATGAATTCTAGAGGATGGGTAGGCCGACCCACAGGGATGAATTGCCCCTATAGCCTCACGTGCACATCGAGCCCTTTGAAAAATGGGGTATGGATTTTGTGGGACCCATCAACCCACCTTCAATTGAAATGAGGTACATTCTAGTATATATAGACTATGTCACTAAATGGGTTGAAGTCCATGTGCTAAGACACTCCAAGGAGCGAACGGTCACCGAATTTCTATTCTTCCACATTTTTATAAGATTTGGAGTGCCCAGGGAGATTACAACAGACCAGGGACCCCAATTCACGTCTAGATTAATTGAGGAGCTGATGGAATAGTACATGATTTGGCATAACAGGACTACCCCATACCATCTGCAGGTGAATGGATAGGTAGAGGTTACTAACAGGGAAATATAAAACATCCTGACGAAGATCGTGCAACAACATAGGAAGGATTGGGCTACAAGACTATCGGAGGTAGTATGGGCATATAATATGATGTGGAAGTCGACCACTAGTTTTACCCCTTTTCAATTGGTCTATGGGAAAGATGCAATGATGCCAATCGAATTCGAAGTTAAGACACTCAGAATGATGGTTGAATTGGATCTAAACTTAGACGATGCAATGAAGGAACAAATTTGGCAACTAAATTAGCTAGTTAAATTTTGCAAGGACACCCTACAGAGAACAAAAATTGTGCAAAGGTAAAGGAAGCAATGGCATGACTGCCACATTAAAAAGAAACAGTTCAAAGAAGTAGATTGGGTACTATTGTACAACTCTAGGTTATAAGAGTGAAAGTGGAAACTGATGCAGAGATGGATGGGACCATACAAGGTGGTGGAAATAATCAAGAATAGTGTTGTACGGGTCAATATGATTGAAGGCAACAACACCATCCTAATAGCCAATGGCCATCGGGTGTGGCCATACCATACGTCAAATGGATTGCTAGTGGAAACCAGAATAGGTGTGGGGGAGACCCCATCCAAGTAAAATATCCTAAATTCTCAACAACATGGTGGACACAGGGATGTCCACCAAAGACAAGTTAGAATAGGCTACTATTTTTTAGCTTACTCTATGTTTTGCAGGGAAAACACCCGCATGCAAGCTAAAGGTATCTTGAGAGCCAGGGCCTAATAGGCATGGACCCCGTTTAACTACACTTTTTCTTTTTTTTTGTGTTTTATTTTTGTAGGGACATGGCCGGATTGTTCGAACAATAGGCATATGGGAAAACTAGGCCTAGGTCGGCTCAACATCCACATACCTGTGCATTAGGAGGATAACAACAATTCAAGCATGGGGGGATGCCAAATTTTTCATCGAATATCCTCGTGCCTGAA